>JBBGZY010001798.1:1207500-1807500 GCA_037952925.1 Lithobates clamitans
AAGGATCCAGAGTTCCTTACTTCTTTTATTTCAAAGTATCGAGAGATGAGGAATTTGTGGGAGGTGAAACACCCTCAGTATTATAACAAGCATGTGAGGAAGTCAACGCTGGAGAGACTTCTGTCCTTTGTCCAGGAGACCATCCCTGGAGCAACAATGGAGACAGTGTACAAGAAAATTGGGGTCTTGAGGAACATGTATAAAAGGGAGCATAGGAAGATCCAGGAATCAAGGAGATCAGGAGCATCAGCAGATGATGTTTATGTACCCAGGCTGTGGTACTACAAACAACTCCGTTTTCTTGATGACCAGAATGAAGCCAGGGCATCACTTTCAACCCTTCCCTCCACCCTTCCCTCCACCCTTCCCTCCACCCTTCCCTCCACCCCAGCAGAGGCTGATGAGGAGCAAGCTGGGTCTTCCATCCTGGATGAACCGGATATGACCATCTGGAGTCAGGTAAATTATTTTAACAAAGATTTACTGTACTAATATTAATGATGTTAACTGGATGTTATAATTGTCTCAAATAATTTAGCACTCCAAATTGTGTATACATATCAAATGATAGTAGTGACTAAATATGTTTGGCACCTGCTTGAAATAATTAGGGTGTCTGATTAGACTCTTTTATTAAAGAGATGTATTCACATTGAATTTGCTAGTCATGAGAAGCAAACTGTGTGTCATTGATGAACCCAAAAAAAGAAACTAAAACTATTGTCCTTTTTTTATACACAGGATGAGTCCATCCAGGAGGAATGTGGGGAAAGTGGCAGGCAGGAGGAGACCGGGCCCATGGACAGCCTGGAGGAGGCCGGATTCACCATCATCCTGGAGGAGGCTGGGCCCAGTGTCAGGCAGGAGGTGGCTGCTCCCAGTGAGGTGGCTGGGCCAAGTGAGGTGGCTGGGCCAAGTGAGGTGGCTGGGCCCAGTAGGAGCCTCACCCAATCCCAAGTGCCTCCCCTCCACCTTCCCAAAAAAAGGGCCAGGAAGGGGATGGTCACACAGGACGCGTCCCTGCGCCTCATGCAACAGGCCACCCGTTTTTTAACAAGCCCCCCCGAAGCGGAAGAAGCCTATGGCTGCTACTTAGCCAGCAGGCTTCTTCAGATGGATTGGGAGCAGCGCCTCATTTGTGAGCGCCTATTTGGGGAAACAATCCATAAGGGGCTGCAGGGCACGCTAACCAAAAACACCCAACTACATGAGGCAGCCCCCCCCCCTCCTCCTCCTCCTCCTCCTCCTCCTCCTCCTCCTGCCACAACTGAAACACCAGAGCCACAGCCTCAAAAGAAGGCTACAGGGAAGGCTACAGGGAAGGCTGCAGGGAAGGCTGCAGGGAAGGCTGCAGGGCAGCGTGGAGGAAAGGCTGCAGGGAAGAGAAGAAAGTGATGACCTGGGTTCAGTCTGGTCTGACAGAAGACGCAGGCTGTTGTAGTACCACAGTCTGGGGACATCTAGATCATCTGCTGGTGCTGTTGATCTCTGGGATTCTTGGACCAGATTGTGCTCCCTCTTATATGGACTCCTCAAGATCCCAATTTTCTTGTACACCGACTTTTTCCAGCGTTGACTTCCTCTTTATTTTATTTTGACCATGAATAAATGGATCTTTTTTGAGTTTAGCAAAAGACTTTTATGTGTTTTCTTTTAAATCATTGATTTTACACACAATGTTAAATTAACAAGGGACAACAATCTCATTGAGTTTTAAAAAAACACACCAAAAATACATTACTAATGTTAAGAATGTTCAAGTGGTAAGTCTTGAAAAAAAAATATATACATAAACAAAAACGGTGCTTTGGGTTAACTTTATCTAAAAATTAAAAAATAATCACTAGAAAAAAAAAAAAAAAGAATAATGGGTTCTTTGTGGTAACTTTAAAAACCTAAAAAAAAAAAAAAAAAAAAGGGAAAAAGTATTATTAGTATGGAAACATTGTTTATAAAAAGCATACTATATCATTCATGAGATCAAAGAGAAAAAGAATTCAGAAATCAGTTTGGGAGAACTCTGATTATGAACAGCAAAACACCTTCGTTCTTTAGAGCATTCGTAAAGAAGAAATAAAATGCGCTGCATTCAACGATCACAGATTTTGCAGCGTGATGAATGTGCTACCTACAATACGAACACTAGTTTTACTAGACCGAGTGCTTCCGTTTAGTTTTTGCTTATGAGCATGCGTCGTTTTTTTGTCCGTAGGACTAGCATACAGACGAGCGGACTTCGGGGTCCGTCGTAGTTACGACGTAAAGATTTGAAGCATGTTTCAAATCTAAAGTACGTCGGATTTGAGGCTAAAAAAGTACGTTGAAAGTCCGAAGCAGCCCACACACGATCGGATTACCAGCCAGCTTTAGTCCGTCAGCGTCCGTTGGACTTTTGTAGACGAAAAGTCCGACCGTGTGTACGCGGCATAAGAGTTAAACCTTTAGGCTGATGTCAGACGGGTGATTTTGTGGCTGAGATTAATGAGTGCTGCAAATCGCTAATGCCAGGGATGACAGTGAGTGATTGAATTGCTGGAGTGGTTGTTGATAGCTTTAAGGTTCTGCTAACAGTCACTCTCCTTTAGTGATTTGAGCAACATTCCATAGAAACATGCTACGAACTTTGCCATCATTACAAAACTCTACTGAGCCAGAAAATTGCTTTAAAAATTTAAGGGGTGCATTTATAAAAAAAAATAAATTGCAGAGCTATAAGGCCTGTGAAATGGCATGTACATTCGTTATGTGTGAATGGGGGTAACATTGAATGTTATCAGGCTTTTTTTCTCTCCAGGTCAAAAGTTGATCGTTCATATGGAATGGCCCGAACCAGGAAAAAACAGCAAGTTGGCCACTAGATGGAGCTGCGAATCGTAGTAAATAAATCGTTTTTGCCATCTAGCTTTTATCGGCTCCATCTAGTGGCCATAATGCGTTTTATTTTTCCCCTGAATCACCTTATTCTGGGTGAGTGATTAACATTCAACCTGGAGAGAAAATAGCCTGATAACATTCGATTTTGCCCCAATTCGCACAAATGAACATGAGTTTCACAGGACGAATAATCCTGCATTATTTTTATTTTTTTATTTTTTAAATATATATAAATACATCTCTAAGATCTAGCAATCCCATTAAAAAAAAAATAATTCCAAATTTCTTAGCAAGAAAATACTAAACTAGTGGGGAATCACCAGGAAAAAGATCACCCATCCGACATCATCCCGAGGGGGACTTTCAGGGTGACTTCAAATATGCTTCATTCATGGGTGTGATCTGAATGTTGGTGGGTGTGTGTTTGTGTGTGTATGTATATATATATATATATATATATATATATATATATATATATATATATACATAAATATATATATATATATATATATATATATATATATATATATATATATATATATATATATATATATATATATATATATATAAATATATATATATATATATGTATAGAGAGAGAGAGAGAGAGAGAGAGAGCTATATATAGATATATATAGTAATTAACATTAAATATATATAAATATATATATATATATATATATATATATATATATATATATATATATATATATATATATACTAAATAAATTAATATATCTATATCTATATATATATATATACATTCAGTATACATATACACTGTATGTGTATATATATATTTATATATATATACACATACAGTGTATATATATATATATATTTATATATATATGTGTATATATATATATATTTATCTATATATATAGATATATATAGAGATATATATCTATCTATATATATAGATATATAGAGAGATATATCTATATAGATATCTATATCTATATAGATATAGATATATATCTATCTATCTATATATATATATATATATCTATATATAGTGTAAAGTTCCAATTTCTTACAGCCAGACATTGATGGTCATAGTGTCCGTAGTTGACTTTCAGGATGACCTCAATTATGCTCCAGTCCCATAACAGAGGCCAGTTTACACCCATGCACATGCAGTGATGAGGGTTAATAATGCATATTTTTTGTGTCTACTTTCAAACGTATTTATGTGCCGTGCCCGGCTTTTTTTTTTTTCTCTCTAACCTGAACATCCGGCATATATCCATTTTTGTCTGTAGGTATTTCTTGCATCAAAAAACACGACTTGCTTGAAGTACAAAAATGATCGGAATAGGCCCCTTGACTCTAAGGCAGGCCATATATGGGTCAAATTTTGAAAGAATTTTCTTTCAAAAATCTTATTTCGCACCATTGGTGGGGCTGCAGCAACAGCCGATTTTCGTGTGGCCATCAAATTTTTAGTAATCGGACATGTTGGAAATTTTTTGAAAAACAAAAGATTTTCTAATCAATGATGGGAGAATCGTACGAGAAATGTAATGTAATCGAAAAAGAAATGCGCATGTGCAAGAAAAGAAAATTCCCAGGAAAGAAAAGAAGATTCCCAGCCACGAAAATTCTTTTCTGTAGCAACATGAGGTGATATTGAAGGCTTGATTGGCCGAATTTCAAAATCAATGGTGGCGTCATCGGATCGCAAAACACACAAATTTTCTGATTTTCAAAAGAAAACTCTTTTGAAATTCAACCCGTGTTTGACCAGCCAAAGGAAATCACTTTTATTAGCCATTTATTTTATCTTTTTACAGTACAAAATTCCATAACTGGATGAAATTCAGACTGACGCAGAGAATATTTTTATGCGCGCTGCATGAAAATACAAATTGTAGGACGAATGCAAACTAGAACACTGACTTTTTCCTACATAAACGGATATTGTAATTAGATGTACAGTATCTTACAAACGTGAGTACACCCCTCACATTTTGGTAAATATTTTATTATATCTTTTCATGTGACAACAATGAAGAAATGACACTTTGCTACAATGTAAAGTAGTGAGTGTACAGCTTGTATAACAGTGTAAATTTGCTGTCCCCTCAAAACAATTCAACACTACACCCCTAAGGGAAAATGTCCAAATTGGGCCCAAAGTGTCAATATTTCATGTGGCCACCATTATTTTCCAGCACTGCCTCAACCCTCTTGGGCATGGAGATCACCAGAGCTTCACAGGTTGCCACTGGAGTCCTCTTCCACTCCTCCATGACGACATCACAGAGCTGGTGGATGTTAGAGACCTTGCGCTCCTCCACCTTCCATTTGAGGATGTCCCACAGATAGGGTTTAGGTCTGGAGACATGCTTGGCCAGTCCATCACCTTTGCCCTCAGCTTCTTTAGCAAGGCAGTGATTGTCTTGGAGGTATGTTTGGAGTCGTTATCATGATGGAATACTGCCCTGCAGCCCAGTCTCTGAAGGGAGGGGATCATGGTCTGCTTCAGTATGTCACAGTACATATTGGCATTCATGGTTCCCTCAATGAACTGTAGCTCCCCAGTTCCGGCAGCACTCATGCAGCCCCAGACCATGACACTCCCACCACCATACTTGACTGTAGGCAAGACACATTTGTCTTTGTACTCCTCAACTGGTTGCCACCACACACGCTTTATACCATCTGAACCAAATAAGCTTATCTTGGTCTCATCAGACCACAGGACATGTTTCCAGTAATCCATGTCCTTAGTCTACTTGTCTTCAACAAACTGTTTTTGCAGGCTTTCTTGTGCATCATCTTTAGAAGAGGCTTCCTTCTGGGATGACAGCCATGCTGACCCCCCACTCCTTCAACCTCTGCAGCAATGCTGGCAGCACTCATACATCTATTTCCCAAAGACAACCTCTAGATATGACACTGAGCACATGCACTCAACTACTTTGGTCGACCATGGTGAGGCCTGTTCTGAGTGGAACCTATCCTGTTAAACCGCTGTATGGTCTTGGCCGCTGTGCTGCAGCTCAGTTTCAGGGGCTTGGCAATCTTCTTATAGCCTAGGCCATCTGTATGTAGAGCAACAATTGTTTTTTTTCAGATCCTCAGAAAGTTCTTTGCCATGAGGTGCCATGTTGAACTTACAGTGACCAGTATGAGAGAGTGAGAGCGATAATACCAAATTTAACACACCTGCTCCCCATTCACACCTGAGACCTTGTAACACTAATGAGTTACATGAGATCAGGGAGGGAAAATGTCTAATTGGATCCAATTTGGACATTTTCACTTTGGGGTGTACTCACTTTTGTTGCCAGCGGTTTAGACATTAATGGCTGTGTGTTGAGTTATTTTGAGGGGACAGCAAATTTACACTGTTATACAAGCTGTACACTCACTACTTTACATTGTAGCAAAGTGTCATTTCTTCAGTGTTGTCACATGAAAAGATATAATAAATTATTTACAAACATGTGAGGGGTGTACTCACTTTTATCAGATACTGTATATTTAATTGAATTCTACTCTTCACAATTAATTATTTGTGTTGCCGTTGTTATTATTATTATTTTTTGTGTGTTTTTATTTTAATTATTTATGTAATTATTGTTATTGTTGTATTATTATTTGATTATTATTAATGATTATTGTATTTATACAAATGAAATTCTGGTATGAATCCTTAATATCACTAAATCTTATTTATTAGAATAGTTTCCCTTTTTTATTTTACCTAAATTCTAAATAATGCAAATAATAACAAAATAATTTTTAATACTAAATAATTTTTAAAACAAAATTCTTTTTAAAATGAAGGATAGGCATGTTTACTGAGACAACTTCTTTTTTTTTTTTTTAAATATGTGCATAGCATTTTTTTAAATTGTTAATAAATTGTTTAATAAAATTATTTTTAAAGCAAAATAATTTTTAACACTAGGTTATTTTTAACACTTTTTTTGTATTTTCTATCCAAGAGTCCAATTTTTTTCATGATTGCTTCACAGCAGAAGAAAATCCAATACATTTCGGGTTCTAAACTGACTCCCACTTCATCAGGGCCCAGGAATTCTGAGCATGCTTAAAGAGGAACTAAGCTGATCTATTTAAAGGTTTCCCAAAATGGTAAAATTCAAGGCCTGCCGCAGATAGTGACTGCCATAGTTGCTTATACTCTCAACTGAACTGTCAGGCTATCAAATGGCTGGCGTCAAAACATGTGCAGCACCATGGCAATTGCAGATCCAACAGAAGCAGCTTCCTTGGCTGTAAAGGATAGGAGGGTTTAATTCTGCTGTAAGATCAAACAGAGGCTAAGATGGCAGCTCCTTGGCTTTAAAGGATAGGAGGGTTTAGTTCCACTTTAAATGGACTCAGATAGGCAAATACCAGATAGGATTTGTGGTTTTCTGTATGGAATGGTTTGAAAAATGGGCAGAATATGGCAGTATTAGCAAGTGCAGCAAAGGAACTCTTGTTAACCCTGATAAGGGGCGGCCTGTTGGCCTCCTGGAATTTTTTCTTCAGTGAAACAATTTTGTTGGTAAAAAACCTCCCTGCCCTGTTTGTTCTCTGCTCTCATTGGACATATATTCAAGGATGCTCAACTCTGGGTATTTTCCCCTGGTTTTTTGGAGGTTCCCCCATTTAGCAGTCTGTTGCCGAAATAGTAATAGTGTGCCCAGTGATGGTTCAACTGATCCATTGAAAACCTGCATCCAGTTTATTATTTTGATTTAATTCAATAGCTGGTGGTGTCATGGATGGAGCAAATCAACTGTTTCCTCTCATTCATTCTGAGGGCTAAATGAAAGGAATCTTAACATGCGTGGCTAGTCTCGGTATGATCTATTTTGCAAGCTATCAGCAATTTCCAGCTGGGCAGAGGTTGACTACAGAATATATCAATGAGATTACTCAACAGGAGACCTGAGTTGTACTAGGAAACGCTGACCCCCATTGTAGCAGCCAAAACAAATGTTTTTAGCTAATTTCAGCTCCTTTTTTGGTAGCTATTGTCAAATTAAGCCACAAGCTAATTTCTTATATATATCAGAGCTTCTGATAGACCCACTATCCCTGCTGGATTTTTTTTACTTATATCATGGAGAATTCTGGTAGTTTTGGATTCCAATTCCCCCGTTGAGTGCTGTGGTTCCTTCTGTTGGCCCCTTTGTCAGTGCAGGAACCAGTAATAATGTAGAGGCTGGCAGAGGGCACCACAGTGTCTAGCGGGGTGAGGGAACCAGGAATCCGATACGCCTGGAAGTGTGTCAGATAAAGAGGATTCTCCGAGCACAGTAGATGGTTGTTGCCGGCGGTGGGACAGGTGAGTATATTATCTGAGATTTAGGGTGTGGTGGTCCGCAGAGGTCCAAAGGTATTGGTCATAGGGGACAAAGGGGACAGGCTAAAAACCCCTGGGGTAACTCAGAGTGTCCACCAGAAAAAGTAAAGAGGGAGGCAAGAGAGCCCTTATAGTGTAGTTAGTTGACTTAAATGAGGTAGTTAATTTCATTTTGGATAGAGTAAGGGAGGGTTATAACCCCTGTCAGTTTATTATTTGCCATCTGTGTTCCATGGAGGAGATTTACCTTCACTTCCTGTCCCATAGCCAAACCAGGAAGTGAGAGGAAACCCCTGCAAATTAAGGGAATCCCTTGGGGACCCCCAGATCACCAGAACTAGTGTCCCCATTGGAACATTTCTCCTATATTACTTTTCTGGGGACAGCCCAAAATTTGGGATTTTCTTTTACTTTCTGCAGTCACCCTGTGGGGCAGAGACATGTATCCTTCCATGGACGCAAGTGGTGAAAGCTCTGTCTCCATGTAGGATAAGATAGGTTGCTCTCAATGCCAGAGGGTACCAATCCTGGAACCTCATTGGTGTTCTGAGGTGGGTGGTGAGCTGAGTGAGGAGAGCTCCAAAAAAGCCTGTTGGTGATCTGATCAGCAGGGACACCTGTAGTACTCTGTCCTACGAATGGGTGGGAGTCATTTCACCAAAAAACCCTGCTTAAAAGAGAAGGACAACCAGAGATTGGAAAACATTCGTATATCACCATAAACTTAAGAAGTGGCAATTTAAAACCACGAAACTCGTTTTTAGGTGAAATAAAGCATTTCAATGGTTGCTAAACTAGATGACTCCTATCCATCCTTACAACATATGACGGTGCCTCTGCCTATTGGATCACCAAAGGGTTTTTTTTTTTTTAAACCTTTCCTTACTCGCTTAAGTATAATATCTCCTCTTTACGGGATAACTTCTCATTTTTTAGGTTTGTAACAGGGCTTCTTTAATATATATCAGTGGCCTCCAAACTACGACCCGTGGTCTGGATGTGGCCTTTTGCTTGCATTTATCCGGCTTGGGGCACTATTCCTCCTACTGACATCAACGATGAGGCACCATTCCTTCCACTGACACCAGCAACGGGACATAATTCCTGCCACTGACACCCAATGATGGAACATTATTCTTCCCACTGATCTAAATGATGAAACACTATTTCTCCCACTGATACCAACAATAGTGCACAATTCCGGCCTCCAATGACACCAACAACAGGGAACAATTCCTTCCACTGACACTATGATTGGGCACAATTACAATTTTCTTTACTCCCACTGATCACTAACCCGGAGGCATTGCTTACTCCCACTGACACTGAGGAATTTTCTAGTCCCACTGGCGTCAGTCAGTCCTCCCCACCTATTTTCTAAAAGACAGTAAACTGGCCCTTAGTTTGGAAAGTTTGGAGACCCCTGATATAAATCATCATGTCTTTTCAGTATCCTTAAAACTAGAAATTCACTATAACAAAAAAGGCTCAACTTCACCTTGGACTGCATCCCGGGCTTTCCAAAAAAATTTATTTACTGAATAAAAGTACTGAGTACTGAATTAGAGACAATTTAGGACTTGGTCGGCTTGCTGAGTTACTTAAAAGCATCAGAGCATTTTAAACAGGAAATACTGGAGGTCCTCTATTAAACTTGAAATGTTTAAATTGACCCTGTCTCTAGGGGAGAGAAAAAAACGTAAATAGAAACAGCCTGTAAATCAAGATTAATTACACTTACCAGTCTTGAAGACACTGACTCTTATCTCCATTCTTGTAAAGCAACAGCCACCACTGATAGCCTACACTTCAAGGAGTGATGATAGTTTGACCCCCCCCCCCCAACTGGTGCCCCTGCTCAGCTCCTATTGTGTGCTGTAGTAAGGAAGTGGCTTGTTGGTGGAAACAAGGAACACAATGGGTTAAAACATGCCTTAAAGTGTTGGATACCATTGGCTGCCATAGCTCTGCAAGAGAGCAAAGACTGGAGTGACCACCCACCAGATTGGTAAGTATTTGTAACTTACTGCTTTTATTAAGCTTTTTTTTTTCATAGCAATAGGGTCACTTTAATTGACACTGCTTCCTTATGGGCTGACCGATACCTTCCCATGCCGCTGGTTTACAAAGAGCAGGTGGTCACGAGGCACTGGACACTGATTTTCACAGGTTCTCAAAAGATGGACAAAGTCATTACTTGAGCCTAATGGCTTGGGTTCGGCAGCACACTACAAAACCGGAACCCATTAGAAAAGAAGGTTCAACTGAACTGAGAAATTCAAGTGTACCAGGTCAACAAAAGCGCCAAAACCTTTAATTGCTGCTTTTTTTGCTGTCACCAGCTAAACAAACAACCAATGCGTTTTGGAGGCCACAAAAGGGCAGTCCTGATGAATGAAGATTTTAAAGGCCCCCTAAATGTCTTGGATAGTCTTTGGTTGTTTTTGCTGTCACCAGTTGAACATTCAAAGATTTAGGATTAGGATTTAAGATTTAGGACTCTCAAGAATGTTGTTTGGTGCTTTTGTTGACCTACTACACGTGGAGTTCTCAATTCAGTTAAACCTGCTCTTCTAAGGGGTCACTGGTTGTGGTGAACTGCCAAACCCAAGGCTCAAGTAATAACTTAATCATTAGGCTCAAGTATTATTATTATTATAAGTAAAAATTGAAATTCGGTGAAAATTGGTGTCCAGCCAACCTACTATGATGGTCTTCCCAAAGCTACCCAGAACTCTCAATAATTTTGTTTGGTGCCTTTGTTTACCTACTACATGTGGAGTACTCTTCTAAGAGGTCCCTGTTTGTGGTGAGTTGCTGAACTCAAGTCATTAGGCTTAGGTAATGACTTTATCCATCTGTAAAAACCTAGGAAAACTGGTGCTCAGCCAACCTACCATGATGGTCTCCCCAAACCAAGTTAATTTATATAGTTAAGCTACCCAGAACTAAAATCTGCATCTTGGACCTTACAGGGTTCAGTCAAACAAGATCTGTTATAAACTTTAGGAGGCCCAGTGATGACCTTGAATTTAAAGAACACTCCAGCGGAAAAACAACATATTCAACCTTATCACCCACACTTTCTTATCAAACTCAGTTAGGGCAATGTTTTTAAAGGCCCAGTCTACCCAAGGCAGGACAATATTTACATCCCATGGAGTTTCTTTGAAAAACTGCCCACACTGTAGGTTAGGTCCAGACCTAGAGAATAACCACAGTGAGCATGGTTTATGGGCATGGTTCACAGCAGTGCTATCAGGTGATAATAAGCATGCTAAAATCAAGGTTTTCCTTAAAGATAAACTCCAGGGCAAATATAAAAGACACAAAGCTCTGTATTTATTACTACATTTGATCTGTTATCAGCTTCTTGCAGTCCGTGTACAGCAGGGAAGGAGTGTGAGATAAAAAAGCAGCACAAGGAGCAAATAAGTACAGGTGTTGACAAGAAGCATGCTGATAGGAGGAGAGAGCAGCGTGGCAAAGATATCTTCTCCTGTCCAGTCATAGGACAGGTGGGTCCAGGATGATCTGGGCCTTAATGGGATGTTAATTGATGGCATTCATCAGATTAAGGACATCTAGTAGCAGAAAAAATGTAAGTTGAGATATAATTATAAATAAAAGCATTGGAACTTTGGCATTCTTAGCGTATCTGACTCCCACTCTATACGAAAACTACTCTATTCAAAGCGAATAAAAAGTTCTGACAATACATTATATTTTAAGCCTGGTTCACACCTATTCAGGTTGCAGTTGATGCATATTCCAGGTGCATTTTGTCTTTTTTCAATACAGTGGAACCTCGGAATACGAGCATAGTCCGTTCCAGGAGAATGCTCGTAATCCAAAGTACTCGCATATCAAAGCGAGTTTCCCCATTGAAGTCAATCTAAACGAAAATAATTTGTTCCGCATTGACTTCAATGGCATGCAATACCTCATGCGGCCAGAGGTGGGGGGACGCTGAAGAGCCTCGGAAATGGCCGGAAAGGCCCGAGGTCACCTCGGCTGACCTCGACAAACCTTGGAAAGACTCAGTTTCCAAGGTTTGCCAAGGTCAGCCGAGCTGTCCTCAGGCCTTTCCGTGCATTTCTGAACGGCACCAATCGCCCCCACCTCAGGCCAAACGCGGTACTGCACACTCTTTGGCCTGAATCGTGCTTGTATTGCTAATCAACACTCGCAAACCGAGTTACAATTTTTTAAAATACAGTGCTCGTATTGCGAAGCACTCGTTAACCGCGTTACTCGCAATCCGAGATTCCACTGTACACATTTTTGATCCGTTGAAGTCTATGGAACCATAAACACAACCCGCTGGTCCCTGGCCCTTTCCTTAAAATGCACAGATGTGAACGCGACCCATAGGAAACCCTATTAAATGGACTGTAGTCTGTTTCTGCAAAACTGAAAATGCACTAAAAAATGCATAGGTGTAAACCAGGCCTAAGGAAAGGTTGGACTGTGGGCAGGGCAAAGTAAAGACGACTTGAGTCAAAATATCACACATACGATTTAATTCACTAAGCTATAGGTCTAGGTCAGTGGTTGAAGTTATTAAAGCAAAAGGGTAAGTCTGGGGTACAGGTCTTTGGAAATTCCATGAGAAGGTCAGCAATGGCAGCCTCCATATTTCTCTTATGACGGGTTTACTTTAAACACTGCAAAATTCATAATAGCAGTACACTGATTACTAAAATTTGGAAAACATTGACCATTAGGGTATAACTAAATTAAAAAAAACATAAATGTAATATATTGTAGCTTTCCAGTCCTTAGATGTGGTGGCTTTTAGGCTTTTTTACTATTATATTCACCTGTTGATCTTTCCAGTAACACACTTCTGGGCTGAGAGTGACAACACACTGTATCTTTGGTGGAGCAACGTTGTCATGCTGGACTTCTCTCGTGAAACAGTTTTCGTTCTCATCATCTCCATTACACAAATTTGTAGTTTGCAGTAGATAGCTCAGATAATTGATAACATTGTTTGAGATTTCAGTTCAGTTTGCAAGAAGTTACAATGACACTGTATTTCCGTCAGGATGAACAGATATTTGAATTGTATTTGCAGAAAATGCACTTAGCCTGAAAATCCACCATATCTAAGGACTAGTAAGCTATATTTTTGTTCTTGGGTTTAGATGCCCTTTGATGTTGGTGGTCACTGGAGAAAAGCCCCTTTACATTGGTGATCAGTGTAGAAGAGATTTTGGATGTCATTGGGAATTTACCTCCTTACATTGGTGGTCAATGGAAAATGTCCCCTCACATTGGTGGTTAGTGTAGAAAAGTTCCTTTACACGTGTGACCAGTGTAGAACCAACCCCTTATATTGGATATCAGTTGGAACTTGCCTGCTTATGTTGGTGGTCAATCAGGGGCAGACTGACCATTCGTGTACTTGGGCACTGCCCGAGGGCCCCATGCCACTAAGGGGCCCCATCAGGGTTGCCAGCCTCAATAAAACCAGGGACAGTATGTAAAAATCTGTGTTTTTTAAAAAATCCCAAGATTATAGCTACCCCGCCTCTCCAGTACCTATTCAGTGTGTGTATGTGTATTCTGTGTGTGTATACTGTGTGTGTATAGTGTGTCTGTGTGTTTATACTGTATGTGTGTGTGTGTATACTGTGTGGCCCCATAATTTATTGCCTGGGGGCCCCATAATCTCCTATTGAGTTGTCAGTCCACCCCTGTGGTCAATGGATAATGCCCCCAACATTGATGGTCACTGGAGAAAAGACCCTTTACATTGGTGACCAGTGTAGAAGTGGTCAGTGGAGAAAAGCATCTTTACATTGGTAACCAATGTAGAACGGATTGCTAATATTGGATGTCAGTTGGAACTTGCCTCCTTATATTGGTGGTTAATGGAAAATTTCCCTCAATATTGAGGGTCACTGGAGAAAAGACCCTTTACATTGGTGACCAGTGTAGAAGTGAGCCCTTATATTGAATGTAATTGGGAATTTGCCTCCTTACATTGGTGGCCAATGGAAAATGTTCCTCAACATTGATGGTCAGTGGAGAAAAACCCACTCTACATTGGTGACCAGTGTAGAACTGACCCCTAATATTGAATGTCAGTGGGAACTTCACACCTTACATTGGTAATGAAAAAAATGCATCCTCACCTTGATGGGGAGTGGAAAAAAGCTACTTTACATTGGTAACCAGTGTAGAATTAACAAGTAATGGTGGATGGCAGTGGGAATTTGCCTCCTTACAAAGAAAACGTCTTCCTCATGATGGGGGTCAGCAGAAAAAAATCTCCTTTACAGTATATTGGAGATCATTGTAGATGTGACCTCTTATATTGGATGTCATTGGGAAGAAGCCTTCCTACATTGGAGGTCAGTGTGGGTGGATGATCAATCTGCCACTGTTTACTGATCAAGGAACCCCTACCAAACCCCATAGAGGAACCCTAGTTGAGAGTCTGTTTCATAAAGTAGGGACAGAAGGGAAGCTTTAGTATGTTTTTTTTTTTTGTTTTGTTTTTTTTAAGCCTAGAGCTCTAACAAGAGCCTAGACCAGCATTTTTCTCCAGGAAAGGTAAGTATTTTAGCCTTTCCATTACTTTTTATGTATTTAGCCTAGCAAGAATGTTACCACTTACCAGAATGTTGTTAGCACTTCAGTACAGGTCCCCTTTAATAGGCACATACTGTACCTAAGAATAAACATATATCATGTGCTACAATGAACTGCATTTCCATTGGTGCTCAGCGAAGAATTGGCCGCATGACAGCTGGATTTAATGCCTGGTTTTCTCCCCATATGAAGACCTTCAGTTCATAGAAGAGCTATACATATTTTACTTTCCCTTTGTGCTGTCTCATAACGCACATACACTGGGTGCTACTAGCAAGACGCAAGCTGCTGTCTGGTGCCGCTGCTCACTTTCTCACTGGAATGTTAGGCAGTTATATTTTTATCATCAGGTCTGGGAAGCGCTGCAATTATTCTACCCAGATTATACAGACAGGGCACAGGAGAAATACGAACAAGAGGTGAACACACTGAAACTGCTGCAATATACAATATATATATATATATATAAAGTGCCTTGAAAAAGTATTCATACCCCTTACAATTTTCCACACTTTGTCATATTACAACCAAAAACGTAAATGTATTTTATTGGGATTTTATGTGATAGACCAACACAAAGTGGCACATAATTGAGAAGTTGAAGGAAAATGATAAATGGTTTTTAGAATTTTTTTTTTTACAAATGTAGCGCTGGTCGATTTACAATCTACCGCAGGTTAGGTAAATTTAGTAAATTGTGTGTTAGGAAGGTTAAAAGTTCGCCTCTGTTCCAGCTTGTGTGTGTTTCCGTGCTGACCGGTGGGTGTCGCTGTTAACATTAGTCAGTGTTGGAAAGGCAACATGTCAAAGTGTATAGATGCTCCTCTGTCTCGGAGACAAGCACGGTGGAGGTGGTCCTCCGAGTTGCATTCTGGGAAGAGGGTATTTATGGGACAGACGCCATGTTCTAGGGTCGTTTTACAACCACCTGCTGGCTCTCCTGGCCAACAGGTATGTGTTAAGGAGCTACCTCGTGGTCCTCCGATCGGGAGGCCCGCGATACAGCGGCGCAGGGGTGGGTCCAGAGGCCTGTCTGGAGCCTACCACCACGGCCGAGGAATGGTCCTGAGCTGACGGTCCTGTGTGACGAGCTGGACAACCGAGGAGATCCCAGGGGAGGATCCGTCTTGGAGAGATCACGCAGCGTGCTGATCTATAGAGGGGCCTGGTGACTCGGTTGAAGGACATATCCAAAAAGAAGTAATTATACAGCATAGTGTTGCTGGTTCGGTTTAAAGGTTCAGGCACTGTGACTGACTTTCACTGCAGAAGATCTGATACATCCTGTAGCAGAGGATCGTACGGATTTACCCCCCAAACAAGTCTGTGGCAGAGACTTTTGATTCATGCTGCGTACTGACTGCTAGACCGGTGAGAGAGGCCTATCCAGAGTGTGTCCTATGAGGGTAGCGCATTCCACCTAATTATCTGAACTCTCCCAGAACATTTGCCGCTAAGATTCTATAAGAAGATATTTGAGTTTCTCCTGAAAGTTTCCTTTTCTGCCTCTTTCCTGCTACTTCCTAAAGTTTGTCTGTTCAATAAAGCATTGAAAACGTACTCCAGTGTTGGTGTGTGTGTCGTCTAGAAGTAAACTCAACGGAACCCCTAGACCCGGTGCCCGTGAAACCAGGGGAAGCAAGGTGAAGGTAACAGATTCACTTAAACCAGCAGCTCCACCGTAAGTTAGTGCTACACAAATAAATATGTGAAAAGTGTGGGGTACATTTGTATTCAGCCCCCCCCCCCAGTCAATACTTTGTAGAACCCCCTTTCACTGCAATTACAGCTGCAAGTCTTTTTGGGGATGTCTCTACCAGCTTTGCACATCTAGAGAGTGATGTTTTTGCCTATTCTTCTTTGTAAAATATCTCAAGCTCTGTCAGATTGGATGGAGAGCGTCTGAACAGCAATTTTCAAGTCTTGCCACAGATTCTCAACTGGATTGAGGTCTGGACTTTGACTGGGCCATTCTAACACATGAATATGCTTTAATCTAAACCATTCCATTGTAGCTCTGGCTGTATGTTTAAGGTCGTTGTCCTGCTGGAAGGTGAACCTCCGCCCCAGTCTCAAGTCTTTTGCAGACTTTAACAGGTTTTCTTCTAAGATTGCCCTGTATTTGGCTCCATCCATCTTCCCATCAACTCTGACCAGCTTCCCTGTCCCTGCTGAAGAAAAGCATCCCCACAACATGATGCTGCCACCACCATGTTTCACGGTGGGGATGGTGTGTTCAGGGTGATGTGCAGTGTTAGTTTTCCACCACACATAGCGGTTTGCTTCTAGGCAAAAAAGTTTAATTTTGGTCTCATCTGAGCAGAGCATCTTCTTCCACATGTTTGCTGTCCCCCCCACATGGCTTCTCGCAAATTGCAAATGGGAATTCTTATGGATTTCTTTCAACAATGGCTTTCTTCTTGCCACTCTTCCATAAAGGCCAGATTTGTGGAGAGCACGACTAATAGTTGTCCTGTGGACAGATTCTCCCACCTGAGCTGTGGCTCTCTGCAGCTCCTCCAGAGTTACCATGGACCTCTTGGCTGCTTCTCTGATTAATGCTCTCCTTGTCCGGCCTGTCAGTTTAGGTGGACGGCCATGTCTTGGTAGGTTTGCAATTGTGCCATACTCTTTCCATTTTTGGATGATGGATTGAACAGAGCTCCGTGAGATGTTCAAAGCTTGGGATATTTTTTAACCTAACCCTGCATTAAACTTCTCCACAACTTTATCCCTGACCTGTCTGGTGTGTTCCTTGGATTTCATGATGCTGTTTGTTCATAAAGGTTCTCTAACAAACCTCTGAGGGCTTCACAGAACAGATGTATTTATACTGAGGTTGAATTACACACAGGTGTTTATTTGTAAGTGTAAAACTTGATAAATAAAACTTAAAAAAAAAAATTACACACAGGTGGACTCTATTTACTATTTAGGTGACTTCTGAAGGCAATTGGTTCCACTAGATTTTAGATAGGGGTATCAAAGTAAAGGGGGCTGAATACAAATGTACGCCACACTTTACACATATTTATTTGTAAAAAAAATGAAAACCATTTATCATTTTCCTTCCACTTCACAATGATGAGCCACTTTGTGTTGGTCTATCACATAAAATCCCAATAAAATACATTTACGTTTTTGGTTGTAACATGACAAAATGTGGAAAATGTCAAGGGGTATGAATACGACATGAAATAATTGACACAAACTTTTTTGATCCCTGAACATCCTATCACCCCGATTATTTATATATT
Source organism: Lithobates clamitans (assembly GCA_037952925.1). Lineage (NCBI taxonomy): Eukaryota > Metazoa > Chordata > Amphibia > Anura > Ranidae > Lithobates > Lithobates clamitans. The sequence goes on from JBBGZY010001798.1 coordinate 1,225,564, forward strand.
GCCTAAAATATATAAAGATCCTATAATTCCCCCCCCCCCCCCGGCCATCCCATTGTGTCCAGAACTGAGTCAGTTACCATGCCTATAGCTAAATACCTGGATAAGTGTCTTACACCTTTAATAATCCAAACTCATTCATATAAATGAGATACTCAAGATTTTTTAAGTAAAATTGAAAACTTGACGCTTCCCCCTGACTCAATGCTGGTCACTTGGGGTGTTGCTCATTTATACACTGCTATCCCATGACTGGGGTATGGCTGATGTGCCGTCTGCCCCACTTGCTAACCCCAACCCACAACCTTTACCCTTAAAATACCTAAAGAAATAACATGCCACACCTTCTGGATTAAATGACCGCATGGACCCTTTATTAACCACTTGCCGACCGCCTCACGACGATATACGTCGGCAGAATGGGACGGGCAGGCAGAATAACGTACCTGTACGTTGCCCAAGGCGGCCGGCATCCTTCCAGGAGCGATCCATCCTGAGGGGGAGGCCACTGATTCATGGCCACCTCCTCACGATCGCTCCTGACGAATGGGAAGCTTCCTCTGCTTCTGAAACTGTAAACAGAAGCAGAGGAAGTGATCTCATCTCTCCTCGTGTCGGTCTTTTCGTCCGGAGCCCGAGGTGAGAAGACATCACTGTGAGTTTGCACCAACAGCACACTAACACTAGTACACATAGGCACACAAATCACCCCCCGATCACCCCCCCTGCACCCCCTGTCACAGTGACAACAATAGCAGTTTTCATTTTTTTTACTGATCACTGCATTGGTGTCATTTTGTGACTGTTATAAGTGTTAGGGCAATAAGTGGTAGGCCCCATTAGGTCTAGGGTACCCCCTAACCCCCCCTAATAAAGGTTTAACCCCTTGATCACCCCCCAGTTAACCCTTTCACCCCCTGTCGCCAGTGTCACTAATTGATCATTTTTCTGATCGCCGTATTGGTGTCACGGGTGACGCTAGTTAGCCTGTTAGTTATTTAGGTTCACCGTTAGCTTTTTATAGCGTCAGGTACGCCCATATACTACCTAATAAAGGTTTTAACTCCCTAATTGCCCCCTAGTTAACCCTTTCACCAGTGACCACCGTATAAGTGTTACGGGTGACGCTGGTTAGTTAGTTTGTTTTTTATACCCGCCGTTTATTACCCAATAAAGGTTTAACCCCCCGATCACCCAGCGGGTGATACAAGTTAGGTTTTAGGATCAGATAGGGTCTGCGTCGCCCGAGGCAGTGTCAGATTAGTGCCAGTACCGCTAACACCCACGCACGCAGCATACACCTCCCTTAGTGGTATAGTATCTGAACGGATCAATATATGATCTGATCAGATCTGTGCTAGCATCCCCAGCAGTTTAGGGTTCCCAAAAACGCAGTGTTAATGGGATCAGCAGTGCAGTATTGATCGATCACTGTCACTTACAAAACACTGAACACATAACTGCAGCGTTTGCAGAGTTAGGCCTGATCCCTGCGAACGCTAATAGTTTTTTTGGTAGCGTTTGATAGAGTTGCTAACAGCCTAGTAGCTTTTTTTGCCTGTGAGTCTCACTAGTGTACCAGTAAATTTAGAGCCCAAAATGGCAAATTGAAGGTACACTAGTAAAGAGGCCTACATGTTTCTGAGCATGACAGATAGTGAAGAGGAAGTCACTCATCTGTCAGATTCAGGCTCAGAATACGAACCTGTAGACAGCAGCGGCTCCATGACAGATAGCTCTGACGACGGAGTTGTGGTCCCTGCCAAGGTCAGGCGTACCAGACCCGATCTTCTTCTGCTTTTGTTGAGGTGCAAGAACCGCAGGGCTCTCGTATGGAGCAGAGAAGTACTAGTGCCGCTCATCCTTCTGGTGAACTGGCAAGCACCAGCGGCCTAGTTCACCCTTGTCGTACATCCAGCACTGTAGTATCACGTGGTGATGTGGCGAGTCCCATAAGTGCAGTTCAAGCTGGTAAGGTGGCAAGCACAAGTAGTATCCCGCTGCCACCAAGAAGACGAACACAGGCCCGTCGTGCCCATAGTGTTCTTCCTGCAGAATTTGCCAATCCTAATTGGGAGCCCACCACTTCTGCAGCACCCGTACTTCCCCCATTCACTGGCCAACCCGGAATTCAGATGGAAACAGTTGATTTTACGTCACTTGATTTTTATTCACTGTTTTTCACGGAAGATCTCTATAGATCTATTGTGGACCAAAGTAAGTTGTATGCTGGTCAATTCATCACCGCTAATCCCCAGTCCTCCCTTGCCAGAGATTGTAAACCAATTACGGTTTCAGAATTTAAGACCTTTCTGGGCCTATCCCTCGACATGGGCATAGTTAAAATGAGTATGTTGCGGTCATATTGGTCCATTGGCCCAATTTACCATATGCCCGTGTTCTCTGCCTCCATGGCCAGGGCACAAAACGAGCAGATCTTGCGGTTCATGCACTTCAACAACAATGAACTCTGTCGTCCTCATGGAGACCCTGGATATGATCGGCTCTACAAAATTCGGCTACTCGTAAACCACTTCAACCAACGTTTTGCAGCCTTGTTTACTCCCCATCAAGTTGTCTGCATTGACGAGTCCCTGATTAAGTTTTCTAGCTGCTTGTCTTTCAAACAGTATCTTCCCAGCAAGTGTGCCAGATACGGGGTCAAGATGTATAAGCTCTGTGACAGGGCCACAGGTTATACATATAGTTTTATGGTTTACGAGGGAAGAGATAGTCACGTAGAACCGGAGAACTGCCCAGACTACATAGGGAGCTCTGGCAAGATTGTGTGGGACTTGGTGTCACCCTTATTCGGAATGGTTTGCGCATGTGGCACCGTGCGATCTAATCACCGGGGCTTATCCCAGAGGCTTGTAGATTCCCGTCTTAGGCTGGGGGAGAGAGCCTGCTTGAAGTGTAATAACTTGCTCGCTGTGAAGTGGAGGGATAATAAGAATGTTTTCGTTCTTAACTCCCTTCATGCAGACACGACTGTCCAAATTCCTACGGTGACTGGTGTTGTGGAGAAACCCCTCTGTGTCCACGAATATAACCAAAATATGGGAGGGTTGGACCTCAACAACCAGTTGTTGGCGCCGTACCTAGTTGCCCATAAGGCCAGAAGCTAGTACAAAAAAGTGTCTGTGTACTTATTTCCATTGGCTTTGCTGAACGCTCATGTGCTATACAGAGCTTCAGGACGGACTGGATCCTTCCTTAAATTCCAGGAAGAAACCGTCAGAGCCCTTCTGTTTCCAGACGGGGCTTCACCTCACCATCCCAATCCAAATGCAGTAAGCTGGCTGCCTGAGAGGCATTTTCCGTATGTCCTCCCGAGTACCCCTACCCAACGAGCCCCCCAAAGAAGATGTCGTGTCTGTAGCAAGCGCAGATATAGGCGAGACACCCGCTATTATTGTCCCTCCTGTCCTGACAATCCTGGTCTTTGCATTGGTGAATGTTTTGAACGCTACCATACACTAGTGGAGTTTTAGCGTAGGGTACAGCACTGCACAGACTAGGACACACTTTCACAGGGTCTCACAAGATGCCATCGCATTTTGGGAGACCCGAACCGTTACAGTTACAGTTACAAATAAAAGTGTAAAAAAAAAAAAAAAAAAGTAATAAAAAAAAAACGCAAAAAAATATATCAAATAAAAAACAAAAATAGTTGCCGTTTTGTTCTCTCTCTCTCTCTCTCTCTCTCTATTTCTCTCTCTCCTCTCTCTATTGTTCTGCTCTTTTTTACTGTATTCTATTCTGCAATGTTTTATTGTTATTATGTTTTATCATGTTTACTTTTCAGGTATGTAATTTTTTTATACTTTACTGTTTACTGTTTTTTATTGCTAACCATTTTTTTGTTTTCAGGTACGCCATTCAGCTGCAGCGTGGATTTAATTATCTTGACAGCAACAGCGTTTGCTCCCACGGTACATAAAGCCGTGATTCCAGCGCTGTAGGAGGTGATTTCACCACCACAGTTAAAAAAAAGAGCATATATGCTGAAGCATGGGGGCAGCAGGGGTGGAGGAGCGATTTGCTCCTAACTTTTTGGGCGAATGCCCCCATGCTTCGGCATATATTTTTTAGGCCATTCAGCTGCAGCACTGATTTATTTATCTTGACAGCAACAGCGTTTGCTCCCACGATACAAAAAGTCCCACACATGTGGTATCCCCGTACTCAGGAGAAGCAGCAGAATGTATTTTGGGGTGCAATTCCACATATGCCCATGGCCTGTGTGAGCAATATATAATTTAGTGACAACTTTGTGCAAAAAAAAAAAAAAAGTTTTGTCATTTTCCAGCAACTTGTGGCAAAATATAAAATATTCCATGGACTCAACGTGCCTCTCAGCAATTAGCTTGGGGTGTCTACTTTCCAAAATGGGGTAATTTTGGGGGGGGGGTTGTGCCATCTTGGCATTTTATGGCCATCAAAACTGTGATAGGTAGTGAGGAGTGAAATAAAAAATTTACGCCCTTAGAAATCCTGAAGGCGGTGAGCAGAATGTATTTTGGGGTGCAATTCCACATATAACCATGGCATGTGTGAGCAATATATCATTTAGTGACAACTTTTTGTAAAAATGATTTTTCTTTTTTTTGTCATTATTCAATCACTTGGGACTAAAAAATTAAATATTCAGTGAGCTCAACATGCCTAACATGCCTCTCAGCAATTTCCTTGGGGTGTCTACTTTCCAAAATGGGGTCATTTGTGGGGATTTTGTACTGCCCTGCCATTTTAGCACCTCAAGAAATGACATAGGCAGTCATAAACTAAAAGCTGTGTAAATTCCAGAAAATGTACCCTAGTTTGTAGACGCTATAACTTTTGCTCAAACCAATAAATATACGCTTATTGACATTTTTTTTACCAAAGACATGTGGCTGAATACATGTTGGCCTAAATGTATGACTAAAATTGAGTTTATTGCATTTTTCTTATAACAAAAAGTAGAAAATATCATTTTTTTGCTAAATTTTCTGTCTTTTTCCATTTATATCGCAAAAAATAAAAATTGCAGAGGCAATCAAATATCATCAAAAGAAAGCTCTATTTGTGGGAAAAATGCACGCAAATTTCATTTGGGTACAACATTGCATGACCGCGCAACTACCAGTTAAAGCAGCGCAGTGCCAAATTGTAAAAAGTCCTCTGGTCTTTAGGCAGCCAAATGATCCGGGGCTTAAGAGTGGTTAGCAACCATAACAAAATTACTTATAAAAAATAAATTCCATTTTAAATATATATAAACATATATATAACCCAACTTTTTAAACTGACTACTATATCTGAGGTTCATGAAGGAAGGTTTTCTATTGCATCGGCTGTACCACCACCACCTCGGCATCCTGGCCCCTATCTGCGATCCCACCGGCTCAGGGACAAACTATTGCCACTTCTTGCCCAATGCAGCCCGATGACCGATAGCCCATTATTTCCAGATAGGGAAGGTACCCATACCGAGATAGGCCCAACCCGTTCCACACCATATATTGTATAACTTCCACCATTCCGACCTTCACAAACAAGAGACCCCTGCATCCATCAACCCTTAAACAATAAAACATAACATTAAACAAACCACACAGCTTAAATACAGGGAGGGAAATAAAATTCTCTATGATGTTGCTTCTTCTCCTGCTGCCCCCTTACTAAGACTAACCCCCGCCCCCCAAGAAACGATCAGTACCCAGGCTGCAACTCCTAGCCCTGCTATTGTTTAGGGAAAATACACCCCCACCCCTTGACCTGCACATTTTTGCAGGAACTAACCTGTGAAACCTACCCAGTGACCCCCCAGTCATGTGGGCCCTGCACCCAGGTTCCCTTTTTGTTCCGGGCCTGTTCTCCTACATTGGGTTTGGAAGCCTGCCAACGACTATTAACTAGCTCAAAAAAATACAATTTCAGCTCAGATCTCTTTTCTTTTAGAACTGTTGAGGATAGTTTTAGAGGAAATTTTATTCAAAGAAACATATTATTTACAGCTCACAGAAGCCGCGATGAGTTCAAATGCCCCCCCCATATGCCAATGCGTTTATGGATATGCTGGAACATGCATCCATTTACAATTGTTCATTGATAATTGTACAGTTTGGTACAGATTTATTGACGACGCATTTGCTATATGGGTGGGCGACCTTGAATCATTGTTATTGTTCAACACATATTTAAATTTTTTAATTCCTGTTTTGAAATTTAATGTATCTATTAACAATAGAGAAATACAATTTCAGGACACATTATTAACGATACAGGGTGGACACATTATTAGTGACCTATGCAGAAAATCCACCGATCGTAATCAATTGTTGCACTTTTCCAGCTTCCATCCCCCTGGAGTTTTTAAATATATTCCGCGGAGTCAATTTAAACGTGTAAATAGAATCACTAGCCATCCTGACACATGGGAAACTAGATGCGATAAAATGGAGGGCAGGGTGCGACAGTGTGGATACCCTAGAAATGGTTCATAAAGAACACAGTCATTTGCATTATAATAAAGCAAGAACCACGGGTTGGAGAATGCCACTCACTTCACAATTTCATCCCTTTTCTAACCAGATATACAATACCACCAAAAAACATTGGTCGATATTGAATAGCAACTATCCCACGGTCCCAGAATTTTACCACCCCCCTTTACCCTCATATCGTCGAGGGAGAACCATTCATGATAAACTAGTAAAATCTGATCAACATTGTACACCTACCCCCCCCCCCCCCCCCCCCCACACACACACACACACACGTCACGTAGATGAACCAAAAACAGTGCCAAACGGTCATCTCGACAACTGGAGAACAAAGGCAGCAAAAGCATTTCAGTGGACAAAAATTCACCTCCATCAGGTTTTCAATGGAAAATGTCCCCTTATGTGGTGGTCACTGGAGAAAAGCTCCTTTACATTGGTGACCAGTGTAGAACTTACCCCTAACATTCAATATTAGTGGCAACTTGCCTCCCTACATTGGAGGCCAATGGAAAATGCATCCTCACCTTGATGGTGAGTGGAAAAAAGCCCCTTTACATTGGTGACCAGTGTAGGATAGACAATTAATATTGGATGTCAGTGGGAACTTCCCTCTTTACATTGGTGGTCAATTAAAAATGCTCCCTTACGTTGGTGGTCAGTGAAGAAAAGCCCCATTATACTGGTGACCAGTGTAGAACTGACCCCTAATATCGGATATCAATGGAAACTTGCCTACTCTATTGGTAGTCAATGGAAAATGCCCCTCAATGTAGATGGTCACGGTCATTGGAAAAAAGCCCCTTTACATTGGTGGCCAGTGTAGAACTGACTCCTTATACTGAATGTCATTGGGAATTTACCTAATTTCATTGGTGGTCAATGTAAAATGTTCCCTCACGTTGCTGGTCAGTGAAGAAAAGCTCCTTTATACTCTGAATCCATTTATCCTGTCATTGGGAGGTGACCTCCTTACGTTGGTGGTCGGTGTAGGTGGAAGATCAGTTTACCATTGTTTACCATTTAAGGAACCCCTAGCAAGCTCTGGAGGAACCCTGGTTGAGAAAGTCTGTTTCATACAGTAGGGAAATTTTAGTATTTCTTTCTTTTTTTGTGGCTTGGAGGCTTGGATTTGGCAGCTCTCCGCATAGCAGTGTGCTCACTAGGGAAATAGGGGTCACCTAAAATGAGGAATCCAAAAAGAGTGTTAAACAATCATCACTTGAGCCCAAAATCCTTTATTGGTATCACAAGTGAAAACAGAAGAACAAACGCATCCAATGCATTTTGGTAGACCAAAACTTCCCCTTCATCAGGTGTTCAATGAAAAATGCCCGCTCACGTTGGTGGTTAGTGGACCTTTTTTTCCATTTGTGATCAGTGCAGAAAAGACTCCTTATATTGGATGTCAGTGGGAATTTGCCCCCTTATATTGGTGATCAATGGAAAATGCCTCCTCATGTTAGTAGTAAGTGGAAAAAAGCCCCTTTACATTGGTGATTAGTGTAGATATGCAAAACTGAAAAATCGCACCACGCTTGTTCAGGTGCCAATCATTTTCAATGGCAACTAAACGCTAGTGTTATTCTGCTGCGATTGTTGTGCGATAAATCGTGGCAAACCGCATTCCACAAAGCTTGTCGCCTCAAAAGGAGCTCCTGTTCCTTTTTGAACGACAAGCTTCGTGCAATGCAGTTTCCCGCAATTGAGAAAAGGATAGAGAAAAATTAAACGTTTTCTCTATCCTCACCAACAGCCTAGCTGGCCAAATCCACCCGGGTGGGCTATTGTAAGGTCCCAAACATCTGACTGGATGCAGCTGCTGTTTGCCCAACAATTTTCCACCTGTCATCTTTGAATTTTCAGTTGAAATATGTTGGGAAGGAGGGGGCCGACAGGGCCACAAACTAAGGTTAGGTTCACACCTTGAAAACTGTGCAGTTTTTCAACATGCACGGAAACGTGCTGCCCGTTAGCAGATGAGCCCAGCAGATGAGCAGCGAGGTCGCCAACCTTGGCTGGTGCCGTGTTGTGGGGTTTCTTGAATCACAAGGAAGACAGTTAATTAAACGTGTTTTCCTGCAGTTCAGATGTAAATCCCTTTTGCAATGACAGAACTCGTTGCTTTGTGGTAGAAGACTGCTGATCGTTATTCAAGCGTGGCCATGCCCATAGTGAATTATGGATGACACGGTGACATCAATTCAGGCAATGTTAGATCTATGGAAACATCTAAATAGCGAGTAGCTTAATGTCTATGTTTCTTCTTCTCAACAGTATCCAGTTAAGGGTTTACTATTCTTTTAAATGATGTTATAGGTCTAAAATAATTAAAGGGTGCAATGTAAAACAGATAATGAAAAACCAAAATATACATGGCCATGGCCATTGTTCACGTCTTCCAGATCTCGATAGACTGGCCTGCAGAGGATGCGGTGGGATGCGTCCACAGCAGGTGCACCAAATGGCTTTGCAAGCCTAGTTATTACGTTGTGAAAATAGCAGTGACAACATCTGAGCTGTACATAGCTCGTGCAGAGAGAAGAGCAGTGGGAGGGACCCAGCAGGTTTGCCCACTACAGGCTGCCAGCAGAAACAACAGAAGGGGGTGGAGATAAGACCGCTTACCCTGCACAAGGAGAGCAGCAGTGATTGGTTATGGAAGCAGTGGCGGCTGCTTCATTAGGGGCGCCCCCCCCTAATCAATGCACCTGGCCCCTAATCTACATACAGGGCGCTGGGCGTATGGATTTTAATATTTTTTTTTTATAAGCACATGATTAGAGCCCGAGGCTCTAATTGGCTTAAAAAAAAGGGTGGGCTTGGGACGCAGAGCACTGTGTCAAGGTTGAACTTGAACTGTGTCCAGATTAAAGAGGAAGAGGTGAAGGGTGTCTTGGCCAAGAACTGTGCATTAAAAAGGCTGAACAGGTGGGCCTTGGAGGATGTAAGTGACCAAAGATGAGTTCCTTCACATTGCAGGTTTGTGTACCCAATCTCCTTCCTGCACAGGAGGACAGTGGGAGGGGCCCTTGGCCAGCATGGCTACTGCTAACTAGACATGTGCACAGCCAAAAAATTTGTTCATTTTCGTTTTAGTTTCATTAGTTTATTTATTTTTTTTAGTTTTTCAGGTCATTCGTTATGATCAAATAAAATTAAAGTTAATAATATTGCGCCAGTCCCAAAGAAAAATGCGAAAAGCTGCCAACACAACAATCAGACCAATTGTAAATCACGAGTAAGAAATATATAAAGTGTGGCGCTAAAATGAACTTGTTCCTCATTTGGGTCAGCCCCACTGAAATAAAAATCAGAGGGTCAAAACTCCCCTATGAGGTATTTAATCAAATAAAATCTTTTAAGATCTTATAAAAAAGAAGAAATAATGAGTACTATAAGTAAACTCCCCTATAGTCTGCCCCATATATTGTACTGTATCCAATCAAGTGTACCTGACTAAAAATCAGCATCAATATCTTAAGGGGGATATCTGTATGGGGTTTAGTATATGTGCTACCTAGAACAAGGAGGAAAGATCCCCATCAAGGGGAAGAGAAAAATGTGTGGTGTTTGAATCTCGTGAGTAAACACAAAATATAATAAACCGTGATGTCAGCAGACATATAGACAAGCATCATAAGAATACATATAGTGTATAAATATGTGAAAAATAAAATTCAAAAGTTGGTGAAAAAATTAAACCCAATAAGATGACAGTGATAAAAATAATGTTCATAAACAAATTAGATATAGAACAGATGTGAGTCCCAATGATGGACCTATGGAGGTACACCTGGATGCTTAGCTGCTTGAACTCCCTCCAAACTGTCAGGATGGCTCACATACCGAGGTAATAAAGTTGGAACTATGGATAAAGGTGTGTATAAAATACTCTTACCAAGAGTGGTGGACTCACCGGCCAGCGGCTTCGGAGTCAAGGTAAGCTTGTACTAGCACGAACGGCAGTAGATGGAGTGCTGCTTCATCTGTTTAGTGGAGATGCTGGGAGGTAAGAGTCCCCACCAAACGATCCCCTACATTCAGGTATTCCAGTCACCATATAGCTCCTCCGATGGAAAAATCAAAAGGAGAACCCCACATAGCGTAAATCCACTTAAAAAAAAACTTTAATAAAAGCTTTACAATAAAAGGAAACACTGGCTCATGAACCACATCCGAGACCAGGTATAGCAAAGATCCAGTGGCCCATATACAATGACAGAGGCCAGGAGACAAAAAATAGTAAAATCAATAAAAAAGCGCTTAGTTTAGTTGTGGCATAGTAGGCATATCTAACCCGACGCGTTTCGTCCGCTAGGACTTCAACTGGGGTGTACATGGAATGATTACTGTAGGTTGTCGATCAGTATGAAATGGTAGGGTTTTAGTTCCTAAGGAGGGATATACCCTCTTCTGAATACTTGAATATATTCCAATGAGTCCATGTTTTCCGATAGGTTTCCTGTCTATCTTCAGCTGTCATTATCAAGTCTTCCATTTTATTTATGTCTTTTACTTTTCTCAACCACATTGCTGTGGTTGGTGGGGATTGCTGTTTCCACAACATGGGAATACAGGATTTGGCTGCATTTGTTAAGTGTCTCAGTAGAGATTTCTTATAGGTTTTGATTGGTATGGAAGAAATGTGGAGTAGAAAAAATGCCGGGTCATTTGGGATTTGAAAGTCAGTGAATTTTTGGGAAATGGTACGAACTGCAGTCCAGAAAGTTGTCAACATAGGACATGACCAAAACATGTGTAGAAGCGTTCCCTCTTCCTGGTGACAACGCCGGCAATACTTTGAAGTGTCAGGAAAAATGATATCTAATCGACTTGGTGTTAGGTACCACCTTGTCAGGATCTTATAATTCGTCTCTTGGACTTTAGTGCATATTAAGGACTTAAGGGAGAGACTAATCATGTTTTGTTTCTGGACTGTTGTAAAAGTGCGTTGGAGGTCTGTTTCCTACTTCATAATGCATGGTATTCTGGGTGGCTGGGGTGGGGTGTTCAATAGGCTGTACATCTTGGATAGGGTCTGCGGCAATGGCTCTGTGTCTTTACAACATTCTTCAAACGTGGTCAAAGGCCTGGTGTAACTTTGAGGGTTTGTGAAGGTCTGGAGAAAGTGGTGAATTCGTGCTGCATCCCAAAACAGAAGTTTAAACGGACCTACTGGGTCCATTAGTTCTGAGATGGAGGGCCATTTATTTTGTTGCACAAATTGTGACGCTAAAACACAATTGGATCTTCTCAAGGTCTGAAATTGCGAAGAGGAGAGTCCAGGAAAGAACTTGGGGTTGCCTAGAATCGGGGTTAAAGGTGATGTTTTGGTAGTTAGAGAGGTGTGTAAGGTAGCTCGAATGCACTGTCTTATAGTGTTTCCGATGATAGGATGGGATTTCAATTCTGCAGGGAGAGAGTCACTACACCATATCGCAGATCGTAGAGGTATAGTGGTTTGGTGTTGTTCTATTTGTGCCCACAACTTATAGTCCCTATGACGGCACCAATCAAGAACCCTACCTAGGTGAGTAGCTTGGTAGTACTTCCTTACATCTGGTAGCGCTAGGCCGCCGTAATGTTTTGGTGTGGATAGTTGAGATCTTGGGATGCGATGCTTTTTATGAGCCCAAACAAAATGGGTGAAAAGGGCTTGTACTTGTTTGAAATATATGGGAGGTATCTTAATCGGTAGGGCCTGGAAGAGGTATAAAAATTTTAGGAGTATACTCATTTTGAGTAAATTGCACCTCCCAAACCAGGAGTGTAACCCTTTATTCCAATTTTCTAGCAATTTCCTGGTCTTAGCTAGGAGGGGGGGGAGTTGCTCTCATAGATGTGAGACAGATCTGGTGGTATTTTCCTGCCTAAATAAGTCAGGGCGGAAGACGTCCATTTAAATTTAAAATTCGATTGTAAATTCAGAAGAATATGGGCCTGTAGTGATATCCCCATTGCTTCCAATTTGGAAAAATTTATTTTAAGGTTTGATATTTTCCCGTATATCTCGAATTCTGCGAGTAGATTCGGTAGGGACACTCCTGGGTTGGTTAGCGAAAAGAGCAGGTCGTCTGCATAGGCCGAGATCTTGTGTTGCAAAGGACCAATTGATAACCCCTGAATGTCGGGGTCCAATCTAATTTTGGATAGAAAGGGTTCCAAGGAGAGAGCAAATAGGAGCGGGGAAAGTGGGCATCCCTGTCTCGTCCCATTTGTTATTGGGAAGGGGTCCAATAGGACTCCGTTGGCCTTTACTCGGGCTGTTGGGTTCGAATATATTCTGGCTATTCGGCTAAGCATCACCTCCCCCAGGCCGATGTGTCTGAGCACCGCAAACATAAATGGCTAGCTTACCCGGTCAAACGCTTTTTCAGCATCTGTATTGAGAAAAATACATGGGATTTTCTGAGACTTAGCGACATAAAGTAATAATGTACTATTAACCTCTTCCCCCAAAAGGACGTACCCTTACGTCCTTACCAGTGTAGCGCTGTAGTTGCCACTAGTAACAAACATCCAGCAATTCACCCCGCTGCCAGACTCCCATATATCACTTGTAGAGACAATGAACAGTCTTTTGCTGGTTTTGTTTTTGTTTATTGGGGGGATACAACTTGGTTGGGGGAAAGGGGTATATGGGATGCCCATAGAATGGTTAATTTTGCCATCATACTTAATGTCAAAAGTTAGCACGTATTTGAGCCTGGAGAAGTGATATGCATATTTGGTAGCTATGATCTTCCTCCGGCATCACCATGCAGACTATTGCTCCTCCTCTGCTTAACTCCCGCAGACTATTGCATCCAAGAATTCCTCATTTTTACCATGTAAAGAATGAGGACATCACTCTTGACCGTATGAGGGTGATGTTCCCAGAACTCCTCTCCTCCTGCACGAACTTATACTGAAATTATTAAAGTAGTAGTATGTCACATCTTCTTCTGTATGCTAGAAGGACCCACTCTGAATAGTTCCTCTTAACTGGCTCTGGTTGCTCGCTGCTACTAGGCCAGAAGCCTGCAGTACCTCTCCCCGGAGACCCACTAGTTTAAAAGCACATGTTGGATGGTGGACTACTGTTCCCAGCCAGCCCGACTTGCAAATCCTGTGCGTTCAGGCCATATCAATTTGACACATATCCCCACAGTTTCTCTTCTGATCCAGGACTCTCCATCATTGATCATGTAATGATGGAGACTTTGCTAATGACCGTGTAAAAGCAAGTTCCCTCACAGACTTCCTGGCACCTCCATCCCTCCACTGTGGTACACTCACTGACCTTTCTCTGCCCTGAGTCCTTGATGGGGAACTTGACCAGACCATACGTTCCGACAGCTTCACCTGCCCCTTCTGCTCCAGGAGTTCTTTATCAATGACCGTGTGATGATAAAGACATTGCCAATGCCAGTGTTGAGGCAAAGTTCCTTCACAGCTCTCCCTGGGCCTCCTCCTGTGATCGGTGCACCCCCCCCCAGATGGGGGTGCCCTCCTGCTGCTGTCTAGTATTCCATCCTCCACTTCACTCAGCCGACAACCCCCCAGTGGCATGTTACCTCAGTTTATATAGGAGGCCCGCCCCCTGCCAATACCAGTTGGGGATTGGTCAGGGCTCCCACATGAGCTGCCTGCCACTCCAGTTCCAGGCCCAGCCCCTCTTCCAGAACATTCTCCCTGGAAGCAGGGGAGGCACCTAAGAACTGGAGCACAGGTGGCTACACCCACTGCTACTCTGACCAATCCAAGCACCCAGATGAAAACAGACAGGCCTAGATTGCAGCATAGGCCTGCCTAAATTTACCTGTGTTGACAGTCTCCTAGTAAAAATCCTATTACTAGCACCTACCTAATGGTAGAGGGTGCTACACCAGCATGATAGCATACTGAGATGATTCTTGCAGCCACTCTACTGCTGCCCTCCCGGGCTCTCCTGTCCCACCGAGGAACCCAGCACTGAAGATAGAGGTTCCACCGTCCATGATCCTTTCTAAGGTCTAATAAACCAGTAAGCAATGAGCATTTGGCCTCTTTTTGCCAGATGTAAACAGGCTGTTACCGGCCTGTGAAGGCATCAGATCAAACCAATATTGGTTTTATCCGATGCTTTTAAGGGCAGAGGAGAGATCTGGGGTCTAATAGACCCCAGATCTCTCAGTAAAGAGTATCTGTCACTGCCCATGCTATCACAAGGGATGTTGTTCATCCCTTGAAATAGCAATGAAGTTGTTCAAAAAATGTAAACAGACAGTTTAAAAATAAAAACATTTAAAAAAAAATTTAAAAATGTAAAGCGTCCGAACCCCTTGCTCTCCTGCAAAGGCAAGCGTATATGTAGATTGGGCAAGCATATGTAAATAGTGTTCACAGCACACATGCGAGGTATCGCCCTGACCATTATAGCGAAAACAATAATTTTAGCACCAGACCTCCTGTGTAACTCTAAACTGGTAACCTGTAAAGGCTTATAAAGCATCACCAACGGAGATCTTTAAGTACCGTAGTTAGGCGCCACGTGTGTGTGCAGTTTTAAAGCATGACATGTTAGGTATCTATTTGCTCTGTGTAACATCATCTTTTATATTTTACGAAACAATAGGGCATTACATTGTGTTTTTGTGCATTAAAATTCACTTAGGTGTTTTTTTTCCTAAAAAAAAATTGCATTTGAAAAACTACTATGTGACATAAATTGCAACATCCACCATTTGATTCTCTAGGGCCTCTGCTAGGCCCTAGAGAAGGAGGTTAGAGGTTCTAAGTAATTTTCTAGCAGAAAATGTTGATTTTTACATGTATGTGAGAAGTGTCGTAATCGGCCCGAGTTGAATTGGTTAATTACAAAGCTGTATTCATTTGTGCCTTTAATATCTGCCTGGAGTTTAGCTTTAGGTAAACCATACTGAAAATTCTGCACATCCAAATCTGCTCCCAGTAAAAAGCTTTTCATTTTGTCAATGTCTCTGCATGCCAGACATTACAGTCTCCCTTGATAGTCTGTAAAGATACAAGGCTGTTCTACTACATCTCTGCCTCCCATTAGATGTTGTCACAGAGAAGAGTGTGACAGCGCCGATAATGTACCTGTCCAACAAGCTGTGTTCTGCATCAGATACACACCTCTGTATGGCGAGACCCAGTCCCAATTCTCTATGTTTAATTAATGGGACCCAGTGAAACTTAGTCATTTATCATTGTTGACTGCTTCCATAACAGTAGTGATTCTGAACACAAGCATCCATCTCTAAAGGAATGTAAAAAAAAAAGTCTGGGGTAGAGGCTCAAGTGGAGCCTCTACTGGGCCTACCCAGTTCCTAAGACTACAAGCTTATATGACAGTACACTAGGGGTAGCCTCTTCCCATCACTCTCTGTCCTGGGCTTTTCCGGCTCCACATTATAAAAGACTAAGCTTGCTCCACCCACAATATCCACCCAGGGGATGAGTTTTTTCTTAAAAGGGGTTCTAACCCTTACTTACACAAAGGCTCAAAGCCTCTTGCCAGTGTGCCTCCTCACTTTGCCAGGCACTAGCAAGACAACATCATTCTCTGCAAGGTATCCCTCCCCATGGGTTGAGGGGGTGAATACCCTCACACAATCCTGGAACATCTAACCAGGTTATGCCTTTCCTCCATTTCAGCTGGTTCTTGAATATCTTGCCTGTCTGTTGAATGAACTAGTCAGAGTATTGGTAGTGATTCCCTACTCACCTAGGAGGCCTACTATCCAGTCCTCCAGCTCACCTCCTGCGAACCCCTGTCTATGCCACTGAACCCACATCTTCTATCCCTCAATCTAGAGCACCTAGCTCTGAAGGTGAAGAGATTTAGAGGAAGAGGCTGGAAACCCAATGCTCGATTCCACAACACCTTACTAAAGACAAGGAAATTCTCAACAAATAACATTTATCATTGTATCTGGGCTAAGTAATTGCCTTTTGTTATTGGGAAAGAGTTTGACCCAGTTCACCCTGAAGCTACAGTTCCTGGATTGTTCAAAGTCAGCAGCCGCACTTAGTCTGAACTTCAGTTCTATTAAATACCAAGTGTCAGCTGCCTCGGCACTGACTGGTCAAAGATGGGCACTTGATCCTCTCACGTCTCAGTTCCTCTTTTAAAAAAAATACTGAAGTTCTGCCCACCTTGCAGAAACCCATTTCCTCAAATTAACTTCTTGAGGGTTCTGAATAAGCTTGCCAGGCAACCTTTAATCCCAGTTGAGGAAGTGGAAGTTAACACTGAAAATTGCTTTGCTGGTAGCTATCACTTTGACCAGAAGGGTCTCCAAGCCCAACGCACTGATGCACGGGTGTGCATCTACTTACATAAACTTTTTTAAGAAAAGAGTAGTTCTTCGTCCTTTCATTCATTTTGTGCCCAAAGTCACCACCTTCCCTTCTTCAGGGTTCACTCAGACCCACAGCAGCTTTATGATCTTAATGTGTTCAAGTCTTGAGGGCATACCTGAAGGCGAAGCGTCTTTCAGAAGATAGGAAAGATTTTAGAAAGATTTCCTCAACTCTTTTGAAGCCAGCATGATGTATATAATCGCATCTTTGCCAAAACCTTTTTTTGGATAGAGTAGTGGAGGGTTAAAACCGCCATCAGTTTTTTTTCTTTTTAGCCATCTGTAGCCATGCCCCCATAGGGGTTGCTGAATGTAGTGGTTCACCTGTCACCCTGCCCAGCCAGACATCCATCTCTCAATCACTCAGAGACATAGAACAGTCAATAGCTTTGTTTTGCTGGGGACTTCTATATACACTCCAGTATATACACTCCAGTCTTCTCTCCAGCACTTAACTTGCTGCACAACGTTTCTCCTCTAGCACTTCACTTGCTGCAGACTGTTACTCCTCCAGACTAACTAGCACCGCATAGGTAGACCTTACACTACTTCAGCCAGGCCTCAATGAACTGCCTTTTGCGGACAGGGACCTCGGGTCCCTGTGGTGTAGAAATAGTTCAGGTACTAGCTGTCCTCTATTCAGCTAAAACTCCCAGATAGCTCTCTTCAGGCCCTGCCAACCAGCCTGGCTGCAGAGACCTCTTTCTACTGCTCTTCCCACAGTCTTCACTTTTGGTCCTGCACCCATCTTAAATTGCAATCTCCCAGTTCTCTCAGGCGTGCCTCTCCAGTCCTCCCAACTGTGCTCACTCACAGCCCCCCTGGCTGTGACCAGTTGTCCTTCCTGGAAACTCTTAGAAGTGTTTTCTCCCGCTGTCCTCTACTTGCTCTCTCATGTGCCTCTCCTTCCAGGATCTCTTCACTTCTCCTGAATGCACCCGAGCCCCGACCCAGGGTCCCCCCCCCCAGACTGGGGAGCTCCCCGTGGGCCCCCGACGGCCTCCACACTCTCTCACTCCAGCTCTTCCACCTGATAACTCCTCCCCAGCTGGGCTGATCCCAGGTATTTGAGAAGGCCTACCCCCTGCCAATCCAAGTTGGGGATTGGTCAAGGCTCCTCAATATACCCCAGGCAGCCCCACCTCTCCTCCCCTCCCTTCCTTCTAGCATCTTCTAGAAGGAAGAGGGAGGCGACAGTGATGCCACCTGTGAGTCACCCAGCCCTGCCATAGGCCACTCCCAGCCCAGAATGAAAGCAAACAGGCCTAGCCACCAGCTAAGCCTGCCTAAATGTTCCTAAAAAATGTTCAAAAAAACCCTCACTCTAGCACCTACCTAACTATAGGGTGCTACACATCTGTGTCTCATTAGGGACATTTTGCTTCACTTCCTGTCTTATAGACTCAATAGGAAGCAAGAGGTTATCTTTTCTGTAACATTGGTGATCAGAACAATTAGATACTGTGAATCCTCCAAATTGGGACATTAACTAAGACAGTAATAAAGACTTGACAGTGATTCTAATACCTTAGCACTCTATCCACTAGTCAGATCTAAGCATGTACTAGATGTTTGCATGGGTCATATAAGAAGCAGAGAGGGAAGGCTCTACCCTGTGCAGCTTTCAGGAAGAACTTTCCCAGTGACCCAGTGAGATGCTCTCTGAAATCTTGCTGTAGAGGATTATATGGAACTCAGATTAGGGTAAACAAAGTGAGCTTTCTGTTTTTAGAGCAGCTACTTATCTGAAATTACTCTTTATAGAGAACCCTTCCATCTCAATGATAGATCGCGTCTCTTTAGGTATGAATGGTATTTTTCTGTGTATGCACAGAAGAATCAAGGGAAGTAGAGTTTGCATAGGCAGCTACACAGTTGCTCACAGCGAAGATCTCCGAGGGGTGTGGTCATGTGAGTATAAAGCCCCATTCACACTTGCGAATGGGACAATTAGCGATTATGTGGGAGTTCCCACCGATTAGTTGCCAGCAGGAAGCCCCATTGAAAGCAATGGGAAGCTTATAGCTCCCGCAGCTAGTCACAGCCACTCGCATGTCATTACTCATAGAGTGGTTACCTGCTAATAATCATCCATGGATGGACACAGACAGGCTGCATTCAGGGCCAATCATTGGCAGGTAATCACTGCCTGATTGATTACTTGTGAATGGACACGATTAGCTGTGGGAGCTGTTAGCTTCCCATTGCTCTTAATAGGGTATCCACCCGGAGCTAATTGCTAATTGCTGGGAACCCCTTCAGATTCTCCCGCATATTATCACTAATGGCCCCATTGGCATGTGTGTATAGGCCTTTTGCAGCAAATGGTAATATCAATAAGTGCTTTGCAATTCAGTTTAAGGCTCCATTCACACTCGTATGACTCCTAAGTTGTGTGACTTTGGATTGCAACTTTGACGCAGCTTTGGATGGGCGTTACTAGGATGTAACTTGTTGTCTCTCTGCAAAGTCGGACTGTTGCATGTAATACATTCAGGTATGACTTTTATGCAACTTTTGAGGGTTAATATTGAAGCCTATGGCCCTCACATTGGACCAAAGAAGTGCATACTACTTTGAAGCCGCTGCGACTTTAAGTCACACATATACGTATGAATTGGAAAACATGGTATACGACTTATCATGCTACTTTGATGTCCACACAAGTGTACATGGGGTATGATAGCTGGTTATACACTGTGCACATTTTGTCCACCCAGTTGGTGGCCCTGTTGGCTGCCTCTTGCCTGACGTACATCAAATGCAAAAATTAATGTCACGGCACGGAAAATTATTGGCTTAAATGCAAATGAAATGCAGCCGCTGTTCAGGTATTATGACAGCTGGTGGGGTCTTGAAATGTAGCAACGGTCTTTTCATTGGAAAAAAGTGATCTAGTGGTTTTTGTCCAGCCAATATCTGCAATGGCATATGAAGTTGCAAGAAGAAATCAGAGAAGAGTTCTGATTTATATAAAATCTTATTGGTGGATGACTATGTGCAGCTCTGACAGTGTCATCTTTCAGGCACTAACAGAACATGAGTACTGTAGGTATTTTGGCAGGTTGCAGACATTTTTCTACTTAGAAAAATACCTTTCAGGCTCAGCCATTTAGTATTCAGAATCAGCTTATCAATGATAGCTAGGCAGTGGCAATCATTGCTGTGTTCTTCCAAGTTCGTAGTATTCAGACATAGAATGTGTGTATGGCTTTGTTTTGTACTATCAGTCTGCGGTCTATGCATATGTTTCTAATAAGGTTTGCGGCTTATACTAATTCTCATTCCATGTAATGGATTGTTTATAAGGAAGTGTTTCCTGCCGAAAGCAGATGAAATGACTTTTTATTATATCTCTTGTGAATTGTGGGGGGCCGGATAGGGACCAGCGGTTTTATTTTTATATAAGATTATTGAAGAGCGCAGGGATCTCCGTGGGATTAGTCTGACAATGCACATACAATTTTGGGAAGCTTCTCTGTTTTTCTAACTTATGTATTAATCCTTAATATTATAAAAGCTAAGTTAAAGTTTCATTTGAATCCCATTGAGGATAAAGCCTAAGTCGGTTTGGTTTTGCTACTGCAGGATTCTGCTTCCTCCTTCCTCTTCCACTTCTCACATCTTTCTCTACTAACCGATCATATTGTAGGAAAATTCTAGTGCAACCACATAAGTCACCCCCTCCAATCAGATGGGCTTGTGTTTCTGCTTCCACCTGCCCCCTAGCCCCCTCCGCCCCCCCCCAGCGATCCTCACTCTGCTCCTCCTAGTCCTCAGAGATCCTGTACTTCCTTGCTTGATGGAGGAGACATGAAGGAGCACAAGAGAACCAGCCTACTCCTGAGCCCCACACTAGCCAGCTCCTAAGTCCCATACCAGCCTACTCCTGAGCCCCACCTCAGCCTGCTTCTAAGTCCCACCCCAGCCTGCTTCTGAACCCTGCACCAGCCTGCTTCTGAGCCCCGCACCAACCTGCTCCTGAGCCCCGCACCAACCTGCTCCTGAGCCCTGCACCAACCTGCCCCTGAGCCCCGCACCAACTTGCTCCTGAGCCCCACACCAGCCTGCTCCTAAGTCCGACCCCAGACTGCTTCTGAACCCTGCACCAGCCTGCTCCAGAGCCCTGCACCAAGCTGCTCCTGAGCCCTGCACCAGCCTGCCCCTGAGCCCTGCACCAACCTGCTTCTGAGCCCCACACCAACTTGCTCCTGAGACCCACACCAGCCTGCTCCTAAGTCCGACCCCAGACTGCTTCTGAACCCTGCACCAGCCTGCTCCAGAGCCCTGCACCAAGCTGCTCCTGAGCCCTGCACCAGCCTGCCCCTGAGCCCTGCACCAACCTGCTTCTGTGCCCCGCACCAGCCTGCTCCTGTGCCCTACACCAGCCTGCTCCTGTACCCTACACCAGCCTGCTCCTGAGCCCCACACCAACCTGCTTCTGAGCCCCACACCAGCCTGCTCCTGAACCCCACACCAACCTGCTTCTGAGCCCCACACCAACTTGCTCCTGAGCCCCACACTTGCCTGCTCCTGAACCCTGCACCAACCTTCTTCTGAGCCCCACACCAGCCTGCTCCTGAGCCCCAACACTTGCCTGCTCCTGAACCTCGCACCAACCTGCTTCTGAGCCTCCGACACTACACTGCATCTCTTTGCCCTCACTCATCACCCATGGAAGCATACCCCCCCTTTACACCCAATGCCCCCCCCCCACCTTCATTGCAAACCCCTGCTGCCCCCATGCTCTAAGCATCCCACCCTTGCCTGTTCTGGAATAGAAACACTTTTGCTAGTTCCTAGAAGACTGCACACACTTGGTATCCACCGTTGTGCAGACATATACTCTCATACATGCAGCGTCCTTCAGGAATCCCCATACATCATAGAGATAAATGAGGTCCACTCACAGCCCATGACAGCTGTCAGAGTCAATACACGTCTGCAAGGTGTGGGGATCACGTATGTACACGTCTTTATAAGGGCAGTCTACATGACTGATTATTATAGGAAACAGCAGTAATGGACGCATTAGGGCTTATCCACTAAAGAAGTCGACAATCTTTATCCAATAAATTGTCCAAATATTCACTTCAGTTCCCCAATCGCATGAAGATGAAAAAAGGAAATCGGAATTTGCTTTTTACATAAACTGATGGTTGAAGCAAATATTCACACAATTTATTATGTGAAGAAAACTTGAGTCTTGCTTACTTTAGCGGGCATTTGGCAGGTGGTGAGGAGGCCTTATGTCACCTCCTCACACCACCATGTCGCAACTGTGTATTGCAGGGTAGTACCCCCATGCAGTTGAATAGATCTGGTTTGGCAGGCAAATGCGACCCTTTCAACAGAAAAGGGGGGGGGGGGCTAATTTTTGAATGACTGAGCCCCCACCTGCTGCCTTTGTATATTAAAGGGATCTGTATACACATAAAAACTCTGCCACCCGTAGTTGACTTTTTTAGGCCACTCATCCTTAGTGGCTAAGTGCAAGAATAGCGTTTTATAAGGAAGGTTTAATTTGTTTTCTTTATTCAATGATAGACTTAAAAAAGGGGACTAAAAAAAAAGTAAAAATATATTTAATTAGTTTTCCTTTTTTTTAGCAAAGTAAGATATATATTAATATTAATCAATAACATATATTCATATTATTTTATATTAATAATAAATGCCTGTATAATAAACAAATTATTATTAAATGCTTATATAATATATAAGATATATTCATATTATTTTATATTAATATCATATGCATCATGGACACTGGCTGCTGTGACCTTTTCTGCCCACATTCACCCTGTTATTTGTTATTGTTATATTTCCCTTTTTGTTACATTTTTAAAATACTGTTTTCTTGTATTTACCCTAAAGTCCATTCCTGGTTTGCATTATGTCTATTTTTTTTGTTTCCTACATTTTTTGTTTTATTTCGAAATATACATATTCATTGAATGAGCTGGTCACACTGGTCTCTGTTCCATGTACTCCCATGTAGGTGCCGGACTGTCTGGGTGGTTAGCTGTTGGTTAGCTTACCGTTAATTAGATCACTGTTAGCTGTTGGTCTGTTCCTTATATGTGCTAATGATATTACTGTTTACAGTTTGTGTTGTTTAGGGTAACGTGTTTAGGCTCTTACCTCATCTTGTGTGGTATATATTCTGTGTGAATTTACAGTAAAGTGAGTTCCAGTTTGCACCTAAGCTAGTGTCATCTAGTTCTTGGGTGCAATATTCAGCTATAATACCTGGTTATTGGGTCCAGAGTGGAGGAAGCTGTACAACCCACCTGATGGGATGTTGATTTTCTATCTGGGGGTGGGTTGTACTCACATTGTCAAGTCATTTATCTCCATATCTGGCAACATGTTTCTATTATATATCTGTTTTATTGTATTTATATTATGTTTCTTATTTTTTGTTCCCTTTCTTCTTTCATAGAGCTATTTCTTAAATATTGGTCACATGATATTCCCCTGAGGAAGCCAATGCCTTGGCGAAACATGTAGGGAAGACCTGACCATAACACTACAATAGGCCCACATTACTCTGGCCTATTATAAAATATAAGAGCTTTTTGTTTCTTATTTTAATCTTTAATTGTTCTGTATACATGTATGTCTTTTTGATATTATGTAATAAAATTTATATTTTTATATAAAAAACTTTCATTGATTGATCAGCATTGGCACCGCAATAATCCCCATCCTCTCCACTCTCCTTCTCTTTATTGAGGAATATATTTAAATTATATATTTTTTTTTTTGTGCCCGGAGATGAGCTTTAACTAACAGTAGTTGTCTTTTCATTTTTCAGTCCGTTCATGGATTGGGGATTTTAGGGCTGCCCAAGGCTGTGCAATATTTAAGGGCTTACAGTCCAGATGTAATGGGTTTCTCTGTCATGTTTCTTCTCCAGGTATTCGGTAACACAGAGCTGAAGCCATGCCTCTTGGGAAAAATGGAAAGAAGAAAACTGAAGACATTAATATGGTGTACAACATCAAGGAGAAGCTGGGAGCGTGAGTATCTGAAGGAGTGAGACAGTTTAGATCCAGATAAGTGGCTCTCAC
Organism: Lithobates clamitans; assembly: GCA_037952925.1. Lineage (NCBI taxonomy): Eukaryota > Metazoa > Chordata > Amphibia > Anura > Ranidae > Lithobates > Lithobates clamitans. Next base: position 1,249,474 of record JBBGZY010001798.1, read on the forward strand.
ACGTGTCCTAAGGCCCGACTTACAGAGAATTGTATATACTGGCTCAGATATTAAATGCTTAGGAGACCAAAACTGACCTCACATGTTACAATCAAACTGTACAATCTTCTATGTTCAGACAGAATTGCACACAAATCTGAAAAAGTATGGGCTCACTTGATTAACTAAAAGGATAGTGCAAATTTTTGCATGAGAAATAAAAACTAGATCGACTTCAAGGGGCGTATTTATAGAAAACATTGCAGAGGTATTCATCCTGTGAAACTGTATGTACATTCATTCTGTGTGCATGAGATCAAAGTTAAATGTTACTAGGCTATTTTCCCTCCAGGTCAAATGTTATTCATTCATACAGAATAGACCTTATTGCATTATGGCCACTAGAGGGAGTTGATGATCATAGTAAAGAAATACATTTAGTAGCCCAAATGCTGTATTTTTTAAAATTACTCTTCCTGGGCAAGTGATCTGCAGCCAGGTGAGAGGCCCTTCACTGTCAGAGCCAATGAGTAGGCAGGATAATATTAAACATTCAACTTCTTCACTACACTCAGTTACGGTGCATGGCCCTCCCCTGATTGCTACCAGAGTACTGCAGTGCCAGTAGGGTGGCCTTATGACCTTGCAGGGCCTGGGATCCCTCCGGCCAATCACCTGAGCTACCAAAGCTACACTGAACTTCACTTTGAGGGATGCTGTCTAAAGGGATAATTGCAAGTATCAGTTTATGTTCTGAACATGTTTACTGTGATCTGTTGTTCCATCTAGTGGCACTAATGCTGTATTTTCCTGATTTACTCTATCTGAACAATCTGCAGCCAGGTGAGAGGTCCTCCACTGTCAGAACCAGCATGCATGCCCGGAGACTATTAGCATTCAAGTTCTCTGGTATACCCAGCTACTGTGCAGAGCCCTTCTCTGATTGCTACCAGAGTACTGCAGTTCCAGAGGGGTGGCCTTATGTCCTTTCAGGACCTGGGATATCTCTGGCCATTTGCCTGTGCTACCAGAGCTACACTGGACTTAACTTTGAGGGATGCTGTCTATGAGGATAATTGCAAGTATCTGTTTATATTCTGAACGTGTGTTTACTGTGATCAGCAGTTCCATCTAGTGGCAATAATGCTGTACTTTCCTTATTTACTCTATCTGGACAAGTGATCTGCAGCCAGGTGAGAAGCCCTCCACTGTCAGAACCAGCATGCAGGCAGGAGACTATTAGCATTGAACTTCTCCAGCTACTGTGCAGAGCCCTCCCCTGATTGCTGCCAGGGTACTTCCATTCCAATGGGGTGGCCCTATGTCCTTGCAGGGCCTGGGATTCCTCCAACCATTTGCCTGCATTACCAGAGTTACTCTGGACCTCACTGTGACAGATACTGTATGTGAGGATAGTTACAAGTTGCTGTTTGTTTTCTGAACTGTTTTACTGAAGTAGTGATTCTCAGCAAGACTCTCTGTTTCAAAAGAGTCTTATAGAGGCTATGCAATGCAGGCGCATTACCCTGATTGGGCCATAGGGACATTGCTGGTGGGAGTCCATGTTTGTGCAGCTTTCATAATCAGTTTTGTGTTGTTCTGCAGCGTATGCATGATCTTTGCTTTTCTGATCTTGTTTTGCATTATTGTTTCAACTTTGCATCTGTTTGGTAAACTGCAAGTTATAGTCACTTTCATTTGGCTGAGTAACCATCCTGTTACTGTAGCTGTCATTCTTTCTGCCCTCATCATTCCTTCAAAGCAGGCACAGAGATCAAATCTTTTAGCCACGTAGGGAGTGCATTATTTTTCATCAATAGGGCAGGCTGAAAAACTTGCATTGAGAAAAAGGGGTAGCGAAGTAACAAAGTAGCACTACTGAACAGGAAGCGCAGCCTGTCTATGTAATAAGCATACAAGACTGGCCTCTTGTATGCAAGATTTTAAAGTTACCCTGTACTCCCCCCAAACACAAACAGTACACCACCATAAGGAGCCTATGCCTACCATGTATACAGCTAGGTATGCCATCTGCTTTTCCAGGTGATAGCTCTATACCCTGATAATAGGTAACACAGGCAGCAAAATGCATTGTGAGATGCAGTGAGTGTCTTCCAAACCTAAAAGTCTATGATTTTAATAAAGGCTCCAGCAACAGATTAGAAAGGCCAGGCATGGCCTTTCTAATCCAAGTAAATATATGTGCACAAAGTCCACGCTACAGGTATGGGAACCTTCCTGGCTTTCCAATCTTCATGGAGCCAAAATGGACAGATCTTCCACCTTGAACAACCAAAATAGACCTGTCACACTTACCCCTAACGCAAGTGGTCAGACACTATAGCTGGCTTTTATGTTCTTCACCTACAGCAGCCCCCTTTCCCATAAGGCAAGCAGGCCAACCGGTACTCTGTTGCCCCCAGGTCTCATACACAATGCCATAGTGCCTGGATACCACGCCAGGGCATGCACAAACTGAGCAAAGCAAACAGGTACTTGTGGATGGCAGACAGGCAAGGTTCTGAATGGTCAGGGCCAAAATCTGAAGTCAAAGGCAGGCAGAGTTCAGAGAATAGTCAAAATCTGATCCAAGGTTGTCAACAAGGTAATCCAATCAAGACAAACAGGCAGCTTGATCAGGTATTACACACGCTATCACAAGCATCAGACTGCAGGCTTGGCTGGCTTAAATCAAGTGTATGCGTGGTGTCTTGCCTATTGTTACACCTGTGTTATTTCTCCTTTTGGATGGATTTAACTTTTTTAATGTATTAAAAGTTTCACAGTAATGCACTAGGCTGGTGTACCTTCTTCTAATGTTTGTGTTTTAGCAATGGCTGCAAGTTAGTAGCGGACCCATTATCCTCCTGTGTAACATCATTCCCTTACTTTTGATGAACCCATCATAATCAGCAGTCAATGAATAATTCAGCTGCAAGCTTATAATCCATGGGGATAACTCTCTGCAGTATCCTGTTAATAAATTTGGTCGCTACTACTCTTTGTTTTGGAGCCAGATGACAGGTCTTGTCAACCCCGCCCCCTCTGTAGTTCATGCAGAGAAGTGTCGATGTCCTTACATCAGCACTGCCTACTTTGGTAGTACCCGGTCTCATCATTCCCCACCCGTCCATAGCTGCAGCACTTGACACTTGATGCAGTTTCCAGCATGCTAGGAACCAATTTTGCTGTATGGTCCACTGGCCCTGACACTGACCAACAGTAAGCCACAGGAGAGCGCAGGCCAAGACTTTGCTTATCGGATGCATAGGGAGGCAAGGCTTTGCTTATGGTAGGCCTACAGAGCCAGGACTTTGTTTATCATAAGCCTTGGGAGCCAGGAGATTGCTTATCAGGAGGCTAAGGAGCTAAGGCTTTGCTGATCTGAATCCTAGGAAGCCAAGACTTTGCATATTGGAAGCTTAGGGAGCCAGGACTTTGCTTATCAAAAGCCTAGAGACCCAGAACTTTGCATTTTGGAAGCCTAGGGAGCCAAGCCTTTGCTTTGCTTATCGAAAGCCTAGGGAGCCAGGATTTTGCTTATTGGAAGCCTGGGGGGCCCTGACTTTGCTTTTCGGAAGCCTAGGGAGCCCAGATATTGCATATCAAAAGACTAGGGAGCCAGGACATTGCGTATTGGAAGCACATCGAGGCATGGCGGAGGATGGAACTGAGCCTGAGGTGCCCAAACTAGACAATCTGTTCTAAATGCATGCCCTGTGCATGTTTAGGCCTGTTGTTATGGCACAGGCAGTGTGGTTGGTCCAAGCTACCAATGACTCTGTGCCGGCCAGCCACCAGCATGCTAAGAACCAATTATGCTGGCCCTGACACTGACCAACAGTAAACTGCAGGAGAGGGCAGGCCAGGACTTTGCTTATCGGAAGCATAGTGAGTCAAGACTTTGCTTATGGTAGGCCTAGAGAGCCGGACTTTGCATACTGAAAGCCTACAAAGCCAGGACTTTGTTTACCAGAAGCCTTGGGAGCCAGGACTTTGCTTATTAGAAGGCTGGGGAGCCAGGACTTTGCTTAATGGAAGCCTGAGTAGCCAGGACATTGCTTATCAGAAGCCTAGGAAGCTATGGCTTTGCTGATTGGAAGCCTAGGGGGCCAGGACTTTGCTTATTGAAAGCCTAGGGAGCCAGGACTTTTTTTATCGGAAGCCTGGGTAGCCAGTTTGTTACTTATCCAAGATCTAGGGAGCCAGGATTTTGCTTATCAAAAGCATAGGGATCCAGGACTTTTTTTAGCAGGAGGCTTGGCAGCCAGGACTTTGCTTATTGGAAGCCTAGGGGGCCATGACTTTCCTTTTCGGAAGCCTAGGGAGCCAAGATATTGGGTGTTGAGGCCTAGGGAGCCAGGACATTGTGTATCGGAATTACATGAAGGCATGATGGAGGATGGAACTAAGGCCGAAGTGCCCATACTAGAGAAACTTTCCCTAATGCATGCCTTGTGCCTAGGGATATTGCGTATTGGAAGCCTAGGAGCCAAGACATTGCATATCGGAAGCCTACAAAGCCTTGACTTTGCTCATCGGAAGCCTGGGAAGCCAAGACTTTGCTATTGAAAGCATAGGAAGCCAAAACTTTACTTATGGGAAGCCTTGGGAGCCAGGACATTGTTTGTCAGAAAGCCTAGGGAATCAGGACTTTGCTTATTGGAAACCTAGGGAGCCAGGACATTGCTTGTCGGAAGCCTAGGGAGCCAGGACTTTGCTTATGGAAAGCCTGGGGAGCCAGGACATTGCTTTTTGGAAGCCAGGACTTTGATTATTGGAGGCCTAAGGAGCCAGTTCTATACAATACTTCTCAATCTCACTATGGAGGTCTATGAGTTGCCTAACTGATTGAAAACCAAACACTCCCTTTGTGCGAATTGTGTTGGGGGTGCAGGGGTCTGGTAAAAAAACAGACCTTCTGTTTGTCATGGAAGGTCTGCTTTAAGTGCAGCAGATGTAGTCTGCAGTCAAGATTAGAGTCAGTGTCGTTTGGGAACAAAAGTGGACTTTTCATGTTATAAAAAGAAAAAAAAAATAACCATGGTACAATTCATTGCTATGATAACCCTTGGCATAAAATCACAAGAGCAGTATGACAATTATATCACAATACAAACATACCAGAATGTGACCGGAAACAAGGAGTTGTCCTGGAAACAGCAAGAAACATACACGCTACTCAAAACAGGCTGGAGATCCGTTACTATAAAGAAAAATGTAGCATGGAGTTCTTTCTCAAATAAATTCCAAGATCAAAGATGTTTAAGAAGGAAGTATGGTCTTTTAACATGTAAATAAAAATAAAAATGTACTTAATTTTGAAAGTAGCTACAGAAAAGTCTTCCATCAGCCAGCACCTTGGCAAGAGGGAATGTCCCTTACAATTTTGTTCAGTGGGAAGAATGCCCATTACATTGGTGGTCAGTGGAAATAATGCCCTTTACATTGGGGGTCAGTGGGAATAATGCCCCTTACTTTGGAGGTCAGTGGGAGGAATGCTCCTTACATTGGTGGTCAGTGGGAAGAATGCCCCTTACATTGGTGGTCAGTGGAAATAATGCCCCTTACATTGGTGGTCAGTGGGAATAATGCCCCTTACATTGAGGGTCGGTGGGAAGAATGCTTCTTACATTGGTAGCCATTGGGAAGAATGTCACTTACACTGGTGGCCAGAGGGAGGATTGGCCTTTAGATTGGTGGCCTGTTGGAAGAACGTCTCTCATACTGGTAGTCAGTAGAAAGAACTCTTCTTACATTGGTGATCAGTGGGAAGAATGCCCATTACATTGGTGGCCAAAGGAAAGACTGGACTTTACATTGGTGGCCTGTGGGAAGAATATCTCTTGCACTGATAGTCGCTAGGAAGAATGCCCTTTACATTGGTGGTCAGAGGGAAGAATGTTCCTTACATTGCTGATCAGTGGGAAGAATACTCCTTACACTGGTAGTCAGTGGAAAAAACCCCAGGACGAAGTCTACTGAGACGAAACGCGTCGGGAGGACCCCACTGTCGCCCCCTTTTTATGTACAAGCGCTTTTTATCAACCTTTATCATGTAAGTGTATTCCTTTATTTAATAAATTTATGGTGTCTACGGTATCACGCTATGTAGTCCCTTCTTGTGCCCTCTATGAACCCTGGTTGGAGAGATCCATCATTTCTTGTGGAGAAGACATATTTTTAGAAAAGACCTTCCCATTATCCTTAGGCTACAAAGATCTTCCCACCATTGCCAGGGTGCAATAAAAGCTGGTTTTGACCCTTACAGTATACACTGTCTTGGGTTCAAACCCTCCGGTAAGCCTCCATCTTTATACATTCAAGAGCACTGCATGCTTTGAAGACACAGTGGTGTTTGATTCGAGTTTGGTTTCCAGATGGACTATTCCATGCATTGATGAAACTTTTTAATATTACCAGAGAACGTTAATTTTTGAATTGCTATATGTTGGTGAAGGCGCTCCTCACTTCACGTTTTTGGGTATTAACCCTCTTAATTCCAACGTATAGACTGTTTTATTTTGATTTTTAGGATCTTTTATGTAGTCATACTTTGCATGTATGTATATTTATACACCATACTTTAAGTACAGGCCTTTTATACGTACCAGTTTAAGGCATCGTGCCATTTAGCGCTACACATTTTTGTATAATTATTCATCTGTCGGGCAACGATTCTAGTTGTGGTGTTAGCTGCTTTTATTTTCTAGATCTATTTCAGAGCAAGCGCAAATTTACCAGTAGTGTGATCAGTGGAAAAAAGTGCCCTTACATTGGTGGTCAGTGGGAAAAAAGCCTCTGACACTGGTGGCCAGTGTTGAAAAATATCCCTTACATTGGTGGTCAGTGGGAAGAATGCCCCTTTTACAGTTGTAGTCAAGATGCCCTAGTTACAGATAACTAAAAAGTGTCATGCCGCTGACTGTGCCAAGTGGTGTTGGCCTTGCCAGCTATACAGGAACCATCAGATTCGAGGTTAATCAGCTCCTTCTCAAGGAACCCCTAGTATCCTCTTGAGGGACCTGAGGGTTCCACAGAACCCTGATTGAGAATGGTTGTAGGCAAAGTATATTTCTTGGTGTTGTGCTATCGGTTTCTCTAAATGCTGCAGATGGGTCAGTTCAGCACTCCATTTCATTTATAGAAGGAGGTTGAATTCCGGTGCCTTGGATTTACACTTCTGGCAGTTGAACCATAGAGCATAGAGAGTGACTGTATAAAGTTTTATCTTAGTAGTTGCTAAAGCCAAACTCCAGGTTGGTTTGCTTTTTTATGATTAAAAACATGTTATAAAATTTAGCATGTGAAGGGAGGCTTGGGTAAGTGGTTGAGTCTTCTGGATTGAATCCAGGAGTTGGCCTTCAAAGTAGAAGTCCAGTCAAATACTAGCTGAGTTTATACCTGGTACTATCCATTCTAAGGTCTATACTAACTACCCTGTAAAGAAAAGATGTCTATACATATTTTTAGGGCGCTCTGGTCCGGTCACATGATCAACTCCCAGCATCGGCTTCAGTGTAGAGGAGGGACAGCTGACAACAGATGTCCCATAGTAGGCCCACCCTCAGCTGCAGGAAAGCAAGTGAATGGCCATGCATGTGCGGGGCACTCTCCATGTCAACATTGGTGCATGGAGAAAGGGGGCAGAGAACAGGTGGCACACCAAAGCACACTGAGCAGTATGCCCCTCTACATTTAGGGATGACCACTAGGGTGAGAATTTACATATCTGTATATGAAATGCATAACAAAAATATAGAACAGCTAGTAAATAAACATATGCAACTGATTAAGTTATTTCTCAAAATATGTGCTTAATTATTTTTTTTTCCTAGAAAACTGAGTCATTTACTGATAATTTCTTTCAGCCATTTTCATGTAAGCACCATGGATGTAGTCAAGATCAGATTCCATGTCCTCTGGGGCTGGTAAACTGGAATTTTCATGTTATAAAAAGGAAGAAAAAAGAAAAGAAAAAAAAAGCAGTGTACAATTTAGTGTTATGATAACCCTTGGCATAATATTACATGAGTGGAATGACAATTATTTCACCATACAAACGTATTGGAATGTGACTGGGAACGTTGTCCTGGCAACGGCGAGAAACATCCACGCTACGGAAAACAAGCCGGAGAGCCGTTACTATAAAGAAAGAAAAAACAGTGTGGAGTTATTATTTTCAAATTAAAATACCAAGATCAGAGATGGTTAACCCCCTTCCGTCCAGCCCCGCTGTCTGTTAAAGTGGGTCTATGTGCCAGGGGTGGGACAGACTTCCCAATCTTATGAGCACTGCGATTGGCTGTCACAATGGTTACATGATTGCGAGCCCATCCTACACGGATCCCACTCATGACAAGAGACCAGGAGCTGTCTATGACAGCTTGGTCACTATGCTGGGCAGTGAGGGAATTCTCAGCACAGGAATCGCAGCCCACCTTATTGCCGCATATATGCATTTTGTAGGCGGCAAAAAGCTAAATATAAACTTTAAACCCCAAAAATCCCTGCTCTTGTATCTTTTTTACTGGATTATCCACAAAAACAAACTCACATGTCCAACGATCTGTGATGCCATCAGACGGCAGCTATCTCTTCTGGGATGTGCATGCACTGACTGCTGCCAGTCATCAGGCTGCAAGAACCAGGAAGAGACACCCCCCCAACCACCATCAGAAGTCAGTGAGAAGTCATTCTCCTGGTCTCTTGCCATGAATGGGATCCGTGTAGGATGGGCTTCCAATCATGTAATCGTTGTGACAGCCAATCGCAGTGCTCAAAAGATTGGGAAGTCTGTCCCACCCCTGGCACATGCACAATAGGATGCTCCTAGGCCTCCTGGGCTACTGCATATGTCATTATCGCCTAGGTTAAAAAATGTATTCAGAAGTTACAATTGTAAGGGGGGATGTAGTAGGAGCAGATTGATAGAAAATGGGTAGGGAGGGTGAAGGTCCACTTTATGGAAGAACTGTAGTCTTTTATATTGGACATAGAAATCCCTAGTGCATGCAACTTGGCATGCTGATCTCTAAACATCTCCAAGTCCTATGCAAAATAAACAATTTATTTCTGAAGGGGTTTGCACAGCCGGCTGACACATCTTTTATGAATTGTGTGGCAGTGGTTAGGGGTTATGAGCCTACAGTTTATGTTCTTCTATAACAATGCAAGCTTAACAGCCCAGGGATTGCTAAAACCAGTGCTATAGTAGTCATTCTCAACCAGGGTTCTGTGGAACCCTAGGGTTCCTCCAGAAGTTGATAGAGGATCATCAAGCCCGGTGCCCATGATGTCTGCATAGTTCAGGGGTCAATGCCACTTGGCAGAATTAGAGACACAACACCACTGATCTTTTTATTGGTCTATAAAGTTGGCCTTCTGACTACTACTGAAAGGGGGGTTTACTTTCCACTGACCATCATTGCAAGTAACATTCTTCCCACCATCCACCAATGTAATAGCATTTTTCTTAATGTACACCAATGTAAGGAACATTCTTCCCACTGTCCACCCACGTCAGGAACATTCTTCTTACTGTCCACGCATATAAGGAGCATTCTTCTTACTGATCATCAATGTAGGGAGCATTCTTCTCACTGTCCATCAATGTCAGTGGTATTCTTCCAACTGACCAACAATGTAAGGAGCATTCTTCCCACTGACCACCAGTGTAAGGAGCATTCTTCCCACTGACCACCAGTGTAAGTGACATTCTTCCTACTGGCCACCAATGTAAGGGTCATCCTTTCCACTGATCACCAATGTAAGAAGCATTCTTCTCACTGACCACCAGTGTAAGGAGCATTCTTCCCCAATGGCCACCAATATAAGGAGCATTTTTCTCACTAACTCTCAATAAATTGATTTTAGCCGGGTTCCTAAAGAACTGAAAATTATTTCAAGGGTTCCTCTGGGACAAAAAGGTTAAGTAAAGCTGGGCACAGATGGATCGAAATTTGGCCAGTTCAGCATGGCCCGGACAAATTTGATCCATTTATGGCCATCCCCCTTTGCCAGAATTCGAATGTCGGAATACAGTGGGGTTGATTTATTGAAGGCAAATAGACTGTGTACTCTGCAATTGCATTTGCTCCAGAGCTTAGTAAAAGAGCAGAATCTTGGCTGACTTCAATCATCCAATCATGTGCAAGCATAAATGCTGTTTTTTGTTAAAATTACCCTTGCATGTGATTGGTGGGTACTCTTCGTAAAGGGAAGCATTACTTCAATTACTAAGCTCTGGAGCAATTGCACTTGCAGAGTACAAAGTCTATTTGCTTTTAGTAAATCAACCCTAATGTCTCAGCAGGAAGAATTCTTCTATCCACCTGTGGATGGAGGAATCCGTTCATCTGTGGTCTATGGCCACCTTAAGAGCAAAAGATATGATTGCAGACTCTGACCAGACCCACTTCAGCAGGTAACTCTCTGCTGTGGATCTTCTTACTCCCCTTGGAGTAAATTCTCCTGATCTTAGGTTTGGTTATATGCCAAATGTCTTCCCTACAGCTTGGAGGCCGTATGTGGCCAAGGGCTTGTATAATGAGCAAATGCAGTCTAATTTTAGGTGCATTCTACTTGAATGTAATAGGCTTCTGAGATTTCCCTAAACTCCTTCAGGGGGGATTTTGACTTTCTTTTAATCTCCTTCTCAGCTGCAAACTTTTGCATTATCATTGACTTTTATGGGGAGAGAAGCAACATCAATGCCAACTGCATAGGTGTGCGCACAGGGTGTGCCAGGTGTGCCTGGGCACACCCTTATCGCCTTGTGTGGTGCATATTCCCCCCTGTTTAGACCACTGATATTTCACCAAATAAAAAAAATGTAAAAAAATAAAATCTTAAAAAAATAATAAAAATAAAACTACTGACACTGTCCACTGCTCGACCGACACCTATCTCTGTCCTTATGACACCGTCCACTGCTCTACTGACACCATCATATGTGTTTGAGCTTTGGGGTGCACACCCTAATGCAATAGGCTGCGCACACCTATGGCCAACTGGTCCTTGTGGCAACCTGCATGAGGGGAAGTCTAAGATGCCTATCTTTAGGACCAATATTGTGGAAAGCTCCGTGCACACAGTGTAAAATACCTAAAATAGGGCTTTAGGAATTATAACTCTTTAAGGCAGGGGTGTCAAACTCAATTTTAAGGCTGGCCGCATTAGCGTAGCACCTTCTTATTTTGTGCTGCTGCAGGGAAGAAGCTGGGGGCAGAGCTGGGAGGCAGAAAGTGCAGGGTCAGGAGGAGGGCCATATTAGGGTGGAGTCAGCTGCTGGAGTCTGATGAATGCAGGGACGAGGTTGTGCTGTGGCTGCACAGAGGGTGTGGATCTGTAGGAGGAGTTCTATCCTCCTCTCTACTGACGACTGCTGTGCAGGGTCTGGAGGAGGACCAGAGGAGGGCTGGAGTCTGCTCAATGCTGAGACCAAGGGAGGTGGAGACAAGTGCTGTGGCTGCACAGAGAGGATCTGTGGAAGGAGTTCTGTCCTCCTCTCTGTTGCTGACTGCTGAGACGGGACAAGACAGGACAGGACGGAGGGAGGGGGGCAGAGATGAGCCTCTTCACAGCTGCACGGGGAAGCATGGGATCTGGAGGAGGAGTTCTGTCCTCATCTCTGCTGCTGACCGATGAGACCAGGTGGGGGCAGAGAAGAGGGGGGCACCGAAGCTGCAGGAGAAGTGCAATGACCACACAAAACGGCCTGGGGGTCTTGTGTTTGACACATGTGCATACCTCCCAAGTTTTTGAGATGGGAACAAGGGACACCTATTCGCAAAAGTATGTAGGCATAGGACACACCCCCTGCCACGCCCCCTTAAAGGAGAATTATACAAACAAATGATTAGTTAAACCCACAAGTGCTTTTTTACCACTACTATTCCTTTATATTGGCTTTTGAAATTTGCAAATGCAGCAATTTAGAAATTTGATGAAGGATTTAGTGCCGGAAGAAGTGCATTTTTTATACAACTATATAGATCAGACCAAAATGAGGGACAAATAAAGAGGAAATAGGGACAGAGGGACTTTGTTCCAAATCAGGGACAGTCCCTCGAAATCAGGGACAGTTGGGAGCTATGCATGCTCCTTAACGCCACATTTACACTAGCAGCAAGGCCTGCCGTTCTTTTACAAAGGGATCCACACTCATATCATTTTTTTTTTTTTCAAATAAATTTTATTATATTTTATTCATATATTATATATGAGCCGGGGTACAGGCTTGTTTGTAACTGAAGCCGTGTCACCTGTGTGAAGCCAAGGAGTACTAGCAGGCCAGGTCATCATGCTGTGAAATGGTAATATACAGATAGTGAGAGGGGGTCGTCATCGTTTTTTTCTGGCTTTTGGCTCAGCAATCAAGAAACATTTAAAATGCACGGTTCTCTCTTAGGACCCAAAACACCGTTCATATATTCTGCTGGTTAAAAATTTAACTGAAGCTTTCACAAAGTGAAGATCATTGAAGTGTGAAGGATCCTCCAAGTTTTTGTGCATTGAGGAGCCGAGATCACACAAAACACATCAGGAATGCGTCTTGAGCAATCCCTTTTAGCACTTGCATACATGTCTGTGGGGCAACGCCAAGTGAAATCCATCACTGAACTGCTAATGTAATTAAATATATATATATATATTTTAGTTTTGGATAGAGTAAAGAGGTATTAGAATACCTGTTGGGTTTTTATTGCTGTCTGTGCCCCCTTTTAGGAGATTCCCCCTCTCTATTTCTCCTGCTGACCACTATCACCAAGAGTGAAAGTGAAAGAAAATCCCACATTTTGGGTTGTCACCAGAACAGGACTAGAGGGGAAAATCTTCCAATGGGGACAAGGTTCTGGTGACAACCAGGGGTTGCCCTCACTTAGTAGGAATTTCTTCTCACTTCCTGTTGGGGCTGCGGGACAGAAAGTGAAGACCTTCAACCACAATTGAAACCATTTAGAAAATAATTCAGCCACACATGAGGACACATGAAATAGCCAGTAAGCACTTGCTGACCGTAGGCCCATCATATGATGTTCTTGGATTGCAGTGGTTTGCTACAGGCATTATTCCAGTATTAGCAATTTCAGCCCATGATTGCCTGTGAGGCAGAAGTGATTTGAGTGGCTGAGCAACCACTTCTGTGGGCGGTGGAAGTGGGTCACCCCCTCCCACCGCCACCTTTTCCAGGCTCTCCTGTCTGACCGCGGAGCGCTGCGGTCGGCGGCGACGGCTGCACAGCACAGAGAGTGAGGAACTGACATTCCTTCCTCTCCGTGCCCCCGGAAACTGGGAGCAACGAGGATTTCATCACTTCCAGTTCCGCCTCTTTGTTTTCCTGGCCATTAGCAGCCAGGAAAGCAGCCAATCAGATTGATCTGCATTAGAGGCCAGAGAGGAGATTTGGGGTCTAATAGACCCCAGATCTTTCCATAAAGAGGGCCTATTACGGCCCATGCTGTCACAAGGGATAGTGTTCATCCCTTGTGATAGCAGTAAAGTTAGAAATAGATATAATAAATAATGAAAATTATAAAAAAATGTAAAGCGCTCCACCCCTACGTGTTTATGCGCAAATGCGAATGCATATGAAAGTCCCGCACGCATATATAAACAGTGATTGCACCACACATGTTAGGCATTGGCGCAAACGTCTGAGCAAGAGCAATAATGCTAGTGCCAGACCTCCTCTGTAACTCTAAACTGGTAACCTGTAAAAAAAAATGTAAAGTGTCACCTTTGGAGAATTTCAAGTACTGTAATTTGGCGCCATTCCACAGGCATACGCAATTTTAAAGTATGACATGTTGGGTATTTATTTACTCAGCATAACATCATCTTTTACATTTCACCCAAAATTCGGTATTATATTTTATTTGTGTGCAATAAAATCCATTAAAGTGTTTTGTTTTTTTTCAATTGCATTTGAAAAACCGCTGCGCAACAAAAAAAAAAGAAAAATTGCAAAGCCCATCATCCTATTCTATAGGCTCTCTGCTAAGAATAAAAAAAAATATAGATATAAAAATATATAATGTTTTGGGGGTTTTCGATTTTTACATGTAGGAGAGAAGTGTCAGAATTGGTCCGGTTGGTGAGTGGTTAATTAATACACGATTTTTGGAGCCATATCCTATAAAAAAGAATATGAAGGGGACAGAAGTGATCTGTATTAAGTGGGGGATGATTAGCTCAAGTGTGGTGCTTCCAAGCCACTTGCCAACACTTTCTTTTAGGGCTTTCCTTGCCCATTTACAGTATATTAAAATAAAGTTTCACAAAAAATCTGTAGCACCCTCCTAGAGAGGTTCAGGTAAATCTAGTTCTTTATCTCCTCTGTAATCATTAGAGCGGTATGTGATTATTTTTGGCTGTTCTGGGTCTCACTGGCTGCAGGCTCTACTGTTTCCTCCTGCCTTCTAGTGGATTTTAGAATGCAGTGGGTTGGAAAAAGCAGACCTTTGGCCTGAATATTTATGTGGTCTCCACCAATCCGTGGGGGAAGGCCCAGTAGGTGGCCAGGAGGAAGGCATAAATATCCTGGGGCTTGGAGCAGAAGAGTTCTTGAGCAGAAGGAGAAGACTGAGGGGCTGCTGTGTTCTGGGCAGTTTATCTAAAGTCTACAGGAGTGAGTGAGTACTGGGAGGCCTACTTTCTGAAAATAGCTGGAGCCTATTTAAGGGGATTCATGGAGGATCTGGTCTGGGAATTCACTGGAGAAGTGTCTGGCTGATATTGGACAGAAGTATCCAAGAACACGGGGATAATATGAGTACAGGCCTGAGTGTAGGATCCTAGTAACTGTTCACTGCTTCCAATTTGAGCATCTGCTCCAGTGCTGTTGATCTGGGACCTTTCCTTCCTTGGAGTCCCAGGGTTGCTTGCTCTCCTCTTGTCTGCCAAGGCAAAGAGTGTCCTCTGATTTTTTTTCGTGCGTGTATCTCGAGTATCTCAAAGCCAACTCTGCACTCCAACCAATTTTAACTAGCATTAAAACATAAAAAGACATTCCACATCTGGTCATTGAGTTATGAGACTTTCCAAACTACTGTGTGTCTGCTTACATTTACACCCACTTGGGAAGAGAACCTGGAAAAAAACAGCAGACCCATCATGGGGCTGCATTACAAATCAAAGAGGTTTACCATTACAAGGATTCTCAGCATTTCTCTTCCATAGCAAAATGCTTAACTTCAGCCTCCTGGCTATCTCAGTCCACTGAAACGCTTCACCTGCTTCCACATAGACTATTACACATCTCTAGCATAGGCATACATGCTGCTCCCTTGCAGTCACATGGACCCTTGGGGAGGGAGGAGCCCTAAACTATTGCAAACTCCCAACTCTTAAAGGCTGTATGTACATGCCCTTTTAAGGTGCTTTTAAGGTGCTGGCTATTAGCAAAATATACTAATATCCAATTTTGGAAACCTCATTCCACCCAAGTCATTACGAAGCCTCCAAGCTCCAAGACCGATACCAGGACTTACTAATCCCAGAGCACTCTGAATAACCAGTTTCCTTTGAACCAAACACACAACCTCTATGGATGAGAACCCTGGATACAACTTAACCCTTCTCACACCATGGCAGGGCTTCGTAATTTTACACAAGGAATAGTTTGATATGAAAATACATTCTCAAGGTGATTGTGAGCAGTTCTCAATGACCGTCGGGATCACCCCTGTTAGATCATTGCTCCATTCTTTGAGACCTATTACTCCTCTCTAGCATATGACATGTCAATACAACATCTAGTCCAATATTGGGTGACAACACTTTCATCCTTATGTGGGATACATAATTTGAGATTGATTCCTTGATACAGAATACAGATCTACTGCTACCTCATTGTTGCCTTCCTGTTTACTTTACCGTTGCAGAGTATACCTGCACTTCATTGTACTCTAACTGGATGCAGGTTTTTTCTAAACACGTCAATAAGCCCACCAACATTAAAGGGCCCCAATGATAGGCGGCAAAAGAAACCACAGATGGACTGCCTTGTTTTACTTAACCACTTACCGACGGCTCCTGTACATATATGTCGGCACTTTGAAGGTGGATATCTCGGTAACGGCAGCAGCTGCTGCCACAACCGAGGTATCCATCTTTACAGGAGCCGGTCGTGTTTCCGATAATGGTGGTCTCCGCGGCGGATTCGCCGCAAAATCACTGTTATCAGCGGCGGGAGAGGTGCCACCCTCCTCCCGCCGCTCTCCCGCGCCCTCCGCCGCTTACCGGAGCCGTCGGTAGCGGCGGAGGCGATCGGGACCTGTCACTTTCTGGGTATGGAGACGAGTGAGGCTAAGATGGCCCCCACCCGTCTCCATACCATAGGAGGGCAGAAGCGATATCATAATGTCAGCTCCTCACATTTGTCTTAAAGGCATATTTTTTTTGTCATTTTTTTAAACGACTTTTTTTTTTTTTTCATTTAAGTCCAAATATGAGATCTGAGGACTTTTTGACCCCAGATCTCATATTTAAGAGGACCTGTCATGCTTTTTTCTATTACAAGGGATGTTTACATTCCTTGTAATAGGAATAAAAAAGTGATCCAAATAAAAAAAAAAAAAAATGAAAAAAAATGTTTTTAAAGCGTCCTGTCCCGACGAGCTCGCGCGCAGAAGCGAACGCATACATGAGTAGCGCCCGCATATGAAAACGGTGGTCAAACCACACATGTGAGTTATCGCCGCGACCGGTAGAGCAGGAGCAATAATTCTAGCCCTAGACCTCCTCTGTAACACAAAACATGCAACCTGTAGAATGTTTTAAACGTCTCCTATGGAGATTTTTAAGGGTAAAAGTTTGACGCCATTCCACGAGCGGTTGCAATTTTGAAGCGTGACATGTTGGGTATCAATTTACTTGGCATAACATTATATTTCACAATATTTAAAACAATTGGGCTAACTTTACTGTTGTCTTATTTTTGTATTCAAAAAAGTGAATTTTTTCCAAAAGTGCGCTAATAAGACCGCTGCGCAAATACGGTGCAAAATAATAGATTGCCCCAGCAACAGATGATCCCACACAACATTATATCCCCCCCAACAACAATAGACCCCCATTACAAAATACCACCCCAGCAACAATGGATTGTCAGCAGCAGCAACAGATTTCCCAGCGGCCAGCATCAATAGATCCTCCATGAGTCAACAACAATAGATCTCTCCCTAAACAGTAGTTCCCTCCCAGCAACAATTGACCCCTTAGCAACATAAGACCCCCCCCCAGCAACAATAGACCCCCACGCAAATTTAGATCCCCACCAGAGACAATAAATCCCCCAGCAGCCAGCATCATAGATCCACCAGAACCCCTTGCCATTACATACAGTAAGTGCTGGAGGTGCTCCCAGGAACTGCGTTCCCTTGTGTTCCTGTTAAAAAAAAACAGGAAAAAAGTATATACAGTATATGCTGTTTATATGGAAAAGGAACAAACATCCCCATATGAGTATTAAAAGCATTCTTTTCCAAGCAGTGATTTTGTTGTTTGCTTTCTGTGATAGAGTACAGAGCAGACACAACCTACATGCTCAGGGCTTCTGTTTTCCACCCAGGCTTATCTGTAGTGATGTATCCATGAAAACGAGAAACCCCTTCAACAAGAGTAGATATCTGCTGTGAAATCTTTGGTGCACCAGCATGTCTGCTTAATTTAAACCTAGAAACAGTTCAGCGGTGATGGAACGCGGTAGTGGTAGAGGAACGGGGGCCTCTCTGTTGAAGGGAGCTCTGGCACATTGGAGGGTGTTCGCACCCTGCAGACAGAATGACAGCAGTCGGAACACGCTGTGAGGGACAGGAGCATGGAAAGGTTGACTTGTTCAGTTGGCTTGCTGCTGTGACACACACACTCCCATGTTGTCTGTCACTTTCTATCTGCGCAGGCATTGTTTTCCCTCTGAGTTTACTGATCACCAGGCTAGACAAGCTGCAGCTCAAGGGGACCTCTTGTGTATCCTGCCCACCAGTGATTGGAGGAGACAACCTGTGACCTTCTGGAAGCTATAGACATCCCGCCGTGTTTAAGTAGATCAGACAGCCCCTGTTGTCTATTAACTACACATATTTACTTTTGTCAAAGACAAAATGCGGGTTTTCACTGGAGATTTGTTATAGTGGGGGGTAGGATGGATAGGTCAGTTGCCCAAGAGGCCATACACCTTGT
The DNA here is from genome assembly GCA_037952925.1 of Lithobates clamitans. Classification (NCBI taxonomy): domain Eukaryota; kingdom Metazoa; phylum Chordata; class Amphibia; order Anura; family Ranidae; genus Lithobates; species Lithobates clamitans. Next base: position 1,267,639 of record JBBGZY010001798.1, read on the forward strand.
TTTCAACATCCATTAAAACTATGGCGGCTGTACTGAAAATTGTTTTTTTACTAATTTACATAGGTTATCAAAATTTCACATGTTGGTAGAGTAACTCTTCCTCTATAGTGAGATCCAGATAAATACAGAGTGCTGCTCGAAGCTTCATTGGATTGACACGGTAATTCAAATTCAGCTGGGTGCAGCTCCCCAAGAGCTTGTCTCACCCAATCATCAACTGTAAAATAAGGAAAGATGACTATGGCTAAGCCAATGAGTGGGTAAAACATGCTAATAGGACAAGGAGGCAAAGCTAAGCCAATGAGCTGATGAAACAGGGTAGAGCGTGAGGAGGCAGAGCTGAATTCCTTTCGGTCACTTTTGAAACCCGCCGGTTTTCCGATGCGCATTTCCATCTTTCCTTTCTTCTTCTATAGTAACTTCTCTTCTTCTTTTTCAGTGCAGGTAAATAATGGATTTTGAGAAGAAGAAATGTGCCGTCATTGAGTTTTTGACGAAGGAGGGCCGCAAGCTGTCCAACATCCAGAGAAGGCTATATGATGTTCATGGAGGTCACATTATTGACAGGAGTCACCAATGACAAGACATTGGTCTGGTCAATGGTGTAATCTCCCTATTAAACATTCTATAGCCCCTGCTGTGGGTGTTGGACAGCCTGCAACCCTCCTTCGTCAAGAACTCAATGACGGCACGTTGCATCTGCTTGGAATCCATCATTTACCTCCAATGAAAATGAAGAAGAGATACTATAGAGTAGGGATGAGCAGAACACCCCCCCCCCCCCCCAATACGGTTTGCAGCAGAACATGCGAACAGGCAAAAAAATTTGTTCGAACACGCGAACACCATTAACCACTTCAGCCCCGGAAGGATTTACCCCCTTCCTGACCAGAGCACTTTTTACAATTCGGCACTGCGTCGCTTTAACTGCTAATTGCGCGGTCATGCAATGCTGTACCCAAACGAAATTTGCGTCCTTTTCTTCCCACAAATAGAGCTTTCTTTTGATGGTATTTGATCACCTCTGCCGTTTTTATTTTTTGCGCTATACACGGAAAAAGACCGAAAATTTTGAAAAAAAATGATATTTTCTACTTTTTGTTCTAAAAAAAATCCAATAAACTCAATTTTAGTCATACATTTAGGCCAAAATGTATTCGGCCACATGTCTTTGGTAAAAAAAATGTCAATAAGTGTATATTTATTGGTTTGCGCAAAAGTTATAGCGTCTACAAACTAGGGTACATTTTCTGGAATTTACACAGCCTTTAATTTATGACTGCCTATGTCGATTCTTGAGGTGCTAAAATGGCAGGGCAGTACAAAACCCCCACAAATGACCCCATTTTGGAAAGTAGACACCCCAAGGAATTTGCTGAGAGGCATGTTGAGCCCATTGAATATTCATTTTTTTTGTCCCAAGTGATTGAATAATGACAAAAAAAAAAAAAAAAAAAAAAAATTACAAAAAGTTGTCACTAAATGATATATTGCTCACACAGGCCATGGGCATATGTGGAATTGCACCCCAAAATACATTTAGCTGCTTCTCCTGAGTACGGGGATACCACATGTGTGGGACTTTTTGGGAGCCTAGCCGCGTACGGGGCCCCGAAAACCAAGCACCGCCTTCAGGATTTCTAAGGGCGTACATTTTTGATTTTACTCCTCACTACCTATCACGGTTTTGAAGGCCATAAAATGCCCAGATGACATAAACCCCCCCCAAATGACCCCATTTTGGAAAGTAGACACCCCAAGCTATTTGCTTTGAGGCATGTTGAGTCCATGGAATGTTTTATATTTTGACACAAGTTGCGGGAAAGTGACAATTTTTTTTTTTTTTTCTTTGCACAAAGTTGTCACTAAATGATATATTGCTCACACAGGCCATGGGCATATGTGGAATTGCACCCCAAAATACATTTAGCTGCTTCTCCTGAGTACGGGGATACCACATGTGTGGGACTTTTTAGGAGCCTAGCCGCGTACGGGACCCCGAAAACCAAGCACCGCCTTCAGGATTTCTAAGGGCGTACATTTTTGATTTTACTCCTCACTGCCTATCACAGTTTCGGAGGCCATGGAATGCCCAGGTGGCACAAACCCCCCCCAAATGACCCCATTTTGGAAAGTAGACACCCCAAGCTATTTGCTGAGAGGCATGGTGAGTATTTTGCAGCTCTCATTTGTTTTTGAAAATAAAGAAAGACGAGAAAAAAAAATTTTTTTTTTCTTTTTTCAATTTTCAAAACTTTGTGACAAAAAGTGAGGTCTGCAAAATACTCACTATACCTCTCATCAAATAGCTTGGGGTGTCTACTTTCCAAAATGGGGTCATTTGGGGGGTTTTTTTGCCACCTGGGCATTCCATGGCCCCCGAAACTGTGAAAGGCGGTGAAGAGTGAAATCAAAAATTTACGGCCTTAGAAAGCCTGAAGGCGGTGCTTGGTTTTCGGGGTCCCGTACGCGGCTAGGCTCCCAAAAAGTCTCACACATGTGGTATCCCCGTACTCAGGAGAAGCAGCAGAATGTATTTTGGGGTGTAATTTCACATATTCCCATGGCATGTTTGAGCAATATATCATTTAGTGACAACTTTGCGCAAAAAAAAATAAAAAAAATAAAAAATTGTCTCTTTCCCGCAACTTGTGTCACAATATAAATTATTCCATGGACTCAACATGACTCTCAGCAAATAGCTTGGGGTGTCTACTTTCCAAAATGGGGTCATTTGGGGGGGGTTTGAACTGTCCTGGCATTTTATGCACAACATCTAGAAGCTTATGTCACACATCACCCACTCTTCTAACCACTTGAAGACAAAGCCCTTTCTGACACTTATTGTTTACATAAAAAAATAATTTTTTTTTGCAAGAAAATTACTTTGAACCCCCAAACATTATATATTTTTTTTAAAGCAAATGCCCTACAGATTAAAATGGTGGGTGTTTCATTTTTTTTTTTCACACAGTATTTGCGCAGCGATTTTTCAAACGCATTTTTTGGGGAAAAAACACACTTTTTTACATTTTAATGCACTAAAACACACTATATTGCCCAAATGTTTGATGAAATAAAAAAGATGATCTTAGGCCGAGTACATAGATACCAAACATGACATGCTTTAAAATTGCGCACAAACGTGCAGTGGCGACAAACTAAATACATTTTTAAAAGCCTTTAAAAGCCTTTACAGGTTACCACTTTAGATTTACAGAGGAGGTCTACTGCTAAAATTACTGCCCTCGATCTGACCTTCGCGGCGATACCTCACATGCATGGTGCAATTGCTGTTTACATTTGACGCCAGACCAACGCTTGCGTTCACCTTAGCGCGAGAGCAGGGGGGACAGGGGTGCTTTTTTTTTTTTTTTTTTTTTTTTCTTTATTATTATTATTTTTTTATCTTATTTTTAAACTGTTCCTTTCATTTTTTTTTTTTTTTAAATCATTTTTATTGTTATCTCAGGGAATGTAAATATCCCCTATGATAGCAATAGGTAGTGACAGGTACTCTTTTTTGCAAAAATTGGGGTCTATTAGACCCTAGATTTCTCCTCTGCCCTCAAAGCATCTGATCACACCAAGATCGGTGTGATAAAATGCTTTCCCAATTTCCCAATGGCGCTGTTTACATCCGGCGAAATCTACGTCATAAAATGCTCGTAGCTTCCGGTTTCTTAGGTCATAGAGATGTTTGGAGCCACTCTGGTCTCTGATCAGCTCTATGGTCAGCTGGCTGAATCACCGGCTGCATTTTCAGGTTCCCTGTTGAGACAGGAGAGCCAGAGAAAAACACGGAAGATGTTGGGGGGGGGGGGGCATTCCCTCCCACTGCTTGTAAAAGCAGTCTAGAGGCTAATTAGCCACTAGGATTGCTTTTACATGAAAGCCGACCGCTGGCTGAAAAGAATGATACCAAGATGATACCTAAACCTGCAGGCATCATTCTGGTATAACCACTCAAAGTCGTGAATGGCATACCTGAAGACAAAAAAATGGTTAACAATAAAGCACAGTAAACGGTAAGGTATAAAAAATTGCATACCTGAAAAGCAAACATGATAAAACATAATAACAATAAAACATTGCAGAATAGAATACAGTAAAAAAGAGCAGAACAATAGAGAGAGAATAGAGAGAGAGAGAACAATAAAACGACAACTATTTTTATTTTATATTTTTGTTTGTGTTTTTTTTTTTTTTACACTTTTTTTTGTAACTAACTATAATAACTGTAACCGGTTCCAGGTTCGGGTCTCTCAAAATGCGCTGGCATCTCGGGAGACCCTGTGAAAGTGTGCCTAGTCTGTGCAATGCTGTACCCTACGCTAATACTCAACTAGTGCATGGTAGCGTTCAAAACATTCACCAATGCAAAGACCAGGATTGTCAGGACAGGAGGGACAATAATAGCGGGTGTCACGCCTATATCCGCGCTTGCTGCAGACACGACATCTTTTTTGGGGGGGTTCGCTGGGTAGGGGTACTCGGGAGGACATAAAGAAAATGCCTCTCATGCAGCCGACTGCATTTGGTTGGGGATGTGAATGGGGGAAGTACGGGCGCTGCAGAAGCGGTGGGTTCCCAATTAGGATTGGCGAATGCAGCAGGAAGGGCACTATGGGCATGACGGGCCTGTGTTTGTCTTTTTGGTGGCAGCGGGACACTACTTGTGCTTGCCACCTCACCAGCTTGAACTGCACTTATGGGACTCGCCACGTCACCAAGTGTTACTGCAGTGCTGGTTTGACTACGACCGGGGTGTACTAGGCCTCTGGTGCTTGCCAGTTCACCAAGACGCTACAAAAAAAACTGTTAGCGATCGCAGGGATCAGGCCTGACTCTGCGAACGCTGCAGTTATGCGTTTAGAGTTTTGTAAGTGACAGTGATCGATCGATACTGCACTTGGGTGGGCTGGGCCGGGCCGGGCGGAGGGGCAAAACGCAGGTGCTAGCAGGTATCTGGGCTGATCCCGCTAACACTGCGTTTTTGGGAACCCTAAACTGCTGGGGACGCTAGTATAGATCTGATCGGATCAGATATTGATCTGTTCAGATACTATACCACTAAGGGAGGTGTACGCTGCGTGCGTGGGTGTTAGCGGTACTGGCGCTAACCTGACGCTGCCTGGGGCTGGTGCTTGCCAGTTCACCAAAATGCTACCAAAAAAACTGTTAGCGATCGCAGGGATCAGGCCTGACTCTGCGAACGCTGCAGTTATGCGTTTAGTGTTTTGTAAGTGACAGTGATCGATCGATACTGCACTTGGGTGGGCTGGGCTGGGCCGGGCGGAGGGGCAAAACGCAGGTGCTAGCAGGTATCTGGGCTGATCCCGCTAACACTGCGTTTTTGGGATCCCTAAACTGCTGGGGACGCTAGTATAGATCTGATCGGATCAGATATCTATCCGATCAGATACTATACCACTAAGGGAGGTGTATGGTGCGTGTACGGTGCGTGCGTGGGTGTTCGCGGTACTGGCGCTAATCTGACGCTGCCTGGGGCAACGCATATCACCGCCGGGCGATCAGGGGGCTAAACCTTTATTCGGTAATAAACGGCGGGTGCCCTGACACTATAAAAAATAAACTAACTAACCAGCGTCACCCGTAACAGTTATACGGTGATCAGTGGTGAAAGGGTTAACTAGGGGGCAATCAAGGGGTTAAAACATTTATTAGATAGTATATGGGGGTCCCTGTCGCTATAAAACACTGACGGCGAACCTAAATATTTACGTTCCTAACTAGCGTCACCAGTGACACTAATACAGCGATCAGAAAAATGATCGCTTAGCGACACTGGCGACAGGGGGTGATCAAGGGGTTAAAACTTTATTAGGGGGGGTAAGGGGGGTACCCTAGACCTACAGGGGGGTTACAGTAACTGTCCTAACACTGCTAACTGTCACAAACTGACACTATGCAGTAATCAGGAAAAAAAAAAAAAAAAAAAAAAAAAACCTGCTTGGTGTCAGTTTGTGACAGGGGGGGGGGGGTGATTGGGGGGGGATCGGGGGGCGATCGGGGGGGGATCGGGGGTGTAATGTATGCCTGGCATGTTCTACTGTGTGTGTTTGTGTTGTGCACTTACTTACATGTCATCTCTCCTCGGCGCTGGAACGGAAACTGACAGCCGAGGAGAGATGACATCACATCCTCTGCCTCTGTGTACTATACAGAGGCAGGGGATGTTTGTCAGTGGCTGGGAGCGATCGCGAGGGGGGGGCCACGATCGGATGGTCTCCCCCTCGTCTGTAATCGCTCCCAACCAAATGCCGACCGCAGCTGGCACAGGGGGGGGGTCCGATCGGACCCCCCACCCGCGGGAAGGCAATCACGTACTAGGTACGTGATTTTGCCTGCCCGTGCCGCTCTGCTCACGTATATAGGCGTGAGGCGGTCGGCAAGTGGTTAAAGTCTATGGGACACGAACATGAAAAATCAAAAGTGCTAATTTTAAAGACTTATATGCAAGTTATTGTCATAAAAAGGGTTTGGAGACCTGGGTCCTGACCTAGGGGACATGGAATTTTTTAAAATTTTGGTGCGGGGTCCCCCCTTAATATCCATACCAGACCTGAAGGGCCTGGTATGGAATTTGGGGGGACCCCCACGCATTTTTTTTTTACATTTTTGGTTCGGGGTTCCCCTTAATATTCATACCAGACCCGAAGGGTCTGGTAATGGACTGTGGGGGAATCCCATGCCGTTTTTTTCCATGACTTTTATGTGTATTGCCGGGACCGGCAACTGTCATTTTGCTCTCGGACTATGCTAAACTATTCTTACACGCATACTATAGACACCCCCCAGATACGAAATTTAAAGGAATATTTCACTTTTATTGTTTCATTTTAAGCATTATTAAAATCGCTGCTCCCGAAAAAACGTCCGTTTTTAAAACTTTTTTTTGCATTGATACATGTCCCCTGGGGCACGACCCAGGTCCCCAAACACGTTTTATGACAATACTATGCAAATAAGCCTTTAAAATTAGCACTTTTGATTTCTCCCATAGACTTTTAAAGGGTGTTCCGCGGCTTTCGAATTTGCTGCGAACAACACAAATTGTTCGCTATTCGGCAAACAAGCGAACACCTGAGTCGAACGTAAAACATCGGGCTCATCCCCACTATAGAGTAAGAGTTACTTTGCCAACTTGTGAAATTTAAACGACCTATGTTAGTTGCCTATTTTTGCTTTCTTTTTTTCTCGGTCAGCCCTTGTACAAACCAAAGTTGCTTGTGGTCCTAGAAGGTTGCCAATGATTTGTCAAAATTAACAGTGTTTGGATTGCTAAGAGGTGATTCGATAGGGACTAACAAGTAGCCTACTTACCACTGGAGATTTGTCTCCAGCAGCAGAATCACCCATTTGACATGATCCTATGGACCCTGGTGACCATTGTCCCCAGTACAGACATTTTTGAGTTGCCACATGGGGAGTGTTCAAGATAACTGTATAACGAGGGGGTATCTCCCCACTTAGAGGTATGATAATCACCACATTCATAGGCAATTGACATTTCCGCCAGCAATTGCCCATGAAGTGGCGATAAACTTCAGAACCCTGCATTTTCCATGGTCGACACCTTGAAAGCCCCTACAAGTGGTCAGTTTAGAGTGAACCGTGGTCTACAAAATAACTTTAGCCCAACTTTGGGCTTCAATTTTTCTCATCACTATGGTCAAAAATAATTTGTGCCCATTAGGCAATAGAAAACAGAATGAACGTTTAGAAAACAACCATTGTTGAACAAAAGTTCTAGCTGTGTGAGGCTGGTTTAAAACTGACCTCCAGGTAGATATATAAGGATCATCTTATTGCAGCTTTCTAAATATTAATACATCAATACATTTTTTTTAAATCTATTGCCGCCCATGTAAAACATAGTTGCTGCGGCAGAAGGGTGGGCTTTAACGTATATGCATTATGGGTGACCGAAGCACAGATACCAAGCTGCCAAAAACAGCTTTCAGTCTGAACTAGAAATTGGTAGCTGGCAGGACCAGTTCCTGATCATGTGACCACTGTGACAGCCAATCACAGCGGTCACATGATCGATGATCCTTCCCGCCCCCGGGCTTTCAGAAGTCTTTAAAGGGACGCTAGTGGGAAGGGGTTAAACACAGTAGCGGCCCGACCATTAGGGGCGCAGCCCCTCTAATCCATGCACCCGGCCCCTAATCTGCATGCAGAGCGTCAGATGCATGGATGTCAAGGGTTTTTTTTTTTTTAAAGCACATGATTAGAGCCTGAGGCTCTAATTGGCCTAAATAAAGGGTGGGCTCGGGGCGCAGAGCCCATTTAGTGTGACATTAGAGAATTACTATTCGATAATATCTTCCTGCTTCTTCTCCCAGCCAATCAGGAAGCGGGTCCTGAGACCCGATTGGCCAGGGAGTCTTAAGACTCCTGGCCAATCGGGTCTCAGGACCCAATTCCTGTTCAGCTGGAAGGAGAGGCAACGGCCCCGGCTCTTCCCTCGGCAATCTAGAGCAAGAAGCAGCATCGGCCTCCTAAGGTAAGGCCATTGATCGCCACTGTCCATCTTTCATGCAGGGGGGGGCGCTGATCGGGTTTGTTTGCCACCCCCCCCAAAATATTGAGCACCACTGGTTAAATATAAGATGTGTAAGTACCTGGATTTGATCTGGTATCAGCTCTTTGCACTCCTTGTACAGAAGATCTGGAGTGTGAAAGTAAAAAGCCGTACAAGGAGCCAATCAGTTCAAGTGCTGACCAGAAGCATGGAGGAAGACGCAGTCTATTTTCTCCACTGCAGATGGCGCTCAACCACAGCAGCATTGCAGAGGGAGATGAAGTCAAGAGGAACCTAGTTTCTCTTTGGTTTCCTGAATCACAAGAGACAGCTATCTGGTTGCTAGTTTCCCATGTGATTTTGGTAGCCATCTTGGGTCAGGCAGAGTCTACTTAAGACCCTGGCTCCCTTGCTTGGCACGCATTTCGCATGTGGCTAAGTAGGGACAGGTCACCCATCTGTCAGGGACAGTGCTTAGCATCAGGGAAAGGTTCCAGAGGAGTAGGAAAAGTGCAGGGACACACCATCCTACCTGAAAGCCTACCCACTTGGGTATAGACAAACCAGGCCACATTCCGCTCCTCAAGACAGACGTTGTTGGGACACCTGAGATCTTCTGCTACTGACACATCGCTGTGAGTGTTCCCAGTCAGGTTGTCTTCCCATTGGGCTCGTTGTGTATTGCCAAACTTCAGTTACAATATATTCCTGTTACTGTACACTCGGTCTCTGAGTGTTTTCTGCCGCCACCACACTGCACACAAGCATGATGATAGGAGGGGAGAGCAGAGTGACAGAGAGATAAAAATCAACCCTGTGCTGCTTCTCCTTTCACTGCCCAGTTACAGGCTGGGGCGGATCTATGAGCTATGGCTAAGGCCATAAACAGCTATGGCTAAGGTTTTAAACAGCTAAAAAAACATTGCAAAAAAACATTTTTAATGGGCTATTACATAGTAGGCGAGGTTGAAAAAAAGACACAAGTCTATCAAGTCCAACCTATGTGTGTGATTATATGTCATTATTACATTGTATATCCCTGTATGTTGCAGTCGTTCAGGTGCTTATCTAATCGTTTTTTGAAACTATCGATGCCCCCCCACAGAAACCACTGCTTGTGGGAGAGAATTCCACATAATAACCGCTCTTACAGTAAAGAATTCTCTACGCAGTTTAAGGTTAAACCACCTTTCTAATTTTTTTGGAGTGTTTTATTAAATTCCCTTTTGCAGAAAGATTTTATCCCTATTGTGGGGTCACCAGTACGGTATTTGTACATTAAAATCAAACCCCCTCTCAAGCGTCTCTTCTCCAGAGAGAATAAGTTCAGTGCTCGCAACCTTTCCTCATAACTAATATCCTCCAGACCCTTTATTAGCTTTGTTGCCCTTCTTTGTACTCGCTCCATTTCCAGTACATCCTTCCTGAGGACTGGTGCCCAGAACTGGACAGCATACTCCAGGTGCGGCCGGACCAGAGTCTTATAGAGTGGGAGAATTATCGTTTTATCTCTGGAGTTGATCCCCTTTTTAATGCCAATATTGCTTTGTTAACAGCAGTTTGGCATTGCATGCCATTCCTGAGCCTGTCATCTACTAGGACCCCCAGGTCCTTTTCCATCCTAGGGTCTCCCCCCAATGTACAGATTCATATTTTTGCCACCCAAATGCATCATTTTACATGTTTCCACATTAAACCTCATTTGCCATGTAGTTGCCCAGCCCATTAATTTGTTGAAATCTTCTTGCAAGGTTTCCACATCCTGCGGAGAAGTTATTGCCCTACTTAGCTAGTATCCTCCACAAATACAGAGATTGAACAGTTTATCCCATCCTCCAGGTCATTTGGGAATAAATTAAATAGGATTGGTCCCAGCACAGAACCCTGGGGGACCCCACTTTCCACCCCTGACCATTCCGAGTACTCCCCATTTATCACCACCCTCTGAACTCGCCCTTGTAGCCAGTTTTCAATCCATGTACTCACTGTCACGTACCTGGTAGGAGTCTAATATGACGAGGTCGGCCTCCCTTGTATCTCCAGCCCAAGCCCCACTGAAGGTGGAACAGATGGTGGCTAGAGCCAGGAGTAACACGAGTGCCTGTAAGTGTTGCTTGCAGAATTTGCAGATGGAGTAGTAGGCTCGGTGGCAGAGGCAGGACAACAGGCAGTGTTTGAGCCAGGCGAAGAGCAGGAGCAGGGTCCAAAGGATAGCTGGGTTCGGTAACAGGCGGGCAGCAAAGTGCAAAGGCATAAGCAGAAGCAAGGTCAAATGGAAGCCGAGATCAGGAACCGGTAATCAGGAATGAATCAGAGTCCAGAGGCAGAGTCAGGGTAAGCCGGGTTCAGCAACAGGCATCAGGCAGGGTATAACAGGAATTAGAAGATAGGGACACAGCTGAGGACCAGTCAGCGCTGTTTGTGAGTCAGAGCACCCTTTAAATAGGCCCTCAAGCGCCAATTGGCGTTAGGGACGCGCTCCTGGCATGCACGCAGTCCATTGCGCACACGCATGCGCATCAGCGCCCTGGAACGTGTGTGCACCAGAGCAGTTCTCTTACACCGCTGTTGCCCGTGAGTGTGCCAGAGCAGTTCTCTTACAATCACCCTAAGGTCCATGCCAACGGACCTTATTTTGTACAGTAAACGTTTATGGGGAACTGGGTCTGATGCAAAATCCAGATACACCACGTCTACGGGCCTTCCTTTATCTAGATGGCAGCTCACCTCCTCATAGAAGGTAATAAATTGGTTTGGCAAGAACAATTCTTCATGAATCCATGCTGATTACTGCTAATGATACCATTCTCATGACTAAAATCTTGTATATAGTCCCTTATCATGCCCTTCAAGAGCTTGCATACTATTGATGTTAGGCTAACTGGTCTATAACTCCCAGGGATGTATCTTGGCCCTTTTTTAAATATTGGTGCTACATTGGCTTTTCTCCAATCAGCTGGTACCATTCCAGTCAGTAGACTCTTCGGCTGTTCATTATTTTGTTCTTATTTTTTAGCTGAATTTTTGCTTTATTTTTCTAGTGGTGAAAATTTTGAGCGGTCTTTAATTTTTCAAGCATTTGTCTGTAATAAAAATAATAAAAATAAAAGAGATATGTGGATACGGTATTTCTGGATCTGACTTCTGCTGTATATATATATTTTTTTTATTCCGCCTGCTGTCTTAATTACGTGCCTGTGCCCACGACATGTCAGGGAAGGGGAGGGAGGGCCGGTCATGCGTGCCTAGGTGCAGCACCAGGACATTTACAGTAAGTAACGTGCAGCGCGAGGCTGCTGTAATCAGGGGAATCAGCTGGAAATTGTGTGTAACATCACAGCGCTGCCTGCTCCACCGACACGCAGCTGATTAATCCAATCTCTCCCCTCCTCCGCCTTATTTGCCAGCCATCATATCAGCCTGGCTGGATGCCGTTGACGCTGCCCTCCTCCTCCCACACAGTGCCATCGTCTGTGGGAGTTGATGCCAGCCTTCCCCCCCGTTAACTAGGAGGACTGCTAGTTAGCGAGCGGTGGAAGGGGAGAGCGTGGGCTCTGAGCACACAGTGTGCGTGGGTGGATGTCCCTTCGGCAGAGCAGAAAGTCACTGGCATGTAGAGGCCAAAGACTTGGAAGAAGCAGCAATGAAACAAATAGAGGGGAAATCGAGTAAATGGGACTGCTTGTGTCATCTTAACTGTAGCTTAGCAGCTCTGTAGAATGGACGAGGTGTGATTCGCAAAATAATTAGGTGGTGATAATGCGGCTCGTTATTCTGGGAGCCTTAACTCATTTATTAAAGATCTACTACAGACGTCTCTGTATTGCCTAAAAGGCAGCAGACCGATTGAAACCCTCCAACCCAAACCACATCGCCACTCTCCTCTGTATGTATGGGCGAAATGTAAAAAAAGATATTCAATATATAGCACCAACTTACCCCCTGGGAGCAGTTAGGGACCCCCCGTGGTTGGGTGGCTTGACACCTTAGAGTCCTTGATATACAGCAGGGATATGCAATTAGCGGACCTCCAACTGTTGCAGAACTACAAGTCCCATAAGGCATAGCAAGACTCTGACAGCCACAAGCATGACACCCAAAGGCAGAGGCATGATGGGACTTGTAGTTTTGCAACAGCTGGAGGTCCGCTAATTGCATATCCCTGATATACAGTATAGTGGGGTTGTGGTCCATGGAAGTCAGTCACTCTAGAGCCAAAATTTAGAGTTTAGAGCCCAGGTGCCCAACCTGCAGACCCAACATTGGTGGTCAATAGGAAGAATGCCCCTTTCATTGGTGGTAAGTGGGAAGAATGCTCCTTACATTGGTGATCAGTGAGAAGAATGCTCCTTACATTGGTGGTCATTGGGAAGAATGTCCCTTACATTGGTGGTCATTGGGAAGAATGTCCCTTACATTGGTGGTCAGTAGAAGAATGCTTCTTACATTGGAGGTCACTCAGAAAATTAGGTAAATACCAGGTAGGACCCCCTGGACCCTACAGTAGCGGACTATACTGGCCATGGAGTAGAGACATATTATTTTGTTTACAAAATCTTTATTATAAAAAAGGAAGGTACAATACAAATGTCGAACAACACAAAAATCTTTTGTTTTGTACCTTCCTCCCCCTCCCTCCCATTCTGGGGGTGTGGGAAGCGGGATTCTTTTTCTATGTTACAAATTATGTCTATAGATGTATAATAAAGATTTTGTAAAAAATGTTAATATGTCTCCGCTCTATGGCCATTATAGTCTGCTATTGTAGGATATGGGGGGTCCATCCAGGTATTTACTGTACCTAATTTTATGAGTGTATTCTATTGGATGAGGCCTAAGTCCCAGTCTATCTGTTTAACCTTTTTTACATTGTAGGTCATTGGGAAGAATGTCCCTTACATTGGTGGCCATTTGAAAGAATGTTCCTTATATAGGTGGTCAGTAGGAAGAATGCTCCTTACATTAGTGATTAGTGGGATAAATGCTCCTTACATTGGTTGTAATAGGAAAGAATGTTCCTTACATAGGTGGTCAGTGAGAAGAATGTTCCTTACATTGGTGGTCGGTGGGAAGAATGTTCCTTACAAAGGTGGCCAGTGGGAAGAATGTCCCTTACATAAAGTATCATCTATGTTCTCTTTGTAAATAAATGAAACCTTTGCTTCTTGAGCATTGTGGTTATTTGTATTGCTAACATTGTTATTATATCATCACCTTTAATATTATCAGAGCTTTTATATACTAGCTAATTATAGGAATAGACAATACAAATTTTTAAAAAATAGGGGAACTTCAAAACCACCGCATATTTATTTCATTTACATTGGTCATTGGAAAGAATGTCCCTTACATTGGTGATCAGTGGGAAGAATGCTCCTTACATTGGTGATCAGTGGGAAGAATGTTCCTTACATTGGTGATCAGTGAGAAGAATGTTCCTTACATTGGTGATCAGTGAGAAGAATGTTCCTTACATTGGTGATGTGAGAAGAATGTTCCTTACATTGGTGATCAGTGGGAAGAATGTTCCTTACATTGGTGATCAGTGAGAAGAATGTTCCTTACATTGGTGATCAGTGGGAAGAACGTTCCTTACATTGGTGATCAGTGGGAAGAATGTTCCTTACATTGGTGATCAGTGGGAAGAATATTCCTTACATTGGTGGTCAGTGAGAAGAATGTTCCTTACATTGGTGATGTGAGAAGAATGTTCCTTACATTGGTGATCAGTGGGAAGAATGTTCCTTACATTGGTGATCAGTGGGAAGAATGTTCCTTACATTGGTGATCAGTGGGAAGAATGTTCCTTACATTGGTGATCAGTGGGAAGAATGTTCCTTACATTGGTGGTCAGTGGGAAGAATGTTCCTTACATTGGTGGTCATTGGGAAGAATGCTCCTTACATTGGTGATCAGTGAGAAGAATGTTCCTTACATTGGTGATCAGTGGGAAGAATGTTCCTTACATTGGTGATCAGTGAGAAGAATGTTCCTTACATTGGTGGTCAGTGGGAAGAATGCTCCTTACATTGGTGGTCAGTGGGAAGAATGCTCCTTACGTTGGGGATCAGTGAGAAGAATGTTCCTTACATTGGTGATCAGTGGGAAGAATGTTCCTTACATTGGTGATCAGTGGGAAGAATGTCCCTTACATTGGTGATCAGTGGGAAGAATGTTCCTTACATTGGTGGTCAGTGGGAAGAATGCTCCTTACATTGGTGATCAGTGGGAAGAATGTTCCTTACATTGGTGGTCAGTGGGAAGAATGCTCCTTACATTGGTGGTCAGTGGGAAGAATGCTCCTTACGTTGGGGATCAGTGAGAAGAATGTTCCTTACATTGGTGATCAGTGGGAAGAATGTTCCTTACATTGGTGTTCAGTGGGAAGAATGTCCCTTACATTGGTGATCAGTGGGAAGAATGTTCCTTACATTGGTGGTCAGTGGGAAGAATGCTCCTTACATTGGTGATCAGTGGGAAGAATGTCCCTTACATTGGTGATCAGTGGGAAGAAAGTTCCTTACATTGGTGATCAGTGGGAAGAATGTTCCTTACATTGGTGGTCAGTGGGAAGAATGTTCCTTACATTGGTGGTCATTGGGAAGAATGCTCCTTACATTGGTGATCAGTGGGAAGAATGTCCCTTACATTGGTGGCAAGTGGGAAGAACACTCCTTGCATTGGTGGTCAGTGGGACCCCCTCCCCCCCCTTACAATGGCAACCAGTAGGAAGAAAGCCTCCTTTACAGTGGTGGTCAGAATGCCAGGCTTTTATTGTCATGCCGCTGACTCTGCCAAGTGGTGTTGGCCCTAGAACTATGCAGGCACCATCAGATTGGAGGTTAATCAGCCACAGCTCAAGGAACACCTAGTTCCTCTTGAGGAACCCTAGTAGGGAATGGTTGACTTAGACCCCTGGTGCTCAAGCTGTGGCCCTTTGGTATATGATATGAGGCCCTTTGACCTCAGCAGTCTGTAGTGGAAACATTGATTAGGTTAATAGCATTGATCTCTACTAGTCAGCTTCAGACGTAGCTTTGAAATCTGTCCTCCTGACTGATCAGTACATTAACCTTAGTTCAGAAAATTATTAAAGCTCAATTACTGCTCATTAAATATATTATTGTTAATCAGATTTCTTTAGAAGCCTGACAAGATGAAAGTACCTTTTCAATCAACAGAGGATGCTAATGCCCAATGCTATCATTGTCTGGCATCCATGTGTGACTTAAATGTCTACTTAACCCTTCTCAACCCTTTTACCCCAGAGGAGCCCTTAAAATTATTCTAAGGTCATAGGGAACCCTTTTAAAAAAAATTACATTAGCATGATCAGTAAGTTGTAGAACATTTTAAAATGAAAGATAAAGAAAATAGCATAACTAGAGAATTTCACACGGAGTGGCTTTTTTCTCGTTCAAATATTTTATTGAGAAAAAAATACAGTACAAGGTATCATACAATGAGTTTGTAGGTAAACAAGATGTACAAATGTAGAATACAAGGCTTCTCAATAGCTTAACAGAAAGTATATATTTTCATATGAATATGTAACTGGAAATATAATTTGAAAATATTTCTCTCATTAAGGCAAACATGTATAATATTGTGAGATAAATTAAATCCAAAATATGAATTATAACATCAAGAATCAGGGTTGGAGGAGACACGATATCTTATAGAGCGAGGGTTATCTTCGGGATAGTAGGGGAGGGTAAGGTATCAATCCAGGACCAAGATCCATCCATGTGGCTTGGTTATTCCCGGGAAGAAGGGTAAATAATCAGACCATCCCCAAGTGTCTCCTTTTGTAGTAATATTGTTAAAAATATGAAGCTGGTTAAGTAGCTTGGATTCATATATGCAGGAAGGGGGAAAGGTGTGCAGAGTGGCTTTTTTCAGTGGGAACTCAGGAGAACGTAATTCTGCCACTGAATGTATGTAATGGCAAGGGGTGTTGAAGGACCTATGATGCTGGCTGCTGGGGGATCTATGAAGTGTGTCTAAAAAAGTTTGCTGAACGGTATCAGAAAACAAACAATACAGAAGATACAAACAAATTACCTTTATTGGCCTTCAAAATAATCGCCATCCTTCACAACACACTTTTGGCAACGTTCATAAAGCTTCTGGAAACTGTCAGCAAAGGCCTCTTTAGATATCTATCGTAGAACCGCTGTCACAAATTCTTGGATTGCCACCATGTCCGCAAAACATTGTCTTGACCAGGGGCGTAACTACCACCATAGCGACCCATGTGGGTGCTATGGGGCCCGCAGCCGAGTGGGGCCCAGTGAGGATGAGAGCACCGCTGGCACAGTCTCTCAGCCAGGGGAAGAGAGAGGAGACAAAAAGAGGCGAGCTATCCGTATCAGCAGAGAGCTGAATTGCCCGATGTAAGAGCTTTCATTAGAACTTCCAGTGTTCCCGGGGCTCATGTCACATAGCTCCACCTTTTGGCCCGGCGCCTTTGATAGACAGAACGGTCATCCAATGCGCGACATGTGACATCATCAAAGGCGTCGGGCCAAGAGGTGGGGCTATGTGACGATGAGCCCCGGGAAGACGGGAAATTCAAATGAAAGCTATCACAGCGGGTAATCCCGCTCTCTGCTGATCCGGGTGGCTTGCTGCTTCCTTTGCATAGGTAGGGCTGTATGGGGCACAGGCAGACCAGGCTGTATGGGGCACAGGTCACGCTGTATGGGGCACAGGTCATGCTGTATGGGGCACAGGTCACGCTGTATGGGGCACAGGTCAGGCTGTATGGGGCACAGGCAGACCAGGCTGTATGGGGCACAGGTCACACTGTATGGGGCACAGGTCATGCTGTATGGGGCACAGGTCACGCTGTATGGGGCACAGGTCACGCTGTATGGGGCACAGGCAGACCAGGCTGTATGGGGCACAGGTCACGCTGTATGGGGCACAGGTCACGCTGCATTGGGCACAGGTCACGTTGCATGGGGCACAGGTCACGCTGCATTGGGCACAGGTCACGTTGCATGGGGCACAGGTCATTCTGCATTGGGCACAGGTCACGTTGCATGGGGCACAGGTCACGCTGCATGGGGCACAGGTCATTCTGCATTGGGCACAGGTCACGTTGTATGGGGCACAGGTCACGCTGTATAGGGCACAGGTCACGCTGTATGGGGCACAGGTCACGCTGCATGGGGCACAGGTCACGCTGCATGGGGCACAGGTCACGCTGCATGGGGCACAGGTCACGCTGTATGGGGCACAGGTCACGCTGCATGGGGCACAGGTCACGCTGCATGGGGCACAGGTCACGCTGCATGGGGCACAGGTCACGCTGCATGGGGCACAGGTCACGCTGTATGTGGCACAGGTCAAGCTGTATTGGGCACAGGTCACGCTGCATTGTGCACAGGTCACGCTGTATGTGGCACAGCTCACGCTGCATTGACACTAGGGCAGCCGGGGGGGGGGGGGCTGTTTGCAGGGGGGCCCCATACAACATTTTGCTATGGGGCCCTGCTATTTCTAGTTACGCCAATGGTCTTGAGCTTGGACTTTTTGAAGGCCACTCTCTTTTTAGGTCACAGGGAAGATGGTGAATGCCATTCCATCGATTGCTGAATGAATTCCAGCTCGAACTGGTAGCACCAGGTCTCATCCCCTGTGACGATGGTTCACAAAAAGGATGGATCCTGGTCACACATGGTAATGAAATCTCCAGAGGTTTCCATCACTTTTCATTTCTGTTCATCTGTCAGCTTGTGCCGTACAAACCGGGAACAGATCTTCCACTTACCCAAATCTTCTCAGACGATGGTGCGCACTCTGTCCTTGCTAATGCCCAATTCCTCCGCCATCAATCGTAGAGTCAGTCACCGATCTCGTGGCAGCATTTGACGCACTCGCTCACTCATGTCTGGTGTTTTGCTCTGGGCTTTAGTCCTGTAAACTTGCACCAACATTTCATGCGCCTCAGTTTTCCCCACTTTGTAGCAGAACTTGATGTTCACTCGTTGCTCCATTGCACTGTGACCCTACCTCTCACACTGACTACGTTTGACTGCCCGCTGCGGGTTTACCCTGATGGTCACATGTACTCCACACTAGGTGCCACTTCCCGACATGTCTCTGGATAGCCATGTGCATGCGTGTGCACCTGGCCCATGTTGCCATTGAGATATCAGACTTTTCGCCAAACTCTTTAGACACACTATATATGCCGCGTACACACGATCGGACATTCCGACAACAAAATCCTGGATTTATTTCTGAGGGATGTTGGCTCAAACTTGTCTTGCATACAGACGGCCGCACAAATGTTGTCGGAAATTCCGAACGTCAAGAACGCGGTGACGTACAACACATACGACGAGCCGAGAAAAATGAAGTTCAATGGCCAGTGCGGCTCTTCTGCTTGATTCCGAGCATGCGTGCATTGGAATTGTGTACACACAATCGGAATTTCCAACAATGTATTTAGTTGTCGGAAAATTTGAGAACCAGCTCTAAAATTTTTGTTGTCTGAAATTCCGACAACAAATGTCCGATGGAGCCTACACACGGTCGGAATTTCCGACAACAAGCTCACATCAAACATTTATTGTCAGAAATTCAGACCCTGTGTACGCAGCATTATTGTTGCTGGTGGGGATCTATTTTTGCGTGGGTGTCTGTTGCTGCTGGGGGGGCCTTATGTTGTTAAGGGGGCAATTGTTGCTGAGAGGGCTGTACTGTTGAGGGAGAGGTCTATTGCTGCTGGCTCCTGGAGGATCTATTGATGCTGGCTGCTGGGACATCTGTTGGTGCTGCTGGGGGTCTATTGTTGCTAAGGGTGGTATCTTGCAACGGAGATCCATTGTTGCTGGGAGGGGTGGTATAATGTTGTATGGGGCATCTGTTGCTGGGGGAATCTATTATATTATTACTGGGAGGATCTATTGTTGCTGGGGTGGAGGTCTATTGTTTTTGGCGAGATCTATTGTTGCTGGGTGGATCTATTATTTCTGGGATGGGGTCTATTGTTGCTGGGGGGATTTATTATTCATGGGGGGAATCTATTGTTGCTTATTGGGGTCTATTGTTGCTGGCTGCAAGGGATCTATTTTACTGCTTTTCTTGTTATAGAAACATAGAGAAGTGAAGGCAAACAAAAAAACAAAAAAAAAAACGAGTGGTCTATTGAGTCTGCCCGGTTTTTTATTTAGTTTTCTTTATTTTTTTTAACATTTTTTATTTGTTTTGCTTTGTTTGTTTATTTATGTATTTTTTTCATTAACTTTTTTGTATAGATCTATGTTGTTTGTCTCAAGGATGTTTGAAGCCATTTACTGTTGACTGACTCACTACCTCTGCTGGAAATCTAATCCAAGAATCAGCTACCCTTTCAGTAAAATAATACTTTCTAGTATTAGTTTTGAACTTTCCTAGTTTGAGGTCATGTCCCCGTGTTGTGGACCTTCAGAGCCCGTGTCGGAAACGGCGACTCCTGCAAGCATCGCGCCCCTGGCCACTGATGTAGCCGAAGGCCGCGAACCCTGGCAGAAAGACCAGGGGAAGGTGTCAGCCATCTCAGTGGTGATATTGCGGCGCTGGAAGGCTTCATTCTAATGTAAGTTTCTCATAATGTGCTAGTATGCGATGCATACTAGCACATTATGACATTGTCTTGCAGGGATTTTTTTTTTAACAACCTGCAGTTTACTACCACTTTAATAAATTCCATACAAATTTATAGTGCCACAAAATGAAGCTTGGTTCTGCTTTCTCTAAAATGGGCGGTACTGGGAGGTGAGTAGGGGGTGGAACCAAGGGAAGGTGCTCAGATATAGGGAAGGGGGCAGAGGCAAAGGGTGACTCAGAAGGGGGGAGTACCCGCACTTATTTTGTGAGAAAAAAATCCCTGATTACAACACTCCTCTGCTCGATACAGCAATAATCATCAAATACGATGAATGATATTGTCCAGAAAAGAAACACAAACTGTGGAAATTGTAGTGTTCCATACATTAGCTGTCAAGCCAATAGTCCACATACATTGGTAGTCAATGGAAAATGCCCCCTCACTTTAGTGGTCAGTGGAGAAAAGTCCATTTCCATTAATTGTGTAGAAGTGACCTCTTATGTTGGTTGTCATTGTCAAATTGCACCCCTACATTGGCGGTCTTTGTAGGTGGGAGATCAGTCTGCTCAAGGATTGCCTAGCAACCTCTGGAGGAACCCTTTGGGACCCTGGTTGAGAAAGCCTAGTTTAGTTTTTCCAATTAGTTTTTAAATGCACAAGTAAAAAAAGATCAGCTTGGTGGACCTTATCAATGTGTGTTAATGTTCTAATATTTAAGATACACTTTACCATTTTTGATTTCTGTGCAGCACATTAGGAGAAACAGATCACAAACCTGAGAAACAGCCAACCCCAGCCCCTTTTGAACCCCCTTTACATGTAATTCTATACTTAAAATTGTAGAATATGAATGTAGAGGATCTGCGATGCCTTCCTTGATCAAAGTGTGTTTCTACTCTAGCAAAATTCAAGCAGGGGCTTCCTGCTTTTGGCAGATAGTTTGTTTCCTGTGATTACATTAGGGCAGTGGTCCCCAAACTGTGGCCCGGGGAGCCATATGCGGCCCTCTGCTTGCCTTAATCGGACCCTGGAGCACTATTCCTAATACTGATGCCAATGAGAGGGCACCATTCCTCCCAATGACACCAACAAAGGGGCACTATACCTCCAACTGATACCAACAATGGAGCACTATCCCTCCCATCAAAACCAGTGATGGAGTATTGCTTATCCCCATTGAGGGTGGGGCATTTTCTACCCCCACCAGCCACAGTCAAAGCCTGAAGGACAGTAAACTGGCCCTTTTTTTAGAAAGTTTGGAAACTCCTGCATTAGGGCATGCAACATAGATCATTATTTATGGACCTGGCACTAAAGACATAATCAAACTGGTATGTGAAGTAAGTGTTTTCTTGCAGCCAAGCGTTTTGTGAATGACCACGTGGTGGGGCCCAAGTGCGCTAATCTCTGTTGTGTTGAAGAGAAACCACTGCTTTAAGACCCTTGGAATGTGACATTTCTGTGAGCTTTAGATTCCTGCACTCTATGGGTCCTCCTGCTTTCCCTGTGTCTAAGGCTGGGTCCACACTGTTGCAAATTGGATGTGGTTTTCTCTGCATCCAGTTCGCATAGCAGGAAATTGTGACTCTCTATGGAGCCGGTTCACACATCTCCGCAGTGGCTCAGTTTCAGGTCCAAATTCAGTCAAAATTTCGGGCTGAAATGGTGAATGGGGACACACCAGACTCCTGCTGTGACCTGGAGCGTGCTGCAGTGTGAACCCAGCCTTATACAGTAGATATGTAGGGGCCAATGGTAGTAACCACTGCATATGGAATCTGAAAATACCCTAAGATTATTCAGATGGAGGGTTCTCTTCAGTACAGCAGAGATCAGGAGAATGGACAGTGGGAGAGGTAGAGTAGGTATTTCCTATGTTGTGAGAAAGGGTGCCCCTTCTGCCTGGAACATTTTAGCTGATAAGCCCCCTTCCACCTGCATTTCAAATGAGATGTTTGTCTCGGGCAAATTCTTAGAGACAGAGAAATGTATTGTTTGTCAAAGCAGTCATCTCCTTGCTTTGAATCCACTTCTGAAAGGTACTGCTTCAAACTCCTTCACCCTATCCGGTGGCTCACATTTGGGGTGCTGGCTGGGGAGAGCCAGTCCCGGCTTAATGTACCAAATTCAGCAAGTGAAATTTCCCAAACGATGCACAACAACATGCCCGATAGTCACCTTAGTAGAGCAGCCTCAGCCCAGCTCTATCCAGACCACACCCCCTACGTGTTTCGCCCGGTTCTTGGGGCTTAGGTATAGAGGTGGGATCTATTTCCTTGCTAGCTGTTTGGTCAGATGGCCACAGAGGGAGGAGGGATGCCCTGTCTGATCCCACAGCTAGTCTTTGACGGCACAGTGAAAGATAGAACAAGGTACTACTTGTACATGGGGACAGAACACATAAATAAAAATTGAAACAAGACTTCTTTATATCTCTGCTTTTATCTCTGCACCAGTGCATTGAAAATGAAGCTGTCAGTAGAACCTTTGTATCTGACTGATATTCTTTTCTAATGCCATGAAGACAAAACTCCCAAAGCTTGCAGTAATGATTGGGCCTGTGGTTCTTAAATTGATTGTAAAGTCAGAAGGTTTTTTTATCTTAATGCATTCTAGGCATTAAGATAAAAAGTCTTCTGTGTGCAGCAGCTGCCCCTCAGCCCCCCAATACTTACCTGAACCAGCGATGTTGTAGGAGTACCTCAGCTGCCCGGCTCATTGGCTGAGACAGCAGCGCGACCCCATTGGCTCCCACTGCTGTCAAAGTCAGTCAGCCAATGAGGAGAGAAAGGGGCCAGGGCCGGGCCATGGCTCCGTGTCTGAATGGACACAGGGAGCTGTGGCTCGGCTCAGATGCCCCCATAGCAACCTGCTGGCTGTGGGGGCACTCAACAGGAGGGAGGGGCCGGGAGCACCGAAGAGGAACCCAAGTAAAAGAGGGTCCAGGCTGCTCTGTGCAAAACCACTGCACAGGGCAGGTAAGTATAACATGTTTGTTATTTTAAACCAAAAGAACCCCAAAACTTTAGTATCACTTTAAGCACTAATGAGTTCCGCTCCGGGTGCCAAGCCAAGTGTAAGTCAGCTTCATCCAAAGGAAGCTTTTTATTATACATTTTATATAATTGTATTATTTATTTTTTATTATTTTATATTTTTTTAAATATTGTTTTTATATATTTTTTGTAAATAAGTGGGCCAGGGGCAATTGCCCCTTTTGCCCCTTATAAATCCGGCCCTGGTTTCATCACAGGTCCACTGCCTCTTAGTTAATATAGAGAGGGCTGAAACTCAGACATAACTTATCAGTCTTCTGCTCAGATGCCAGCCCACTCATTAATAAGGATGATGATCTGGTCTGGTAGAGGGACAAACTGGCATTAGGAGCTGCACTTGGCAGCTTTTTTGGACATGTAACACCCTCCTTGTTAGGTGTCTAGGAAGCTAGGCAAATGTAGTAGTTTTGGCTCCTCTGTAGTCATTAGAGCAATTGTTGATTTGCTTTTTGGCTGCTCTGGGTCTCACAGATGGTAGGTTTGATTGCTCTCCCCTGTCTTCCAGAGTCTTCTGGAACATAGAGGGTTGAGCAAAGCAAATCTCACTCTGAATATTTATTGTGCTCCAGCCAATCCCTGGGATGGTGTGCTCTGAAGGTGGCTGTAGAGGCAGCTAAATAATCTGAGATTTAGAGTAGTAGTGTGCTGCCTTCATCTGCTTTGGGAGGGAATCCATACGTTTGGATGGGGGTGGCTACCCCCTCCTGCAGCAGCTATCCTGGTTCCAGCAGCCATTCACCGAGGTCCCAGCTGTGACAGAGCTGGTGGTCCTATTTCTTAGGATGACTTTTTTTGGAGCTATTTAAGGGTTTCCTCGCTTGGCCTGGGTTGGAGAGCTCACTGAAGAGTGCCTGGTGAATACTGGGCGGAGGCATCCAGGGACTAATTCTAGCGGCTCCTTCTGGGGTAGCACTACACCCATATGCAACAACTTCAAGAAGAGGCTCAAGACCAGGCATACTGTCCTGGCTCATCCTCTCCCATGGTGGCGGTCAGTTTCCTTTCTAAGCTTCACAGATGCCATTGGTCGTGATGATTGGAGATGTCCAGTATATATATTTTTTGATTTGGTAACTTTCAATACTAATTTTGTATCTTTTTTTTCAGGGGAGCTTTTTCTGAAGTGGTCCTTGCACAGGAAAAAGATTCAGAGAGACTGGTAGCCCTAAAATGTATCCCGAAGAAGGCCCTGCGTGGAAAGGAGGCGGTGGTGGAAAATGAAATTGCAGTCCTTAAGAAGTAAGTTGGCCATTAAGGGACCAAGCTAATAATAGGGACATGTTTTGAGATAAGTATAATTGGTTCTTGCTACCCAAATTTCTATTACCTGTCAAACAAGGAAAAAAACAGCTGCGGAGATCATGCATCAATCCCATATTGATTTTCATATTATTTATAGTAGAACTAAACTCTAAAAATGTGAAGATTTGCTATGGTATAGGAACGTTTAAAAATTGTGACTAAGTAAAGTTTCTCTTTTGTGTAGAATTTTTCCTGAAAAAAAGCAGTGCGTCTTCTGGTATATGAGTGTGCCTAGGCACTCCTGTCACTAGAGTCTCCTTGCTGTATATGCGTAGCATCAGATCTAAGACACTGCTGCCTTTGACATCCAGTCTCATGTGATTTGGAGTGAGATCTGATGTCATCACCATTGTTCTGCTCACTGTTCTCCTTGCTGGAAGCTCTGATATAGGAAAGATAAGCTATGCATAGAAGCTTGTATTGCCACCATTTGGTGAATCAATAGATTGATTTGTTTCAGATGTTCTGCTAGAAGGATAGATATAGGCTGTATAGAAAATCGATACATGTTCGGTCACCATTTGAGGAATTGCTTTATATGCCGTCCTCTGGATTAGTGTGTATGCAGGTGTGGTCTATTTTCTCCACTGCAGGTGGTGCTCATAGGCAGCAGTAAAGTAGGTGGAGGAGGAAGTTGAGAGGAACTTAGTTCCTCTATGGTTTTCTTGGTCACAGAGAGGCAGCATCCGACTGGATGCTGGCACCCCATGGGACCTTTGTGGCCATCTTGGGTCAGCCAGAGTCTATTTAAGACCCTGGTGCACATTTTGCAAGAAGCAGTTTAGGGACAGGGTAAGGTTCTGGAGGGAGGAGTACGAAAAATGCAGGGACACGCAATTCTGCCTGGAAACTTCCCTATGTGGGTATGGACCGGCCAGGTCACATTCTGCTCCTCAAGACAGATGCTGTTGGCTTCCTTGGGTTAACCATTTTCTGACACATTGCTGTTGCATCTTGTGAGTGTTCCTGGTTGACTTGCCTTCCCACCGGGCCTGTTGTGTATTGCTCAACTTCCTTTACAATACATTCCTGTTTTTGCACTTGGACTATGAGTGATTTCTGCCCTCCACACCTACCCACAAGTGGTTCTCAACCATTGGATCATGGTATGCTACCTGCTGCGCCACAACCTCATTCCTTCCAGGCTTCGAGCCAGCTGCAGAATGATTAATCTACCATAGTGCCCCTATAAGGGCCTTCAGAGCCCTGCAACTCCCCACAGTTTCACCAGGCCCCCTGGGAGTGCTCAGCTCCCACAGTTCCCCCCATCCCTCCCACAGTGCTCCCCCAGCCTGCTTCAGAACCACAAGCCCTCAATGTTCCTCCAACAGTGTCCCACAGAGTCCCCCACCCACCCAAGGTGCCTTCTAGCCCCTGCAGTGCCCTTCAGTCTTGCACAGTGCCCCTGCAGAGCCCCCAGCTTCCTGGAGAGACCCAGATCCCTCTAGAAAATTCATCTCCTACAGGGCCACCAAATCTTCTAACCCCCTCCAGAACCCCCCCAAGTAACAGACATCCCCATCCAGAGCTTTCCAGCACTTCAATAAAAATTATGCAATTCCATATTGTGACTATAATTTTTTTAATTTTTTTTTTTTTACTGTTGGGGCATTGAAGGTTTTGGAAGAACTTACCAGCCCCCTAGACTCAATAGGGT
Organism: Lithobates clamitans; assembly: GCA_037952925.1. Taxonomy (NCBI): domain Eukaryota; kingdom Metazoa; phylum Chordata; class Amphibia; order Anura; family Ranidae; genus Lithobates; species Lithobates clamitans. Next base: position 1,293,807 of record JBBGZY010001798.1, read on the forward strand.
GGAGAACCCCATGCCTTGGATTAGTTGAATATTTTTACTTATTTTTTTAAACTCAATGTCTTTTTTGACCTGACTATGTAACGTCATTATGTAACATTCTGCATAGCAGGAACGATGACTAAATGTTTCTAGATTGCAGCTTTTCATTCTAAACTGAAACAAAACTTTCTCCTGTAAAGCTTTGAAGCTCTTCTATCACTTATCATATTTTCGGAGCTTGAATGATTGATTTGAGAGTCTCCTAGGTAACTAAAATGATCGTTTGCTAATCCGTATACAGTACACTCGGGTAGCGCAATTGTGCTGTGGCAAAGGATAATTAACTTATTTTCTTTTTGTTACATTCTCATTTGAACTTTTCACCCTTTTCCACCACCTCTCTGTACATAGCTGGTAGAGTTGCTATAGATACTATTAGGAAGAAAAGCTAAGATATGAACATTGGGGCAATATTGCAATGTAACTATAGTGACCGACTGATTTGATTTTGTGAGGTTATGGCGTCTGTTATACAACAAAAAAAAAAATCGGGCAACAGAAGGTGTTTAGAACAAAAAACGGCAGGTTTGATTACTATTCAATCTTTTCCAATGCTGTTCTCTGCAGTAATTGCTTCTTCCACTAGATGTCCTCAGTCTTCCAATTTGAATGATACCCAGCATCATTCAACCCAGAAGACTGAGGACATTCTGTGAGTGCAGGGGTGGAGATCCCACCCCTGAGAAGGCATTAGCGGCAACACCCTGCATTCATTTACAATAATGCAGAGAACAAGGCGAGCTCTACTGCAGATCCCCCACCATCAAGAGAAGAGCTAAAGAGGCAGAGAACCCTGTAGGTCTTGAGACCAGCCATAGAGGTAAGTATTTTGGTCTCTGGTTTCAACAGAATACTATCTACATAGAGTTTTCATGTTCTCCCTGTGCTTGCATGGGTTTCTTCCGGATACTCTGTTTTCCTCTCACCCTCTAAAGATGTGCTGGTAGTTTAATTTGCTTCTGTCCAAATTGCCCCCACTAGATGTCCTCAGTCTTCCAGATTGAATGACACCAGCATCAGTAGAGAACAAGGTGGGAACTACTACAGATCCCACACCATCAGGAGAAGAACTGAAGAGACAGAGAACCCTATAAGTCAGGTGACCAGCCAGGGAGGTAAGTATTAAGGTCCCAGTTCAAACAGGACGCTATCTGCATGGAGTTTGCAAGTTGTTCCTATGCTTGCATGGGTCTCCTTTGAGTATTCTGGTTTCCTCCCACACACCAAAGGCATGATGGTAGGTTAACTGGTTCCTGTCCCAATTGCTACCACCACTAGATGTCCTCAGTCTTCCAGATTGAATGACACCCAGGATCATTCAACCTAGAAGACTGAGGACATACTGTGAGTGATAGGTGTCATGATCCTGCCGCTGAGGAGGTACCAACACAACACCCTGTATTCATTTACAATAATGCAGAGAAAAAGTTGAGCACCACAGCAGATCACCCACCATCAGGAAAAGATCTGAAAAGGTAAAGGACCCTGTAAGTCATGAGACCAGGGGAAGAGGTAAGTATTAGGGTCCCCCATTCTCACAGGACACTACCTGCATGGAATTTGCATGTTCTCCCTATGCTTGCGAGGGTTTCCCTCTAGGTACTCCAGGTTGCTCCTACACTCCAAAGAAATGCTGGTAGGTTAAATGGCTCTTGTCCAAACTGGCCCTAGTATGTGAGATAGGAAACTTAGATTGTAAGCTCCTTGGGGGCAGTGACTGATGTAAGTGTATAATATATAAAAGAGCTGCATAAAAAAATTAAAGTAATAAACCAAGATACTTCTAGGGAAGGTAGGAGCAGGGAGTTAGGCTTAGGGCTCGTTTACACTAGCAGTTGTGGGCCAGTAAAGCTGCGCAGTTGAGCTGTATTTTTACCGCTCCCTCTCTAGCAGCAGAGGCAACGCCCCCAGGTGTACAGATACCACAGCTTCACCACATACTATCTGTCTGACATAACCCATTCAAGTGAACAGGGTCATGCTGCAACTTCCCTACAATGCATGAGGCTGAAGTGCACTAGATTCCAGCGTTTAGGAGGTTGAAACAGGCGATGAGGCAGTGGCGGCTGGTGCTCAAAATTTTTTTTGGGGGGGTGCAAACAAACCGAAAAAAAAAACCCATCAATTGCAGCCACTGTGCCATCAAATGCAGCCACTGTGCCATCAAATGCAGCCACTGTGCCCATCAAACGCAGCCACTGTGCCCATCAAACGCAGCCACTGTGCCCATCAAGGGCAGCCACTGTTCCCATCAAGCGCAGCCACTGTGCCCATCAAGCGAAGCCACTGTTCCCATCAAGCGCAGCCACTGTGCCCATCAAGCGAAGCCACTGTGCCCATCAAACACAGCCACTGTTCCCATCAAGCGCAGCCACTGTGCCCATCAAGCGAAGCCACTGTGCCCATCAAACACAGCCACTGTGCCCATCAAGGGCAGCCACTGTGCCCATCAAGCGAAGCCACTGTGCCCATCAAACGCAGCCACTGTTCCCATCAAGCGCAGCCACTGTGCCCATCAAATGCAGCCACTGTGCCCATCAAATGCAGCCACTGTGCCCATCAAGCGTAGCCACTGTGCCATCAAATGCAGCTACTGTACCCATCAATTGCTGGCAGTGTGCCCATCAATTGCCGCTACTATGCCCCATTAAATGTTACCAGTGTGCATCGCCCGGCACTTGCCTGTCTCGCATCGGGTCAGCGGCGGTGTCCTGCACCCTTCTCGATGTCTTCTTCCGCCCTCTCTATCAGGAGTCCAATCACAGCGCCTGACGTTTCAGCCAATCAGGTGACAGGTAACAGACCAGAGCACCTGATTGGCTGAGAGGCAGTTCAGTGTTAGCAAAGCGAATTCTTTCGCTTTGCTAACACACAGCTGAGTGAACAGCGAACGCACAGCATCGCGCCCGATGTTCACCTTTTTGGGTGCCTATAAGGTGCTTCCAAACCCCCCCCAGGAAAACGCGCATAGGCGTGGCGTCATTTTGCACGCCTTCACAAAACGCTATAGCATGAGTGCAGCCTTTGGGTTTAATACTACTTTGATTATTGCATACCACAAAACTCTGCTCAATTGGTTGAGCTCAGGGGCCGATAGCAGTCAGCGTTCGCTATACTGTAATAATAATAGGGGCTGCGACTACATTACAGCAAGCCTACAGAATGGGGGAGGGGTGGGTTTATCTTGCAGTGCAGGCGGCTCAGCAGATAAATGGCGTGTTTAAACATTAAATTAAATTCTTTACAGACAAGAAGCTCAATATTCATAACAAGGCCAGATTATACCGCATCCAGGAGCAGCGTGTAGAGTCGCTAAATTAGAATAACGATGGCGAGATATCGTTTTATTAAAAGTCGGAGCCTACAAAGGTTCGGAGCGTCAGAAGAGTTTATAAATACGTTGCCGCTTTTTTTTTTTTTTTAGTTTGCAGCCTTGGGGCCGTGACGGGCCTTTTAACCCATTGTTGACGGAAGGTAAAATAAACCGTAACGCCTAAATGCAGCACCTTCAAAAAAAAAACTGCAACGATTTGGGCGCCATTCACACCTAAATGGGCTCAAAATGCGCTAACAGCTGCATGAGCTACTTTGTCAAGCGTATGATTCACCTGGACACATTCACACCTAGGCACATTGAGAATGCGCGCAAAATCGCACCACGTTTGTGCGCGTTCTCGCGCTACGCGAGCAGGGCAGCCCAGAATAGCGCGATAATTCGCCCAAACGCAGCGCGATTTTGCGTGCATTCTCGATGTGCCTGGGTGTGAACGTAAATTGAGTCTTCATTGGGTGGTAAATCATTTTTTTAAATCATTTTTGGGCCCATTTTAATTTGATAATTAAAATGGGCCCAAAAATGATTTAAAAAAATATATTAATTTATTGGTGGTGGGTCATGGTAGCGGCAAGAAATATACCAATATATTAATTTTTTTTTTAATATCATTTTTGGGCCTGTTTTAATTTGATAACTAAAACGGGCCCAAAAAATGATTAAAAAAATTAAATATTAATTTATTGGTATATTTCTTGCCGCTACCATGACCCACCACCAATAAACACCCAAAACCAATTCTCCTATATATATATATCATATATATGCCTATTGTTTGTACCCATAGACATAGGCATAGAGGATTGTCTAAAACTGGAGCACACAGAATCTGGTGCAGCTGTGCATAGTAACCAATCAGCTTCTAACAGCTTGCACAATTAAATTTTGCCGATAAAACCTGGAAGCTGATTGGTTACTATTCACAGCTGCACCAGATTCTCTGTGCACCGGTTTTAGTCAATCTCCCCCTTAGTAGGGCCAAGAGACATAATTGGCTTTTAACCACTTCCTGCCCGCCATATAACAGAACTGCGGGCGCAAAGTGGTTACGTCATCCTGACTGGACGTCATGTGATGTCTAGCAGGATAAGCCGCGATTGTGCTCCCATGGGGGCGTGCAGCGGCGTGTCAGTCTGACACACCGCAACTCCGATCGTGGTAAAGCGCCTATGACGTAGGCTCTTTACCACTTGATCAGCTGTGACCAATCACAGCGTGTAACCAGGAAGTCCCGGTAAACGGCTTTCCTCGGTTCGCGCTGACAGGAGAGCCGTTCAGCTCAGCCCCCATCAGAGGTGCTCACCACATCTACCAATCAGTGCCCAAAGTCCCAATCAGTGCCTATCAGTAATGCCTGTCAGTGCCCTTCACGGATGCCAATATGCCAATCAGTGCCCACCAGTAATTACTGTCAGTACCTCATCATCAGTCATTTGTCAGTGCCCATCAGTGCTACATATTAGTGCCCATCAGTGCACATCAATTATACATATTAGTGCCTCCTCATCAGTGTCACCTATCAGTGTCGCCTATCAGTGCTACATATTAGTGCCTGCTCATCAGTGCCAACTCAGCAGTGCCCATCAGTGTCCAACAATTCTACATATTAGTGCCTCCTCATCAGTGCCAACTCAGCAGTGCCCATCAATGCTACATATTAGTGCCTCCTCATCAGTGCCACCTATCAGTGTCGCCTATCAGTGCTACATATTAGTGCCTCCTCATCAGTGCCAAATCAGCAGTACCCATCAGTGCCCATCAATTCTACATATTAGTGCCAACTCAGCAGTGCCCATCAGTGCCACCTATCAGTGTCGCCTATCAGTGCCACATATTAGTGCCAACTCAGCAGTGCCCATCAATTCTACATATTAGTGCCTCCTCATTAGTGCCAACTCAGCAGTGACCATCAGTGTCACCTATCAGTGCCCATCAGTGCTACATATTAGTGCCTCCTCATCAGTGCCAAGTCAGCAGTGCCCATCAATTCTACATATTAGTGCCTCCTCATCAGTGCCACCTATCAGTGTCGATCAGTGCTACATATTAGTGCCTCCTCATCAGTGCCAAGTCAGCAGTGCCCATCAATTCTACATATTAGTGCCTCCTCATCAGTGCCCATCAGTGAAGGAGAAAACAAAATTTTATAACAGAATAAAAAATATTTTTTTTCCCAAAATGCCGGTCTTTTTTAGTTTGTTTAGCAAAAAAATAAAAAACCTCAGAGGTGATCAAATACCACCAAAAGAAAGCTCTATTTGTGGGTGGAATACCATTGTTATGGCAGCAGATAGCTGCTGAACAGCGGACGGTCCTCTTTCAGATAAAGGTGGTCTCCACAGCGGATTCACCCCAAGATCGCTTTTATCGGAGGCGGGATAGGGCCCCCCTCCCATCATGTTCCGGTCGTCTCTGCCGCTTACCGGAGCCGATCGGGTCCTCTCCCCTGTGAGGCTGGGTGCTGAGTGAGGGAAAGATGGCCTCCACTCGGCTCCATACCATTGGATGACAAAAGCAACTTCAAATGTTACTTCTGCCCAATGGTCTTAAAGGGGAATTTTTTTTTGTAAAAAAAAAAAAAAAAATACTTTTTTTTATTTATTTATTTTTTTTAATTATTGCATTTAAGTGTAAATATGAGATCTGAGGTCTTTTTGACCACATATCTCACATTTCACATTTAAGAGGTCCTGTCATGCTTTTTTTCTATTACAAGGGATGTTTACAATCCTTGTAATAGGAATAAAAGGGACCCAAACATTTTTTTTTTAAAGGAAGTGTAAAAATGAAAAATAAAAAAGTCAACTAAATAAGAAAAAATAATATATATATTCTTTAATCGCCCCGTCCAGCCGAGCTCACGTGCAAAGCGCCCGCATATGTAAACGGTGTTCAAACCACACATGTGAGGTATCGCCGCGATCATTAGAGCGAGAGCAATCATTTTAACCCTAGACCTCTGTAACTCAAAACTGGCAACCTGTAGAAATTTTTAAACATTGCCTATAGAGATTTATAAGGGTCAAAGTTTGTCACCATTCCACGAGCGGGTGCAATTTTGAAGGGTGACATGTTGGGTATCAATTTACTTGGAGCACCATTATCTTTCACGTTATAAAAAATATTGGGCTAACTTTACTGTTGTCTTATTTTTTCATTTCAAAAAAGTGTATTTTTTCCCAAAAAATTGCGCTTGTAAGACCGCTGCACAAATACGGTTTGACATAAAGTATAGCAACGACTGACATTTTATTCTCTAGGGTGTCTGAAAAGAAAATATATAATGTTTGGGGGTTCTAAGTAATTTTCTAGCAAAAAAAAAAAAAAATGATTTTAACTTGTAAACACCAAGTCTGAAAAATAGACTCGGTCCTTAACTAGTTAAAGTCACAGCGACGTTAGAAAGGTTCCTGCCCTACTTTGATCTGATTCTTATGTGACTTGAGTGCCATAGACTGCAATTTAAACCCTCTAAAGTCGCATGAACGTCACACCTCAGTGTTATACATGCGACCGTTGTGCATTATCACTGGTAAAAGCCAAAGTCGTACCCATCCAAAGTCGCACGTGTGAATTGAGCCTAAAACACACTGACCCTGGCCTTTAAACCCCCACAACCCTGACCTTTGATCTTGGCCTTAGCCCTGACACCAAGGACTTATTTAGACCAACGGCAAGGAAGGGGTAAAAAGATGATTTTGAGCTGTGGTTTTATGGCCTCTGAACCGCCCATCTGAAAGCCCGAGGGGGTTTTATGCATGACGCTGAAATCAACAAATGTAACTTGGCTTGTCGAGTTTGAAAGCTGACACTAATCGCTAAAGTCAATGGGACTGCACCAGTATGGTGATCCCATTTCAAATCACCATTTGCCTAAAATTCAATTCCAGTCCTCAAGGCGCACCAACAGGTCACGTTTTCAGGATTTCACAGCTGTGGTAATTACTAAGGCAGTGGAACTGATCAAATCACCTGTGCAAAATAATGGAGAACCTGAAAACATGACCTGTTGGTGAGTCTTGAGGACTGGCCTAAAAAATAGCCAAAAAAAAAAACAGGCATTCATCATTCGTTTTTCACAGTTATACATTAGTTTGTTCTTGAAAAATTTTCCAAATTTTTCCATCCTCCTCCTTCGATTTTTCCTATCACTACAGTCTAAATGAAAAGTCGATTTGTCCTCACTAGCCATTGGAGGATAGAAGGAATGTTCTAAAAATGAAGTTTTTCAAAAGAAATTCTGTTGGTGTATGGCCAGCTTTGTTCTCAGGATCCCTTCCAGGATTTCCAATGGTGCTCATGGAATCCTTGCCAAGACTTCCAGAGTTCCCAAAAACAATGTTGGGCGTGTCCTTTGACCCAAAGTGTATTTAAGCTCCAGCTTCAGAAGTGGCTGGTGCTGTGTCTTCTGGTTGCTACACTACTAATTGTCTTGTTCATTGACCCAGATTGGCTTTGCAACTTTCTTGTCTGCCCATGACTTCTGATGGGATCTGACTACTCCTTTGCCTAATATTTTTAGACAGTCATAGCACCATAGCCTCCTTGTCCTTGCTCACGTGATCCTGAGGGCCATGACCTTGTACCAGCCTGCAGCAAAGAACTATGAGGGCCACTAGAGCTCTTGGTTTATCTTGACCAGCTGGTGCTTAGACTCTGTGCCTCAGGTGAGCCCTGTTATGGCAACACCCCCTAACTGATTTGTAAAGGACCAGTAATGCATTGAAATTTTGGCCACCGAAAATCATTGGCTGAAAATAGGGTTTTCAGTGTTTTGCCAAAAAACGGGTGCGTGTTTTCAATGCATTTCAATAGGGAGGTGCAGCTTTTTAACTGATCAAAAATGCTGCAAGCAGGATTTTTAACGCCCCCCAACGGAAGCACAACAGACAAGTGTGAAGACATTCATAGAATTTAAAGGGATACATTTTTCTCGAGCTTTTGTTGCGCTAAAGGTGCAGATAATGGCCGACAAATTTTATATTCATTCATGATATTAAAAAGTCAAATTTAATACAATATAATATTAAAATCTATATATTTTATTTAAACTGTCAATTTTGGTTTCAGTCAAGTGAATCTTGAATTTTAGGTTTCGGTGCACTGCTAGAAAAGATATCCTTGCCTGGAATCTGTATGCTATCAAACCTAGAGTATCTGGGAGAAGGCAAGCTTCAGCAGTTGAACCTTGGTGAAGTCACTGACCCTTAACCTTAAGGACCTATTAGCCCTTTTGCGTTTTGGTGTATTTTTGCTGGATGCCGCTTTCATTGATGGCAATAGAAGTGCATCAAAATTTCAATACATTTTGATGCCCACAACTACAAAGGAGAGGTTGCTGCTCCCAATGGGTCCAGTCTTGCCCTCCAGTTATCTGGGTGCACGTTCAGCCTAGTGATCCTCCACACAGTTAACTGGGTGCACGTTCAGTCTAGTGGTCCTCTACACAATTATCTGGGTCCAAGTTCAGCTTAGTGGTTCTCTACGCAGTTATCTGGGTGCACGTTCAGCCTAGTGGTCCTAGCGTGGTCCTCTCAAGATGGATTTGAGGTACTTGGGGCTTACTCATAATCTGCACAATTATCAGGGTCCACATTCAGCCTAGTGGTTCTCTACGCAGTTATCTGGGTGCATGTTTAGCCTAATGGCTCTCTACACAGTTATCTAAGTGCACGTTCAGACTAGTGGTCCTCTACACAGTTATCTGGGTACAAGTTCAGTCTAGTGGTCTTCTGCACAATTATCTGAGTCCAGGTTCAGCCTAGTGGATCTCTACGCAGTTATCTGGGTACACGTTCAGCCTAGTTGTCCTCTACACAGTTATCTGGGTGCACATTTAGCCTAGTGGTCCTCTCAAGATGGATTGCAGTACTTAGGGCTTACTCACACTGGAGGTGGCTGGAAGTGGTAAAAATAGGCAGTTGAGCCATTGTTAAACCTTTTCACCCCCCTCCCCTATTTTAAGCTACAATGACAACCAGACAGGGTTGTACATATGTCACAGCAAAAATGATGGTGCATTCTCTAGGCAGTACCACTGCTGAGTGCAACCCGTTCAAGTGGGTGGTGCAGGTTTTTTAGGTTTAAAACAGGCAGTGAAGAGGCAAAATATTGCCCCCCACCTATCTTTCACCTGCCCTCTGAAAAAGTAACACGGCACAGATCGCTTTTTAAAGAGGCGGCAAAAGCTTCAAGTGTGAATGAGCCTTTGTTGAAGCTTGCCGCCTAAATCTTTCATTGTGCTTTAACAATGTTCATAGGAGAATACGGAAAACTCTGGCACTCAATAGCACTTAGGCCCCATTTACGCTTGGTGATTCCAAATCGCAAAGGTATTCTGCTACATGTCTTTGGTAAAAAAAAAAATATCAGAATAAGTGTATGATTATTGGTTTGTCTTATGCCCCGTACACAAGTCCGGTGGGAGCTTTTGGTCGGATATTCCGACCGTGTGTATGCCCTATCGGACTTTTTCTGTCGGCATTTCTGACGGCCTTAGATAAAGAACACTTCTGACTCGAGGCCCCTGATAGAGAAAACAGGAGGCGCGGGAGTGCAGAGTTGCACGAGTGCCTGGCAGAGTTGATAGAAGAGGAGGTGGACTGGAACTGATGGTAGAGCTGGGATAGAACCTGGAACATCTGTCAGGCTGGAGACTGGAGCTCAGGCAGGTAGGCAGGCTGGAAGTCCACGATTCCAGAACCGATGGGATACAGGAGCAGAGTCAGGTGCAGACAGGTTCGGCAACATGCTGGCAGCAAAGTAGCAGAAGGAACAGGCAGGAACGTAGTCAAAACAAGCCGAGGTCGGGTGCCGGCAGATAACAGGAATAGTCGGGGACAAATCCGGGTAGGTCAACTGGAACAGGTAGAGGCAAACTGTAGACCAGACAGCACTGATCCAGGGGAATGAGTCAGTTTAAATAGCCTATTAGTGCCAAGAACCGTGCGCATACATAGGCATTCCGTGCGGCATTAGTGCGCAAGCGTGTGCACAGGAGTGCCCTCGCAGCTCTTCTCAGTGGGACATGCAGAACAGGGGAACTTCTATGGCCACCATCTTGATTATTGGCATGCCCTTCCTAACAGTGGCCTTGTAATCTGTTATCTGATCAAAAATGTATCTTTTTCGGAAGTTCTATAGCTTCTTTATACTTGAGCCCAAAAGCAGAACTTTCCCGGTTGCTATGGAAACCCCAGAACTCTGTGTGCTTGGTCTCCCAGGAAAGATGAAATTATTCAAAGCAACGTCCATCTTTTTTTTTTTTTTTTTCCCGCCCACCGTATAATTATGTACGTGAGATTTCACAGATCGGGGGAATAAAGATGTCTCTTAAAATGTCATAAAAAGCGCAAACAAACCGTATATTACTCAACGGCACTCAGAATAATTTTGCAGATCCAGAGAGGAACCTGCACAGTCTCCATGCTTATATAAAACTTTTCCATGTTGTACATCAACCAGAATACTTCTTAAGTACATGAAAAAAAATATATATTAAATAAATTTGCTTTACATTGTGTAATGTTTAAAAGCTGAAATCCAGACAAACTGCTAAATGCACAGTTGAAATACTCATGTGATCTGTTATGCGTGCCAAAGGATTTCTAATTCTATTCAGCCAGTCTTATAAGGCCACATAGCCATATTTGGGCATTGACATGATGAGCTCCAATCAACTCTCAGAGCTCTGCTCACTAAGCACTGCAGAGTGCAGCTTCAGCTCTCCACCCCCTTTTTTTTTTCTGACAGCTCAGACAAGCTTTAAAAAATTCTGGACTTTGAATGGACGTAGAGGAGCAAAGACTGCAGAAAAAAAAGGTACAACTTACATAAGGGGCTTTGTTTTATCTCTGTGTATCACCTGAGGCCAGTCACTTCACTGGGTATATGTGAGGGTTTACAACCGCTTGCCTACTGGGCACTTTTACCCAGGCCAATTTTCAGCTTTCAGCGCTGTCGCACATTTTGCGTGGTCATGCTACACTGTACCATATGAAATTTTGATCATTTTTTTCACACAAATAGAGCTTTCTTTTGGTGGTATTTAATCACCACTGGGTTTTTTTTATTTTTTTGCTAAGTAAATGAAAAAATACTGAATTTTGAAGAAAAAATATTTTTCATAGTTTGTTATAAAATTTTGCAAACAGGTAATTTTTTTTCTTCTTCACTGATGGGTGCTGATAGGCTGCACTGATGGGCTGTAATAGGCTGCACTGATGGGTGCTGATAGGCTGCACTGATGGGTGCTGATAGTCTGCACTGATGGGTGCTGATAGGCTGCACTGATGGGTGCTGATAGGCTGCACTGATGGGCTGTAATAGGCTGCACTGATGGGCTGTAATAGGCTGCACTGATGGGCTGTAATAGGCTGCACTGATGGGCTGTAATAGGCTGCACTGATGGGCTGTAATAGGCTGCACTGATGGGGGCTGTAATAGGCTGCACTGATGGGTGCTGATAGGCTGCACTGATGGGCTGTGATTGGCAGCACTGATGGGCACTGTTGGAACTGCACTGATAATCAGGACACTGATAATCAGTGCCGATGTCGTTTTTACACAAGCCGGTTACCGGCTCTCCTTGCACTGTCAGTGAGGAAAGGAATGCCGATAACCGGCTTGTGCTTTCATCCTGATCAGCTGTGATTGGCCCTTCACCCTGATCTGTGATCAGCTGTGTCCTGAGGACACAGCGATAACGGAGCGGGCCGCCCGCGATCGCGGGAGGACGTCCTATGACGCCATCCTAGAGCTAGACGACCACTCTGTAGCCATCATTCGGCTACAGCGTAGTAGGTGAAGTGGTTAAAGTGGAAGTAAACCCTCCTATCGTTTTCAGCCAAGGAAGCTGCCATCTTGGCCTCTGTTTAATCTACAACTGCCATGATGCTGCACATGTGATCAGTTATGACACCGACCGTTGGAAGGTTTGACAGTTTGGTTGAGAGCACAGCCAATGGGAGTGTTACATTTCCAGCACGTGCCGGAAAGGTAACTGTTTTATGGATGGGTTTACTTCCGCTTTAAGTTAGCTGCTTTTACCTCCCAAAAGACTTTGTATTTCTGCCCATCCAATACTGAGATTTACACAACTCTCTCAGTGCCGAATTACCAAATAGGCAGAGAAGGCACCTGCTTATGGGCCCTGCAACAAAATAATGAAGGGCCCTGCAACAAAATAATATTTGTTTGACTTTGAAAATTACAATGAAGTTTTCTTAAATTGTTTACAAACGATAGAAAAAATTAATCAACTCAAAGAAACGAAAACTTTATATGAAAGACTTTATAGAGAAAACACTGTAACAATATACCCAATAACGTACATAAACCGTAGACATCAGATTCACATTACAGTTTGTCTCTTCAAAGCTCATCAGCTGTCAGTTTATAAAACATTTTGGTGCAGCCTACCGACATGTAATGTACAGCAGTGACTGACGGTCATCTCCATCTAGCGGCCGAAGTGCACACTACTCAGTTCAAAGTTATTCCACTAGAGGGCGCGCATGAGAAACCGGCAAAGGGGGCCCCAGGGTTTTCACTTAGGGGCCTTCACAGAGTTTAACCTGGCAATAAGCTCTGTGGCTCAGCATAACCCTGTCTAGCAGAGTGGTAGACTGGATTTTTTTTTTTTTTTTTTTTTTTTTACTTTTCTGCAGTTTAGTAACACTAACCTGTCACCTCCCCATCTGAAACCAGACAGTGAATAGAGAAGCAGCAGACTGATGAGCTCACCTCTCTGTCACTTTGCTCTCTCCTCCTATCAGCATGATTCTTGCACTGCCACACAACTGATTGGTTGCTTGTGCTGCTCCTTCCTCCCCTAATCTGAGCCTTGCTATGCAGCCATTGCAGAAGGCTGATGCCAAGTCAACTTCAGGTACCCACAATACTTTAAAGGGTATGTTCACTTTTGTGGGGGAAAAAAATAGCATATAAAAAAGAAAAAAATATATGGCATATACTTTATAATTGCCACACAAGCCGTAATGTTATTACAGTAAAAGTTACCTTTCCATTTCAATCTGCAACCGCTTTCATTTTCTGTAAAATTTAAAGCAATGTAATTTCTTGCTTGTGTGGTTGGTTCGCTTGTTTTTCCAGAACTGTACACTATAGATACAAGTCAGATTTTAGGCGTCCTCTGCAACAAAAATGCCATTTGTGGTGAGATGCTTCCCAAGGGTTATCCACTTCTAAAGGGATGCCGACGCAGCAAATTTCCTCATTAGAACACTGTACGGGCATCAGCTGAATGCTAATGAAAAAGTCACTCCCGTTCAGAATTAACCACTTCAGCCCCGGAAGGATTTGCCCCCTTAATGACCAGGCCATTTTTTGCGATACGGCACTGCGTCACATTAAGACAATTGCGACCAAATAAAATTGACGTCCTTTTTTTACCCACAAATAGAGCTTTCTTTTGGTGGTATTTGATCACCTCTGTGTTTTTTATTTTTTTATGAACAAAAAAAGACCAACAATTTGAAATAAAGGCACTTTTTTTTTTTAACTTTATGCTATAATACATATCCCCCCCAAAAAATGTATAAAAGCTAATTTATTCATCAGTTTAAGCTGATATGTATTCTTCTACATATTTTTGGTAAAAAAAAAAAAATCGCAACAGGCATATATTGATTGGTTTGCACAAAAGTTATCGCGTCTACAAACTATGGGATAAATTTAGGGATTTTTATCAATAGTTTATTGTTTTTGCTGGTAATGGCAGCGATCTGCGATTTTTAGCGGGACTGCGACATTGCGGTGGACAAATCTGACCCCAAATTACACTTTTTGGGGACCAGTGACATTATTACATTGATCAGTGCTATAAAAATGCAATGATCAATGTAAAAATGACAGTGGCAGGGAAGGGGTAAACACTAGGGGGCGATCAAGGGGTTAAGTGTGTTTCCTGGGTGTGTTGCAACTCTAGGGGGGATGGGCTGCCAGGGACATGACAGAGATCACTGTTCCCGATCACTGGGAATAGAAGATCTCTGACATGTCATCAGGCAGAACGGGGGAATCGCCTTGTTTACATAGGCAGTTCTCCCGTTCTGCCTCTGTACACAGCGATCGCGGGTCGTTGGAAGACAACGAGTCCATGGGACCTGCTGCTACACTTCTGCGGTGCATGGCGGGTGCCCGCTATCCTCCTTGCATGGACTGACATACAGGTACATCGGTTCGCGCAAGAGAGCCGACCTGCAGCGGTATATCTGCGTGAGCTGGTCGGCAAGTGGTTGACTTTTGTGCTAAACTATGTCTTCCAGAATAATATGGAGCTATCAAATAGTGCCCACTGAATGTTAGAAAGTGACATAATATAATTATAATTGTGTACCTTATCCTGACCAAATATGGCATTGTGATAACACTTTGGTGAAGACACAAAGTGGAACAAATAGCTATTGTAATATGGGAAGGTTCCCCCAGGGGGCTTTAAAGCAGCAATACAGGCAAATTTAAAGGGAATTGTTTAAAAGTATTTTATTTGGGAACATGCGAAGGTCAAAAACTCCTTACAAGTAATTTCATTTCTTTCCTTTCTTTTTGTAGGATTGAGCATAAAAATATTGTTGCCCTGCAAGATATTTATGAGAGTCCCACGCACCTTTACTTGGCAATGGAACTGTAAGTAACTCTTATTTTAAATAAAGAGCTGTGTATATATGTTTTTCTAATTAGGATCTATCCTAATGCAGTATTTGTAGAACTCCCCTTTATCTGATGTCCTGAAGAAGCCAAAGTGTAAATCACTCAATAAAAGGCTCCTCCCCAGTAACCAGTGAAAACTGTCTTTTTGGACTAGTTAATGGACAAATATCCATGAATGTGATGGATAGTAAATGGGGAGTTTTTCCTTAGAGGAGAAGTGATTTTAATATCCTTGTATCTTAGTAAAATTATTGTAGAAATCTCCTTTCCCTGACTCCTGAAGAAGACCAAGTGTTACTAGTGGAAACAATCCTTTGGACTAGTTAATGAAAAATATCAGTAATATAGTGGGTGGTGAATAGGGAGTGAACTCCTAGGGATGGAATTGTGATTTTATTGTCTTTGTATCCTAATACAATATTGTAGAAACATAATTTTTGTGATCTCCTGACGAAGCCAAAGTACGAAACAGAGAAAAGGCTTCTCACCCATCACCAGTGAAAACTAACCTTTAGACTACTTAATGGAAAAATATCAATGTAGTGGGTGATAAATGTAGAGTGTCTACCTAGGGAAGAAGCTGAAGTGTGAAACACATTGAGGAAAGGCTTCTCCCTCATCACCAGTGGAAACTATCCTTTGGATTACCTAATGAAAAAAATAGCAATAAATTGGGAGTGTCTATCCAGGGAAGGAGTCGTGTTTCTAATATCCTTGTATATTAATAGTTACATAGTTAATCAGGTTGAAAAATTGAAAAAAGACACAAGTCCATCTAGTTCAATCAATAAAAAGGGGGGGGGGGGGGGGATCCTATAATCCTATACCCATAGTTGATCCAGAGGAAGGCAAAAAACCCCAGCAAAGCATGATCCAATTTGCTCCAGCAGAGGCAATCGGATATTCCCTGGATCAACTTTACCCTCAAATGTTAGTATCCAGTAATATTATGTACATTTAGGAAAGTAATAGTTACATAGTTAATACTAGACACTTCCCCCCGATCTCCTGTAGAAGCCATAGTGTGAAACGTGTTGAAACAAGGCTTCTTCCTCATCACCAGTAGAAACTATCCTTTGGACTACTTAAGGGATGGAGTCGTGATCTTAATGTCTTTGTATCTTCATACAATATTGTAGAAACCTCATTTCCCTGACTACTGAAGAAGCAAAAGTATGAAATGCATTGAGAAAAAGCTTCTCGCCTATCACCATTGGAAACTATTCTTTGGCTACTTAATGGAAAAATGTCAAATAACGTAGTGGGTGATAAATAGGAAGTGTCTATCTAGGGAAGGAGTCCTGATTTTAATATCCTTGTATCTTAATGCAAGATACTTCCCTCTGTGAAACATGTTGATAAAAGGCTTCTCCGTCATCACCAGGGGAAAATATCCTTTCCAATTAATGAAGTGGACGGTAAATGGGGAGAGTCTACCTAGGGAAGGAGTTGTGATTTTAATATCTTTCTATCTTAATACAAGATACTTCCCTCTGATTTCCTGAAGAAGCCAAAGTGTGAAACATGTTCAGAAAAGGCTTCTCCTTCATCAATAGTGGAAACTATAATTTCCAATTAATGTAGTGGGTGGTAAATGGGGAGAGTCTACCTAGGGAAGGAGTTGTGATTTTTATATCGTATATATTTTGTAATATGGTATAGATTTAATTATATCCTTTATTATGTGTAATTTTATTGTGGTGAAAATATTTCGTTCATTGATATTTTATGTACTGGATTTCATAGACATTTTTCATCCCCTAAAAGTCCTATTGACTTTTGTGCTAAACAATGTCTTCAAGAATAATATGGAGCTATCAAATGGTGCCCACTGAATGTTAGAAAGCAACATAATATACCGTAGTTACAATTGTGCACCTTATACTGACCAAATATGGCATTGTGATAACACTTTGGTATGTGAGAGGACACAATTGTTGGAGGATTAGAGGTTGTCAACAGTCCCAAGGTCACAGTGCTATTATCTGTCACAGCAAGTTATCTGTCACTATGTCAGCATACAGTGTTTAGGACACATCTCTTTGGTGTATCTAACTCATGTACAAAAATGTTATATTTTGCAGCTTAACAATCCTTGAATGTGTCGACTGCATTCATTTTCTTTATTTCAGCTTTTTTGCCTTCATTATCACCTGGCCAGTAACACACTTTCCGCCCTCAATCACTGTACTAACTATGTAACCTCAGCATTGTCACACAGGACTACAGAAACCTCTCCCTCTCCTTAACATAGAGGGGTTAGGGTTGCCGCCTTTTCTTTAAACCAAACCCGAACACTTTACAGGGCACTTTTTTTTCTCCTTAGTATACACTATAGGATTATAAAAGACCTGGGACACCTTTTGGGTGCCTCAAGGAGCGTGGTAATGCAGCGCGCTGCGGCAGACAGCGGGTGTGACCAAACTGCTCTTGCTGACATTATCGCCTCACACCCCCCCAGTGATGCCAAACCTGTCCCCAGACAGCGGCCCGCAGCTCCCGGATGGCAACAGATTTTTGTGTGACTTTCTCAGTTACTTGTGAGCCACAGCCCTGTCTAAATAATCTGTCCGGGTATCAGGCAGACTGAAACCCGGACACAGGATTCCAAACCCGAACTGTCTGGGAGAATCCTGGACAGGTGGCAACCCTAGGAAGGGGTCTGTAGTCATCAAAGAGCTTTGAACAATGTCAATGATAAGGGTGCAGCTTAGGCAGAGAGCCCAGGAATATAAGAAAATGCTTTTATTATTATATTTAGCAGACCAAAAGGGACCAAGCAACTTGATTGTTAGGGTTTCCAAACTCCTAAACCCAAAACCATAAAATGCAACATATTGTAGCTTACCTGTCCTTGGTGGGTGGCTGCATTTGTATATATTTTTTCAAGCTTCTTTCGCATTATTTTCACCTGGTGATCCTGCGAAATAACACTTTCTGACCTTGAGTGATTATGTCATACCTCCACTGTGTCTGTGGCGGGAACCATAGTGGTCTCCCCAGGCTTCTCTTCTGAAGATAACCTTCAAGGCAGCTCACAGGAAGTGACAAGGGAACCACATTTCTGGCAGAATCAACTACTTAGCTTGAGAACTGATGCAGCCACCACATCTAAGAACTGCAAGCTGAACTGTAATACATTTTTGTTCTTGGGTTTAGTTATCCTTTAATATCAAGATGTTAGGTGGGGGTTGTAAATCCTCAGATTATGGGTGTTGTAACGAAACGTCCCACACTCCACTTGAGTGCTTTCGTCATATACCGCTTCCTCCCAGTCTGAATATATATATCAGATATTCCAAACCGCTCACAACAACAAAGACAATACTCGTTTGGTTGCTGAACTTGGACTGTTTATTGAAAACACAGATAATACTCTGGACAATCCCCCCACCTTTGCATTCTGGGCGGGGTAGACTGTCCAGTCAGCAGTGAGAGCTGTTGGAGGAATACGCCCCCACCAATCTCACAGCTAATCTACATACACATCCCATAATATCCATGGCAGACAGACACAATAGAACATTGGAATACAGCCACACCCCAAACAGCAGAGACCATCATGGCCTCCTTAATGTCCTTTTGCATTACATAACAGAATATCTTCCTAAATGCTTGTAGCTCCCTCAAATGCCAGGGCCCATAGTCGGTAGGCAAGAGACGAGCATCCTCTCCAAAAGCCTCTGTCCCGGGTGAGTCTGTCACAGGTGTTGTCAACTATTGAGTGTTGTATGGCAGGTGTGGAGGGTTATGAGTCTAGAAGGTGGTATAGGTCATGGTTTCTCAGGTGTTTAGAGGGGGTGGTGGGTGCCTGTCTGTTGGTGTACAGTAGATGGTGGTCATTAATCTAAAAAAAATGTATTGTTTGGGTTTCCATATGCTCTACTATCAAGATGTTATATAGGGTTTGCAGACTATCAAATTATGGGTGTTGTCCGCTATTGAGTGGTGCATGGCAGGTATGGAAGGTTATGTATCTAGGAGATGGCATAGGTCATGACTGCTCAGGTGCTAAGAGGGGATGGTGTGTGCCTGTCTGTTGGTGTAGATGGTGGTCATTAATCCAAAAAGATGTTCATTGTTAGGGTTTCCATACCCTTTAATATCAAGATGTAGGGTAGTGTTTGCAGATTATCCGACTCTGGGTGTTGAGTTGACGGTTACTGGAGTGGTGTTGTGGCTGGGGTAGAAGGTAATAAGCCAAGGTAGTGGTATAGGTCATGGTCGCTCATGAGTTCAGAGTGCATGGTGGGTGCCTCTCAGCTGGTGTAGAAGGTGATCCTTAGTTAAGTGAAGTTCATTGTTACCCTTTAATATCAAGATGTTAGGAAGTAGTTGCAGATTATCAGATTATAGGTGTTGTACAGATTGGTACTGTGGCTGGTGTGGAGGGTTATGAGTCTAGGAGGTGGTATAGGTCATGGTGGCTTATTAGTTCTGAGGAAATGGTAGGTGCCATCAGCTGTTGTAGGAGGTGGTCATTAATTAGACCAGAAATTATTTGTTAGGGTTTCCATACCTTTTTAATATCAAGATGTAGTGTTTGCAGATTATTGGATTATAGGTGTTTGATAGTTACCCTTTA
This sequence comes from Lithobates clamitans, assembly GCA_037952925.1. Lineage (NCBI taxonomy): Eukaryota > Metazoa > Chordata > Amphibia > Anura > Ranidae > Lithobates > Lithobates clamitans. The sequence goes on from JBBGZY010001798.1 coordinate 1,313,438, forward strand.
ATATTAAGATGTCAGGTATGGGTTGCAGATTATCAGAACAGGTGTTGTCAGTTACTGAGTGGTGTTGTGGCTGGTGTGGAAGATTATGAATCTAGGAGGTGGTTTTGGTCATAGTTGCTCAAGATTTAAGTGAGAGTGGTGGATGCTTCTCGGCTGGTTTAGAAGGTGATCCTCAATCTAAAGTGAAGTTCATTGTAACCGTATAATATCAAGATTATAGTTAGAGGTTGCAGATTATCTAAATCTGGGTGTTGTCAGTTACTAACTAGTATTGTGGCTGGTGTGGAAGGTTATGAGTCTGGGAGGTGGTATAGGTCATGTTTGCTGATGAGTTCAAAGGAGGTGGTAGATGCCTTTCAGCTGTTACAGGAGGTGGTCATTAATCAAAAAAGAAGTCCTTGTTAGGGTTGCCCTTTAATATCAAGATGTTAGGTTGGGTTGGCAGTTACTGAGTGGTGCTGTGGCTGATATGAAAGGTAATAAGCCAAGTGGTGGTATAAGTCATGAGCTTAGAAGGGGTGGTGGGTGCCTCTCAGCTGTTGTAGAAGATGGTCCTAATTCTAACGTGAAGTGCATTGTTATCCTTTAATATTATGATGTTAGTACAGGGTTTCTTAACCAGGGTCCCTTGGAACCCCAAGGATCCTGCAGAGGTTGGCAGGGGTTCCTTGAGCAATTTCTGCTTCTCAGATAAGTTCCCACTGACACCATTGATCTTTCTAGCAATCTCTAAGGGGGTAATTCTTTCCAGTGACCACAAGTGTAAGAGGCATTGTTTCCACTGACCATCACACTAATGTATCATAATTTGTAGATACATTTGTAGAGACATTTTTTTAGCAAGGGGTTCCCCTAAGACCGGAAAGTTATTTCAAGGGTTTCTCTATTAAAAAGGTTGAGAAAGGCAGCATCAGGTTGTAGATTATCAGATTATGGGTGTTGCCACTTACAGATTGTTACTGTGGCTGGTGTGGAAGATTATGAGTCCAGGAGGTGGTATAAGTCATGGTTGCTCATGTGATCAGTGAGAGTGGTGAGTGTCTCCCAGCTGCTGTAGAGGAGGTGGTCATTATTCTAAAGTGGGTTTGGGTGAGCAGTAGGTGGCAAAGAATACTGTAATGTGATTGTTTTTCCTTAGGTAAGGTGACGTTTATGAAAATGAGTCAGAGGCGGGAGTAATTATGTGGATTTTCATTGGTATAGGAAAAGCAGGTAGCTGTGAGTCTAGGGAAGGATGAGGGTGACCATTTTCATTGTGGTAACCGATAGTACGGCTTATATGCATGGAGCATGGGGGCAGGAAGGGTGGCCATAGTCAGCACTTGAAGAGTGCCTGTCACAGGTGCAGGTATTAACCCCTGCAAAACTGGAAGATCACCTCTGCGGGGGCATCCACGGACAGAGAACTTTAGTTTTAAACCTAACACAATGGCAACCAGCACACAGGACTCCTCATTCATGGCAAGTACCATCCCTGGTGACGTTAATTAAAATAAATCATTAAACTTCAGCATTATTCTAGCATCCTTTTCTGTTAAAACTTTAAAATACAGCACTCTGGAACTGGATTAACTAAAGGAACCCAAAATTGCAAAAATATAAATTAATAATACCAAAACTATGACAAGACGTGTAACATACAAAAAAACCCAAAAACTGGTTAGTATATGCAATACAGCTTTCTCATGCATAACCATCAAACTTGGTATAATTGACAATATAGCTAGTTTTCCACTACTAATTGGTCAACACGTTTCACATGTTTCCATGCTTCTTCAGGACAGCTTTAGTCTACTAAGTGCTGCAACCCCTGTGCTAGCAGTTATCTCAAAAGGCTTACAGTGCTGCTCAAAGCCAGAGATGAGTGACTCCCCGCCGGTACTCAGAGCATGGGAGCAAGGGACCAACATAATTAATCCAGGACTGTCAGCATGACGAGGGTAGGATCCTGCTCCACCTAGTACAAAGTGAATGACCTCAGCCAACACTGCTGTAGCAGCCACGTGCTGATGCATTTCGCCCTGCCCCTGGGGTTTAGTCACAGAGGTGGGGAATATGAGCAGGACAAGAGTTTATGAGCGCATCATTGTCTGTGAGAGAGGAAAAAGAAACATGGTGATTAATGTAAACAAAAGAAGTGTGCAAGAAATGTGCTAGGAGAGTCAGACTCCTTTTCGCAAAAGTAGCAGTCCAGCTTCCCCCCAAACACTGCTATAATCAACAGCACTGTGCTGGAGAGAGCAATATATGTTGATTAGAGCAGTGTTCAATGGGACATGTCGGGCCGCAGGAGAGCCAAGTGTTTGAGAGCTTAAGATCTGACTTTCCTAAGTGTAGGCAGCACAGGGATTTTTAATCCTTGCTGCAACAATTAGCTGATAACTTGTCCCACTGAACACTGCTCTAATCAACATGACTGCCCAGGGTGAAGGAGAGAAAGCTATGTTGAGTGGAGCAGTGTTTATTGGAACGTGTCGGGCTGCAGGAGAGCCAAGTGTCTGAGAGCTGCAGTCTGACTCTCCTATGTACTGGCATCACAGGGGTTTTTAATCCTTGCTGTAACACTTAGCTGATTCCTTCCTTTTGGTTTTTCACACCAGAATTATCAAAAGGTATAGTCATGGTGGATCAGAAAGAATTTACCAATCTGTTGTCACAACACGATCTTGGAAGTCCACGATTGTCTAAAATGTCTTTGTATGCTGTAGCATTAGCAGTACCCTTTACTGGAAAATCCTGAACCCAGTTGTTGGGAGCGTTATCTGCATATGTTTGGCTATATAGTGTAATATCTACACCCGCTTACCTGAAAAAACAAGTGAGGCTGATGTTCAAATAAAAGTACCAACCCAACCACATATCCAACTTCACCCTATTTCTCTGTGTTATATACAAATATAGGACTCTTCTTTTTCGAGGTGCAGCTGAAATGCTATCTCAGATTTAGAACAGAGCGGATTAGGTGACCCAGGCAGCTTTGATTATCTGCTACTTTCAGGTAGAGAGCTGAAACACATTTAATCCACATGAACGCTCGCTCTGGAGTCCGACTTGCCTAATCCCCCATATTTTCTGATTGACATTGTAATACATTGAATGTTGCTGGGATAGCACACTGATTCATGACATCTCTCTTGCAGAGTCACGGGTGGCGAGCTCTTCGATCGCATCATTGAGCGAGGATATTACACAGAAAAGGATGCCAGTCAACTCATCCGACAGGTTCTGGACGCTGTGCAGTACTTGCACAATATGGGAATTGTGCACCGTGATCTCAAGGTATTGTGGACTCGGATTGAGCTAAAAAACTGCGGTGCTATTTAGGATACCAATTACTGTATACAGCTTTTTTCAAATTAATGTTTGCCAAGTGTAAAGAACCTTTAAAGGAAACCATACTGAGTAATTATGGATGCTGCTATTGCAGACATTTCCTTCTGAAAATACTACTTCCCTGGATTTCATACTGATCTGGTGGATACAGTATTATCAGAGCCATTGACCCAGCACAGGTATGCAGAGTGGGACTTCTGTTGTCTCTCTGACCTTCCTAATCTGCATGCTTGTTCTGGACTAGTGTCCTCAGAAAGTACTAAAGCAGGTAGCTAGCACTTTCAGAAGAAGGTCAGCAAGCCTCTGTTATCCCCAATGCCTCCTACTGCCCCCTGGGGACTTTACCCTTCACCAGTATGCCCTGTCTTCATTGTATATGGAAAAATAAGTATTTGGTGGTCCTCTATGACTAAGCCCCTGTCAGGGAAAGAGAAGTCGACCTGTGACCTCAGCCTGTCAGTGAAGACTAGCCAGTACTCAAGACGGCCGACGGAGAAGTCGACCTGTGACCTCAGCCTCTGTCAGAACACCTTCGGTTCATCTGTGTGCACATTACCAAGAGGCTATTTAAACTTGGTCTGTGCTTGCATCCAGTGCTGTCCATTCTACAGCGTTCCCGTGTGTTCCTGCCTGCTTTACCCGTGATACCTGCACCTGTTTACCAACCCGGCTTGCCTCTGACTCTGCTACCTGCTGCCTGCATCTGACCCGGCTTGTTCTGACTCCGCATCTGCCTGCTCCTTCTACTACCACCCCGTTGCCGACCCTGCCTGCATCCAGACTACGCACCTGCCTCCGCTTCTGCTCCTGACGTTCCTGCCAGTGTTTGACCCGGCTTGCCCTGACCTGCATCTTCCGCTCATTGGAGAACCCTGCTCCAGCACTGTGCCACCTGCTGCTGTTCTACATTACAGTGAAGACGAACTGTTTGGCACTTGTGCGACTCTGCACTTCTGCTCCTCCTGTCTACTCTATCAGGGGGCCAGAATCAGAGGAGCAAGAGAGGCCGTTCCCTGCATATCAGGCTCTACCGTCAGGTACGTGACAGCCCCTGTTGGGCTGAAATGGAGGTGATGGCGCAAAGCCTGACATAGAGCTTAGTTGTTTGACTTGTGGTGTATGTATCCAAGTGACAATAAAGCTTTTTGAAGCATTGATTTAACAAACAAAAAAAATTATAGGTAGGGCTTTCCTTTGTTTTCGAGGAACAATGGGCCTGATCGAGCCAGCACACAATATCAAAGAGTGAATCGGTAGCCCGTCTGGAGCAGTGTTCAAACATTTGGTGGTCATAGATAGCTCAATAAAAGCAAACAATGTTTCTAATTTTGCGTATCTCTTACAATACAGCTGTTTCTACGTAGATAAGCAAATAATTAGTGCCTGAGGAGTCGGAAGGCTTTCATCGTTACTCCCAACTTGTTGGGAGATCACCCCATAAGTGGGTCTTTGAGTCTTTTCTCTTCTGCGGAATACAAAGAAGGATCCGAATTACTGAGTATGCATTGTTGGCATCGAGTAAGTCTTCAGGCAGGTTCTGATTCTTGGAAAGGTGCAAGGACAGGTCAATAGCTTGTAACTTATTGTTACTGTCTGAAGAGCAGCTAACCCCCTTGGGGCACAGATCACCTATCCTCTCAATCCAGGGCAGTCTGAGATCTGCCTACTGAACAATGGGCTCTCCCTTCCCCACAAGTCACTGGGCGAGCTGCAACCGAGGACCTCACTGAGGCTTAATACTAATTTTGCTGGGACCCCATGATACCCAGGGACCCAGATTTCCAAAATACCCAGGGGGGCACCAGTGAGTGTGAAGAACATCACCCACAACATCAATCCAATGGGAACTTCGGGCAGCAACCAGCCTGGCAAAGCCAGGTTATCTAGCGTTACTACAGAGCCTTTACTGGTGCCTGTTCTCGTTCCTCCATACACAGGTTCTTCCATCAACAGAGTTCCCCAAAGCAAATAAATGATTGCTTATTTAGGAAGGTGAATTTTTTACTTGTTTAACCAAAGTTTCACAAATCCGACATCGCACGAAGGTAGCTGGTTTTCACTTCTTCTCTTCCAAAGTCCAAATGGAGTGATTCAATGTTCACATGGTTCAAATACGCATCACAAAACATCTTCTCCCAAAAGACAGAGCAAATGTTCTCCTTCCTTCTCATCTGCACCAGGGACCAGTCCCAACGTTGCCCTGAAGGATAGGCCACTGCCTTGTTCTACAATTTCTCACATGATGGATTTCAAGTGGAGTGTGCAAGTGGAGTTCCTCTTCAACTTCCTTTCCTGGCTGACCCAACTGAACCAACCCGATGCCACCCTCACATCGTTAAAACTTTGGTTTTCATGGAAATACAATGGGGTGCGCCTTTCTTCAAGGGAGCTGATCCATTACAAAGGAATAGTGTGGGTGGACCTTGTTCTGGTCTTAAGCTGCTACCTCTCTGATTGCAACACAAAGAGTGCTCAGCAGATAATAAACTCCAGGGAGGGTATTGGGGAGCGCCTAGCACAAAAGTTCATATCACTTAGGGGTCTTTAAAAATATCTATTGGTAATGAGCAGTGGTCTCCAAACTGTGGCCCGAGCCAGTTTGCCTGGCTCGGGCCTCAAGCAATAACCAATTCCTTAAGCAATAACCAATTTTTGCCTCTCAGATAAGTTCCCACTGACACCATTTTTCTTTTTAGCTATTTGTAAAGGGGTAATTCTTTCCAATGTCCACAAGTGTAAGAGAGCATTCTTCCCACTAACCATCAGACTAATGTATCATGAGTTGAAGATATAGTACATTTTAGCAGTTGTTCCCTGAGAAAGTTATTTTAAGGGTTCTTTTGTGTTGAGAAAGGCCGGTCTATCGCTTTATTATTTTTTTTCCGTTTATTCTTTATGCTTTCAGCCAGAGAACCTTCTCTATGCAACTCCTTTTGAAGACTCCAAAATCATGATCAGTGACTTTGGCCTCTCCAAGATTGAAGATGGTGGAATGATGGCCACAGCTTGCGGGACACCAGGCTATGTGGGTAAGAACTGTAAACATTTAGGACTGGTTACCATTTAGTTCTAAAGGAGGAGTAAAGGAGGATAAGAGTTATGATTTAAAACAGATGAACTTGCTTTTTTATTGTGTCTGCAGCCCCTGAACTCCTGGAGCAGAAGCCATACGGGAAAGCTGTTGATGTATGGGCCTTAGGTGTCATCTCGTACATTCTGTAGGTATTGCCCAGGACTGATTCCAATTGACTGTGTCACATATATATTTCAGGTGATTTAGGGAAAAAAATTGAGTAAAGCATAGAGTATTACCCAAATAAACCAAAAAACTTTTAATAAAAAAGCTTTATTATACAAAAAATGACTCCAAAATAAAAAACTAATTCCTAGGACTGCCCAGTGAAAACATTAAAGGACTTTAAAAGGAACAAGGCAATTAAAAATGTTTAAATGTTTTACCTGGGCAGTCCTAGGAATTACATTTTTTGTTTTTTTCATGTAACTTATTTGAGCAACACTCTGTTTCACCTGTATCATACTCAGTCTTGAAGTCTAGGTGTACATTTATTGTGTTTTTGTTCTCCTTGTTTGCTCTCTTTATTTTTTAAATTTTTAAATTTTTTTTAGATGGGTACTCCATAAAACCCTGATGCCTCCCGTTTTTAGCCTCGTATGTCTCAATCACCTTATGATATGTTTTATTACATTTACTGTACAATGCAAACTCTAGGCAAACAAATCATTTTTTACAGGACTGAAGCTTCTGTTAGTAACTTTGACAGGGTCATGTTTCAGGAACAGGCGGTAATTGTGTGATATTTAAGCAATATATAGACTGCAAGCATATTCAATTAGTTAAACTTAAAGAAGAACTAGCGTATATTATTTTTTCTGTCTCCAGTTAGTGCTTCCCACCCTAACTATGAGGCCCAATCTGCCCCCCCTCCTGCCACGGCAGATCAAACAACAACTAGGAAGGAGACGACTGCTTCATAACAGCAGCTTGTCTCGATCCTCTTGAGACAAGCAACAGGAATGCAGATGCTGACATGTGCCCCCTCCCTCTGCATTCCTCTTGCCACTGGGAAAGTGCTCAGAGCCAAGGCAAGCTGTTATGAAACATCCATCTCCTTCCTAGCTGTTGTCGGATTGGCTGCAGCAGGAGGAGGGGGGCAGATCAGACTTCATAGGCTAGAGTTAGGAAGTACCTAGCAACATGAGGCAAACTACTACATGTACTTTGTCCAATGGGGACAGAACAGCAAAAAAATAGAAATAATGATAGCTCTTCTTTAAGTAAGCCTCTCACTTTGTAAGACAGGCGAAGGGAATGTCAAAGCTCCTGGAGGTGCTCATATCTACAATTAATAATCATCCAGAGAGCCAAAGCAGCCAATAAATGCGAGGTGCCCAGTATGCAAATATTGAATTTCATTTCCGAAGTCAGAGCTCTGCCATGGTTTCCACTCATCCCACCTCTACGGCAGTGTCCATTTTAGCAGGCAGTACTGCTGCCAAATGCAGCCCATTCACATCAGTGGGGCCCTGTCACAACCGCGCTGCAAATGCGTGTAATGCTCAAGCTTGCACGGTGGTGCTGCAGGCTTTCAAGGGTTAAAACAGGTGTCCAAGTGGAGATATGATGCTTCCTAGCCACTTGTCAAATGTGATGGATCGCTTTTCACAGGGGCATTGGCAGCCACAAGTGTAAACGAGCCCTAACGGCAGGGAGCAGGGTTAGCTGAGATACTGATGGATAGTGGTGAGCTGAGCTGCTGTTGTAAGCAATTTAACAACTTCAGTGCTTCAGATGGAAACTTAAAGGATGTTCCTTTAGCTACAGTGGTCAGTCAGGGCTTGTTTTAAAGCACTGCTTATTTAAAATACATAAATACTTGAACCTCTATAGAAGTGGTTCTCAACTCCTGTCCTCAGGACCCACTAACAGGCCAGATTTTAAGTATTATTTTGGGGGAGATGGAGACTATAATACTGCAATCACTGAGCAGCAAATGACATCACCTGTCATGTATTTCAGTTATCCTGCAAACCTGGCCTGTTAGTGGGTCCTGAGGACAGGAGTTGGGAACCACTGTTCTATAGTCTAACCATAGTACAAAGGTGCATTTTAAAGTGACTTGTAACTAAATGGATGAACAGATTTTATCAAATTGTTACTATTTTATAGACTGTGTGGATATCCTCCTTTCTATGATGAAAATGACTCGGAGCTTTTCAATCAAATCATAAAAGCAGAGTATGAATTTGATTCACCATACTGGGACGATATATCTGAATCAGGTACGGTGTGTATCCTATCCTATCTATTCCTATTTTTAGCTGGACTTTCCTGGGTATTGTACAGTGAAAGAGGTGGGGCTCCTCTCAGTGAACATCCTTAAACTGAATATGGAGTGTGGTTTGGTAGATGGGAAGGATGGAGAAGTTGATGGGGGGGAATAAGGCTTAAGGACCATGATCACTCACAAAAAGAAAACATGCCATAGGGGACTGCTCTAGATTACTAAAATGACAGCACTTTACAAATTAATTCTTCACCATTTGTACCTCTTACAGCCCCATAAATAAATGATCAGAGTAAAAAAAATACATAAAAAAAGAAAGCGACTAGCACAAGAAAAAGCATAAAGTGTGAACGAAATAAACCAAACGAAATGACTAAAGTAAGTCAAATTTAATACATTTCTTTAACTGGAACACCGTTTTTGAGCTTGGTTTGGTTGGAACCCAGAAGTTAGCTCCCATTGCTGAGCCAATTAGCTGGGGGGGGGGGGGGGACTCCTGCCCCGCAGCTACACATATACAGAGAGACAGGGATTCTGGTGACATCATTGACCTAATATGGCCATGTGTCTATATTGGGTCAATGATGTCACAAGCATCCCTCCCCCCCCGCCCTTTCATGTATATCAGCTGTGTGGTGGGAATCCTCCCCCCACAGCTCTTTGGACCAGCAAAGACAACTAACTTGTCAACCGAACCAAGCTCAATCAATGTTCAGACAAACCTGGGTTTGGACTGAACCCAAGCTCATCAATGCTAGTCTAACTTCTGGGGGCCTATGAGCTCAACAAAAAGCACCCATGGACCTAAAGAGAGAGTGCACCTGTTACTTATGTTCTAAAATGGATAACGTAATACATTTCAGGCCTTTATTTTTTTTGCCCAGGCGGTAGGTTGCACAAAGGAACTTGGGAGTATCTGTTTTTTTCCCTTGCAAAGAAGAGGTCCTTTTTTTCTTGATATAAAAATGGTAGCAGTAACTTTGATGTGTAATTTTTAAAGATAGGCCCACTTTAATGGGCAAGTTCACCTTTACACAAAAAAAGAAAAGATGAACTAATTCCAAGCATCCTGGTCACCCCTCTGGACCCCTCTTCACATAGCGGGCCCCTGCCCCTGGTGTAGTGTTCCGTCCACCACAATACACAGGTCCGAAAATGCGTATTCATCATAGTGTTTACAATGGCAATAATTAATTGGCCAACCAACCACGCTGACCAATGAGAAGCCCTTCTTTTTTCTGGGACACTTTACTGGAAGAAGAAGCCTCACATACACTTCTCATTGGTCAATATGGTCATGTGGTCATGCTGACCAATAAGCCTTTGCCATTGCGAGCATTATAATGGATACTCTCTCCGGGACTGTGTATGGTGTACAGAACCTACACTGGCAGCATGGGGCATCACAACAGCTATGGGCAGTGGGGTCTAAAGCGGTGGCCAGGGTATTTGGAGTTAGTTAACCTTTTCATTTTTTGTTAGAAGGTAAAATGATCCTTTAAAGTGTAAGCATTGGCTATGCTGTGGCGCTCCCCTCTCTTATACTGATGCCCTAGATCAGGGTTTTTTAACTAGGGTTCCTCAAGAGGTTTCTAGGGGTTCCTTGAGCAATCTTTGCCTCTAAGCATAAGTTTCCACTGACATCATTGGTCTTTTTAGCTATCTGTAAGGGGGTCGTTTTTTCCAACATCCACAAGTGTAAGGAGCATTCTTCTCACTGATCAAAAGACGAATGTATCATGAGTTGAAGATATAGTCTTTTTTTAGCAGGGGTTCCCTCTTCCGTGAGACTAGAAATGTATGTTAAAGGTTCCTCTGTGTTGAAAAGGTTGAGAAAGGCTGCCCTAGACAGAGGCCCTCAAAGATGCTCCGGTTCATTATGGCATGGGTATTGAGATGCACATACTGTATATCTGTCATGTATCCAGCTGATCTCGCTGTCTCTTCCTCCGTCTGTGTGAGAAATGAATAAAAAAAGATCCTCCTGTCATCTTCGCTCTGTATGACTTCTCTGGGTGCTCCTTTCATCACATTTCACCGACACTTTTTAAGCCAAATGGTTTAAATTCACTAAATGCTTGTAAAAATAAAATATATCTCTGTTTCCAGAGCCACAAAAACCCTTTTTAATAAAGACAGGAAAAAGGATCTTCACAAGAAAAAAAATGAAATAATAAGATCCCTGGGGAATAGAGGTGTCCTAGCTCATAGCTGTCAGCCATTAGAGATACATTGAGAAGGTACACGGGAAACCAGTCCATAGAGAACTAGATACCGCTACCGACACAATGCTACTGATAACTTAAATCGCAGCAGAACTTTTTAACTTTTTGATGTGTTTTTTTTTTTCTATCTTTTGTGGTTGTGATATTTCGAATGGGTGTCCTTTCTAATAAAAGCCAGTAAGGATTGAGGACAATAGAGACCTTGTGGCTTGATTGGGCTACCTGCCCAATTAAAATAATTGAAGCCGAATATTCAGATTCTTACAAAGTTGAGCCATGACTTGTTCTCTATTAGTGGTGGTATAGAAGGTGGTTCTTAATGCCCAGCCACCCGTCAGCGTAACCCAGAACTTTGGCCGAGCTGTCACCAACAGCTCATGATCACAAACTTACAGGTAGCTGGTAGAACGAGCTCCAGATGATATCAGCACAGAGCGGAAAGATCGGGAGCCCCTCCTACTGGATTGAACACTTGCTGTTCGGACATTCCTCTGAATGCCGAACATTTAGGGCATTTGGAGCGGAAGAGTGTGACAGCTGGCTGTCAATTGTTGCTAAGGAAATAGCAGGTGCTGGCACCCGCTGTGTCCTTACCAACCACTGATGTCACCTAATCCTTTCAATTATATGACCAGGAGTCCCTAATCGCGTCTGCAAAGTGGGTGGGGGATAGGGGGTGAAACCATTGAATAAATATAATAAATGGCCATATTTGGGAAATAATGTTTACCACTATCTCCACCCCTTCCCTTATACTGCACATCAGAGAGCTGTCATAGGCCATGTTGTCAGGTTTTCTTTTGATAGCGCATCTTGATTGACATAGATGTCCACCTTTCCTGGTCTGCCAGGATGCATACTTGGATAAGGGTCTGGTATGGAATTTTGTGGAGGGGGGCCTCATTCTTTTTATTTTTATTTTGTATGGGGTTCACCTGTAAAATCCACATTGTTTTTTTTTTTTCTGTGAGGCCCCACCTTAAAATACACATCAGACCTAAAGATAAAGATACTAAAATACATTAGGTGGGAACCCCATGCTTTTATTTGTTGCAGGTTCCCCATTAACATCTATGTGAGATCCTCATCTAGGATAGGCACTTGGTATAGATTAACGGAATCCCTGGCCAATTACTTACAAACAGAACAAAGTGTCAGGGAACTGTCATTTTGCCAGTAATTGAAACACACCCTTCTCTTTGTAAATGTTAGTGTTGCTGTAGTAGGTTGTATACATTGCACAGATGCACCGCCTCACAGACAATGTCATTCCCTATTAGCAGAGAAAATGGCCAGAACTTTTTTACCATTCTGTTCCCATTCACTGGGCTGTCTTAATAAGTGGGCACTGCCCAGGGGCCTCAACTGCATGGGGGGCCCCTGCACTTTCCCCAAAGCAGCTGGTCCTTGAGCCCACGCTGCCTGGAAATTGGGGGCCCCATGATGGCACTGAGAGTGATGGATACACAGGGGAGGCAGGCTGGCAGTGGTGCGCCGTGCTGTGCAGAACGATACCTATTATTTCACAGCCAGCAGGGAGGGGCAGGGCCAGAGCACCAGTGATACATGAATGCTCGGGACATGAAGGTTGTGGCGTAGGAGCTGGAGTGGGAGCTGCTGAGTCAGCAGCACTGAGAGCCCACCTGTGGAAGTAGCATTGTGGATGGTGTCATGGTGAGCCCAGTTGTCCAGCAATGTTTGCACCGAAGGGCTTGGAATGCCCGGAGGGATGCTCCCTCCTCTGCCACTCCTTCTGCCTGCTTGATTGGTATAGGTGAGTCCAGTGTTGGAGGTGGGCACATAGCCAAAAGTTCACATGTATCTCCACTGGAAAAGGGGGTACTACATGGATGGAATAATGGTGCTGGGGGATATCAAGGGTGTATGGAGGAAAACAATGCTGAGGGGGGATCTGGGGTGTATAGGGGGTAGCAATACTTGGGGTATCTTGGGTGGCAAGAGTGCTAGAGGTATCAGGGATGTAGAGAGGCCACAGTGTAGGGGGTACCAGGGATGTAGTGGGGTCACAATACAAGGTGCATCTTAAGGTATATGGGAACAGTGCTGGGGAGGATGTCTAGGTTGTAGAGGGGTCAGAGTGCCGGGTAGATATCTGGGATGTAGAGGGGTCAGAGGTCTGGGGGGATATCTGGGGTGTAGAGGGGGTCAGTGCTGGGGGAGATATATGGGGTGTAGAGGGGTCAGAGTGTTGGGGGGATATCTGGGATGTAGAGGGGGTTAGAGTGCTAGGGGGATATCTGGGGTGTAGAGGGGTCAGAGTGTTGGGGGGATATCTGGGGTGTAGAGGGGTAAGAGTGCTAGGGAGACGTCAATCTATCAGATATATTATATGCACAGGACAGCTCTGTTTCTTTATGTATGTTGTATTTTCCCACTGTTTATTTGCTGTACGGAATGGTTGCTCATGTAGTTAAAGCGGAGCTCCACCCAAAAGGGGAAGCTCCGCTTGTCTGCCCCCTACCTACTTGATGTCTGTTTACCTGCACTGTCTCCATTGTAGGGGCCCCAGAGCATTACTTTGCCCAGGGGCCTATGATGCTATTAAGACAGCCCTGCCCATTTAAGTCAGTTTTTACACTTGAAATGCATACTGAACCCTTCTGGAACCGAACCCAGGTGTGTTCGGCTCATCACTACAAACCTCTAAACCGCTATGCATTGTGGTCCACAGGGTAGTGAGTAAAGGCTAGTTATACCTGTAGCAATCTGTATATTTGGATCTCTAAAGTACATCCACTGTCTAGTGATATTTTGTCCTGTAGAACAGCAGTTCCCAACCTCAAACTCTTTAAGTGCTCCTAAAAGGTCATGTTTTGGAAATGTCCTTTCGATACAATAGCTGTCCTAAATATGGGAGCTGTACCGTAAGTAATGCAAAAGTGGTCCTAACTTTTTTTTTTTGTTACATAGGTCATTTAAATTTCACATGTTGGTAGAGAAAATTGAGTACTGTCCGTGATACTTTTTTTGTTTGCACTAACATACAATTTTTCTAACAAGCTTTCGTGGTATGTCCCCTTCTTCAAGGTCCAAGCAGTACTGATTCAGAAAAGTTGTAGCAGAATGTTAAAATGTTAAAACAAAAACAAAAAAACACACAATTTCTGAGGGAAAGGAAAAAAAGGAAAAACAAACATCTACAAATCAATGTATATGACAATGGTAATAAAGCTAGCAGTAGAGTTAGTGAGATAAGACAGAGGAAGAGCTATAGACTGGGAGGGGGGGGGGGGGGGGGTATCATTCTTAGTTCAAATCTTTTCCTTTCCTGGATAGTTCTGAAATTCCCTTGTAAGAACTAAAACATTGAGGTCTTCTATAGTGTGGTCTGGTTGTGAGAAGTGATATCCCACTTCTCACAACCTGACCACAATATAGAAATATTCTTTCTGCTTCCTTGTTTCTTCTTCCTTGTTTCTTCTTCCTTGTTTCTTCTTCCTTGTTTCTTCTTTTCTTTGTTTCTTCTTTTCTTTCTTCCTTCTTTTCTTCTTTCTTCTTCTTTCTTCTTTGCTTTCTTCTCCTTTCTTCCTTCTCCTTTCTTCCTTCTTTCTTCTTTTCTTTCTTCTTTCTTCTTTCTTTCTTCTTCCTCCTTCTTCTTCTTCTTTCTTTTTTCTTCTTCCTTCTTTCTTCTAACTTTTTCTTCCTTCTTTCGTCTTTCTTTCTTCTTTTCCTTCTTCACCTTCCTCCTTCTTTGCTTTCTTCTTTCTTCAATGGATTCCAACCAGAAGCAATGTGCCCTCATTGAGTTTTGGATGAAGGAGAGGTGCAGGCTGTACGACCTCCACAGAAGGCTGCAGAGTTTTACAAAACCAATGTGCCAAGATGGATGAAGAACTTTAAAGATGGGGAAACCGACATTGAATACAAACCACGCAGTGGGAGAAGATCAATTTTGCACAACCTGCATCAAGAACTCAATGATGGCACATTGCTTCTCCTTGAAATCCATTATTTACCTGCAATGAAAAAGAAGAAGAAGAGTTACTCTAAGAACATGTGAAATTTGGGCAACCTATGTAAGGTAACCACTTTTTCAAACTTGTTATTTACAAGTTAAAATCATTTTTTCTTTGTTTTTTTGCTAGAAAATTACTTAAAACCCCCAAACATTATATATATATATATATAATCTAACAGCCTTGAGAATAACATAGCGGTCGTTGCACTACTTTCTGTCACATTGTATTTGCACAGCGGTCTTACAAGCGCACTTTTTTGATAAAAATACACTTTTTTGAATTAAAAAAATAAGACAACAGTAAAGTTAGCCAATTTTTTTTTTCTAAATGTGAAAGATGTTACGCCGAGTAAATTGATACAACATGTCATGCTTCAAAGTTGCGGCCGCTCGTGGAATGGTGACAAACTTTTACCCTTAAAAATCTCCATATGCAATGTCTAAAACATTTCTACAGGTTGCATGTTTTGCGTTGCAGAGGAGGTCAGAGGCTAGAATTATTGCTCTTGCTCTACCGATCGCGGTGATACCTCACATGTGTGGTTTGAAGACCGTTTTCATATGTGTGCACTATTCACATTTGTGTTCGCTTCTGTGCGCTAACTCGGTGGGACGAGGCGTGTTTAAAATAATTTAGTTTTTCTTATTTATTTTAGGTTAAATGGGTGTGTGGACAAGGGATTATAGCGGTGCTAGGGTCAGGAAGATTAGAGAAGAAAAGATAAAACAAAGAATACTAAAATTACAGATTTTATTAATAGTCTATCATAAATACAATGTACATTATAAACAATTCATACAGTAATTATACAAATTTTGTGGATACATGTACTGTAAGTGACCCTAAGAATGGTCAAGTGGGCCAGATGGCAAGTGGCCGTTGAAGGAGGGGGGGCTCGTTTTCCTACATGTTTCGCCAAAACATTGGCTTCTTCAGGGAACAGGAGCTCATAGGGTGGATATATATAAAAAATTCTGTATGGTGGACATGAAAACACATGTTAGAAATAGTAATTTGACCAAACACTGCATAGTAAAAACAATAACACATTGCAACTGTGGCTGGACATTCATGCGACCCTAAGCTCCACACCACTAAACGGAACTGCGGACATACCTGGGGCGTCAGTGCCCAAGACGGGAGGGAAGAGAGGGAGAGGGGGAACACAGCCACCCAAGGAGATCCCCACAGGGGAGCAGGCAGACCGCGCCGTAAATTATGCCTGCAGGGGGCATACAGTAGACCTGGCAAGGGAATGTAAAGATAGTCATGTGTCATAATGCACTGTGGTAGTTATTCCAGGAATAGAGGGTTGCGCATATGTGCATTGTATTAAAAAGAGAACAAAAAATATATGTATATAAATAGGTATAAATGTATCTATATCTCTGGAAAAGGTGCAGACTTACATGTATATCTAAAAGCTGTAGAGAGGCAAGGTCAGGAAGTGCCTGTGATATATGTATGCACACAGCAAGGAAAGGACATCAAGGTTGAACCATATCTGCAGACCACTTAAAGCAGGCCTAATTAGAAAAATGGATAGTGTTAGGGGTCTTGCTGTTGTTAACTGGGGCCAGATATGGTAGTTTATGCCTATACTTACTTGATGGTATCTGCTGTAAGAAAAGATTCTCATAGCGGTACATTCACAGGTATATAGTACCGGTGCTGGGATGAAAAAGGGATAAAAGTAACAGTGGATCCTATATGAAATATAAAGGAAAAAAGGAGGATCAGAAAGGTAGGGAAATGGAAGCTTTAAAATGTACTTAGGCACAGGTGAGGCTAGTGAAAAGGAATCTGTTACCTAATTCATCATGAAGCACACCGTGTTGCTTGAGAAAATCAGTGTTAACCACCAGAGTAAGAGGCCGGTCCAAAGTACGTTCTAAAAAGTATGTAAAGGAATAATAAATAATTCATGTAAACAACATGAAGTCAGGGTGTTTTGAAAGGCAGAAGTTTACCTTGTAGCTGTGTGCAGAGCGAATGCAAGCACGTCCCTCGTCCATGGGAACTGAGGGACTGGCCGGTTACTCATATACCCCCCACACCTGATCAGATGATGATCAGGTGTGCGGACGCTAAACGAGGGGTAGCCACGGCTGTGCACTGCACGGTGCCTAGGAACTACGAGTTCCATCATGCAACGCGCGCGCATGCTCAGATCTCACGGACCGTGTGGCGATTGGAGAGGCGAACACCCCTGGAATGGGAAGTACCAAGGTGTCATCTCACCCAATCTGCCGATGGAATATGGCCCCTTTCACACATGCGGACCGTATGTCCGTATTTCATGCATCCGTTTTAGCATGAAATACGGACATACATGCATCCCTATGGGATAGCGGGTGTCAGCGGATGTACATCCGCTAACACCCGATGTTGTCCGCCTCCGCTCTCGTCCGATTCTGCGGACGGAAGAAAATCCTATTTTTCTATCCGTCTGCAGAGCGGATCGGAGGAACACGGACAGACGGTCCGTGTTCCTCCGATCCCCCATAGGGGAGAGCGGAGATCTGACAGGGCGGTCCCTGCACAGTGTGCGGGTCCCGCCCTGTCATCTGCCTGCTCAGCTGGGGAAAACGGAGCGATCCCCGCTGAGCAGCGGATAAACACGGGGCGGATCAATACGGATCCGTCCTGTGTGAAAGGGGCCTAAAGGACCAGAGGGTCTGAGAACAGACGTGGGCACCCAGGGGCAGACAGTTGTCTGCGCCTTGGCGTCCGTACAGGCAAAGACAGCGCTAGCCATGTCACCCCCAATCCGGGAGAGCCCACGGAGCCGCCGCCCACCACCCACGCCACAGACAATCCCCCCAGTCGTGGGGCTAGCCAAGGCACCAGGGACAACCGCAGTCCAGTGGTGGGGAACAACGGGGCACGAAGTGTAGTGCGCCGAGACACAGGATGGGAGGATATCCCAAAGGTTGCCCAACGATCCACAGGGGCCACTGGGGAAGGTGGGAATTACTGTGTGTCAGCACACGACATCCAGCCACAATGTGTGCAGTGTGCATAGAGAACTTTTTTTTTTAGCTTTTATTTTTTATTTTTACACTGTTCTTTTTTTTTTTTTTTTTTAAATGTGTCACTTTTATTCCCATTACAAGGAATCTAAACATCCCTTGTAATAGAAAAAAAGCATGACAGGACCTCTTAAATATGAGATCTGGGGTCAAAAAGACCTCAGATCTCATATTTACACTAAAATGCAGTAATAAAAAAAAAAAAAGAAAAATTAAAAAAAAAAAAAATTAATCTTCCATCTTCCCTCAGCTCCATACCACACACGGAAGAGGACCCGATCACCTCTGGTAAATGGCGGAGGGCACCAGAGCCGCTCTCCCGCCATCGATAAAAGTGATCTTGTGACAAATCCGCCGATGAGACCACTTTTATCTTGATGCGGACCGCCCGCTGAAGAAGAGGATCCCGAGGTTATGTAGCTAGCTGCTGCCATAACAATGATATTCCTCTTCAAAGTATCGACGTATAACGACGGCGGGCGGTCCGTAAGTGGTTAAAGTGTTACTAAACCTGCAACAGTAAAATCAGTCTGTATATGCAGTAAAGCATGCTTGTTATACTCACTATGGAGCCTAAGGGAATAATCCTCTGCATTGTGGAAAAAGGCTCTTTGTTCCTGTCTTCTCTGTTCCTCCCCTTCTTCCACAGTCCCCGAACCATCAAGAGATAGAACAGAGGCTAGGGGAGAAGCTGCACATGCTCAGTTTGGTGTGTATTGCTAGAGTTTTTTTTTTTTTCTTGGGAGAGTGCATGTGATCAGCACAGGGTCAATCAGCACTGTCTAGACAGAGGGTCAGGGGTCAGGCAGCCTCATAGGACAGTTAGAGCAGAATGAAAACTCCTCCTACAAGCTTTAACCAGACACCGATAGAATTCACAAGACTGCTATATACCGCTGATGAGAAAAGGCAATTAGCAGTTTATATTGACTAAAATATTTCCATTGTCTGCGTACTGTGGGAGACCAGATATAGTGACTGTAGGGTTCTGGGTTTAGTAACGTTTTAATAAAATAATGCTCACTTTTGCATTACTTTCGGTACAAGCCATGGACATTGATTTAAACCACTTGTGAAAAGCATGACCTGTTGGGGGTACTTGAAGACTGAGGTTGGGAACCACTCTCGTAGAACCATGTGGTACTGGAGTACCTGTCAAGACAAATGAGAATTTCTGATGGTTGTGGACTTTCCTGTGACACCAGAAATTGGGGTCTTTCAGATTTGTCTGCTACAATTGGACTGTTTGTTGCCAGTCAGTGATAAATTGTGGGGGGCTGAAGAATTTGGGTTCTCATATTTTTTCATCTGTCTACTCAGCTAAAGACTTTATCCGACACCTGCTGGAGAGGGAGCCCGAGAAAAGGCTGACCTGTGAACAAGCCCTGCAGCATCCATGGTAAGATTACCAATCTGACCGCCCATTTCAATGCGAGGAAAAATGTACGGGTCTATTTTTAGGCAGACATCATTTTTACACAGCGCGTAGGATCGAGCAATACCAATTTGAAGACCATGTTATTTCCCTTGCCATTGCGTTGTAGTTGGATTGACCAACATTGGCCATTATGAGCACAAACAAAAGCAATCTATTGAACTAGTATCAAATCGTACAGGCCCTTGCTTTTCATAGTTGACGGTAGAGATCTAAAGGGGATCGAACAATCAGTTGTATAGTATATGGTAAACTATGGGGAGCCCGGGATCACCAGCCAGCCATTTTTAGAAGTAAACAGTCTATATTGTCTGCTCAAAACCAGGCAAACAAAACAGCTGCCTTCAGCAAAACAAATGGAAAACAGTCCATATTTCTGGAATGATAAAAAGAACAAATTGGCTCACCACCAATATACCAATCCCACACCAGGGTTTAGGGTTCCCTTCCTGTGGAAAGGCCGCAGGAGTCCAGCTAACAATGTCTCAGATGCCAGACAGTCCACACTTGATCCTTTGCAATAACTTTAAGGCATCAGCATACTAAGACATTTTGGACAATTTCATGCTCCCCACTTTGTGGGAACAGTTTGAGGATGGTCCCTTCCTGTTCCTACATGGCTGCTCACCAGTGCACAAAGCAAGGTCCATAAAGACACAGATGAGCGAGTTTGGGATGGAGGAACTTGACTGGCCTGACCTCAACCTGATAAAACACCTTTGGGGTGAATTAGAGCAGAGACTGGGAGCCAGGCCTTCTCAACATCAGTACCTGACCTCACAAATACGCTTCTGGAAGAATGGACAAACATTCCCATAGACATAAACCTTGTGAACGGCCCTCCCAAAAGAGTCGAAGCTGCAAAGGGTGGGCCAACTCAATATTGAACCCTACAGACTAAGACTGGGATGCAATTAAAGTTCATGTGCGTGTAAAGGCAGGCATCCCAATACTTTTGGTAATAGTGTAGCTCCTGTCCAGGACCCATCCCTAGTGACCTGTACAATGGTCAGCCTTAAATCTGAACTCCAGAAACTCCAGACAGATATAAAATACACATGTAGCACCTTCTACCAAGGTAGGTGCTAGAGGTGAGATTTTTGGTGAGTGCAGGTAAATTTAATCACTTAAGAACTGAGCCTCTTTCTGAGATTTGGTGTTTACAAGTTAAAAACAGGGGTTTTTTTGCTAGAAAATTACTTAGAACCCCCAAGCATTATATATATATTTTTTCTAACACCCTAGAGAATAAATTGGTGGTCATTGCAATACTTTCTGTCACATCGTATTTGCACAGTGGTCTTATAAGAGCATTTTTTTTGGAAAAAATACACTCTTTTGAATTAAAAAATAAGACAACAGTAAAGTTAGCCATTTTTTTTATATTGTGAAAGAAAATGTTACACCGAGTAAATTGATACCCAACATGTCATGCTTCAAAATTGGACCCACTCGTGGAATGGCGACAAACTTTGACCCTTAAAAATCTCCATAACGGTCCGGAAATAGTTAAGCAGGCGTAGCTGGAAGCTAGACCTGTTTGTTTTGATCTGTGTGGACTGGGAGTGGCGTGGAGTAGGCTGGTGACTCACAGATAACATCACGTCTCGGTTACCTCCCTTTTGCTTCTAGAGGTTTCTAGAAGAGAGGAGGGGAAGAGAGGTGGAGCTGCCTGGGGTGTTCTAAGGAGCCCTGATCAATCCCCAATTTGGATTGGCAGGGGGCAGGCCTCCTTAAATACCTAGGGTCAGCCCAGCTGGGGAGGAGTTGTAGGGTGGAAGAACTGGGGATGGAGTACTAGGCTGGGGGGGCCTTTGAGGGCGCTCCCCATTGTGGTGGGGGGGTGGTATCCTTGGGCCTGGGACTCGGGTACAGGGAGGATCCCTTCAGGAACGCGTGGAGGATCTGGACAGGAGGCACAAAGAGGAGTCAGAGAGGACAGCAGGAGCTAGTGCTCTTCTGGAGGGAACCACCAGTGTGTGCAGCCAGGAGGTTTGGCAGGGCCTGAAGAGGGATTGCTGGGAGCAGTAGTCCACCATAGGACAGCTAGCACTAAAAGTCTTCCTAATTCTATTTTTGCTACATCAAAGGGACCCGCGGTCCCTGCCTACAAATGGCAACTTCTAGGGCCTGATGAAGTCAGTGTTGGGCCTAACCATGTGCTAGCTGTACCTGGAGTCAAGTGTTGTGCAGGAGAGAGAGAGTGATAGTCTGCAAGCAAGTGTTGTGCAGGAGGCGTTTGAAGAAATGTCGTGTACAAGGAGTGTACATAGTTCTGTCCCAAATTGAATTCTATTGGGCATTCCATATATTCCCATCCCTATCCAAGTTCAAATCCCTCAATAAAAATACAAGCATATGGACTGTTCATTGTCTCCAAAGTAATCGGGAAGTGAATGCCGGGGTGGGCCACAACTTTCAGCAGCCCCTACGGGGGGTACCGCTACACACAAATAAATGCAGCTCGGTACTTATTGATACAGCCTCTTGCGATTTCTGTATACAACAGTATTTAGACTGGGAGAGGTTGTGTTGAGACCAGGAGCCAATCAGGTGTGCTGCATGCAAATGTGTGAGCAGGGAACATACTACCGGGACGTGAGAGCAGAGTGAGTTTCTTAGCTATAAATGGTGTCAACCACCTGGCTGCGCTGTGTGGCGGAGCTGTGTAAATCTCAGGACTTGATGGACAGTAATACAAATCCTTTGGCGGGCAAAACAAGTCCCGTATATGTAATTCATCTGTGTATTTCAATCTTTTCCAGCAGTTAGAATTTCAATGCAAAGTAAAATAATATCTTTGGTTAAGACTGCTACAGGCAGGACAATGTCTACAAGCAGCGCGTTCACAATTTCTCAGACCTTCCTTTTCCAATCTGTTTTTTTCCCCTCCTGTGTTTCCTCCAGCTTGTACTTTAGTTTCTTTAAAATGCCAACAGAAAAAAAATACATCTTCATTCTTCCTAATAAACCGGCATCCCATGGCCCCGCAGTGCTTGGCAGAGCTCCCAGCCGGTCCCCATTGCATTCTGGGAGCATTTCAGGAGTCCCGATAATGGAGTGCAGTTTTTCTTATGTGATGAATAAACGGCAAAACATTTAATAGAGTAAATGATACTTGTGTACCCGTTCCGTGTGATGGATGCCGCAGTGTTGGTGCTCCCAGCAAAGGCAATCTCTTTGGTTAGATAGAAAAATGGCCTGATCAGCGCTCAACGGTCCACGAAGGAGAGGCGGGAGTCAGCTCCTCCAAATGAAAGGAAGAAATACAGAGTTGGAGCCGATCTCCGGGCAAACGTCTAAATACGACGACGAAATAAAGCCAAGGGGACATTTTCCCTGCCAAAGGATTTGTATTTCTGTCCATCCAGCCCTGGGGATTTACACAGCTCTGCCACACAGCACAGCTTTGTCTGACTTCAAAGGAGACCTGACTTTTCTCAGCTGCAGTTGGGTAATAGAACACCGTCTTGTCCCTCCCCCAACCCGTGACTGGACAGTGAAGGAGAAGCAGCAGAATGATGAGCTCATCTCTCTGTCATAATAAATACATTGTATGACCTATTAATGAATACAGATCTACAGTAATAACCGTTGTTGATATCTGTCTGGTGGTAAGATTTACAGAACACCTGTCACCTGGGTCAAACCAAACATCTACTCTATCTACAGTGCCTATTTATCCATATCTATCCATCCATTATTTATCTATCAACATCCGTCCATCACTCCCACTCTTGACAGTGCCCATTAACCCATCGTTCCCTCCCATGACCGTGTCAAATTATCCACCCCCCCCTTTCCTCCATAGTGCCCACCCATACCTCCCTCCCTCAACAATGTCCATCAATTCATCAACCATCCATCCCCCAACAGTGTCAACCCATCCATCCATTCACAATGCTCATGCATCCATCTCTTCCTCCCTACCTTAACAATGTCCATCAATTCATCTACCATCCATCCACAGTGTCCATCTATCCATCCATCCTCGCCAACCCTTGATCTATCGCGGCATCCCCGACCTCTAAAGGCCTAATGGTGACCTCCAGAGTTAGGGAGAGCTGACATCCTTCTTCTCAGTATGGGTTTCTAGGCATGGTGGTGGGTGTAATGCAATTTGAAAACATGGGCGCCAGTCATTTTTTGGAACGCAAGAAAAGAGATTTATTGTCTCTTAAACAGAACTGAGGAAGATGGGGTTTAGGGCCAGGACACCCTTCGGCAGGTGCAATAGCACTTGGCAGACTCTGAGACAAAAATGGGCAGACTGCTATACAGGTAGAGGGCCTTTAAGCTGGATGCAGTCACTGTATTTGGTAGGACTGCTGTCTCCTACGGCAACTGAACATTGAACAGTCAATAGAGATCCATACACGTAACTCACAGTAACCCAGTATAGAACTTTTCTCACATCTTACACTATCCAACTGTAGATCTTCACTCACTGAGCTCCCGGTCTCTCACTAGAATTCAAGATCCCAGTCATCACTGTAACCCCTGAGCTCTTCCACAGCTAACCCACTGTATACTCCTCAAGTGTCACAACTGCTAACCCGCTGGGTCCCTGGCATGGTACTCTGCTGAAGCTTTCCCACTTGTTCACCATCCCCAGCTAGTGAATAAGGCTGCTCTGGTACTTCTTCAGACTTCCATAACTGGCCTCTGATAACCGGAGTGGTTGTCCCATAATGGCGACTGTGTATCCTTTATCTCTGACTTTGATCCTCACTTGCCTTTGGTAACAGGAGTGGTCATCCCATGTGGCAACTGCTTCTCCCTCACTGCTGGCAACGATGCGATTCCCCGTCCGGTGAAACCTCTGCAACTTGGGCTTCCGGCCGAAAACCCCAAAACCTCGCTGCTTCTCTCAAACCTGGATAGGCCTCAGACAGCCTAGCAGCGAGGTGCTCCCGCGATAGGGCTCAGGCTTCTGGCCTAGTAACACACGTCCACCCAGACAGCCATCTAGGTGGCACAGAACCCCGATCACCTTACTCCTCCTGAACAAATAGGCTCTCCCAGTGGGCCAAGGGGCTGAAGAAAACCCCTGCCAATTGGCTGAAACAACCTATCTACTCCTAGTATGAATTCACTATGCCCCCCTGTCATTCCAATGCCACAGGCAACAATGTCACCTAGGGAGAGAGTATCACCACTCCAGGTGGGTCAGATCAAGGTAAAAGGCATCTCCTTCAGTCTAGAAGTCCAGGTGCTGGAAATGCTATGGCAGTTAGACATCAAAGAAATTCTGGAAAGCAGCACTCCAAAAATATTTGCCTTTATTCAATAGGGTGTCATCCAAAATACAGGTCAAAGTAAAATGGAACAAAACTTACGCGTTTCGCAAAAGGAGTGCTTAGTCACAGCTATGACTAAGCACTCCTTGTAGTGCGAAACGCGTAAGCTTTCTTCCATTTTGCTGTGACCTGTATTTTGGATGACACCTTTATTGAATAAAGGCAAATATTTTTGGAGTGCTGCTTTCCAGAATTTCTTTGATGTCTAACAATGCCACCTAGTGACAGAAGAGAGAGGCAAATCAAATCCAGAGTTAGGGAAAAAAACTGTGAATCCCCTATCAATCAGCCAGGCTAGTTACCACCTAGCAAGCTAACTTTGTTAGCAACCCTGCCTACTATCAGGATGCTACATATCTATCTATCCATCCCTTTCCCAACAGTGTCTATCAATCCATTCATCTATAAATCCCTCCCTAACTCCCTTGACAGTGTCCATCGCTCCATTGATCCCTCCTTTGGCAGCATCCATCCCTCGACAAACTCCATCCATCCATTGTTCCTTTCACAGTGTTCATTCATCCATTTATCCATGCCTCCCTCCCTTGACAGTGTCCACCTATTCATTCCTCCCTCAACAGTGTCCATCCATCCAATTGATGTCAATGGCCTTATATTTATGATTTCTTTGTATATGAAGGGACAGTAAGAATCATGCTGTGTTCTATGATCAGATCTAATATTTCTAATCCCACATGCTGCTCTCTCTGCTCCTGGCAGGATCTCCGGAGATACGGCTCTAGAACGAGACATCCACGGTTCTGTCAGTGAGCAAATCCAGAAGAATTTTGCACGGACTCAGTGGAAGGTGAGATGGTCATTGTATTATGAATGGTCTGCAACTCTTTGGGGTTTGTGTGTAGAAAAGGTTCACTAGACAACCGTGAAACATCCGCACAGCTCCAACAAAACTTGCCATATTTTGTGTAATAATAATTAGCCATCTACTGGCTACATACACCCACCCTCCCACGGTGCCAACCACCCCCACTGCAGTGTCGTCGTCCCCCCAGCCTGCTGCAGAGCCTCCAACCCCCATAATGCCCCCGACCTCCCACAATGCCCCCTTAACCTCCCACTGTGTCACCCAGCCCACTGCAGTACACCCCTCGCCTACTGCAGAGCCACCAGCCCCCCATAGTGTCCCCAACTTCCAACAATGTCCCACACTGTCACCTCAACCTCCCACTGTGCTAACCAGACCCCTTCAGTGCCCCCCAGTCTACTGCAGAGCCTTCAACCCCCATAATGCCCCCAACAATGTCCCACAATGCCCCCTTAACCCTTCCACTGTGTCACCCAGCCCACTGAAGTGCCCCACCGCCAGTCTACTGCAGAGCCCCCAACATCCAACAATGTCTCACAATGCCCCCCTAACCCCCTACTGTGTCACCCAGCCCACTGCAGTGCCCCCCCAGCCTACTGCAGGGCCACCATCCCCCCATAGTGTCCCCAACTTCCAACAATGTCCCACACTGCCACCTCAACCTCACACTGTACTAACCAGACCCTTGCAGTGCCCCCCAGCCTACTGCAGAGCCTCCAGCCCTCCATAATGCCCCCAACCTCCAACAATGTCTCACAATGTCCCTTAACCCCCCACTGTGTCACCCAGCCCACTGCAGTGCCCCCCCAGCCTACTGCAGAGCCACAAACCCCCCATAGTGCCCCCAACTTCCAACAATGTCCCACACTGCCACTTCAACCTGCCACTATGCTCAACAGCCCCCTGCAGTGCCCCCCAGCCTACCGCAGAGCCTCCAGGTCTCCATAATGCACCCAACCTCTAACAATGTCCCACAATGCCCCCTTAACCTCCCACTGTGTCACCCAGCCCTCTGCAGTGACCCCCCCCAGCCTACTGCAGAACCACTAGCCCCCACAGTGCCTCTGGCAATGTCCCACAGTGTCCCCCGGCCCCTCCAGTTCCCCCACAGTATCCATGCAAAGACCCAGACCTTCACAGTTTTTTTTTTCCAGTCCCCTCCAGAAATCTTATATCCCTATGGAGCCACCAAGTCTGCTGGAGAGACCCCTAACCCCCTCCAGAACACCCCCCCCCCCTTAGTAACTCCACCTCATCCAGAACCCCTCCAACATTTCAATCCAAAATGTCTCAATCCCATACTTTCCTTGTGTGAGTATAAAGCATACCTTTTTTTTTTTTGTTTACTGTTGGGGCATGGAAGGCTTTCAGGGTCTCAATACATTTGTGCAAAAATCAAACTATAGCATGATAATCGGTCATGTGATGGGAGTCAAAAATTTTGGTTCCTCAATGCTTTCCCCTGTCTTTTAACTTATTATACGGGATCTGGCTTCTGGGATCCTTATGGGTGTTTTCATGTCAGTAGAGACAGAAAAGGAGAATATTGTTTGAGAAACACATTTTCTGAAAGGTTTGCAGCGGATGATCAAGGCACCATCAACGTGGCTGACATGCAAACAATGCATAGAAATTAGGTTTTTAAAACATATATTGATGAGAAAATTATATTACAGCTTTATTTTTTTTTTAATTAATTTTTTTTTTTTAGAGAGCATTTAATGCAACGTCCTTCCTGCGCCATATCACTAAAATGGGTCAAAGTGCTGAAGTAGATACTGAAGATAACGCAGGGGAGGCCGTCCAGGAGGAGAAAGATAAGTGGTGATCGGAGGTAAGAAATGGATCACAAGAATGGATATTTTCACCTTAAAACTTCCAATTCCTCTGATGTGATCTGATACACTGTCATTAGCTGTCTCTGATGACTACACAACACCTCCCCCTGATTTGATGGATAAGAGGAGAGAGGGGGGTGTTTGTAGTTCTTTCCTGGAGGGACAAAGCTGCTTCTTATTATATATATATTTTTTAGCAGAGACCCTAGGGGAAAAAATGGCAATTGTTGCAATTTTTTAATGTCACGTGGTATTTGCGCAGCAGTTTTTCAAAAGCTATTTTTTTGGGGGAAAAGTACACTTTAACCACTTCAATACCGGGCACTTCCACCCCTTCCT
Source organism: Lithobates clamitans (assembly GCA_037952925.1). Classification (NCBI taxonomy): domain Eukaryota; kingdom Metazoa; phylum Chordata; class Amphibia; order Anura; family Ranidae; genus Lithobates; species Lithobates clamitans. The sequence continues at coordinate 1,341,052 of JBBGZY010001798.1, forward strand.
GACCAGGCCAATTTTCAGCCATCAGCGCTGTCGCTGTTTAAATGACAACTGTGCGGTCATGCTACACTGTACCCAAACAAAACATTTTTATCATTTTCTTCCCACAAATAGAATAGAACCTCTTTTGGTGGTATTTGATCACCTCTGTGGTTTTTATTGTTTGCTAAACAAATAAAAAAAGACCGAAAATTTAGAAAAAAATAAGTTTTTCTTTGTTTCTGTTATAAAATTTTGTAAATAAGTACATTTTTCTCCTTCACTGATGGGCACTGATAAGGCGGCACCGATGAGGCGGCACCAATGAGGTGGCACTGATGATGGGCACTGATATGCGACACTGATGGGCACTGATATGCGACATTGATGGGCACTGATGAGGCTGCACTGCCGGGCACTGATAAGGTGGCACTGAGCACGGATGAGGTGGCACTGATGATGGGCACTGATATGCGACACTGATGGGCACTCATAGGTGGCACAGATGGGCACTCATAGGCGGCACAAATGGGCACTCATAGGTGGCACAGATGGGCACTAAAAGGTGGCACTGATGGGTACTAATGGGTGGCACTGATGGGCACTGATAGGTGACACTAATGAGTGGCACTGATTGACACTGATAGATGGCACTGATTGGCATCAATGATTAGGAGGCACTGGCAGGTATTGCTGGTGGGCACTCATTGGCATCATGTGTGGGTACACATTGGCATCATGTGTGGGCACGCATTGCCACCCATGGCCACCAGGGATTCCATCCTGGTGGTCCTGGTGGCATCCCTGGTGGTCCTGGGTGCGCATCCGAGGGGGGCTGCGCTGATAAACAATCAGCGCAGACCCCCCCTGTCAGGAGAGCCGCCGATCGGCTCTCCTCTACTCACGTCTGTCAGACGATAAACAGCTCTTTCTGTTTACATCGTAATCAGCAGTGATTGGACACGGCTGATCACATGGTAAAGAGTCTCCATCAGAGACTCTTTACCTACATCGGAGTTGAGGTGTTTCAGACTGACACCCCGCAACAACGATCGCCGCAATGCACACCCCCAGGGGCGCGCAATGGCTTGTTATCCTGATCATGTCATATGACGTTCGGTCAGGATATCTCAACCATTTTACCGATGTCATTTTGCTATATGGCGGACGGAAAGGGGTTAATGAATAAAAAACAAAAAACAAATTTACAGTATACCCCATTTTTTTTTAAAATATGAAAGATGATGTTACACCGAGTAAATAGATACCTAACAACATGTCACGCTTTCAAATTGCGCACGCTCGTAGAATGGTGACAAACTACTGAACTAGGTTTTGCTTTGACTACTTAAAGAGGAACTAAACCCTGGTGGGTTTTACTTCCTCTTTATCTCCCTGCAAAGGTAAAGCATAATGGGCTAGTATGCATCACACACTAGCCCATTATGTGTCACTTACCTAAAACCGAAGCCCGCGCTGTTGTCCCCACTAGTAGGGAGCGTCCATCTTCACCCCTCGCAAACTCCAGCTCTGTGACTTGCCGGGGTCGTGTGACGTCACTCCTCGTGGAATGGCGACAAACTTTGACCTTTAAAAACCTCCACAGGCGACGTTTACAAATGTCTACAGATTACCAGTTTTGAGCTAGAGTTCCTCACATGTGTGGTTTGAACATCGTTTTCATATGCGGGCGCGACTTACGTATTCGCTTCTGCGCGCGAGCTCGGCTGGACGGGGCACTTTAAATTATTATTACTATTTTTTTTAATTATTTATTTTACTTTTTATTTTTACACTGTCCATGATACAGGAGATGGCCAGAGACTGCAGACATTCTATAGGAGTTATTGGACAGTGGGGACATGCATACCTCCCAACATTTTGAGATGGGAATGAGGGACACCTACTAGCAAATGTATGTAGGCACAGGACACACCTCCTGCCACACCCTCTTAAAGGAGAATTAACCAAAAAAAAAAAAAGGTTAATTAAATCCACAAGGACTTTCTTTTTTTTTTTTTACCACTATTATTCATTTATATTGGCTTTTAAAATGTACAAATGCAGCAATTTAGAAATCAGATGAAAGGTTTAGCGCTGGGAAACACTTTTTGAAAGATAAAAAGTGCATTTTACATACAACTATATAGATCAGACCAAAATTAGGGACAAATGAGCAGGAAAGAGGGACATTGTTCCTAATCAGGGACAGCCCCTCGATATCAGGGACAGTTGGGAGCTATGGACATGCTTCAGGAGATGAAGACTGGGAGGAACATTCCATGAGATTGCTAGAGATCACTGCTACAACAGGGAAATGGGGAGACACAGATGAGTGAAGGCCTTACAAATAGTTCCAGAGGGCCTCAGATTGGACATCAGGGGTTTAGATATACTTTAATTAGGTCTGGCGATTATGTGCTTGATTACACGGGTCGGTCTCTTGTAGAGCCTTAACGAGTCTCTGCCAGCATATGGGGGTTGCTGAGCATCCTTCAGACAAGTTTGATGAACCAGCACAATCCACTGTAGCTTACACACAATCGGGAAATGGGTTGGCTGCAGTTCCAATACATAAACATGAATGCTTCATGAGGTTTGTTGAGATCTTTCATGCACACGAATGTAAACTAGCATGCTTTATATGCCAAGCCTTGTTTTTACTCCCTTTTCTGGCCCAGAGATCATCTATCATTGATGAGACTGAAGCATATCCATTCACTGTGGCGCTATCATGACGCTGGCTCATAGCGTACTAATTAGCCTTCTCATTATGAACGTTGAAACAAAATGTTCCTGCGATATGGGAAACCTGATAGGATTGTGGGACAGCCAACACCCCCCTTATATCCAAAAGGATATAATGCTGCAGATAAATTTACACTATATTGTTAAAAGTATTGGGACGCCTGCCTTTACATGCACATGCACTTTAATGTCATCCCAGCCTTAGTCTATAGGGTTCAATATTGAGTTGGCCCACCCTTTGCAGCTACAACAGCTTCAACTCTTCTGGGAAGGCCGTCCACAATGTTTAGGAGTGTGTCTATGGGAATGTTTGACCATTCTTCCAGAAGCACATTTGTAAGGTCAGGCACTGATGATGGTCGAGAAGGCCTGGCTCACAGTCACCACTCTAATTCATACCAAAGGTGTTCTATCGGGTTGAGGTCAGAACTCTGTGCAGGCCAGTCAAGTTCCTCCACCCCAAACGCGTTCATCCAGGTCTCTTGTGTATAATGTCAATTCTAAAGACATGGTTTGACCAGTTTCAGTGCAGGGTATAGAATAACTGCACAGCAGAAAACTCCTTAGTTATTTTCAATGTTTTGTTACCTTACTATAGTGATCATATAGATATTGTGTAAAGAATGTGAGTTTTGTCCTTTGTCCACATTCTATTGCCTTTAGGTTCTTTAATGACTTTGCTGACTTTAATTCCTCTTTCTATTAACAGCTGGAAAATGAAGACTTGACTTCTGGAGTCCCCCCATATCAGGGATCTCCATGTCAGGCACTACACCCTTGCATGAGCTTGTGGTGACACCTGTCTGCATGATGCCTAAAGCGGCCAATGGCTGTTCTTCCCTTAGCCCACCACGGCCCCACTTCAAACCCCCCCCCTCGTTCCTCCAGCTGGCCACGGTTCATTCGGAAGTTCTTGAGATGGAGTACAAAAGGCTGCTTCCATATGGTTCGTCCCCCACTACCTCCTCATTCAAAGGGCCATAAACAGACATGGACTTAGAAGATCGGTCACTGGTTGTGTTGTGTTGAAGTCCTCTGTCGTAATGAATAATGCTGAGGATGGCCATGGGACCCAGAACCTGAGGATAATACGTTGGCCCATTCGATTTACACATCATTGTCCTTTTTCACACACCAACATATTTTTCCACATAATTTTCTTAAAACTTTTACATTTATTTAGATATGAAAATTATGTTCTTTAAAGCTATTGTTTAGTTTTTGTTGCCATCACGTTAATGGGGCATTATGAGATCTTGTGCAAGTATGAGCCATATCAGTTGTCCCATTTAATTTCAAATTTTGTCTAAACTTCCACCGCTTATTTGGACCTTCTTATGTTATCACCTTCTGCAACTCCATGTCCATACTTAAGTTGTTTTTAAGCCAACCATCCCATCAGTGAAAAAAAAAAAGTATATCCTCTAAGTTTGGAGGTTGCAGAAGATGATGTATCCCAGTACGGGAAATCTTTGTCCCAAGGGCAAGCGAAAGTTATGTTCTGAAGTGGCTGACTGGAAGGTGGAAGAAAAAACGCCACGAGAATGGAGGATTGGGACCTGGAAGGCTGGGAAGACCCTGAGCTGAATTGTATTTGGATTTGGATGTATTGGCTGTTTACCTTCTAGTGGAAATATGTCTCACTTCATTGTGAACCCTTGGATCTTTGTGCCAAATCACGGACCTTGTGCTCCTCCTGTTGTCAATATAATGTAACGATGCTGCTGACGTTCGGTTGGAGGAGACACTGTTATAAAAAGAAAAAAAAAAGAACATTTGATAACAGTCACAGGATAGTTTGTGGACTCACCGACACCCATCAAATTCCCCTTTCCCTTGTGGAGATGTGCCAAAATATTGAAAGTGTGCTTAGGCTTCTGGTGTCATTATGAAACAAAACTAGTTATCAGTGTATTAGGACCGTGGTTTATTTTCTCAAAGAGTGTACTTTTGTGATTTAACTGTATTACATTAAATACAATTGCTGACCAGAAAATCTTGCGTGGATATGTCTTTAGTTTGTTCTTAATCCTCTTAAATTCTAAACTTCCAAGCTAACCTGTCAAGTTGAGTGAAACAGGATGGCTCTGGTTGCGTCAACGTCATTACTATATAAGGGCTGTCTAAAGGAAACGCTACCGTATATCAGTGTACATATGATGGACCTTTGTTATTATTTAAGAATAACAAAAGATAAGAAAAACCACTGAGCATTGGGAGTAATTGCTTTAAAATTAAATATATGTATAGTGTGACCTCGTTAAAATGGTGTACTTTTTCAGAATTTTGCAAACAAAAGCTGAATTTAGGTCTGAAAGCACGTCAAGACAAAATGGTAACTCATATGCCAAGTGGGGGGTTTTACACACACTCATCAGCTTGGATTTACAGCTGTACTTTCACCCCCCCAATTCCCCTCCCAAACACACACACACACACACACGTGTCTGTAGACAGATGTGGTTTGGCCTCCCAAGGGTAGCACATCCTAAGGAGGCTTAAGCATCACCTTAGGGTGCCAGGATAGGGCCAGACGGCAGTGACGGCTGGTGCTCAATATTTTAGGGTGGGGGGGCAGCAAACCAATGCCACCCGACATGTCCTAAGACTCCCTGGCCAATCAGGTCTCAGGACCAGCTTCCTGATTGGTAGAGAGGAGAATCAGGAAGACAATAGCAAATATTCGCTATTGTCACACAACTGGGTGGGCTTGGGGCACAGAGCTCACGTAAACAATAAATTAGAAAATTTAAAAAATGGCTCCAGGACTGCCGTTGTGGAGGGGGTATCAGCAGGACAGTGGTGGAAGAGGGGGTGACGGCAAAATGCACCTTCGCCTAAGACAAAAATCCTTGCACTGGCCCTGCTGTGCAGAGGCCGTTGTGCAGAGAGAGCAGAGGACATGGAGAGCCTATGGTCCTCTGAGACCTCATAGGCGTCATTATGGGAGCCACTGTCCAATTGGACACTGCTGCCCTGGTTGGCCTCCACAATCATCTTTAGCATGGGCAGTGCTAATAAATAGCACTGCCATCCTTTTCGATTGGTGCGCATTTTGAGAGTGGTTAGGTCAGGGACAGAACCCCCGCTGGTTAGGGGCAGAGCGTTCAGCATAGGGACAAGTTCCTGTAGTGGAGAGACCAATTAAGGGCTGACACTGTGCCTTGGATAGTAGCCCTTCCTGTTCCAGGTGCCTGTAGCAGTCTGTCTTCCAGTCACCTCCTCTGTCGGGTATCAACCTAGGGCACAGACCTCTGCTGTGTGATTTTTAATGTAAGTTCTCTGGCCATTGTAGTCATGCATGCAACCTCTGTTATACTTCTTCAGAACTTATTCATTACTTTACGTTGCCACAATGCCTGCTCTCTGTGTAAGTTCTCTTCCCCAGTAGGCACTGGGCACTGCTGATCCCTGCTTACATGTCCCTTCCATGTTTCCTGGACTCGAATCTGCAGACCAAGACCGGCATGATGGGTGCCGCTGGCCAGAAAAGAAACAAATAGAGCACAATCTGCATCCATTAGCGTCAATGGAGGGGACCCTGTCACAGCAATAAAGACTTTTGGTCCTATATGTAAAGAAAAATAAAGTTTAGTGAAAATAAAAAATTATAAACAATTAAGGTTACACCCAAGCAAAAATGTTGACCTCCTTTGAAGAACTTTGAAGAAAAATAAGGGTCAGTGCCCATCTGCAGCCTCACCATTGCCATCAATGCAGCCTGATCAATGCCCATCTGCAGCCTCGGAGGGTATAGGGAGGGGGGCGGGACAAGTGCTGACAGATTACATACAGTGAGAATCTCCTATGATAGACAGGACACTGGTTCAATGGGAGACAAGACTTTGTATTACAGAGGCCGCCAAGTAAACAGGAAATTCTCACTGTATGTAATCTGTCGGCGCTCGTTGCACCCGCCTCCCTGTCCCCTCCAAGGCAGCTAAAATTGAAGTATTGGCGTATAACACTCCCACGCTATTTGCACCTGATTTTCAGGGTGATAAAGTGCTTGTTATACACCAATAAATACAGTATATACATATCAAATACACACCAGGGGCACCTATGAACGAAATAGTTGATTGTGCTACACATGTTACATATTGCTGCACAAGTCAAAGTGAGTAAAATAATTCTAGGGCCATTATTCACAGTCAACCACAGACACCATTCAGTGCAGTGATTGAGATTTATATTTCTGTTGTGTCTGGCATCCATCACCTAGACATTGAATGAAGAGATGCCCACCCAATGGGTACACAGACAGCAGTACAATCCTGACAAAGGTTCTAATTCTTCCCTTATCTGATAGAGCCATTCCATAAAACCCTAGGGTCACTCATGAGGTTACTAGGGGTTCCTTGACCTGTGGCTGATTGACCTACCATTTGAAGGTGCCTGCATAGTTCCAGGGCCAATGCAATGCTGTCTTTAGGCCTGGCCTTAGCAATATAAGTGGTGTTCCTTCCACTGAGCACCAATGTAAGGAACATTATTTCCACTGAGCGCCAATGTGACAGGCATTCTTCTCAATCACCATCGATGTAAGGAGCGCATTGTTCCCATTGATCACCACTGTAAGGATTGCATTCTTCCTACTTACCACCAATGTAGTGGGTATTTTTCCAATTGACCCTTGATGAATTGGTTTTAGTGAGGGTTATTTGAGACCTGAACGAGATGGGTTCATCTTGGGTAAGAAATTTGGGACAAGCTGTTCTACTAGAAAGTATGCTTTTATTGCTTCCATTAACCCTTATAGGGGATGTCCTCTCTGTTCCTGTTCTGACACCTATCATAGAGACAGGAAGTAAAGAGAAATCTCACATGACCACACAGACAGCAATTAAAGCCTAATATAGTTTCTTACCCCTCACTGTTGTATCCAAAATTAAGGGAAAAATGTCTGGATTTGGGCTTTAACCCAAGGTTCAGGATCTGGAAAAGGTATGCTTGTGTTTCTTCATTCCAGCTACATTTCCCAGGAAGAAAGTAGAAAACATCATTCCCTTTGGCAGCAGTTTCTATGCTGCAGTTATCATAATACCTCTTCTCATTACTATTTTCAGATTTACAGTTGAACCGAGTCAGTTGGCCAGAGAACTGTTATAAAAGAAAAATGCTAGTTCCACTATGTAAAGCTATTTCCAGCTTTTTTGCCTGGAGGAACCCTTGAAAAAAATGTTCACATCTTGGGGATTCCCTCAAATCATTTTCATATCTACAGTTCACTGTATTTTAGCATCAATAATGTGCTTTGGAGTCCAATAGCTAAAGTACACTTGCGTTAATTTTCAGGGGGAAACATATCCCATGCAGTACTACATACCTAAGAGACCAGAGCTGCTCCACTCTTCCCTCACTGCCGTCACATGCTACTAGAGACCAGAAGCCTAAAGATACCATCAAGTGCACATGAATCTGCTCCAATGGTGGCCAGTGGCATGATCCCTGGGGACCTCTCGCAGAACCCCGATTGAGAAACCCTGATGTACACAGTTGTCATAGGATGGCACAAATCTTTTCTAAATGCACTTTATCTGTAAGCCAAAGCAAACTCTTAAAGTACACCTAAAGTCACTTCAATCACGGTCTGAACAAGTACCAAATCCATTGACTATGAGATGCACAAGCCTCAAAGGAAACAAAAATCTTCTTTTACCTTCTATGACTGTGCCAAATACTCCTTCATGTGTGTCTCTCACTCTCCCCAAGCCCCCCTCCCTCAGTCTGCTGAATTAATGAGCAGTGCAGCATTGTTACCACCTCATCACAGGTAGCTGAATTCAGGAGCAGTGCAGCATTGTTACCCTTCCGTCACAGGAAGCTGAATTCAGGAGAAGTTCAGCATTGTTACCACCCGATCACAGGTAGCTGAATTCAGGAGAAGTGCAGCATTGTTAGCACCACATCACAGGTATCTGAATTCAGGAGCAGTGCAGCATTGTTACCACCACATCACAGGAAGCTGAATTCAGGAGCAGTGCAGCATTGTTACCCTTCCCTCACAGGCAGCTGAATTCAGGAGCAGTGCAGTATTGTTACCACCCGATCACAGGTAGCTGAATTCAGGAGAAGTGCAGCATTGTTACCACCACATCACAGGTAGCTGAATTCAGGAGCAGTGCAGCATTGTTACCACCACATCACAGGAAGCTGAATTCAGGAGACGTGCAGCATTGTTACCACCGCATCACATGTAGCCTGAATTCAGGAGCAGTGCACAATGTTACCACCACATCTCAGGTAGCTGAATTCAGGAGCAGTGCACAATGTTACCACCCCATCACAGGTAGCTGAATTCAGGAGCAGTGCAGCATTGTTACCACCACATCACAGGAAGCTGCATCAGTGGCAGAATCAACAGCATGTGGGCAGGCCATGGCCCCATTGACTTGAATGGCTAAGTGACACCTCAACATGCCACGTTAAACTTGCCACTGCATGTTAACATCTTCTTCCGGGTGTATTTTAGACTTCAGGTGGGCTGTAAATCCACAGCTCAGCTGCCTGCCTTAACCCCCCCCCCCCTCCCACCCCCCAGCTGTCCATGTGAAAGAGGCCTGAGATAAGTAAAAATGATTTACTCCTTTAGAAAGTCAAGGTCTCTTTAACCAACCCTATACAAGAAATCAACAAATAATGGACATATCTTTCAGCGTCATGTCTGTTTACAAGTGTTGTGAATGGAATGGTTGTTTTGTCCTAAAAACTGAAAATTCCCTCTTAGCAGTTTATTTAAAGTCGTTTTTGTCTATGTGAGTTATGTCTTAAATATTCGCTTGAGACTAATGTTAGCCATGACATCATGGCGTGTGGGATGGAGCCAGGAGATTCCCACCGTCAGATGAGCGTTCGACTTGGAGCCAAGCGAAATGACTCATATCACCCAGTCATCACCAGGAACTGGGGAACAAGCTATTAAGAAAAAGATGATAAAAGCATAGGGGATAAACAATGTTTGCCATTTATTACGTCTGGTGTATTTATGGCAGGGAACAGCTCCGTCTTCTCGGCTGGCAGTATGACAATTCCATCTTCTACTAGATGAGCTGATCTGAGAGTCTTTGTTGATGTTCGTTAGGGTTGTTAAAGCCGAACTTCATGGAGACTCAAACTAATGAGTTCTGTGTTCATTAAAAAAAAATCATTAAAGGGATCCTGTCTCTCGAGTGAAAAAAAAAAAGGAATCGCAGAAACCCTGTAAAAGAACATTTAACACTTACCTTTCCAGGCAGAAGATGAATAAAGTCTTGGCTGTGTTCAAAAGCCTGCTGCTACCCATTGCTTTCAGATGAGACCGATGCCAGGTCCCCTGCAGTGCTCTGTGGTTCCTTGCTCTGGCCACTATATCACAGAATACATCCACAGGAGGCACTAGATTTTCCATAACCAATGTCCAAAGTTATGATTAGCTGCCTTTTTAATTTTTAGGATGGATTGCTTTGGCAAGGCTGCTCTCACACAACAAGAGTACCCTCAAACAGCAGAGATAGGATAGGAATCAGATATACAGAACACAATAATGGCACCACACCAGTGTTGGTATAGTTTATAGAGATTGGATGATTAGAGATTATATAGAAAAACCAACAAGTTTTAGGGGCTTGCACATTTCCCTACCTTAGGGTTTGAGTCACCTTCATATCATATTAACTTCAGCAATGCCTGGACTCAAGGACAGCTCAAAGTGCAGCTTGAAAAGTCAATGTCACCATAATGGGCAGTATGGGTACAAGGTTTGTCTAAAAAGTGTATGAACGGTATCAGAAAACAAACAAAACAGAAGATACAAACAAATGACCTTTGTTGGCCTTCAAAATAATCGCCGTCCTTCACAACACACTTTTGACAACGTTCATAAAGCTTCTGGAAATTGTCAGCAAAGGCCTCTTTAGGAATCGATCGCAGAGCCACTGTTACACATTCTTGGATTGCCGCCACATCTTCAAAACAATGCCTTGGCCTTAGACTTTTGCAGGAGACTCTCGTTTTGGGTCATGGAGAAGACGGTGAACGCCATTTCTTCGATTGCCGATTGGATTCCAGGTCGAATTGGTAGCACCAGGTCTCATTCCCTGTGATGATGGTTCACAGAAAGGATGGATCCTGGTCACACATGGTAATGAAATCTCCAGAGGTGTCCAACCATTTTGCTTTCTGTTCGTCTGTCAGCTTGTGCGGCACAAACCGGGAACAGATATTCTGCTTACCCAAATCTTCACAAATGATGGTGTGCATCGTGTCCTTGCTAATGCCCAATTCCTCCACCATCAATCCTAGAGTCAGTCACTGATCTCGTGCCAGCATTTGTTGCATGCGCTCGATCATGTCTGGGGTTCTGCTTGTCAACGGCCGACCCAAACGTGGCTCATCCTCAGTCTTTCCTTCCTGTCGCGAAAACACATTTTCTGCTCAATTTCCCCAATTTGTAGCAGAACTTGATGTTCACTCGTTGCTCCATTGCACTGTGCCCCTACCTCTCACACTGACTACATTCAACTGCCCGCTGCAGGTTTATCATGACGGTCACATGTACTCCACGCTAGGTGGAGCTTCTCAACATGTCTCTGGATAGCCATGTGCATGCGCGCACACCTGGCCCATGTTGCCGTTGAGATATCAGACCATTCACTAAACTATTTAGACATACCTCATTACTTCTGTTTGGATTTAAGTTTATGGAATGCAGCAGTTGTTCAGGAGAGTCAGCCATTGAGCACCAAGCTGGGAAGAATATGGGCCTTTGTCATTGGTTGGTAATTGTGGGTTTCTTTAGACCAGCCTTTCTCAACTAGGGTTCCATTGTTAGTAGAGGTTCCTTGAGCAATGAGCAACTTCTGCCTCTCAGATGAGGACCCGCTATCCACAATGATCTTTTTGGCGATCTGTAAAAGGAAGGTCTACCCCGTGACCGCAAATAAAAGGACCATTCATTAAGGTGATCATCATATCAATGTACTGTAAACATCCTGTACATGATATAGTAGTAATTATTAGCTGGGTTTCCTTGACACTGTAAAGTTTTTTCAAGGGTTCCTGCATGGTAAAAAGGTCGGTAAAGACTGCTTTAAACATTAAGAAGGGATGACACCAAGTGATGGGCAGAAGGCTCAGAGGACAAATTGACATTGATGAAATATTTGTGTCATTGCTAATGAGTGTTATATAATGCATGTTTTCATATTCTCTATTCTATATACTATAGTCCATATTAAATGGTATAACTGCCAGTTCAAATAACATCAAGATTTTCTAAATTGGAGATGAAAAACCAAAGCAAAATAGGTCGAAGTTATGCAGAAATTAATATACTGTATGGAAAGATTTGCTTGTTATTTAGAGGCAGAAGAATAATTATAATTTAAAAAAAAGGGAGATGGATATTTTGTCTCATGGAGCAGAGTGCAGATAGTTTATTGATAAGCATTGATGTGCATTGGTTTGTCTACAGCATGGCTGATTTTCATCACTGCAGCCTGAAGGCACCCAACAGTTGGTGACTAAAGTCAAAGCCCTCTGCTAGGGTCACCTCCAATGTGAGATGACTATTCCCATGGAAAAAAATGCGTGGCCATTAATTAAGAAAGGTTACCCATTTTGCTTGTGCTGACTGTAGCCACCGCAGGCAACAGTATTTGCATTCTAAATTTGTTAAAGGATTTTTTTTTTTAAGTTAACTTTTTTTTTTTTTGGATACGGTTTTATATTTTATTCAGATTCATCATAAGTTAGATAAGCCTTTTAAAAGTAGAGTACTGGGGTAATTTCCAATTTATATTTATATTTCAGCCATTCTCATGCAGGGTTCCTTGAAACTCTTGGTTTCTGCTAGAGGTTTCCAGGGGTTCCTTGAGCCGTGACTGATGGTGCCTGCATAGTTCCTGGGCCAACACCATTTGGAATAGCTTGCGGTATGACACAAGGGATCTTTTTAGCTGTCTGCCAAGGTAGCATTCTGACTACCACTTAAGAAGCATTCTTCCCAATGACCACCAACTTAAAAAGCATTCTTCCCACTAACCACCCATGTAAGGAGCATTCCTCCCACTGATCACCAATGTAAGGAACATTCTTCCCACTGACCACCAATGTAAGGAGCATTCTTCCCACTGAACACCAATGTAGGGAGCATTCTTCCCACTGATCACCAATGTAAGGAGAATTCCTCCCACTGATCACCAAGGTAAGGAGCATTATTCCCACTAACCACCAATGTAAGGAGCATTCTTCCCACTGAACACCAATGTAGGGAGCATTCTTCCCACTGAACACCAATGTAAGGAGCATTCTTCCCACTGAACACCAATGTAAGGAGCATTCTTCTCACTGACCACCAATGAAGGGAGCATTCTTCCCACTGAACACCAATGTAAGGATCATTCTTCCCACTGACCACCAATGTAAGGAGCATTTTTCCCACTAAACCAATGTAAGGAGCATTCTTCCCACTGAACACCAATGACAGGAGCATTCTTCCCACTGATCACCAATGTAAGGAGCATTCCTCCCACTGGCCACCAATGTAAGGAGCATTTTTCCCACTGAACACCAATGATTTGTTTTTAGCAGGGATTCCCCCAGACATGGACATTTTTTCAAGGGTTCATCCGGGTAAGAGCTTGAGAAGTCCCGCTTTATTTAGTAGTGTTAACATTCTCCATTCCTCTTTATACATATTTAAAGAAAGCATTCTCTGATCCACTTTATACATAGATAAAGTCCTGGATTCAAAACCCGCCATGGGCAATATCTGCATTGCATTTGTTTGTACTCCCTGGGGGGTTTCCTTTATCAATCGTACTAGTAGGTCAATTGGTTCCCTTCTAAATTTGAGCTAGGTCTCTGTATGCATGTGGTAGGGACATTAGACTGTGAGCAAATTTTTTGGACATGTACTGAAGTAAATGTTTCTATGTACTCTGTAAATTATTTAGGAATATCTTGGCGCAACATATGTGTGGACACCTGACCATCACAGCTAAATAGTCTTGTTGGACACCCCATTCACCATGGCCACTGATATGGAATTGCCCATCTTTGCAGTAATCACAGCCTCCGCTCATCTGGGAATGTTTTCCACAAGATTTTGTAGGCCAGCTGTGGGAATTTGTATCCATTCAGCCAAAAGGGCATTTGTGAGGTCAAGTGCTGATGTTGGATCAGAAGATCTGGCTCACGATTGGTGTTCCATGCCATCCTAAAGGTGTTTTTTCGGATCAAGGATAGAACAGGTTAGCAAGTTTCTCCACACTAAACTCATCAAACCGTATCTTTATGGCTGTGTGAGCAGGGGCACAGTCATGCTGGAACAGAAAAGGGCCTTCCCCAAACTGTTACCACAAAGTTTGAAGACCACAATTGTCTAATGCAGCCTTTCTCAACCTTTTCAATATAGAAGAACCCTTGAAAAAACTTTCCAGTTTTAGGAACTCCTGTTAAAAAAAAATATCCACTCATGATAAATTAGAGCAGTGTTTCTCAACTCCAGTCCTCAAGGCACCCTAACAGGTCATGTTTTCAGGATTTCCCTCAGATGAAACAGCTGTGGTAATTACTAGGGGAGTGCAAAATAATGGAAAACCTGGAAATTGTCAATGTGAATAATGCTCATTACAGATAGCTAAAAAGATCAATGGTGTATCAATGGTGTCAATGGGAACTTATCTTAAAGGCAGAAATTGCTTATTGCTTAAGTAACCCCTAGCAACCTTTGGCGGAATCCCAAGGTTCTATGGAACCATGGTTAGGAAGAAACCCGTGTCTAAAGTGTTTTTGTATGCTGTATCAGTAACAGTACCCTTCACTGGAAAGTCATTTTTCTGGGGAGCTGTCCAGCATAATACAATATACTATGGTTGGGTTCACAAATGTTTGGCCATATAGTGTAAGACATTCCAGTGCAAGACCAGCAAATGCACATACTGGGTATGTAGACCTAAATCCTGCAAGAATTAGCACGTTTGCCTTTAAATCCCATTACAGTACTGTCTTTTAAATCACATTTCCTGGGATCGCCACTAGAGGGAGACCTTATAGACTTGCTTACCGTTTCAAATTTTCATTTTATATACAACTAAAAATGTGAGTTAAGTAAAAAAAAAAAAGTCAAGTTAATGTTACAAAAACAATGTACTTACTGAAAATACTCGTCTGCAGAGGCACCTGGATAACCTCATAGGCGGTAGAAAAACTCTTGAACACACTTTGTTCCATTTACAGGCAGATGTGTTTTAAGATGACTATAAGTGATTTCCTAAGAATGAAATGGGTGATAAGTGCCACTATACATGGGCACTATAATGTCAGAATGAATATAATTACAATTGTGGGGAAGGCTCACACACATACCACATCCTGCTGCTCTTTCCAAACCGTCCCCTGTAGTCCAAATCTAAACATTTTAAGAGGCTGAAGTGGTTCTCTGGAAAGAAAACGTCACGAGTAGTTCAGTCTCTGGTCTTTGCTAAGCCTGGGGTTGTCATAACATGAGCCAAATTAACAGCACCTTCTCTCCCAAAGTGCGCTATCTAGACCTGTTTATGGCAGATATGTGAACTCCATTCCTGCAGCCTCTCTCCACTCTCTGGAACATTTCATGTTAAACATTCACACTTCTTTTTCCCTTTCCAGGCATTGTGGTTTGTCTCTCTTCCCCATATAGAGCTAACGCCAGGACTTAAATATATACATTTTCCATACGGAGGACTATATCCTTTATGGAGAGCACTTTAATGTCTATGGACCAAAGTGAGTGTGCAATTTTTATTTTTAGCGCGGACTCACATTGCCGGGCGGGTGTCTATGGACGCCTTCCTGTGTTTGTGCTTACCGCGCGCCCCCTGCGTCGGGACACAGCTGATCACAGATCAGGGTAAAGAGCCAATCACAGCAACTCTTTACCATGTGACCAGCTGTGTCCAACCACAGCTGATCACAGTGTTGACAGTATTTGGCCGTCGTCTGCTCGGAGAGCCGATAACCGGCAAATCCACACGGGACATCTACACTGATAACCAGGGCACTGGTCATCCTGATGATCAGTGCAGCTCCAACAGTGCCCATCAGTGCAGCCTCATCAGAGCACATCAGTGAAGGAGAAAAATTACTTATTTACAAAATGTTATAACAGAAACGAATGCCCCGTACACACGCGCGGAATTTTCGTCGGAAAAATCTTGGATGGTTTTTCCAACGGAATTCCGCTCAAGCTTGGCTTGCATACACACGGTCACACAAAAGTTCTCTGAACTTTGGACCATCAAGAACGCGGTGACGTACCGTACAACACTACGACGAGCCGAGAAAATGAAGTTCAATGCTTCCGAGCATGCGTCAAATTGTTTCCGAGCATGCGTGATTTTTTTCGCGTCGGAATTGCATACAGACGATCGCATTTTCGGATAGGAACTTTTTCCGACCGAAAAATAGAGAACCTGCTCCCAATCTTTTGCTGGCTGGAATTCTGCCAAGTCCGATGGAGCATACACACATTTTCTGACCAAAAGCTCTCATCGGAGTTTTGCTGGCAGCATTTCCGATCGTGTGTACAGGGCATTGGAAAAACTTTTTTTTTTCAAAATTTTTGGTCATTTTTCGTTTATCAAAAAAGAAAGAAAGCACAGTGGTGATTAAATACCACCAAAAGAAAGCTCTATCTGTCTCGAAAAAAAGATTAAAAAAATTTGTTTGGGTACAGCATTGCATAACCACGCAATTGTCATTCAAAATGTAGTAGCGCAGAAATCTGAAAATTGGCCTGAGCAGGAAGGGAGTGAAAGTGACTAGTAGACAAGTGGTTAAATCTGCAGGATCCGCAAACAGGTAATCGGGTTAAAAAGAAAAAAAATGGGGAAAGGGTTGAGACCTACTTTAAAGTTACAGCTAAGAAGGACATTTAAGCTGAAACCAGAATTCTGTTTCCCTTTTTGGAAGCAACCCTTCCCTAGTAGCAACAGTTTTGGTGATCCACCTGATGCGGCCATGAGTTCCTTGTCCTTGTGATGTCCAATAGCAGAGTCACCTCTGCTACTCTATCCCTGGCATCACTTCTCCTCCCTCCAGACTCCCATCCTGTGTGTGTCCTTGTACCTAGGACCTCATACAGCAGCAGGACCACTCTGGACAGGCAGACTTCTATCAGCACACTCCTAGGCTTTGCAAACTAGCTTGTGCAAAGGCCTCAAGGCCTAGACAGAATAGCAGAGCACACACACACATTCTCCAGGCCAAGGAAACCTTGCTTTAGGTCAATCCCAAATATTTATACCCTTCCCATTCATAACTTACTTGTAGCATTACTCTGGCCTCTTACTCTACTGTCAGGGGTGCTGGTGTCACCTACTGGCAGCAGTGATATCAGTGCTGGCCTTAGGGGAAGACCAACTGAATAAAGATGGACTGTTAATCAGCTTGGGCTGTTTAGCATTCATCAAGTCTAAATTTTAGACAGTCACTCCTTCTTAGGGCAGGGTGGCTACACTTTTTCACTCGTACAACCTTTTTGTTGCTTCTATGGTGATGGAATTGCAATGCAGGCTTGTAATGAGCAGAACAACAGAGACCACAGAAATGGAAGTTGATAACTAATTGCAATATTACATAAAACAATGACTGAGACTCCCTTTGTCAATACTTAACCTTTTCACAATTACAGAGCATAAATGAATCGCCAATATGTCTCAATTTCCTCTTCACTCAACTATGGAAATTACCATCATTACCAGTCCAATTAAGGACAAGTATGACTTCAAAAGATGGCAACATCTTGGTTTTAATTTCCGTATGAATACCTGGAAACAGAAGAGCTTGATGAAAATCATGAGGGTTTTATCAGATTTATATATATTAAAATGATAAATTGCACCAAAACAAGCTATCTACAACTAGAGAGGTTTTTACACAATGAAAGTATAGAATGATGGTCCAGTTACCTGTAGGCAGGGTTTACTACCCCTTTTAAAAAGGTCTCTCCCCTGGGTGGGTGGGTGGAATTAGTCAGCCTCGTTTAAGCTATAGCATGAAGAGCCTGGGGTAGATAGTGATAGTAAAGGGTTACCCATGGTATACAAAGATGTAAGCCTGCAGCCTGAGAAAGTGGACTCTTCGGAATAGGCTCACAACAGACTCTCATGGAGAAATTGCCTATGGGAGACCTGTAGTAAGAAGGGTGGAAGAGTAGGGGGCCATACTATGGTAATGTTGGAACTGCATTGTGGTGAATTTCTAATGTTGGACTTGAAGTGCTGGTGATGAAGGTTGGGTTGTAAGGAACTGTTAATATGCTTCTGCCACATTAAAAAAAATGTTAAAATGCTGGACTTGTGGACAATCTTTATCGTTGGAGGTGGGCCCCAGGCTAGGAGAATGTGAATGTTCTAAGATGGTGGAGTTTCTCCCATTACAAGTCTGTGCATACCCTAATCTGGTCCTGTTGCAGGAGGACAGTAGATGATGCCCTTAGCCAGTGTGGCCATTGCTGGCAGAGTATCCAAGCCGCTTACGTACTGACAACGTTGCATTTCATCTGACACATCAAATGAATTTCTCAACTTTGGTTTCTATTTCAGTAAGGCAGAGAAAATAGTTTAATTTTTTAAAAATTATATAGAGATCTAGTCCCATGGCCTCATTGCTTGGTTTCCATACCGGCTCCATTGACCCCACACCAATCCCATCCCGGCTCCATCCATTCCCCCCAATCCCATCCCGGCTCCATCCATTCCCCCCGATCCCATCCTGGCTCCATCCATTCCCCCCGATCCCATCCTTGCTCCATCCATTCCCCCCGATCCCATCCTGGCTCCATCCATTCCCCCCGATCCCATCCTGGCTCCATGCATTCCCTCGATCCCATCCTAGCTTCATCCATCCCCCGATTCCATCCCGGCTCCCTCCATCCCCAGATTCCATCCCGGTTCCCTCCACCCCCCAATCCCATCCCAGCTCTATCCATTCCCCGATCCCATTCCAGCTCTATTCCCCCTCCCCTTCAATCCCATCCCTGTTCCATCCATTGTGGCAGGTTAAGGGGGGAGATCTACACCAACGCACTAGCCTGCTAAGTGCAGGGGGGTGACACCACGTTCTGCCACACCAGGTGACCACCCAACCTAGTGACGCCACTGTGTGCTAGGGGGCACTTTAGGACTTGTGCTACAAGGGGACTTGGATATGAAATCCACCCCCCCAACACGTCTTCTCCCCTCCCAAAGCCCCCCTAGCACATATCACCCCCCCAATCAAACAGATGATGTCTGCCACAAAGGGGGTGGCTCTAGGCACCCCACGAGATGTGGATAAATGGGGCACAGTGGCTGCATTTGATGGGCACAGTGGCTGCATTTGATGGGCACTGTGGCTGCAATTGATGTTGTTTCTTTTAGAATTTTTCAGTTTGTCTCCCGCCCCCCCAAAGAATTGTGAGCACCAACCACCACTGATCTCTTGTATCATGTCTGCAGCCTCTGACCATCTCTTGTATCATCTGCAGTCTCTGACCATCTCCTGTATCACGTCTGCAGTCTCTGATCATCTGTAATATGTCAGCACAGTCTCTGACCATCTCCTGTATCATGTCTGCAGTCTCTGACCATCTCCTGTATCATGTCTGCAGTCTCTGACCATCTCCTGTATCACGTCTGCAGTCACTGACCATCTCCTGTATCACGTCTGCAGTCTCTGACCATCTCCTGTATCATGTCTGCGACTCTCTCACTCTGCGGAAGGTGCTCCAGAACCCCCTCCACATTAGAGTTCCCATCTTAAATGCAATTTGGAACTCTGTGATGTAAAGGGGAATGCAGTGGACTCTGATATAAAGGTAATCTTTGGTCACCAGAGCTCCCCCCCTCCCTTACATTAGAGTTCCCCTTTACACCAAAGTCTGCAGGTTCCCCCTTAGATCATGATCCGCAGCATTCCCCTTTATATCAGAGATCTCTTGCACTGTAAGGGGGAATCCTGCAGACTCTGATATATGGGGGAACTCTGTGCTGGCTGGGTTATATAAACCCGACCTTCATGTAAATGGAGAAATATGCGTGTAATATATAATATATATGTAATATATATATTTGATTAAAGAAGAATTTGTTTGAGAAAATTCTATAAATTAAATTCATAGTTCATAGATTTTAAATTGCAATTTATACAGTTAATTTTTATCACTTGAATTATTTTTCCCATTATGGATGTGAGTGGGGCCTCATGTCTCAGATTTGCCAAAGGCCTCACAAAGCCTAGAGCCGCCTCTGGCAGCATTTTCATCTTGCATTTCCAAGACTGGTAGTTCTGGTTTGTCAGATTTGCAAACAAAAGCTTTGTTGCAGCTTTGTTAATGCCCATTTTATTTTTTTTCTGTTGCAGTCTTTTTATGTTGCTGTATCTTGCTGTAGCAGGTTATGACTGGGTTCTCAGCTTTTCTCTGGGTGGGCGACTGGGTATGCCTGGGCCCATAACCTGTTAGAAATTCTGTATATAGCCCTACAGAATTTTTAACATGACGTGCACAGTCTACATGGCCTTTGCTGCTTAACAGCAAACAGGAAACAGGAACTTTAGTTTAGGAAAAGACATAGAGAAATACCATAGATGCAGGTACAAACATATAAACACTGCCATCTACTGGTTGAAGAATATATTGCTACTAAATATTGATCTACAGTTGCACAAAATACAATTCTGTATTTCAACACTACCGACACATAGAAGCATGAAAAACTATAAAAAAATTAATTCAATTCAAGTTATGTTTATCTGCTAAGCCCTCACATCCCATGTAAAATGCTAGAAAAACAAAACAAACAATAAAGACTAAAGAGCAGTTACAAGAAAAATACACTTACTGTATCTTAGGCTCTCCTAGACACCAGTCACGCCTCTCCACCTTTCCATGGTATTCTGGGAAAATTGAGGATCCCTAGCCCTGTGAGCATACACTCCAGCATGTAGGTAGGTTTGGTTCCTTGGTTCCTCTATGACTTCCTATGGTAAACAGGAGGAACAGCTATCTGATTGGACTCTGATACCCCCCGTGACCTCAACGGCCATCTTGAGTCAGGGCAGTGTCTAATGCTGGCCATAAACTATACGAAAAATCGTCCAAACTCCGGACAGTTCCTTTCTTTTTCGGCCAGTTAATGGGCACAAAATCAATAATCGTTGGGACATTTTTGAGCCGAAAAAACGAAGGACAAGTTTGGAAATTTTATTCCCGAACGAACGATAAATTGAAAGGTTAATGCGTTTCCCGTCCGAACTGTTTGCACTAGTTATATGTAAAAAAACCGGACAAAAAATTCAATAATTTATGTCCACTGAACAATTTATCGGTCATTACATGATGAAACTATTGTTCGCTCTCACGGCCTCAAATGGGTTCGGACGATTTTTCGTTTAGTGTATGACCAGCATTAGGCACTGCCCTCCCGGGTTTGGCGTGCATTTTGCGAGTGGCCAGAGTGGGGGTAGGTTCTCCGTCTGACAGGGAAAGTGATTAGAGGTAAGGAAAGGCTCCAGAGGAGGAGGAGGAACAGTACAGGGACTACATCTACCTCGCTTCAGGAAGCCTCCCCTTTAGGTGTACACCAGCTAGGCCTCATTCTATTCATCATTGCAGACGATTTCGGCATCTCTCACGTCTACATGTTGCAATGATGGGGGGTAGTGTGCTGTGATGGTCATCATGTCCTCCATGTTTCCCTCCTAGTTGGGCGTCAAGCAAGGGTTACATGAGAGGCCTACCCAGGGGTGGGTTCTTTTGGCAATGCTACACACCTTGTACAGGATCACTTGAGTACACATGGGGTACCTTTTTACTTTTGTGCCATTTCCATCAATGCCCCAGTACAAGATTGGTGAACCTCTGCCCATCGTTACTTCTGAGGCACTCTTATGTCCTGTACACAGGATAGGATTTTCTGACAACAAAATCCACGTTTTTTTTCCAACGGATGTTGGCTCAAACTTATCTTGCATACACACGTCACACAAATCTTGTCGGAAATTCCAAACGTCAAGAACGCGGTGAAGTTCAACACTTACGACGAGCCGAAAAAAATGAAGCAATAGCCAGTGCGGCTCTTCTGCTTGATTTCGAGCATGAGTGGAACTTTGTGCGTCGGAATTGTGTACACACGATCGGAATTTCCGACAACGGATTTGGTTGCCGGAAAATTTGAGAACCAGCTCTCAAATTTTGTGTGACGGAAATTCTGATGGAAAATGGAGCCTGCACACGGTCGGAATTTCTGACAAAGAGCTCCCATCGAACATTTTCCGTCAGAAAATCCGACCGTGTGTACGGGGCATAACTCTCTAAGATGCTCTTTGTATACCCAATCTTGTTGCTAATTAACCACTTAAATACCGGGCACTTATACACCTTCCTGCCCAGACCAATTTTTAGCTTTCAGCGCTGTCGCAGTTTGAATGACAATTGCGCGGTGAAGCTACACTGTACCCAAACTAAATTTTTTTCATTTTGTTCCCACAAATAGAGCTTTCTTTTGGTGGTATTTGATCACCTCTGCAGTTTTTATTTTTTGCTAAACAAATAAAAAAAGACCGAAAATTTTGAAAAAAATAAAAGTTTTGCTTTTGTTTCTGTTAAAAAAATTTTGTAAATAAGTAAGTTTTCTCTTTCACTGATGGGCACTGATAAGGCAGCACTGACAGGCACTGATAAGGCGGCACCGATGAGGTGGCACCAATGAGTGGGCACTGACCGGCACTGATGAGCGGCACTGATGGGTGGCACTGATATGCAGCACTGATGGACATTGATAGGCGGCACTGATGGGCACTCATGGGTGGCACTGATGGGCACTGAAAGTCTGCAAAGATGGGTTCTTATGGGTGGCACTGATGGGCACTGATAGAAGGCACTGCTGGGCACTGATACATGCCACTGATGGGCACTGATACGCGGCACTGATAGGCATCTCTGGTGGCACTGGCAGTGGTAGGCATTGTGAGTGGGCACTAATTGGCAGCTGCCTGGGAATTGATTGGCAGCTGCCTGGGCACAGATTAGTATTTCCCTGGGGGTCTAGGGGGCATACCTGGTGGTCCAGTGTGGATGGCTTCCCTGGTGGTCCTGGGCGGCTTCCCTGGAGGTCCTGGGTGGGATCCGAGGGGGGCTGTGCTGATAAACAATCAGCACAGACCCCCCCTGTCAGGAGAGCAGCCGATCGGCTCTCCTCTACTCGTGTCTGTCAGACGCGAGTGAGGAAAAGCCAATCGCCGGCTCTTCCTATTTACATCGTGATCAGCCATGATTGGACACGGCTGATCACATGGTAAAGAGTCTCTGTCAGAGACTCTTTACCTAGATTGGTGTTGCGGGGTGTCAGACTAACACCCCGAAACAACGATCGCCGCGATGCGCGCCCCCGGGGGCGCGCAGCGGCTCAATATCCTGCGGACGTCATATGACGCCCAGTCAGGCTATTGAAACCACTCTGCCGCCGTCATTCTGCTATATGGCGGGCGGCAAGTGGTTAACCTAATTCGTTTGCAAAATGTTCTTCCAGCTCTTCCTTGTACCACTTAAGTTGTCAGCTCTCATTACTTTTTTGAGACTTGTTGCTGCCATCCATTTCAAAATGGCTTTATTTTTTTTTTTTCTAAAAAGGTCCATTTTCTCAGTTTATACTTTTGGAATGTTTTCGATCTCTCTATTGTGAATAAAATATGGGTTTATGAGATTTGCAAATCATTGCATTCTGTTTTTATGTAGATTTTACACAGCATCCCAACTTCTTTGGGGGTATGTATATATACAGTATATATGTAAATAATCTTTTTGTTACAAATAATTAATGTTTAGGGACTTTAACATTCGATCCTGAGGGTTCTTGGCAGTGGCGTTGCTAGGGGGTGGCTTTTGGGGCTAAAGCCCCGAATCTGGGGCCCGTAGCCCCGAGTCTTTGCAGGGGTCCCCAAGGGGAGGGGAGGCTCTCTGGGGACCCTGGTTTTAAGGGGGAGGCTCTCTGGGGACCCTGGTTTTAAGGGGGAGGCTCTCTGGGGACCCTGATTTTAAGGGGGAGGCTCTCTGGGGACCCTGATTTTAAGGGGGAGGCTCTCTGGGGACCCTGATTTTAAGGGGGAGGGTCTCTGGGGACCCTGATTTTAAGGGGGAGGCTCTCTGGGGACCCTGATTTTAAGGGGGAGGCTCTCTGGGGAACCTAATGTAAGGGGGGCTCTCTGGAGACCCTGACGTAAGTGGGAGGCTCTCTGGGGACCCTGATGCAAGGGGGAGGCTCTCTGGGGACTCTGATGTAAGGAGGAGGCTCTCTGGGGACCCTGATGTAAGTGGGGGGCTCTCTAGGTTTATATATACTCACACACGTATATTACTGTATATACATGTGTATGCCCGCCCAAGCGTATGACTTTCTTTACTACGCTGCTATGGGCTCTAGCCCAAGATCTTTTGTAGACCTAGCAACGCCCCTGGTTCTTGGTATGTGCATGTACTATGTAATAGCAGGTCCAACATCTCTTGTAAGTCTGTGGCCAGCTGAGATGAGACAGCGAGTTAGCTGAGGTTGATTAGATCAGTAGATCTGCTTCACACATTATATATTCCTGCCAACAGAAAGCCCCGAGCCACATTTACTCACCATTTATTAAAGCTGATACATGATGATGTTTCCCATTGACGGCCGAACACAGTGATTCTAACGCGTTATCTAAACCAAAAGACGAAAATGTAACATGTTGCAGTTTTACAGTCCTTAGATGTGGTGGCTGCATTCGTTTATAGTATTCAAGTTCCATTCCATTGTTCTCCCCCATTTTGTTATATATATTTTTTATGTCTTGCATTAACCACTTGCCGACCGCTGCACGCCGATATACGTCGGCACAATGGCAGCTGTGGGCAAAAGGGCGTACCTGTACATCCCCTTTAATTGGCGGGGCCAGTACAGCGCAACCGTGCCTGTGGGTCCCGCGGACTCTATGTCTGCCGGTGTCCCGCGATTGTGTCACGGAGAGGCAGAACGGTGAGATGTCTATGTAAACAAGGCATTTCCCTGTTCTGCCTAGTGACATGACAGAGATCACTGCTCCCTGTCATCGGGAGCAGTGATCGCTGTCATGTTGTAGTGAGCCCATCCCCCACACAGTTAGAACCACTCCCTAGGACACATTTAACCCCTTGATCGCCCCCCTAGTGTCAACCCCTTCACTGCCAGTGTCATTTACACAGTAATCAGTGCATTTATATAGCACTGATCGCTGTATAAATGACAATAGTGTCAAAAGTGTCTGTGTCGGCCATAATGTCGCAGTCACGATAAAAGTTGCAGATTATCGCCATTACTAATAAAAAAAAATTATAAAAATGCCATAAAGCTATCCCCTATTTTGTAGACGCTATAACTTTTGTGCAAACCAATCAATATATGCTTATTGCGATTTTTTTTCCAAAAATATGTAGAATACATATCGGCCTAAACTGAGGAAAAAAATGTTTTTTTATATATATTTTTTGGGGATATTTATTATAGCAAAAAGTAAAAAATATTGCTTTTTTTTCAAAATTGTTGCTCTTTTTTTTTTATAGCGCAAAAAATAAAACCCGCAGAGGTGATCAAATACCACCAAAAGAAAGCTCTATTTGTGGGGAAAAAAAGGACGTCAATTTTGTTTGGGTACAACGTCGCACGACCGCGCAATTGTTAGTTAAAGCGACGCAGTGGCGTTTCGCAAAAAATGGCCCGGTCATTGAGCAGCCAAATCTTCCGGGGCTGAAATGGGTAAAGAGTACAGGAGTCCAAATTATGTATAGGGGTCAGATTTATGTAATGCAGAACATTTTGTATATAATGCAGAGGTCAGTGTAGGTAAGATACAACAGAGCATATAGAGTGCAGGGGCCATGATGAGTATGTAATGAACTACTTAGTGTACAAAGTGCAGGAGTCAGAGTATGCAACATGCAACATGCAACATAGTGTATTTGGTGCAGGGGTCGGGAGTATGTAACATACAACATAGTGTATTTAGTGCAGGTGTCGGGAGTATGTTACATGCAACATAGTGTATTTAGTGCAGGGGTCGGGAGTATGTAACATACAACATAGTGTATTCAGTGCAGGGGTCGGGAGTATGTAACATACAACATAGTGTATTTAGTGCAGGGGTCGGGAGTATGTAACATACAACGTAGTGTATTTAGTGCAGGGGTCGGGAGTATGTAACATACAACATAGTGTATTTAGTGCAGGGTTCGGGAGTATGTAACATACAACATAGTGTATTCAGTGCAGGGGTCGGGAGTATGTTACATGCAACATAGTGTATTTAGTGCAGGGGTCGGGAGTATGTTACATGCAACACAGTGTATTTAGTGCAGGGGTCGGGAGTATGTAACATACAACATGGTGTAAAGAGTACAGGAGTCAGAGTATAAAACATACAATATAGTGACAAGAGTACAGGAGTCAGGATATGTAACATACAACATGGTGTAAAGAGTACAGGAGTCAGAATTATGTGATGTAACCATAGTGTATATAGTGTAGGGGCAGAGTATGTAACATACAACATAGCGTATAGAGCATAGGGGTCAGGACTATGTAGTGTACAACATATAGTACATAGTGCAGAGGTCAGTTTAGATAACAAACAACGGAGTGTATAGAGTGGAGGGCTTAGGAGTATGTAATGTGTATATAGTGCAGGGGTCAGAGTGTGTAACATATAGCATATAGAGTAAAGGGGTCAGAGCTATGTAGTGACATACATATTGTATAAAGTTCAGAGGTCAGTGAAGGTAACAAATAACAGAGCGTATGGAGTGCAGGGGTCGGGTGTATGTAATGTACAGCACCGTGTATATAGTGCAGCATTGGAGTATGTAACGTGCAACTTTGTGTGAAGTGTACAGGAGTCAGAATTACCTTATGTAATATACAACATAGTGTATAAAGTGCAAGGGGCAGAGTATGTAATTCACAGCATAGCGAATATAGTATAGGGGTCAGAATAAAGTAATGTACAACAGATTGTATATAGTGCAGAGGTCAGTATAGGTAAAAGACAACATAGTGTATAAAGTGCAGAAGTGAGAGCTTGTACCATACAACATGGTGTAAAGAATATAGGAGTCCGAATTATGTAATGTACAATATAGTGTGTTAAGTGCAGGGGGCAGAGTATGTGACATACAACATAGCATATAGAGTATAGGGGTAAGGACAATGTAGTGTACAACATATAGTACATAGTGCAGAGGTCAGTGAAAGCAACATAGAACGTAGCCTATAAAGTACAATTATGGTATGTACTAGTGGCGGCTGGTGCTCCATTTTGGGGGGGGACAAACAAAACAACATCCCCCAGGGTCCGTCGGTACCCCACCTCCCCCGTCACTCTCTAGCCCGACGGCCCACCAGCCTCGCACTTACCCCATCTAGGAATCCTTCCTGCCTTTCCTCTATCTCGGCGCCCAATACAGTCGCTTCTCCTCTCGGCCAATCGGGTCTCGGGACCCGCTTCCTGATTGACCGGGAGGAGAATCAGGAAGACCATAGCGAGTGTTAATTTGCTATTGTCACACAAGTGCGTGGGCTCATCCTTTCTGAAGCCTCCGGCTCTAATCATGTGCTTTGGAAAAGAAAAACCCCATTGGAATCAATACGTCCAGCACCTTGCATGTAGATTAGGGGCCCGACGCATGTATTAGGGGGGCGGCACCACGTATGGACGGGCCGCCACTGGTATGTACAGATGGTTAGTGTAGGGCTCAGGAGTATGTAATGTGCTCCATAGTATTTAGTGCAGGGGTTGGAGTATGTAGCATGCAACATAGTGTATTTAGTGCAGGGGTCGGGAGTATGTAACATACAACATAGTGTATTCAGTGCAGGGGTCGGGAGTATGTTACATACAACATAGTGTATTTAGTGCAAGGGTCGGGAGTATGTAACATACAACATAGTGTATTCAGTGCAGGGGTCGGGAGTATGTTACATGCAACAGAGTGTATTTAGTGCAGGGGTCGGGAGTATGTTACATGCAACAGAGTGTATTTAGTGCAGGGGTCGGGAGTATGTTACATACAACATAGTGTATTTAGTGCAGGGGTCGGGAGTATGTAACATACAACATAGTGTATTTAGTGCAGGGGTCGGGAGTATGTAACATACAACATAGTGTACAGTATTTAGTGCAGGGTCGGGAGTATGTAACATACAACAGAGTGTATTTAGTGCAGGGGTCGGGAGTATGTAACATACAACAGAGTGTATTTAGTGCAGGGGTCGGGAGTATGTTACAGGCAACTGTCATGGTCACCTTGACCTTTAGCTGGATCCTGTCGACATGCCTTATGTCATAAATTGGATTATGAAATACTATTTTTACTGATAATCCAATAAAAGTGACAAAAACAATATAAATGGTTGGAATTGATAAGCATCACATATTTAAATACATGTCTGCAAAGGAGACCTCTATTAATATTTTCAGTTGGGAGCAGAAAAAAAAAAAAAAAATACTGGCTAGTAGTAATGAGTGCCGGGGGTTTGTGTAGTTAGAACTGATCTGACAATCTAAAAAAAAAAGAATTTTGTGCTGTTTTCAGAATTGGTTTTTGCCCATTATATTCTAGACAGATTCAATCAATTGACTATATAGTAAAGCCCGGGACTCAGACAGATAATTCATCACCGCTGATTCAGGAATTGTATTAATATTTCATATATTGGACTGAATCCAGCACAGAAAAGGGTGGTCCCTTCAGTCTTCTATCGCCATCTACTGGGCATTTAGTGTCATCCTAGAGTATCATAGGCATTAGTGCCAAGGATTAGTTCCATCACATTCAGAATATACTGTATGCAATGCACACCTGCCACATCTAAAAAAATGACTGATGAAAATATAAGATGTCAAATTAGCTATAGTTAATGATATATGACAACGTTTAATATATCCACGTCACACATAGTTACATAGTCAAGTTGAAAAAGGACACAAGTCCATCTAGTTCAACCAATAAAAAATAAATAAATCATACAATCCCATATACCCACAGTTGATCCAGAGCAGTGATCTCAAAACTGTGGCCTGGGTGCGGGATGCGGCCCTTTGCTTACCTTTTATCTGGCCCTTGGTGCCCTATTCTCCCACTGATGCCAATGACGGGCACCATTCCTCCCAATGACACCAACAATAGAGCACCATTCCTCCAACTGATACCAATAATGGGGCACCATTCCTCAAACTGAAAATTGATGGGACACCATTACTTAAACTGATATCAAGGACGGGGCACTATTTCTCCCACTGATACCAACGTTGCTTACTTCCATTGATGCATAGCATTTTCTACTCTCGCCAGCCAGTCTGGCCCCCTTAAAGCCTGAAGGACAGTAATGTGGCCCTTTGTTTAGAAAGTTTGGAGACCCCTGATCCAGAGGAAGGCAAAAAAAAACAAAAACAGCAGAGCATGCTCCAATTTGCTACAGCGGGGGAAAAAATTCCTTCCTGATCCCCCAAAAGGCAATCAGATTTTCCCTGGATCAACTTTACCTATAAATGTTAGTACCCAATTATATTATGTACATTTAGGAAAGAATCCAGGCCTTTCTTAAAGCAATCTACTGAGCTGGCCAGAACCACCTCTGGAGGGAGCCTGTTCCACATTTTCACAGCTCTTACGGTGAAGAAACCTTTCCGTATTTGGAGATGAAATCTCTATTCCTCTAGAGTGCCCCCCTGTCCTCTGTGATAACTGTAAAGTGAGTAACTCAACACCAGGTTCACTATATGGACCCCTTATATATTTGTACATGTTGATCATATCCCCACTTAATCTCCTCTTCTCAAGAGAGAATAAATTTGGTTCCTCTAATCTTTCCTCATAGCTGAGCTCCTCCATACCTATTATCAGTTTGGTTGCCCTTATCTGCACTTTCTCCAGTTCCCCGATATCCTTTTTGAGAACTGGTTCCCAAAACTGAACTGCATATTCCAGATGAGGTCTTACTAATGATTTGTACAGGGGCATAATTATTTCTCTCTCTCTCTCTGGAGTCCATACATCTCTTAATACAAGAAAGGACTTTGCTCGCTTTGGAAACCGCAGCTTGGCATTGCATGTTAGAGTTTATGATCTACCAAAACCCCCAGATCCTTCTCCACTATGGATCCCCCAGTTGTACTCCCCCTAGTATGTATGCATAACTTTGCATTTATCAACATTAAACCTCATCTGCCACATAGTTGCCCAATTAGACAGTGCATTGAGGTCTGCTTGTAAATTGGAGACATCCTGCAAGGACGTTATTCCACTGCATAGCTTAGCATCATCTGCAAAGACTGAAATGTTACTTTTAATTCCAGACCCAATATCATTTATAAGGATATTAGAAGTAAGGGTCTCAGCGCTGAACCTTGGGGTACACCACTGATAACCTTAGACCATTCAGAGTAAGAATCATTAACCACTACTCTCTGAATTCTGTCTTTTAGACAGTTTTCTATTCATTTAAAATTGATCGTTCCAAGCCTGTAGACTTTGTCTTACACATGAGCCGTGTGTGTCGAAGACCTTTGCAAAATCCAAGTATACCACATCGACAGCCACCCCTCCGTCCAAGGGTTTTCTTACCTCCTCATAAAAAGAAATCAGATTTGTTTGACAACTTCTGTCTTTCATGAATCCATGCTGTCTGTTGCTTAAAATATTTTTTTCCCAGCAACTCATCTATGTGGTCTTTTATTAAACTCTCCAGTATCTTCCCAACTATAGAAGTTAAACTAACAGGTCTATAGTTACTTGGTAAAGACTTTGATCCCTTTTTAAATATGGGCACCACATTGGCCCTGCACCAATCCAGTGGTACCATTCCAGTCATTAACTAGTCCCTTAAAATTAGAAACAATGGCTTTGAAATGACAGAGCTCAATTCTTTTAGCATCTGTGGGTGCCATCTGGTCCAGGTGCTTTATCCATCTTTATTCTGTCTAAATATTTCTGGACCATATCACTTTCGAGCCATCATGGATCATTTGGGGCATGTCAATACCACCCCCATTATAGATTTGAGTTCCCCTACGCTCCATTGTATACACAGAGCTGGAGAAAGCATTTAATAAATATGCCTTCTCTTTGTCCCCAATCACCCACTCTATATTATTTTGTAAAGGGCCTACATGCTCAGACCTGACCTTTTTACTATTTGTATATTTGAAGAATTTTTTGGGGTTTGTCCTACTATCTTTTGAAATCTGTTATTAGTTTTGAATTTTTGCATCTTCGATTTCCTTTTTACATATTCTGTTATATTCTTTGTAACATTTAAACGATGATAGTGTTCCCTCGTTTTTTATATTTTGTAAAAACTTTTCTTTCTATTTATAGCTTTTTTAACTTTGGCCGTGAGCCACATAGATTTTATTTTTAGCCTTTTAAACTTATTGCCCATGGGAATAGACTTTGCAGTGAGTTCCCATAGTCTTTTTGAAGAATTCCCATTTCAGTTCTGTTTTCATCGATGCCAGGTATCACACAATCCATGATACCTGATTTCCACTGGTCCTCTCTAGGAGGTACTGCAGAAAAATCCTGCATGTATGTCACAAGGTCATTGGTGGCTTGGCGTGGTTTTTTTCCTGACTCTTCAATAAAGAAGATCCTTTTCTTGGATCTCCCCAATGCTGCTTCCCTGTAAGAAACCTATGACAAAGGTACACATGAAAAAGTAAGTGAAACCCATGGAAACTCTTGACATTTTCAACATATTTGAACAGGCAAATGTTAGATCTTCAATGAAACAGTGCCTATAGCTAAGGATGGGTGATAACTGAACAAACCATAAAAATACAGAAAGGATTGCTAGACCAAAACTGGATGAAAGAGTCCAAGATAATTTTATTTGTTGGTAAAAAAAATTCATAATAAAACAGCCAACACGTTTCAGGGGGCAACACCATCCCCCCTTCATTACGACTACAAGTGTAAACATAAAACATAGTCACTCATATTTGCTCATTATGACACAGCATTGACTGCTCTGGACTGGATGAATGACACACTGAAAAGAAGATAGAAGACTTTTTTACATAGTGGTCACGGTCTGAAAAAATCAGCTTACATATAGTTCCATATTTGTCAGAAACCATGCAATAAGGCAGAGACAGAAGTACAGTTAAATCATACTTGTTTAATAATAAAAGTAAAAAGAACAAATGTAGTCAAAACATAGCCAAAGTTCAGTAACCGGAATGGATAGTCAACCAAGCCATAAGTCAGGGATCAATGTAGTGGAACAGCAAGCAGGATCTGGAGCCAGAAGGGATGTCAGCAAAGCAAGTCTTGAGCAGGATCGCAGGAGATGGTTTCTGTGATGTTGACCAAGGCGAAGGCAGAGGACCTCTGAACTGGACAGCTTAAGTAGGCAGGACTGACGAGCAGGATATCATCAACAGCTGAGTACCCGTGGAGAGATAGGAGCTGACAGATGAGCGGCCAGCCCTGACAATATTAAAGTGGAGTGCATTGCATAGCTGTGTGGAGTTGGAATGGAGCTGGTTCTAGACCAGCCTTTCTTAACCAGGGTTCCTCCAGAGGTTGCTAGTGGCTTCTTAAGAAATGAGCAATTCCTACCTCTCAGTTAAGTAACGACTGACACCAATTTCTCATTTTATCATGTGCCCTTTGCAATTATTTTATTAACCGTTTTTTATCATTAAATAATTTTCCAGTAATATGTCTAATATGGAATATAAATTGATTAACCATATTTGTATATATTATTAATATTTCTAAGGTATGCCAATTCGATGGTCATGCTCCAAGGTGCCTGTTGCATTATGTACTTTAAATGTAGTACCAAGTAGTCACCATTGGGGTTTTTTTCCTAATATTTTCAGTTTTTTCCTGTCTGACATTTACTAAGTTCTTGGGATTTTTATACATCATTATTATGGTCTGTTCCTTTCATCATTGGTATTTAAGATGTATTAATATTGTTAAGTAGCACTATGATTTTCTTTGATGGAAAGGCATTATGACCTGATGAATCACCCGTCACCATAACAACTATCACGTACCTGATCGGAGGCTGAAATGCTGGGAGGGCTTCCCTTGCGACTAAGTGCAGAGCGCCCCCTGGAGGTGGTACAGGGGGACATATACTCAAAGCGGCAGGGGTTGCTGGCTGCAGCAAGCTAAGATGAAGCAGAGAAGTCCACTGGTGGGCAGCTGACAAGCAGGGTAGACTGCTAGGCAGGGGTACCTCGGAAGTACCAGATGAGATCGTACAGCAGGAAGTACCAGAAGCAGTGTCAGGAGCCAGGCCGGGGTTCATACACAGGACAGCAAACAGTAGCAAAGTCCATAAAACAAGCCAGGGGTCATACACAGTGCAGCAGATCAGAGCGGAGTAACAGGAACGAGCCAAGGGTTAAGCCGGGGTAAGTGCAGATCAAATAGGTCAAGACAAGCCGGGTCGTTAGCAGGTAATCCAAGACAACAGGAACAGGAACTCAGGAATACATAGGAAGCTGAAGATCATGCAGCAGTTAGTGACTGCTGCAACATGTTTTAAATAGT
This sequence comes from Lithobates clamitans, assembly GCA_037952925.1. Lineage (NCBI taxonomy): Eukaryota > Metazoa > Chordata > Amphibia > Anura > Ranidae > Lithobates > Lithobates clamitans. Next base: position 1,374,350 of record JBBGZY010001798.1, read on the forward strand.
ATGCTTGGCGCCTGGAGTCTCTCACGTGGTGTGTGTGCTTTGGCGCGCACGTGTTCGCATTAGCGCGCGATTTGGCGCACGCATGCATACTGAAGAGTACACTGTCCTAACAGCTCTCGCCCATGCTTGTGCACGCGTGCGCATGCGCATTAGCGCTGGAGAATTTGTGTTCGTTGATACAAGATTCTGCTGGCCATAGATGTTAGTTCTCCTGTGGGTTAGTCCCTGACAGCAACATTGTACACAGTTTTTTGCTCTTAAACCCCGGCGCACGTCACTAGACTCCTTATCCTTTGAAGAAGTCACGTGATATGTGACGCAACGCGTCGGGAGGAGCTGGTGATGTCATTTTCGGTGTCCCTGTAACCAGCAATAGCGGTGAGGAGGAGAGCCTCTTGTCCCTCTTGGATGTGATGTATACTCTGTTTTACCATGCTTTATACAAGATGATATTCTTGTGAGTAGGACCATTGTTTTTTAATAAATTCATACCTTTTATATACAATTTTGCGCAATGAAATTTCTATTTTTCTCGCTTTGAGCTACGCTAGAGAGCAGCTGTTATCTCCATTACCCAGGATTTCTTTGGAAAAAGATCTGTTACCCAAGCACAGTCCAGACGTTCACTTCTGAGATTGGGATATCTCTGAAAGCACGATTAGCCCCATTGGTGTCGCCCCCTAAGGTGAGCGGGCATTGCACCTGGTGATGGAGGTGGTGTCACTGAAAATTTTCACAAGTCGCTTGTTAGATGAGCACATTAATTAAAACTTCAACAAGTCACTCATATCATTGAAGAAGACTTTATTCATTTATTTAGTTATTCATGCATTTATTATATAATATTTTTTACTGATGGGATTCTGTGCACTATATCTTTGATACACTGTGCATATGCATTTTTTCACACTTGTATTATAGAAGCTTTTTTTGCACCTGGGTTGGAACAAGCGCACTATTATTCAATCAATTAATCAGCTATATAGTGTTAGAGATCACTGTTTCAAATAGTTCAGCTGTTCTGACTGATCACACTATTGCCTTTATACATAGCAGCGCTTTAGTCTTCCTTTATGACTGACACCAGTGGTCACCACTTTGTCTATACTTGTAGGGGAGGCAGTCTTCCTACTGCTCATCAAAGGAAGAGACATTCTTTCCAATGACCACCAGTGTAATGAGGTCCAATCTAAGGGAGGTCTTCTCCAATGACCACTAACGTAAGAAAGCTCTAAGCTGACCACCAACGTAGGGGACATTCTTCCTACTACTTATTGAAAGGGACATTCTTTTCACTGACCACCAGTGTAACAGGATCCTTTTTCCAATATTCACCAATGTAAGGTGATCCTTCTCCTTTTGACCACCAATTTAAGGGAGTCCTTCTCTAATGACCACTGAAGTAAGGAAGTTCTTCGATGACCACCAATGTAAGGGACGTTCTTCCTACTGCTTATCAATTAAAGGGACATTCTTTCCACTGGCCACCAGTAAAATAGGGTCCCTCTTCAAATACCAATGCAAGGTGATCCTTCTTCCACTGATTACCAATCTAAGGAAGCCCTTCTCCAATGACCACCAAAATAAGGAAGCTCTTCACTGACCACCATTGTAAGGGGCATTCTTCTTATTGCTCATCAATGGAAGGGACATGCTTTCCACTGACCACCATTGTAATGTGGCCCGTCTTCCAATAATCACCATTGTAAGGTGATCCTTCTCCCACTGACCACAAATCGTAGGGAGCCCTTCTCCAATGTTTCCCAAAGTAAGAAAGCTCTTCACTGACCACCAATGTAAGGGCTCGTTTACACGTGCTTTGACTTCAACACACATTAAAGCGCCTACCGCTTCAACATGCTTTTTTAATGTGTTTTTGAGGCTTCTGCAATGCTTCAGTGGTGCTTCGATGTTGGATGGTGCTTCAGTGGTGCATTTTTGAAGCTTTAATTCAGCCTGGCAGATGCCCTGCATTTGTGTGTTGATATCTTATACCTCCAATAACTCCCAAACAAAGCAACGCTAAAGCTGAATTAAAGCCTCTCAAAAGCTGCAGGTGCTTTGAGCGAGCTTTGTCATAGACTTCTATGGAGGCTTCAAAGACGCTTTGAAGCACCACTAAAGCAACATGGGGTATCATTTTTGAAGCAAAGCAAAACAAAAGCAAGGTGTAAATAGGACTGTATGCTAGCCATTTTATTTAGTGACAGGGGCTTTGGCGTTCAGAGAGCTTTAAAAAAGCGTGTCTGAAGCCATGTTTTAAAGCAAGTATAAACGAGCCCTAAGGGACATTCTTCCTACTACTCATCGATGAAAGGGACTCTTCCAATAATCACCAATGTAAGGTCATCCTTCTCCCACCGACTACCAATCTAAGGAAGCTCATCTCCAATGACCACCAATGTAAGGAAGCTCTTCACTGACCACCAATGTAGGGGACATTCTTGCTACTACTTATCAATGAAGGGGACATTCTGTTCACTGACCACCAGTGTAACAGGATCCCTCTTCCAATATTCACCAATCTAAGGGGTCCTTCTCCATTGACCAACAAAATAAGAAAACTCTTCACTGGCCACCAATGTGAGAAAACACTACATTCATTTCTTGCCATTATTATTATTTGTTCCCTTTCATTATTACTACTAAAAATCATATTCTTATAAGAAGCTGCCCTGTGTGTTAAATAATTTAAGTCTGCCATATTCTTAATTTGTGTACGTCAATGTACCATGGACTCTAACTATAATATTTATTTAAAGGGTTTTTTCCTGTGTTGAGAAAGACTGTTTTAGGCGGTTCCTGTTAGCAGTGTAGGCATTATTCACAATATTCACTATTGTCTAACTGATTCTCCGCCCAGCCAATCAGGAAGCAGTTCCTGAGACCCGATTGGCCAGGGAGTCTTAAGACTGTTCGGCCGGGAGGAAAAGTGATGGCCCCGGAGCGAGGAGCTGCAGCCCAAATCCATGTCTGCCTCCTTCCTAAGGTAAGGAGGCCTCTGATCGCCACCGCATTCCCATCTGTCTCCCGAAAGGGGGGGGGGGGTAGGTGTTGACGCCCCCCCCACCAAATATTGAGCACCAGCCGCCACTGGTAAGTAGTATAAGTACCTGAATTTCACCTGGTATCAGCCTCTTGCAGTCCCTGTACAGCAGGAGTGTGAGAGGAAGACGCAGTACAAGAAGTTCATGTGCTGACAACGAGCATGCAGATAGGTGCAGAGTGACAGAGAGGTGAGCTCATCACTTTACTGCTTCTCCATTCGCTGTCCAGTCGCAAGTTGGGGGATTGTCCGGGATGGCCCAGACTAAGGCTGCATCCACACCTGAGCAGAGGGACTATGGCATTCTTATTTGAGAGTTTTTGAGCATTTTTAGAAGTGTATCACAAGCGTTTTACAGTTTCAGACGTTTTTGTCTAACCAATAGAAAGCACTAGGGGGAGGAGAGATAGAGGAGATCACGGGTGGAGAGCTGCTGCTTGAGCAACAAAAAGTGCGACAAAACGTTTGTAAAACGCTCACTTCGCACATTTTCAGATGTTCCCATAAAAGTCTATGGGGCCCACTCTGCCTCCAATCTGCCAAAAAAGAAGCTCATGCACCTTTTTGAGCGACGGGCCTTTTGCTTTAGGCAACAGAACGCTCAGACGTGAACGGGGGCCATTGAAATGAATGGGATTGGGCCTGTTGAGTGCTTTAGCACTCAAAAAATGCTCAGGTGTGAACAGGGACTTATCGAAAGTGGGCTGTATGGTGCTGGCCATCAAACTGAGGACATCTAGTGGCAGAAAAAAACATTGCGGGGAAATCTCCGGATTGAAGGTGAATATTGCAGCAAAAGCTGCGTTTATGATATAATCTTTTACTGAGCTATGCATTTCTATGTTGTTGTTTTTAGTTGGAGTTATGCGTAAACTATTTATAGCTTCAGTCCTGCTCGTTAAAAATGCACAAAATATATTATGGTTCCCAAATATGCTTTAATGAAAACTGGTCAGGTTAAAAAAAAATAACCCTCCTCCCGTGACTTCTTCTCAGTGTTGCATGCATTTTATCCTATGTTGGTTTATAAACATTTTGGCATATTTCTAGGAGAGGTTTGGGCTGTGATGCACACGTTCAGCTGACCACATTCAAAAATTTCAGGTCAATGCACCAAAATGTCTAATGGATTTTGCTCCACAAAAGCCCAGGCTGCATGTTTGTGTAAACAGCCTTACTAAACACAACAGATGTTCCCGTCTCCATGTTTCCTTCTCGTCTCCTTGCACTGGAAAAATCCAAGTGAATGAATGAAAATGCTCCCGGTGTGAATGAGCCCATAGAACTGTACTGAGTTTTGTATGAATGAAAGCTTCACAAGGTCACTACAACCATTCCACCACAAGGTGGCAGCAGCTTACTGTCTTTACAGAAGAGCCTTGTTCTGCCATCCTTTCACATTGAATCAGTTTACTGTCCTATCCATTCTCTCTGGTCACTGATGTCACTAAAAACCCCCAGGGGTTCTGCCACTGCCCTGTGCATTCTCAGAAACGTGCCAAAACATGAATCGCGCTTGTGGTGCCATTCGTTTTAAGGATACCTCAAACGTGGCTGGAAGATGCGCGTTTTGCTTGGCCGCAAAGCGCGCCAAAACACACACGGCTCACGGTGCAGGAGCTACATTGCCACTTTTGTCGTGCGTATGGCAGCACTTTTAAGTGAATGGACTGCCATACAGTGCATCCGGAAAATATTCACAGCGCTTCACTTTTTCCACATTCTGTTATGTTACAGCCTTATTTCAAAATGGATTAAATGTATTATTTCCCGCAAAATTCTACAAACAATCCCCCATAATGACAACGTGAAAGACGTTTGTTTGAAATCTTTGCAAATTTATTAAAAAAAAATAATAAAAAATCCCATGTACAAAAGTATTCACAGCCTTTGCTCAATACTTTGTGGAAGCCCCTTTGGCACCAATTACAGCCTCATGTCTTTTTGAGTATGATGCTACAAGCTTGGCACACCTATTTTTGGGCATTTTCTCCCATTCTTCTTTGCAGGTTGGATGAGATTGAAAAACTGTAAAATAATAGTAAAAATGTAAAAATTGTAAAAAGGTAAACTTGTGTTCTTGTGTATTTTGCACACCCAGTTACAGTATCTCACAAAAGTGAGTACACCCCTCACATTTTTGTAAATATTTTCTTCTATCTTTTCATGTGACAACACTGAAGAAATGACACTTTGCTACAATGTAAAGTAGTGAGTGTACAACTTGTATAACAGTGTAAATTTGCTGTCCCCTCAAAATAACTCAACACAGCCATTAATGTCTAAACCGCTGGCAACAAAAGTGAGTACACCCCTAAGTGAAAATGTCCAAGTTGGGCCCAAAGTCTCAATATTTTGTGTGGCCACCATTATTTTCCAGCACTGCCTTAACCCACTGAGTTCACCAGAGCTTCACAGGTTGTCACTGGTGTCCTCTTCCCCCTCCTCCATGATGACATCAATGAGCTGGTGGATGTTAGAGACCTTGCGCTCCTCCACCTTCTGGTTGAGGATGCCCCACAGATACTCAATAGGGTTTAGGTCTGCAGACATGCTTGGCCAGTCCATCACCTTTACCCTCAGCTTCTTTAGTAATACAGTGATTGTCTTGAAGGTGTGTTTGGTGTAGTTGTCATGTTGGAATACTGCTCTGCCGCCCAGTCTCTGAAGGGAAGGGATCATGCTCTGCTTCAGTATGTCACAGTACATGTTGGCATTCATGGTTCCCTCAATGAACTGTAGCTCCCCAGTGCCGGTGTTCTGCCATACAGTGTCCTCCTATCGGATAGTGTCCGCTCCGTACTGCGCAGGCGCAGCGCTTGCGCAGTACGGAGCAGAAGGAGATGCCGAAAATGTCCGAAGTTGATCAGCTGACCATCAGCTGTACACGGCGCTTCTGCACTTCTTAGCGATGGCAGTGTAAGAGAGCCCCTCGCGGGCTCGCTTCGCTCGCCGCGCTTTGGGCACGGCCTCGCTGCGCTCGGCAACTATATATTCTCACTCTATGTCCACTTGGATAGTAGGGAATGATCCTGGACATAGGGTGAGAATAAAAGCGCAGGTGTCGTGTACAGCTGATGATCAGCTGTTAAACTTTGGAGACTTTCGGCGTCTCGTTTGTCCTCCGTACTGCGCCTGCGCAGTACACGGAGGACACTATATGATAGGGGACTGTATTTGACAAGACACCGGCAGCACTCATGCAGCCCCAGACCATGACACTCCCACCACCATGCTTGACTGTAGGCAAGATATACTTGTCTTTGTACCAGGGCCATCTTACTAGCATAATGGGCCTCTTTGCAAAGTAATGCTATGTGGCCCTTACAAGCCTGCCCCAATTTACGCACCTACTCTCAAGAATTAAAGTACAATATTTTCTACTTACATGGACAGTGTAGCTCTGGTAGATTTTTTAATCTACCGCTGATAGGTAAATTTTGTGGGTTACTTGTTAGGTGAAGTTAGATTTGCCTCTGTTCCAGCTTGGCTGAGTTGTGTGTAGTTCCACATTGTGCCGGTGGGTTTCGTTGTCACCATGGGCTGGTGTTGGAAAAGCAACGTGTTGAAGCGTATGAGTGCTCCTCTTTCCCGGAGATAACTCGTGGAGGTGGCCATGACGCCATGTTTAGGGGTTCGTTTTTCAGCCACCTGCTGGCCCTCCTGGCCGACAGGTATGCGTTAAGAGTACCACCTCGTTCCAGAGGCCCACGTCGCTGCGGCGTGTGGGTGGGCCCAGAAGCCTGTCTGGGGCCTACCACAGCAGCAGAGGAACGGTCCTGAGCTGTCTATCCTGAGTGAAGAAGCTGGACAACCGAGGAGATCCCAGGGGAGGACCCGTCATGGAAGGATCATGCGTGGTGCTGGTCTGGAGAGGGGCCTGGTGACTCGGTTGGAGGACGTATCCTGAAGTAATCTTACTGCATAGTACTGCCGGGTTGGCTTAAAGGTTCAAGTACTGTGTCTGGCATTCATTGCAAACCAATACATCCTGTGGCAGAGGATCGTACGGGTTTTATTCCAAACAAGTCTGTGGCAGAGACTTTTGTTCGTGCTACGTACTGGCTGCTAGGCAAGTGAGAGAGGCCTATCCAGGCGGGCAAAGATTGAATCCTACAAGGGGAGTGCATTCAACTACAAGTGTTCAATTCCAAAGAATGTTCTAAAGAATACTAAGGAAAGGTATTTGAGCTTCCCTGCAACTTTCCTTCTGCCTCTTTCCTGCTACTTCCTTTGTTCATTAAAGCATTGGAAAATCTACTCCATTGTTGGTGTCTACATTGTCCAGAGGTAAACTCAACGGAATCCTAGACCCGGTGCCGGTGAAACAGAGGTATCAAGACTGAAGGTAACAGCCCGCTTTAAACCAGCAGCTCCACCGAGAGTTAGTGCTGCAATAGTTACATAGTAGGTGAGGTTGAAAAAAGACACAAGTCCATCAAGTCGAAACTGTGTGTGTGATTATATGTCAGTATTACATTGTATATCCCTGTATGTTGCGGTCATTCAGGTGCTTGTCTAATAGTTTCTTGAAACTATCGATGCCCCCCGCTGAGACCACCGCCTGTGGAAGGGAATTCCACATCCTTGCCGCTCTTACAGTAAAGAACCCTCTACGTAGTTTAAGGTTAAACCTCTTTTCTTCTAATTGTAATGAGTGGCCACGAGTCTTATTAAACTCCCTTCCGCAAAAACAGTTTTATCCCTATTGTGGTGTCACCAGTACGGTATTTGTATATTGAAATTATATCCCCTCTCAAGCGTCTCTTCTCCAGAGAGAATAAGTTCAGTGCTCGCAACCTTTCCTCATAACTAAGATCCTCCAGATCCTCCCTTTATTAGCTTTGTTGCCCTTTTTGTACTCGATCCATTTCCAGTACATCCTTCCTGAGGACTTTGCAGTGTGTCACTTGCTACGGTCCCCTACTACCCGATTTAGCGTGTCACTTGCCACCTATAGCCTGGCTCTCTCCCTCCCCTTCAGCTGGGCACGCTGGGGGCTGCAGTTTCTCTATTAGGATTGCTGGGGCTTGCCAGTCCTCGGGACTACATGTCCCATGATCCTCCTTTGTGCTCATTTTTTATTTCTTTATTTTACCTGGCAAGAAGAGAGCTTCACTCCTGAGTACAGCGGCATGAGGAGGAGAGGGAGGGGGGAAGAAAAGCCCACAACTGTTCTCTCCAGACAGACACAGCCGCTCTCCCCACTGCTAACAGAAGGAGGGAGGCAGCGGCGGCTCTAGGGGGGTGGCAGCACAGTTTCTTTTCCTCTGACCCGCTCGCCGTCGGTGCTCCCATTATCTGCCTGCCGGCAGGAAGAGCGAATGGGAGGGGAATCCCTGGCACTAGAGCTTCGGCGCCCCCCCCCCGTCTGCACCTGTCCAGGATCAGCCCTGCAGGTGGAGGCGTCAACATTCGGCAATGACACAGTCACTCAGGGAACCAAAGGTGCCGCTGCCCACTGGACTACCTGTGCCCGCTCAGCCCGACTCCCGTGCCCGCTAATGCTATTTGGCTCTGGGTAAACCTGGGGCCCCCGAGCAGTGTCCAGGGGTGCCCACTCAGTAAGACGGCCCTGCTTTGTACTCCTCACTAGACATGTGCACAGCCAAAAAATTCATTTGTTTTCGTTTCATTAGTTTATTTTTTTTTTAAATGTTTTTCAGGTCATTCGTTATGATCGCAATTCGTAAATTCGTACATTCGTAAATTCGTACATTCTATACATTCGTAAATTCGTACATTCGCTCATTCATACGTTCGTAAATTTGTACATTCGTAAATTCGTACATTCGCTCATTCATACGTTCGTAAATTTGTACATTCGTAAATTCGTACATTCGTTCATTCATACGTTCATAAATTTGTACATTCGTAAATTCGTACATTCGTAAATTCGTACATTCTATACATTCGTAAATTCGTACATTCGTTCATTCATACGTTCGTAAATTTGTACATTTGGAAATTCGTACATTCGTAAATTCGTAGAATCGTACATTTGTAAATTAGAAAATTAGGAAATTTGTAAATTCGAAATGTGAAAATCCAAAAACCCGAAAATTTGAAAATCTGAAAAAGTAACTAACTTTTAAATTATAGGTATTGTAATTTCCTTTCAAATTTGACTGTCAGTGAACGTAACAAATACGAATTTATCCGAAGTTCCGAATTATCCAAAACGAATGCTGAATCTAAACAAATGGAACGGAACAAATTAATAATAAATAATAATAATAAAACGTTTTATTATTATTATTGTTATTTATTATTATTAATTCATTACGTTCCATGCGCTTGGATACGGCATTCGTTATTTCGGATCATTCATTACTTTGGATAAATTTGTATGTGTTACGTTCACTAACAGCCAAATTTGAAAGGAAATTACAGTACCTATAATTAAATAGTTACTGGTAATAGTTAAGTTATTATTAGTTAATTATTATTTCAGATTTCCGAATTTACAAATTTACAAAGTCACGAATTTACGAATGTACAAATTTTTCGAATTTACGAATATTCGGAAAAGTTCGTTAAACGGGTTTTCGTTAATTCGGATATTTCCGAATTAACGAATTTGTCGAAATTCGTTAAAAAACGAATTCGCAACGAAACGAATTGCACATGTCTACTCCTCACCTGGTTGCCGCCACACACTCTTGACATCATCTGAACCAGATAAGTTTATCTTGGTCTAACCCGACCACAGGACATGGTTCCAGTAATCCATGTCCTTAGTCTGCTTGTCTTCAGCAAACTGTTTGCGGCCTTTCTTGTGCATCATCTTTAGAAGAGGCTTCCTTCTGGGATGACAGCCATGCAGACCAATTTGATGCAGTGTGCGGCGTATGGTCTGAGCATTGACAGGCTGACCCCCCACCCCTTCAACCTCTGCAGCAATGCTGGCAGCACTCATACATCTATTTCTCAAAGACAACCTCTGGATATAATGGTGAGCACGTGCACTCAACTTCTTTGGTTGACCATGGCGAGGTCTGTTCTGAGTGGAACCTGTCCTGTTAAACTGCTGTATGGTCTTGGCCACTGTGCTGCAGCTCAGTTTCAGGGTCTTGGCAATCTTCTTATAGCCTAGGCCATCTTTATGTAGAGCAACAATTCTTTTTTTCAGATCTTCAGAGAGTTCTTTGCCATGAGGTGCCATGTTGAACTTCCAGTGACCAGTATGACAGAGTGAGAGCGATAACACCAAATTTCACACACCTGCTCCCCATTCACACCCGAGACCTTGTAACACTAATGAGTCACATGACACCGGGGAGGCAAAATGGCTAATTCGACACAATTTGGACATTTTCACTTAGGGGTGTACTCACTTTTGTTGCCAGCGGTTTAGACATTAATGGCTGTGTGTTGAGTTATTTTGAGGGGACAGCAAATTTACACTGTTATACAAGCTGTACACTCACCACTTTACATTGTAGACAAGTGTCATTTCTTCAGTGTTGTCACATGAAAAGATGGAATAAAATATTTACAAAAATGTGAGGGGTGTACTCACTTTTGCGAGATACTGTATCTGTGTAGGGAAATATGAGATTGTAAAAATGTAAGGAAATTTGAAAATTGAGAAAAAAAAACTGTAAAATAATAATAAATGTCAAAATTGTAAAAAAGGTAAACTTGTGTTCATTTTGGATACCCTGTTATGTGTGTGGGGAAATATGAGATTGTAAAAATGTAAGGAGAATTGAAAAAAAAAAACCCTATAAATAATATATAACTGTAAAAAGGTAAACTTGTGTTCATTCGGATGAACAGTTATGTGAGTAGGGAAATATGAGATTGAAAAGATTTTAGGAAATTTGAAAAAATAAATAATTGTAAAATAATAATAAGTAACTGTAAAAATATACAAACTGTAAAAAGGTAACCGCTAGTTTAGGGAAAAATAAGATTACAAAAATTTTGGAAAATTAAAAAATGTAAAAATAAATAATTGTAAAATAATATTACGAAAAATCAAAAAATAAAGAAATTAGTCAGTGGTGGCCCGAGCACTGTGGGCGCACGGGCGCTGCCCCCCCAATCCATGTGCCCAGAGACACGCGGGGGTGGGGGTTGGGTGCTGCCAGAACTGCAAGTGGGGGGGGGGGTCGGTGGGCACAGTGGCTGCATATGATGGGCACAAGTGGCTGCATTTGACGGGCACAGTGGCTGCATTTTATAGACACAATGGCTGCATATGATGGGCACAATGGCTGCATTTGATGGGCACAGTGGCTGCATTTGACTGGCACAGTGGCTGCATTTTATAGGCACAATGGCTACATTTTATAGGCACAATGGCTGCATTTGATGGGCACAATTGGCTGCATTTGACGGGCACAGTGGCTGCATTTTATAGGCACAATGATGCATATGATGTCCATAAATGGCTGCATATGATGGGCACAAGTGGCTGCATTTGACGGGCACAGTGGCTGCATTTGACAGGCACAGTGGCTGCATTTGACGGGCACAGTGGCTGCATTTTATAGACACAATGGCTGCATATGATGGGCACAAGTGGCTGCATTTGACGGGCACAGTGGCTGCATTTTATAGGCACAATGGCTGCATATGATGGGCATAATGATGCATATGATGTCCATAAATGGCTGCATATGATGGGCACAAGTGGCTGCATTTGACGGGCACAGTGGCTGCATTTGATGGGCACAGTGGCTGCATTTTATAGGCACAATGGCTGCATATGATGGGCACAATGGCTGCATTTGATGGGCACAGTGGCTGCATTTGACGGGCACAGTGGCTGCATTTTATAGGCACAATGGCTGCATTTTATAGGCACAATGGCTGCATTTGATGGGCACAAGTGGCTGCATTTGACGGGCACAGTGGCTGCATTTTATAGGCACAATGGCTGCATATGATGGGCACAGTGGCTGCATTTTATAGGCACAATGGCTGCATATGATGGGCACAATGGCTGCATTTGATGGGCACAAGTGGCTGCATTTAACGGGCACAAGTGGCTTCATTTGATGGGCTATCCCTGCAGGAGCCACTGGATATTAAGTCCTCCTATTCCTGCACAGCCCGGCAACATTTCCAACTTGCATACAGACACAAGAAATCAGTCCATGGGCTTTTTTGTTTTGTGGGGAAAACAATTTGGATAGGGTACAGGGATTATGGGATGCCCAACTTGACTTGAAGAACACATAAAAGAGAAGAAACAAACTTCCTTCGCTATGTACACAAAATGAAGATCCTGGACTGTACTCCCTCAGGAATAATCACAGTCTATGGATCAGTGGCAAAGTTCTTTACGAACTAGGGGCTCTCAGTCCTCTTTGGTGAAATAGCAAAACTGTATGCAGGAGTATCGTGTCTTCTCAGTAGAGCCTCACACAGTTCTGACCCTTGCAGATACTACAAGCCCACCTGGCTGCTCTCAAGAACACCCCAGGACAAGGGATTGGGATTTAGCACAATGCTGTCCCTGGATAGTATGCTACATCTGGCAGTCTTTCCCCTTGTATGTCCCTGGGTGTGCTGAGGTCCTCACACTGTCCCCTGCTTCCTGCTGCACTGGGCAAGACTTATGTTCAGTCCTCCTACTGACCAGAACCTTCCATCCCAGCCCAGATGTCTTCTCCCCAGGACCTAAAGATAATGAAGATCCCTCTCTTAGGCTTCCTCTACTTCCTTTCCTCAGCTCCTGCCTGGAGACAGAGCCACCCAGACCCGGGGTCCCGTCCCAGTCCCCACAACGGCAACCTCTGCACTCCATCTTCCACACGACTCCCCTGCTTCTCAGGCTCCACCATATTTAAGGGCTGATCCAGCCACCCTGCAGTGCCTTCTGTTCTGCCTGGGGATTGGCCAGATTCCCTCAAGCTTGTAGATCAGAACCTCCTACCATCTGCCCACTAAAATCCAGAAGCTTTTCCAAGCTTCTAGAACCAGGGGGAGGTACCAGAGACCTGCCCTGCAGAGCCCTCCAGTCTGGAGTAACCCGACCCAATTACAGACACTCACAACCATCATGATAACAAAATAAATTTACCTACATGAATTGAACACTAGAGGGCACTACGCTAATATATTAATGCAAGACTTCTTTCCAATAGAGTGTTATAGCTGATGCATACATTGAGGCACAAGATATGAGACCAGAACCTATGTGGCTGGATACAAAGTCCTGTGCAGGAGTAATAGGCAACAATTGAACTTTTTTGTACAGTGTGGTCTAGAGGAGGACTCCAAACTTGAGACTTAAACTGTATGCTCCAACCTCCCTTGCATGCCGTACAGAGATTATAAAATAGCAGCATCTGCAATATAGTCCATAAGACACTGTTCACATATAGCATGGTCTAGAGCAGTGGTCCCCAACCTTTTCTGCACCGGGGACCGGCGTTGTGGAACAAAATTGCGCCAATGCCCTGGGTGGGTGGGTGGGTGGGGGGGTATGTTGGTTGTATCGCAGGCAATTTATCGAGGCAATGGCTGGTGTTAGTGCTTCAACCATCATGGCACCATGGTTGATATGGTGTCAAGATGATTGAAGCGCATTATTTCTGTTATTACGCTTTAATATAGAATGAAATAGTTCAACTCACCATAATGCAGAATGTGCCACCAGATGTGGATTTTCACTTGCCACGTCGCCTGCCACCAGTTGCGTTTTGCCATGTCTCCTGTCACCAGATGCAGTTTGTCACTTGCCACGTCACATGCCATCAGATGCAGCTTGTCATTTGCCGCATGGCTTGCCACCAGATGTGGTTTGTCACCTGCCACCAGATGTGGTTTGTCACCTGCCACCACATGAAGATTGTCACTGCAGTGCTGGCAGCACAGGCATGCGCATTACTTGAGGGAGAACGGCGGTGATGGGGGGGGGCGGGCGGTGAGAGATGATCTCATCTTCCTGCTCCCCCGCCTCATCTCTCCTAGTGTAGCGGCTGTGAGGGCGGAACAGCGGTGATGTGGGCCGTGAGAGATGATGATATCATCTCTCTGCTCGCTCTGCCACCGCACGTCAGACAGTGCAGCCTTTGCGGTCCGGCTGCTAACAGCCAGACCGCGAAGGCTGTTTGGACGCTTGGTGGCAATTGTGGGCACTAGTTGGCACTGTTTGCTGGCAGTTGTGGGCACACAGTTCTGGCATTGGTGGCACTTAATTGTAAACAGGGCACTGATGATCAGTGCCCTGATTAGATCCCTATATGTCCTCTGTGAGCAGATGTCGCTGATCGGCTCTCCTCTCCTCACACTCTCTCAGTGTGAGGCGAGGAGCACCGATAACCAGCATCACCGTGTTTACATGTGATCGGCTGTGTTGGACACAGCCGATCACATGGTTAAAGAGCCACGGACGTGGCTCTTTACAGGGATCGGGGTCGCGCCGTGTCCTAGCAACACGGCGAGGCAGCAAACTCCACACTCCGCACCAACGGGGGTGCACAAAAGTGGTCGTTCTGGGCAGCCGTCATATGATATCCACCCAGAACGAGAGCCCTGCCGGCCCAGCGCTTTGTGATTTTATTTTATAAATAACACGTTATCTCCTCCAATTCCACAACATCTCTGGTTGAGCAACGGCCGTTTAGAAACGAACTGAAAAGTGCAAAATGAAAAGCGCAAATCAACACTCACCAAACTTCTACTAGCACAAAATTAGCAGAAGGAGGCCAAGGAGTGGCGCTAAAGAGCTGAAAAACAACGTAGTACGTCACTACATTCGTATTTGTTGGCCGACAATTGTGTGGCCGTGTGTATACAAGACAAGTTTGGGCCAATGCCCTTCGGACAAAATTCCACAGTTTTGTTGACCAACAATCCGATCGTGATCATTAATCACAGAAGCAGCCAAGAGGTCCATGGTAACTCTGGAGGAACTGCAGAGATCCACAGCTCAGGTGGGAGAATCTGTTCACAGGACAACTATTAGTCGTGTTCTCCACAAATCTGGCCTTTATGGAAGAGTGACAAGAAGAAAGACATTGTTGAAAGAAAGTCATAAGAAGTCCTGTTTGCAGTTTGTGAGAAACCATGTGGGGGACACAGCAAACCATTAGAAGATTCTCTGCTCAGATGAGCCCAAAATTGAACATTTTGGCCTAAAAGCAGAACGCTATGTGTGGCGGAAAACTAACACTGCACATCACCCTGAACACACCATACCCACTGTGAAACATGGTGGTGGCAACATCATGGTGTGGGGGGGGGGGCTGAATACAAATGCACAACACACTTTACATATTTATTTGTTTGTGGACTTTTGTCCAAAGGCGTGTGCCTGGGTTTTGTCTTGCATACAAACGGCGAGGAATTGTCAGCCAACAAACACGAACGTAGTGACGTATTACGTGGTTTTTCAGCCCCTTAGCGCCACAATTTGGGCTCCTTCTGCTAATTTCGTGTTAGTAGAAGTTTGGTATGTGTTGATTCACGCTTTTCATTTTGCGCTTTCGTCAACCGGCCATGTTGCGGAATCGGAGGAGATAAACGTGTTATTTATTATTGGCCTTGGAGTTATTGCTTTGACCCAAGTCCAGTCCAGGAACAGGAGGAGGAGGAGTTCTTGAAGCAAAAATTGGTTGCTTTATTAATGGTGACCAATTATGTCATATGCCTTTGCTGCGGGAGCTCCAGGAGAATAATCCAGATGATTTTCGGAATTATCTCCAGAAGACGGACCCCTGCTTTCACCAACTCTTGGCATTGTTGACCCCCTATATTAAGAAGCAGGACACATGCATGAGGCTTTTATTTTATTATCATGTCTAATTTTATTTGTTTTCTTTTTTAATGCACAATAAAAAAATTGTGTAGAATAATACTTGGCTATGTGTTTTACTCCAAATGACAGTTTGGGAGTCGGCAGTTACATTTAAAAAAATACAATGTAAAATTATAAGGGACACCAACATAGTTGTATCTTTGATCTTAAAAACTACAGGATAATGGTGTTGTGGTAACTTGCCCAAAAAAAAAAAAAAAAAAGTATAATAATATTATTCTTGATATCACTAGAAAAAAAAGCCTTTGAAAATTAGTTTGCAATAACTCCATCAGTATCACCAGCAAAGCAGCTTCATTATTATCCCATTAAAGAAGAAGAGAATTGTGCGCTGCATTTCAAGATTTCATAATTTGCCGCATCACGAATGTCAATTCTCCATTATGAACGCTAGTTTACAAGACCGACCGCTTCTGGCTCGTCCTTGCTTCCGAGCATGCGTGTTTGTACTTTGGACTTTTGTCCGACGGACTTGTGTACACACGATCGGAAAATCCGACAACAGACATTTGTCCGCGGAAAATCCGACAACAATTGTCCGAATGGAGCGTACACACGGTCGGATTTTTCGCCAACAGCCTGACATCACACAATTACCTTCGGAAAATCCGATTGTGTGTACGAAGCTTAAGTCTTCTGACTGTCCTGGCTACAATCCTCTTTTCTCTGCTTTCAAGTTCGTACCCCGCGTTACCAATTGTCCAATCACACAAATCGGCTGCATGCGATGGCTGTAACGGAGGCCTTGGCGTATATAAACCTCAATCTGATTGGTGCAGATGATAATCTGGATTTGGCTCCATTTCCCCTCCTTGCTCCTGGCTGGTGAGATCACCAGAACACACACAGGATGGTCTGATCTCAAACATGCATTTACAGTCATTCCCCGCACGCCCCCTCACCCCTCCCCTCCCCTATAATCCCCCAGCGGGCTCAGTCACGGCTCTTCTTGCTGGAGTGGGCTGGGGACTTGCTGGGTGCAAGGAACAATGTACCAGCACCCAGAAGAAAGCCTTGCTCTTATTTCCAGCATGCAATAAAGAATATTTAACGCTCTGACTGCCTGCGGGCGCACACACATAGACAGGGGCTGCTGATATATATCACAGTCTAGCAGGCATATTCACTAAGGCAATGTAAAAAAAATAAAAAAACACCCCAGTGGTCTTAAGAGCTGTAAAGTCTACACAAATACATTTTTTTATAATAGAGCTGTTCAATACACACATATACTAATGCTCATTCAGTCCTGAGATTTACACGGCTCTGTCACATACAGCGCCTTGAAAAAGTATTCACACCATAGACGTGCGCACAGGGTGTGCCAGGTGTGTCTGGGCACACCCTAATCACCCAGTGCTGCGCAGATTCCGCTTACTGCTTGGCTGCAAAGAAAGGGACTGGGAAATCTCTGTCCTCAAAAATCTCACTGTCTCAAAAGTGAGGCTGTTCAGACCCTGGATATTTCACCAAAGTCCCCCAATGGGGCTCCTAATAAATTGTAAACAAAAATAATAATAATAATAATAATAATAATAATAATAATAATACATTATTGTAAAAAATAATACAATTGTAAAAAAGTTATAATAATAAAAAAAAATTTAAAAAAATTTACTGACACCAATCCCTGCCCTACTGACACCATCTACTGCTCTATGCCATATATATATATATATATATATATATATATATATATATATATATATATATATATATTTAAGCTTTGGGGTGCACACCCTAATGCACTAGGCTGCGCACACCTATGATTCACACCCCTTGAAATTTTCCACATTTTGTCATTTTACAACCAAAAACGTAAATGTATTTTATTGGGATTTTATGTGATAGACCAACACAAAGTGGCACATACCCTGTTTCCACCGAAAATAAGCCCTACCCTGAAAATAAGACCTACAAGGACTTTAACTAGGGCTTATTTGGGGGGTAGGGCTTATATTGCAGCCATCACCGACAATCACGCTATTTTCGGGAAAACAGGGTAATTGTGAAGTGGAAGGAAAATAATGTTTTTTGTTTTTTGTTTTGGTTTTTTTTTGTACAAATAAATATGTGAAAAGTGTGGCGTACATTTGTATTCAGCCCCCTTTACTTGGATACCCCTAACTAAATACTAGTGGAACCAATTGCCTTCAGAAGTCACCTAATTAGTCCACCTGTGTGTAATTTAATCTCAGTATAAATACAGTTGTTCTGTGAAGCCCTCAGAGGTTTGTTAAAGAACCTTAGTGATCAAACAACATCATGAAGGCCAAGGAACACACCAGACAGGTCAGGGATAAAGTTGTGGAGAAGTTTAAAGCAGTGTTATGTTATACAAAAATATCCCAAGCTTTGAACATCTCACGGAGCTCTGTTCAATCCATCATTGGAAAATGGAAAGAGTATGGCACAACAATAAACCTACCAAGACATGGCCGTCCACCTAAACTGACAGGCCGGGCAAGGAGAGCATTCATCAGAGAAGCAGCCAAGAGGCCCATGGTAACTCTGGAGGAGCTGCAGAGATCCACAGCTCAGGTGGGAGAATCTGTCCACAGGACAACTATTAGTCGTGCTCTCCACAAATCTGCCCTTTATGGAAGAGTGACAAGAAGAAAGACATTGGTGAAAGAAAGTCATAAGAAGTCCTGTATGCAGTTTGTGAGAAGCCATGTGGGGGACACAGAAAATGTGTGGAAGAAGGTGCTATGGTCAGATGAGACCAAAATTGAACATTTTGACCTAAAATCAAAATGCTATGTGTGGTGGAAAACTAACACTGCACATCACCCTGAACACACCATCCCCACTGTGAAACATGGCGGTGGCAGCATCATGTTGTGGGGATGCTTTTCTTCAGCAGGGACAGGGAAGCTGGTCAGAGTTGATGGGAAGATGGATGGAGCCAAATACAGGGCAATCTTAGAAGAAAACCTGTTAGAGTCTGCAAAAGACTTGAGACTGGGGAGGAGGTTCACCTTCCAGCAGGACAACGACCCTAAACATACAGCCAGAGCTACAATGGAATGGTTTAGATCAAAGCATATTCATGTGTTAGAATGGCCCAGTCAAAGTCCAGACCTAAATCCAATTAAGAATCTGTGGCAAGACTTGAAAATTGCTGTTCACAGACGCTCTCCATCCAATCTGACAGAGCTTGAACTATTTTGCAAAGAAGAATGGGGAAAAATGTCCCTCTCTAGATGTGCAAAGCTGGTAGAGACATCCCCAAAAAGACTTGCAGCTGTAATTGCAGTGAAAGGTGGTTCTACAAAGTATTGACTCGGGGGGTGAATACAAATGTATCCCACACTTTTCACATATTTATTTGTAAAAAATGTTGAAAACCATTTATCATTTTCCTTCCACTTCACAATTATGTGCCAATTTGTGTTGGTCTATCACATAAAATCCCAATAAAATACATTTATGTTTTTGGTTGTAAAATGACAAAATGTGGAAACTTTCAAGGGGTATGAATACTTTTTTGAGGCACTGTAGAAGGGCAGGAGATCTTATTTCTCTCTGCTGCCATACACAGAAAAATATTATATACGCTCACCGGCCACTTTATTAGAAACACCTGTTTAATTGCTTGGTAACAGAAATTGCTAATCAGCCAATCACATGGCAGCAACTCAATGCATTTAGGCATCTAGACGTGGTAAAGACAACTTGCTGAAGCTCAAACCGAGCATCAGAATGGGGAAGAAAGGGGATTTAAGGAACTTTGAACGTGGCATGGTTGTTGGTGCTAGGGTGACCACATTTCCTAACTGCTATTCAGGGACACCCCCATTTCCCAAAAATCAGCTTATGCTGTAACAAATCACAACACAACCGGGGAGGCGGGCGCACACTCTACCCAGAAGCACTGATCACTCCCCCAAAAAACGCTGCCACTTTGCTCACTGGCAATACATGTCCTGGCCGGCCGAGACCCGTTTTACCTTGTTATAATGCTGGCCCTACACTGCCCCGCAGTGATTAGACACAAGAGGCGGGACTTATGATTTCTCCAATCACAAGCAGTGGGTAGGGATTGTGCCTCTCCAGACATTCCAGGCTAGGACAAGTACTGTCAGTGAGTAAAGCGACAATGTGGCGGCCTTTTTTGGGGGGCATCAGATCAGCCTGGGGGGGGGGTGGCTGTGTCAGTTTCATTCCAGGACACTGTATTGTCCTGGAAAGCGGGTGTCCGGGACAGACCTGCATAATGCGGGACTGTCTCCGGCAATCCGGGAAACATGGTCACCCTACTTAATGCCAGACGGGCTGGTCTGAGTATTTCTAAAACTGCTGATCTACTTGGATTTTCACACTCAACCATCTCTTGGGTTTACAGAGAATGGTCCGAAATAGAGAAAATTTCCAGTGAGCGGCAGTTGTGTGGAAGAAAATGCCTTGTTGATGTCAGAGGTCAGAGGAGAATGGGCAGACTGGTTTGAGATGATGGAAAGGCAACAGTAACTCAAATAACCACTCGTTACAACCAAGGTATGCAGAATACCATCTCTGAACTCAAAACACATCGAACCTTGAAACCGATGACCACACCGGGTTCCACTCCTGTTAGCTAAGACCAGGAAACTGAGGCTACAATTCACACAGGATCACCTAAATAGGACAATAGAAGATTGGAAAATACGTTGCCTGGTCTGATGAGTCTCGATTTCAGCTGTGACTTTCAGATGGTAGGGTCAGAATTTGGCGAAAACCGCATGAAAGCATGGATCCATCCTGCCTTGTATCAATGGTTCAGGCTGGTGGTGGTGTAATGGTGTGGGGGATAATTTCTTGGCACACTTTGGACCCTTTAGTACCAACTGAGCATGGTTTCAACACCACGGCCTACATGAGTATTGTTGCTGACCATGTCCATCCCTTTATGACTACAGTGTCCCCATCTTCTGATGGCTCCTTCCAGCAGGATAATGCACCATGTCACAAAGCTCCAATCATCTCCCCACTGGACAATGAGGTCCCTGTACTCCAATGTCCTCCACACTCACCACATCTCATCCAATAGAGGACCTTTGGGATGTGGTGGAATGTGAGAGACAAATCTGCAGTAACTGCGTGATGATATCATGTCACTATGGACCAAAATCTCTGAGGAACGCTTCCAACACCTATCTATGCCACGAAGAATGAAGGCAAAAGCATGTCCAACCCACTACTAGCAAGGTGTACCTAACAGAGTGGCCGCTGAGTGTAGACCGTTGCATTGTCGAACAATTTGCTGTCCAGGAGATGAAGTACGAGCGGGAGATGGAAAAGAACGTTCAAAGCCCCATACCCTTAACGATCATATTGATCTATCTTTTTTCCTGCAATTTGAGTTTCTGTTCGATCTGATTCATTTCAATTAGGTTGATCGGTTTTGTTCAAAATTGATTGTAGACACAGTAAGTGGCTTATTTATGGTACCGTGTCCTGTGCCAATCAGCTGTATTGTGAACATAGGGAAG
Source organism: Lithobates clamitans (assembly GCA_037952925.1). Lineage (NCBI taxonomy): Eukaryota > Metazoa > Chordata > Amphibia > Anura > Ranidae > Lithobates > Lithobates clamitans. The sequence goes on from JBBGZY010001798.1 coordinate 1,395,648, forward strand.
AGGTCCTCTCGGCACAGGCACCGTTCACCGAACACCTTGCATTTTTCTCATCAGCGGCAAGGTGTCCTCTGATTTGACTAAGCGAATCTCTTGAGTTACTGAGGTTGTCACCTGGGGTGGTAAAACATGGTGTCGCTGCCCCCCCTCCCCCACTGGGCTCCCTCCTGTCTAGCCTTCCACAGTGCCCTGCAGGGAGCTGGGCAGGCTAGTTTTGGGTGTTTACAGTGCGCACCCCAAACCGGCCCCTTTAAATGAAGCGGTCTGTGCTGGTGCTTCCTACTTGATGGTGTCACCCCTCTGGCGGGTGTCGTCTGCAACCCCCGTAGCGACGCCACTGATCACTCCCCCACCTCCCTGCCCCATCCAATTAGAAAATGCCCTGCATTCATTGAGAAAATACAAAGAATTCTCTGATTGGCACCTGTGCTGAGACATCGACCCCTTGTGGTTAAAATGAAGCAGGGCAGCCACTCAGTACGGAACCCAGAAAAGACAGTAAGGATCACTGTAGTAGCGGCGCCTGTTTTTTTTTTTATGGCCGACATAGGCGTTGCCAGGGGGTGGCTATCGAGGCTGGAGCCCCAAATCTGGAGCCCATAGCCCTGAGTCTCTTGCGTCCCTGCCTAACCAGAGGATCGCGGCTGTGGTGGGTGGCATTAGAGGCGGAGGAGAGAGACAAGCAGAGATGACATCACCTCTCTCCGCCCACACATCACCACTCTTCCACCCTCATAGCCGGGCCACTTCAATGTGGGAGCGATGTGCTGCGGGGAGCAGAGAGATGACATCATCTCTCACTGCCCGCCCCGCATCTCTGCTCTCCTGCCCTTACTAAATGGACCAGTGCTGCCAGCCTGCCACCAATGCAGCGACAATGCACATTTGGTGGCACTGGCTGGCATGGCAAGTGACAAACCACATCTAGTGGCAGGTGCAAATGGTGGCAAGTGACAATCTGCAAATGGTGGCAGGTGACGTGGCAATCTGCCAATGGTGGCAGGTGATGTGGCAAGTGACAACCCACATTTAGTGGCAGGTGCAAATGGTGGCAAGTGACAATCTGCCAATGGTGGTAGGTGATGTGGCAAATGACATTCCACATCTAGTGGCAGGTGACGGTGGCAAGTGACATGATGCATCTGGTGTCAGGAGATGTGGCAAGTGACACGCCCAGGGCTCCCACTGATTCTGCATTATGGTGAGTTGAATATTAGAATGCAACAATAGAAAGAATCTGCTTCGATCACCCTGACACCATATCAACCATGATGATTGAAACGCCAACACCAGCCTTTGCCCGCGAAAATTGCTTACCACCCGCGTCCCCCCCCCCCGGCCTGCAAAAAGGTTGGTGACCTCTGCTATGAGCTCTAGCCCCCGATCTTTTGCAGACCTAGCAACGCCCCTGATGGTTGATATGGATATAGCTTCCAACTGTCCCTGATTTCGAGGGACTGCCCTGATTTGGAGCAATGGCCCTCTGTCTCTCTTTCCTCCTCATTTGTCCCTCATTTTGGTCTGATCCATATAGTTGTATATAAAATGCACTTTTTATCTTTCAAAAAGTGTTTCCCAGCGCTAAACCTTTCATCCAAATTGTCAATTGGTGCATTTGTAATTTTAAAAGTCAATATAAAGGAATAGTAGTGGTAAAAAAATCCCTTGTGGATTTGATTAACCTTTTTTTTTGGTAAATTCTCCTTTAAGGGGGTGTGGCAGGGGGTGTGTCCTATGCTTGCATACATTTGCTGGGAGGTATGGGGGCATAAACTGCCAGCGGGCTGCTTCTGCTGTGATTACTCACAACAGAAGCTGATCAGTGGGTGCCGGGCAATGGATGTCCAATGGCACCCGCCGATCGTCAGCCAGACACACAGAACCGAGCTCTGCCTATGTAAACAAGGCAGAGCTCCATTCTGACACTGGGGGAAGGGATGGATTTTGTGTCCCTGCAAAGCAAGGAATGAAATCCATCACTTCCCTTAGGAAAAGCACCACACTGTGTACACAAAAACACTGGCTACACACAGTTAACTCTTTTAACGCCTTAGATGTTTAACCCCTTCCCAGCCAGTGTCATTAGTACAGTGACAGTGCATATTTTTAGCACTGATCACTGTATCAGTGTCACTGGTTCCCACAAAGTGTCAGTTAGTGTTCATTTGCCCGCAACATTATCGCAATCCTGCTATAAGTCATTGATCGCTGCCATTACTAGTAAAAATAATAAATAAAAATATCCCATAGTAGTTTGTAGACGCTATAACCTTTGCGCCAACCAATCAATATATACTTATTGGGATTTTTTTTACCAAAAATATGTAGCAGAATACATATTGACATACATTTTTACATATTTTATTAGATTTTTTTAGCAGAAAGTAAAAAATGTTTTTTTTTATTCCCCAAAGTTGTTGTTTTTTTGTTTATAGCGTAAAAAAAAATAAAAAACGCACAGATGATCAAATTCCACCAAAAGAAAACACTATTTGTGCGGGGGGGGAAAATGACATCAATTTTATTTGGGTACAGTGTTGCATGACCGCGCAATTGTCAGTTAAATTAATGCAGGAGGGTAAATCTTCCAGAGGTCAAGTGGTTAAAATAAATGGCACCGAAAGCGCAATGCGTGTTTCCTGAACTTGCGCACGTGTGATTTTGAGCGCGTTTATAAAACACTCAGGTGCCCGAGGCCTTTTAGAAAAGTAGAAATGCCCCTGATCCCAACGTGGGTAACGGACGTAACGCGTACGGTCAGAACAAAGTGTCAGCTCTCATTTCTCCTCGGCATTTTATGTTTTCAGGCCAAATACAGAAATTAAAGGACTGACTACTACAACGGGTAACAAAGCCGTCTCAGTCATAAGGCCTTCAAATTCCACTTCACCTGGGCCTTCGCCGAGACGCAGAGGACATCAGCTGCCCTGAGAATGATTAGCGCCGTACTTCTCTAATGGATTTTTTTTTTTTTCTCAATGTACTTTTTTCCCCTCTCTGCATTCATTCGCATTCAGCTGACAGAAGCTTTCCTGCCAAGTTGGGGAAGATTAATGCTTTGATAAGTGCATCGATGCCAGTTAGCAGATTGACTGGTACCCACAAGGAGATAAAAGATGACACAAATAGATGATCACATTTGGCGATGAATTTCGTGTAAATGCAGTAAGCCCTTTTCGAAGGCTTCATTGGCTGAGTAAATTAGAGAAAAACTATTGCTTGAAGCTAAAGTTTAATCTGATTTTATATTTTACCTTCCCCCTTCATCAACATGATAATTAAATAAAAAAAAAAATCCTTTCCATTTCTATAACATACATTATCTCACAAAAGTGAGTACGATAAAAGAAATATGTGGCGCTAACTAGAATGTAAAAGTAAATCAAATATCACAAAAATAATGTGACTAAATTGTGTAGCTAATGACATCAAGTGGCTAACAGGATAATAACGTGTAGAAATAACATTCAATAAATCCAATAAACCTCATAAAGTGCATAAAAGTGAAAAAAAAAAAAATCGCATAAAGTGAAAAGTTGCATGAATAAAAAAATTGCATAAATAACTCCAAAAATGTAGAAATAAAGTCAGTGAATCCAATAAAACTCATGAGACACATAAAAATGAAGAAAATCACATATGAAAAAAATTGCATAAAGTGACTAAAGTTGCATATAATGGAAAAAATTGCATAAAGTGCAAGAAAACCGCTAATTCAATATATAAAGGTGCATAGTCCAACAAGTGCAATCTTCATATAACAGTTCATACAAAAAAACAAAAGTGCATGTGCAGAGAATGATCGGTTTCAAATTCCTCCAAAAACTGACAATCCGTGGTGCGCCACACGATTCCCCCAGCCTCTCACCTCTATTAAAGACCCGTACAGGTCAAGTCAAGCCTGCAGTCTGGAAGTAGATGTATTCCAATAATTGATCCATCTCCTCCAATTGTCTCAGTACTGGTGGGTCTCTGATGGAAGGCTTCAGGCTTGGCAAGTAAGGTGGGGGCATGCAATATAAAGGAATAACCCCATTGTGCGTGTAGTAATCCAACATAGTTTTATTAAAACACAATGTAGTAACTTACATGAAAAAACTGGATAAACAGCACAGGACAGAGTAGTTCCGGTCACGGGCATGACCCGGAAGTGACAACACCTAACTCCTCCCTGACGCGTTGCGTCACTGCTCACGTGACTTCATCAAAGGGTGATGAAAGTGAGTACACCCCTCATATTTTTGTAAATATTTTATTCTATCTTTTCATGTGACAACACTGAAGAAATGATTTTATGGGGTATGTCCGGCTTGAGGTAGAACACCCAAAAGATTAGCACCTCATCCCAAATAGTTGTATAAAGGAAGAGAGGGAAAACAGGATTTTAATGGTGCTGACAAATAATAATGAAAACCAATAAGATAAAATTGTAGTACTTTTAATGAGAATATAGTTTAAAATGTATAGACATAACCACTTGGGTCAAAAATGATCAACAATAGGTGATATAGATGGTCACAGGCGAATATTCAGTTTTGAACAGAGATTGCTTTTTACGTATATCGGCCCGACATGTTTCACATTTAGCTTCATCAGGGGATATACGAATCAAAGAGACGTGAAAAGCTATACAGGAATGCGAACAAAAAAGATACAATTAGATACAGAGTAGCAAAACATACATTATCTTGAATGCAAACATAAGTATATACAAGGTACATGTGTCCCCTGCCAATAATCGCCCCAAGGGAGGTAAACCTACCTCGCCAGACCTCAAAGATGGACATCCGCCACCACAGGGAACCAATCGACCCAATTGAGAGAGACTATATGCGGCCACAGAATGCACACAAAGTGGCCACACTGCAAATGCATAGACAGGGAAAAGATGGATATGTAAAAGAGTTTCTAGTTATTGGATAAGCACGTCTAAAAATAAACATGTATATTTCATAATAATGATACCCACTTAAAAGAATTAAATTCAGAGCGTTGGGTGGAGGGCGTCTGAGATGTAAAGGTCATATGTATAAATCCAGTAGAAATGTACTGAATAAATCTATAAAAAATAATATATAGGGAATGGGCATTGAAATGTGCACATATGTATACACATACTTAAACGCATATACATACATACAGAACCATGCAAATATTGATAATACGAAAAAAAAGGGGGGGGGAGAAAGAATTAGGAAATTTATATAAAGGGTATGGTGGGAATCTCATAGTGAACAGAGTTTTACTTGTTCATGTGTGGGCACAGTTAGTCCAAGAAAAGTGTAATTAAGAAAAAAAGAGAAGGAGAAAAAAAGAGTGTATAGAAAACCAAAAGAATATCAGCAGAAATAATCAAAATGTGCATCCATATGGAATATATAAATACCGGGATGCAAAGGACAACTGTCTCCGAAATAATATTATTATTATACAGGATTTATATAGCGCCAACAGTTTGCGCAGCGCTTTACAACATGGGGCAGACAGTACACTTACAATACAAATCAATACAGGAGGGATCAGAGGGCCCTGCTCGTTAGAGCTTACAATCTAGAAGGGAGGGTCAAGTGGAGACAAAAGGTAATAACTGTGGGGGATTGGCTGATGGAAAAAAAAATGAAAGTACAGTTTTAGGTGTGGGTAGGATAGGCTTCTCTGAAGAGGAGGGTTTTCAGGGATCTTCTGAAAGCTAATAAAGTAGGAGATAAGCAGACAGATTGGGGTAAGGAGTTCCATAGGATTGGAGAGGCTTTGGAAAAGGCCTGGAGGCGAGCATGGGAGGAGGTGACAAGGGAGCTAGAGAGCAGGAGGTCTTGAGAGGAACGAAGATAGCGAGTAGGTTGGTATTTAGAGACCAAGCTAGTGATGTAGCTGGGGGCGAAATTGTGGATGGCTTTGTACGTAGTTGTTAGAATTTTGAATTTAATTCTTTGGCCGACCGGAAGCCAGTGGAGGGATTGACAGAGAGGGGTAGCAGAGACAGAGCGACTTGTAAGGTGGATGAGTCTGGCAGCAGCATTTATGATGGATTGAAGAGGTGATAGACTATGTAGAGGTAAGCCAATTAGAAGGGAGTTTCAGTAGTCAAGGCGAGAGATGACCAGCGAGTGAATTAAGAGCTTTGTCGTGTCATTGGTTAGAAAGGGGCGTATTTTGGAGATGTTGCGGAGGTTGAGGCGGCAGGATTTGGACAGTGATTGGGTGTGTTGCTTGAAGGAGAGTTCAGAGTCTAGGACTACACCTAGAACCTTGGCATGTGGGGATGGGCTTAAAGTTGTGCCATCGATTTTGACAGAGAGATCAGGGGAAGAGGCATAGGGGGAAGGAAAAATTAGAAGTTCGGTTTTGGATAGATTGAGTTTAAGGAAGTGGTGAGACATCCAGACTGATATATCTGAGAGTAAATTACTGATACGTGAGGAGACAGAGGGAGTGAACTGAGGGGTAGAGAAATAGATTTGGGTGTCATCAGCGTAGAGGTGGTATTGGAAGCCATGGGAGGCTATGAGTTGACCCAGGGAGGCAGTGTAAATTGAAAATAGTAGAGGTCCAAGAACAGAACCCTGAGGGACCCCAACAGAGAAAGGAAGAGGAGAGGAGGAAGTAGAGTTATAAGAAACGCTAAAGGTGCGGTTGGATAAGTAGGAAGAGAACCAGCGAAGTGTACAGTCACGGAGACCAAAGGCGTGTAGTTTTTTGAGGAGGAGGAGGTGGTCAACCATATCAAAGGCAGCAGAGAGGTCCAGGAGTAGGAGTACAGAATAGTGTCGATTGGTTTTGGCCGTTAGTAGATAATAAAGAAGTAGATAATAAAGAAAAAATTATAAAAGGTAGTAGAAATGAATAAAATATTGGATGTTTAAGAAAGGAAAATAACTAATCATGAAGAAAAGCCATAGAATCAGATAAGTTCCTACTGACACCATTGTTCTTTAAGGGGGGGTAATTCTTCCCAATGACCTCAAGTGTAAGGAGCATTCTTCCCACTGACCATCATCCTAATATATCAGTAGTTGTAGATATAGTTATTTTTAGCAGGGGTTCCCTGAGACCAGAAGATCATTTAGTGGGTTCCCCTGTGTTGAAAAGATTGAGAGAGGCTGCTCTACCAGAAGATCATTTAGTGGGTTCCCCTGTGTTGAAAAGATTGAGAGAGGCTGCTCTACCAGGAGGAACGTGGGTCACATGCTGGATTTGACTCCCTGCACCAACAGAAGATTGTCTCCATCAACTTCCCTTTATGGCTCAGAAAAGGCAATCTTTCCAACAATGGGAGATGACTCCCTTCGATGAGAAAACAGGACTTCTGTTACTATACTATGATGAGGGAAAAAGAATAGCATCTCTTGACCAGTTTAGCTCTTGCACCTGCATACCCCATATGGACCAGCCCTGAGGGTGTCGAAAACTCCTGAAGATTAAGCGCCAAGCTTCTAACACCAAGTGGGTTTTTTCAGTATATAACAAATGCAGCTCTCACAATCACAAAACCAAAATAATCCTATGAATCACCAAAATCTTACACCCAATGCCTATTGTTAGAGATATGTGTAATCAAAATGCTTTGCATAAACCGTGATATTGTGATAATATACAAAAACGTAGATCAACAAAGTGTTTAAATCCAGGAATTCATATGGAGGAATAAACACCGGAAAATAAAGTGGGATAGAAGGAAAAAATCCCAGAAGCCATGATGAGAACATAGAATAAGTTCCTCAGAAACATCAAACACTTGTAGGGTCTTCCAATGTGCCATTGGTCACACATAGGGCTTACCAAATAATGCAACCATCCATATAAGAGTGGTCTCATAATGAAATTCCCCCAGGGAAAGGGCGCTTTCTCCAACCTCCCCTTGTCCACAGAGACACCAGGAATTTTGCTGTCTGTTGTCACCCTATACATCCACAACTTGCAGGGAACAACTGCACCACTGGGAATAGGCTCAGTCGGACCAATGAAAATTTGATAAGAGACACTCCATATAGCGTAAAACCACCCATAAAAAGGAATTTATTAAGTCTAAGCGCTTACAAATGTCCAGAAATAACACAGCATATCACATGGTACAGCAACATGGAATTGCAGCATCAAATATGGCTGTCATTCCCTCACACATACTCAGTAGCATGTATCTGACTCCACCCTACCGGTTTCGTCACAAATTACATCAGGTCACAGGGTTTTTTGCCAGTTCTGTCTGCTATACTCAACTTCAAACAAGAACTGTTCCCTGAAGTACCTCTTCTTCTCCGCAAGTAGCCCTTAGTCCTCTGTCTTCTGTGTTAAAGCAATCTTGGAGGGGGGGGGGGGGCACCTTGCTGCTTCTCACATGCAGCTGGAGTAATTGGATGCCTTAAGACTCTTTACTTGAAGACCTGTACCATAGTTCCAAGTAGTGGTGTCCCGGTCCATATGGGGCGCAGGGGCGCCGCCCCCCCATCCATGCGTCTGGCCCCCTAATATACATGCGGGACACCGGACGCATGGGTTCCAATAGGGTTTTTTTTTTAAGCACATGATTAGAGCCAGAGGCTCTAATAGGCTTCAAAAAGGGTGGTGGTGGTGGTGGGGGGGTTGGTGGCAAGAGGTGACCTGGCGACTGACTTGGGGGGGTGGCTGTGGGTGCATTGTTTTTCACCCCCCCCCCCAAAAAAAATGTCATGTCCAACAGATCAGGCTCATAGACTTGCCAGTTACATTAGATACTATTTATAGATAGGTGCTCTTCATATAAGGCAGAAGCCATTGCTCAGCAGTCTTCATTAAAGAGTTAGGTATACTTCTCCTTGCTAGAAATTTCAAACATGTCCAAGGATATGTCTAAGGCCTTGGCTCTGTCCCCTAATGGAAGATTTTCCCTGTTGTCTTCCCCAACTGCCCTTCTTGGCTCAGGAAATGGCAGTCTTATCCTCAAATGGTAGACAAGTTCCTCTAATCTCTGTAACTAATAGGATTTGGGAAAAAGAATATCATATCTTTTAACCAATCCAGCTCTCACGCCTGTATACCCCTTATGGACTAGTGTTGAAAATTCCTGATGATTAAACCCCAAGTGTCCAATGCCATGGGTTTTTGGCCTACATGGGGCCCAGGTGTGTACAAGGTATGGTAGAATGTTAGTGCACTCAAGGATGCATACAAATAACCCATTACAACAATATCAAAATGAAATCATCAATAAACAGAAAGTTGTTACTGAACAGGACAGCAATGGTAGTGTTACAGTGTACATGATGTCAAACAACTGATTATCGTTTTATAGGATGGAAGCCAATGTGAAAACTTCAGGCTCCAACCAGCACCCCATTTCCAAATCCTATAATTGTGGGGCATCTTGACTGCAGGGAGCACCAATGGAAGTATTTAAAAGACGGCACAAGGAAGACAAAATTTCTAGGAGCAGACCATCTGCCCATTGTTATCCGCGATAAGCTCCACATCCTTGGGTCATCACAGTATATGCACCCAAACCTCAGAAGGGGTGGCCTAGGAAATTCAAAGAGAGCCAGCTATGCCAAATCATGGATGCTGAGTAGTTTGGTTGGCCACCAGGGCTGGTGCAAGGATTTTTGACACCCCAGGCGAAACCTCATTCTGCCACACCCCCATTGGCTCCGCCCCTGAATCCACCCCCTTTGCCCGAGCATCAGTGTGACAGGAGCTGGCGCTAGAGGAAGCATGCGGCTACAATAGAGAGAACTGATCATAGAGGCACACAGGGGATGTTTGCTTCCGTTCCATCAGGACATGTCCTCCAGTGCTGTACCTCTATAATGACACTACAAAGTGACTGCCTGATTAACATGCATCAGAGGCATCCCTTGCATCCCCCTAGATGTGCACACTTTATCCCAGCAGTGCCCACTAGAGGTTATAACATTTTATTACGGAGGTAATTATAATACAGCCCTGAAAACTTACATAGCTCATAGCTTCATAGACGAGTAGGAAAACCAGCGGCCGGGCGCCCTAGGCAGCAGTGCACCCTAGGTGGCCGCCTAATTTGCCTAGTGGTAGCACCGGCCCTGTTGGCCACACATGTAAAGTGAGATTGGCTAACCGGCCCGTTAAACTAGGTAATTGGCAGCAGCAATGCTAGCATGTGACGTTCAGTGGTCCCATAGGCAATTATAGGTTCTTTAACAGAAGAAGGGAAGGGGAGAGAGGCGCCAGGCAACCAATAGTGTAGCACAGTTTATTGGGTGAATAACATGTAAAATCAATAACAGGTTCAACTCACAGGATGACAGTGGTGGTGACAGTCTATGCCTGGATGGGCTATAGGGATGATCCCACACTGGATCATGGAGTAGTCCTTGCCACAGCCAATGGCTCTGTAAAACAGGAGATAGGACGCTGTGATCATGAGTATACGTGGGCTGGTCGGCACCTGTCAAACTTCAAGGAGAACAGATCAATTGGGACGCGTTTCAGAGGCTAGTCACGCCTCCTTCCTCAGCCAATGTCCACATCTATGGGTTCTTTAGGTAATTTAAATGTGGGGGATTCAAACAACATGAACACCAGGTAGGTGAAGGCTGATGAGGGCCCAGGGGAGCCCCTTCAGATGGGTTTTAATAATGTGGGCTGTGGAGCGGTTCCAGAGAGGGTGTATGAGCAATGGCTCAAATGGAAAGGGGCACAGGAATGAATAATTCACCTACATTAACCCACCTCAGGTGGGGAAAAGGACTAGGACAGTTGCAGGACACTGGATGGAGTGGCAGCATAACTAATGGGGTAAGAACTGGTAATTAATTATCTTAAGGCATGGAGGTCCATTCCTCTTTCACCATAATGGTGTGTGTCTAATGCCACTGGGCAAGGGGGGAGATCTTGCTGATGACAGGCCAACCAGGGTACCAAGTCTATCACATTCAAGCCAAGTCCTACTCGAAAGACAAGGAGGTCCTAGGGTTTTTTTTAGAATGTGGGCTCACCTACCCTCTCTAGTAAATAAATGAAATGGGTAGCCCCAGTGATACAGTATTTCATTTCTGGTGAGTGGGTGCAGGGCTCTTCTCCTGACAACTGTTCTTGTGAATGGGTCGGAGCTTGTGGTAATCTGTCCCCCCGTCAAAGTTGAACAGGCCCTTCTCTTTGACTCGGGTCATAAAAGCTTAATTTTGTGGAAAAAAGTGGATCCAGCGCAGCACATCCCTCAGTTGGGATTGCGGTAACTGTGATGGTGTGTCTGCTGCCACTGGGCAAGGGGAAAGATCTTGTTGCTAATGGGCTATGGAGGATCCAGCCAGGGTTCCAATTTTATCACTGGCAAGCCAGGTGCCATCCAAAGGAAGTCCTTGGGTGTTCGTAGAATGTGGGCTTGCCCACCCTTTCTCACGAGCAAGTGAAATGGCCAGCCCCAGTGATACTGTATTTCCGTTCTGGGGAGTTGGTGGAGCGTTGATGAGCGTTCTTCTGAAGTCTCTGAGGTTCTCTGAGCCTTGTAATTTTTTATGTCCACCTCAGTGATACCTTTGTGGGGGGATGAGAAGTGAATCACTTCCAACAAAGTCGAAAGCTATCTTAACAGTAGTAGTGTGCCAACAGCTGCCCTTTATAAACAACGCTAGTAGTCAAGTGTTTAAAGGGTTAGTACATATTTACCGAAAAACTGCCTATGCCTGTAGATTAAAACAAACTGTGCAGCTTTGACCAAAGTTGAATAATGTCCTTGCTATAGGTGTAGGGAATTTACATACCTCCTGAAGCATGAAAAACGTCCAGAGATGGCATTTTCCATGTTGCTAGGACGTTGCTAAGACACTGCCAGCTGATTCAAACCCCCCTGCATGTGCTCTCTCTTCCCTGCCAGGGTTTAAGAGATCATTCCTGTGATGGGTGTGGGGGTTCAGTATCGGCTTGACATAATGACCTACATCTATAGCAAGGGCATTATTCAACTTTGGTCATAGGCAGTTTTTTGGTAAAGGTGAACTAACCCTTTAAACCAGTGGTCTTCAAACTGCGGCACTGGGGCCATTTGCTTGCTTTTATCTGGTCCTTGGGGCATTTTTCCCCTCACTGTCCACAACAGTGGGGCATAGCTCCCGCCACTGGCACCAACCATGGGGTACTATTCCTCCCTACTGATACATTGGGGCACTTTTCCTTCCACTGATACCAATGATAGGGCACTGTTCCACCCTCTTCCACCAATGATGGGGCACTGTTCCACCCACTTCCACCAATGATGGGGCACTGTTCCACCCACTTCCACCAATAATGGGGCACTGTTCCTCCCACTGTCACCAGTGATGGGGCACAATTCCTTCCACTGACAACAATGATGGGGCACTATTCATCCCACTGACACCAGCGATGGGGCACTATTCCTCCCACTGACACCAGGACATTTTCTACTCCCACTGGCCACAGTCCAGCCACCCTAAAGTTTAAAGGACAGTAAACTGGCCCTTTGTTTAGAAAGTTTGGCCCCCCCTGCTTCAAATTGTTCCGAGAGATACAAGAAAACCAAGAACTGAATTCCAGGAAAACAGCTGAACACACAGTTTAACTATCTCTATGTCTTTGCACTGTTCCTTCCACTGCCACCAATGATGGGGCACTATACCTCCCACTTTTACCCAAAGATGGGGCACTATTCCTCCCACTGATACCAAGGATGGGGCACTATTCCTCCCAATGACACCAATGACACCAGTGATGGGGCACTATTCCTCCAACTGCTACCGATGATGGGGCACTATTCCTCCCACCGCCACCAATGATGGGGCACTATTCCTCCCACTGCTATCAAAGACAGGGCACTATTCCTCCCACTGACATCAATGCTAGGGCACTATTCCTCCCACTGATACCAAGGATAGAGCACTATTCCTCCCAATGACACCACTGATGGGGCACTATTCCTCCAACTGCCACTGATGATGGGGCACTATTCCTCCCACTGCCACCAATGATGGGGCACTATTCCTCCCACTGCCACCAATGATGGGGCACTATTCCTCCCACTGCCATCAATGACAGGGCACTATTCCTTCCACTGACACCAGCGATGGGGCACTATTCCTCCCGATGACACCAATGATGGGGCACTATTCCTCCCACTGATACCAAGGATGGGGCACTATTCCTCCCAATGACACCAAAGATGGGGCACTATTCCTCCCACTTCCACCAAAGACACCAGTGATGGGGCACTATTCCTCAAACTGATACCAATGATGGGGCACTATTCCTCCCACTGCCACCAATGATGGGGCACTATTCCTCCCACTGCCATCAATGACAGGGCACTATTCCTCCCACTTTCAACAATGATGGGGCACTATGCCTCCCAATGACACCAATGATGGGGCACTATTCCTCCCAATGACACCAATGATGGGGCACTATTCCTCCCACTTCCATCAATGATGGGGCACTATTCCTCCCAATGACACCAATGATGGGGCACTATTCCTCCCAATGACACCAATGATGGGGCACTATTCCTCCCACTGACACCAATGATAGGGCACTACTCCTCCCACTGACACTAGGACATTTTATGCCACCACTGACCACAGTCCAGCCCCCCTTAAGTTTAAAGGACAGTAAACTGGCCCTTTGTTTAAAAAGTTTGGAGCCCCCCCTGCTTCAAACTGTCCGAGAGATACAAGAAAAACCAAGAACTGAATTCCAGGAAAACAGCTGAACACAAAGTTTAACTATCTCTATGTCTTTGCTCCAGTGGCGGTGCGTCCATTAGGGGCACACAGGCACCGCCCCCTCTCTCCAGCCACCCCTTCTGTGTATAATGGATAGATTCATGCATTGCATGGATCTATCCATGGCTGCCGCCACCCCCTATTCAGGCGTCTGGCCCCTTTTCAGATGCTGGGCACCTGAATTCCAGCAGTGTGTGTGTGTGTGGGGGGGTATTTTTGAAGCACCTGATTAGAGCTATAGACTCTAATAGGCTTCAAAAAAGGTGTACTCATGGCGCAAAGCGTTGCGCTTGCAGTCCACCCAGGTATGTTAGAAAAGCGAAACCCCTCACCTGATTGGCTGAAAGGACAGGCGCTATGATTGGACGCCTATCAGGAGGAGGGGAGAAGATGCATGAAGTACACAGGAGCCACTGTCTGACCCGCTGCAATGTTCCATCGCTCGTTGCCATCACCCACATGCCTGACCCGCCACCGAGCCAGGATAAGTGCCGGGCAGACGGGAAGCAGGCTGGGGGGTGGTGACAGTGGTAACTTTTGATGGGCACGGTGGCAGCGTTTGGGCACAGTGGCTGCGTTTGATGGACACAATGGCTGCGTTTAATGGGCACAGTGGCTGTGTTTGATGGGCATAGTGGCTACGTTTGATTGGCACAATGGCAGCATTTGATGGGGCACAATGGCAGCATTTGATGGGGCACAGTGGCTGCATTTGATGGGGCACGGTGGCTGTGTTTGATGGGGCATGGTGGCTGCGTTTGATAGTGCACGGTGGCTGTGTTTGGGGCACAGTGGCTGCGTTTGATGGGGCACGGTGGCTGTGTTTGATGGGGCATGGTGGCTGTGTTTGGGGCACAGTGGCTGCGTTTGATGGGGAACAGTGGCTGTGTTTGATGGGGAACGGTGGCTGTGTTTGATGGGGCACGGTGGCTGTGTTTGATGGGGCACGGTGGCTGTGTTTGATGGGGCACGGTGGCTACGTTTGATGTGGCTCAGTGGCTGCGTTTGATGGGGCACAGTGGCTGCGTTTGATGGACACAATGGCTGCGTTTGATGGGCACAGTGGCTGTGTTTGATGGGCATAGTGGCTACGTTTGATTGGCACAATGGCAGCATTTGATGGGGCACAATGGCAGCATTTGATGGGGCACAGTGGCTGCATTTGATGGGGCACGGTGGCTGTGTTTGATGGGGCATGGTGGCTGCGTTTGATAGTGCACGGTGGCTGTGTTTGGGGCACAGTGGCTGCGTTTGATGGGGAACAGTGGCTGCATTTGATGGGGCACGGTGGCTGTGTTTGATGGGGCATGGTGGCTGTGTTTGGGGCACAGTGGCTGCGTTTGATGGGGAACAGTGGCTGTGTTTGATGGGGCACGGTGGCTGTGTTTGATGGGGCACGGTGGCTGTGTTTGATGGGGCACGGTGGCTACGTTTGATGTGGCTCAGTGGCTGCGTTTGATGGGGCACAGTGGCTGCGTTTGATGGGGCACTGTGGCTGTGTTTGATGGGGGGAAGCGGACCGGGGGGGTGGTGACAGTAGCGACTTTTTTGATGGGCACAGTGGCACTATTTAATGGACACAGTGGCAGGGTTTGGGGCACAGTGGCAGCGTTTGATGGGGCACAGTGGCAGCGTTTGATGGGGCACGGTGGCAGCGTTTGATGGGGCACGGTGGCAGCGTTTGATGGGGCACGGTGGCTGCGTTTGATGGGCACAGTGGCTGCGTTTGATGGGGCTCGGTGGCTGCGTTTGATGGGTCACAGTGGCTGCATTTGATGGGGCGTGGTGGCTGCGTTTGATAGTGCACGGTGGCTGTGTTTGGGGCACAGTGGCTGCGTTTGATGGGGAACAGTGGCTGCATTTGATGGGGCATGGTGGCTGTGTTTGATGGGGCATGGTGGCTGTGTTTGGGGCACAGTGGCTGCGTTTGATGGGGAACAGTGGCTGTGTTTGATGGGGAACGGTGGCTGTGTTTGATGGGGCACGGTGGCTGTGTTTGATGGGGCACGGTGGCTGTGTTTGATGGGGCACGGTGGCTACGTTTGATGTGGCTCAGTGGCTGCGTTTGATGGGGCACAGTGGCTGCGTTTGATGGGGCACTGTGGCTGTGTTTGATGGGGGGAAGCGGACCGGGGGGGTGGTGACAGTAGCGACTTTTTTGATGGGCACAGTGGCACTATTTAATGGACACAGTGGCAGGGTTTGGGGCACAGTGGCAGCGTTTGATGGGGCACAGTGGCAGCGTTTGATGGGGCACGGTGGCAGCGTTTGATGGGGCTCGGTGGCAGCGTTTGATGGGCACAGTGGCTGCGTTTGATGGGGCTCGGTGGCTGCGTTTGATGGGTCACAGTGGCTGCATTTGATGGGGCGTGGTGGCTGCGTTTGATGGGTCACGGTGGCTGCATTTGATGGGGCGTGGTGGCAGCGTTTGATGTGGCTCAGTGGCTGCGTTTGATGGGGCACGGTGACTGCGTTTGGTGGTGCTCAGTGGCTGGCTTGATGGGGCACAGTGGCTGGCTTGATGGGGCACGGTAACTGCGTTTGATGGAGCACGGTGGCTGCGTTTGATGGCACAGTGGCAGCGTTTGATGGGGCACGGTGGCTGCGTTTGATGGGGCGCGGTGGCTGCGTTTGATGGGGCGCGGTGGCTGCGTTTGATGGGGCACGGTGGCTGCGTTTGATGGGGCACGGTGGCTGCGTTTGATGGGGCACGGTGGCTGCGTTTGATGGGGCACAGTGGCTGCGTTTGATGGCCACAGTGAGGCTGCAATTGATGTTTTTTTTTTTTTTCAGAATTCTTCAGTTTGTTTGCACCCCTCAAAAATTGAGCACCAACCCCCACTGCTTTGCTCATAACATGCTGTATGCTGGGCATGCATCCTGTTTACCGGTGCTGAGCAGTAATTGTGATCTAGCCTTCCTCTGATCCGGCTGCATAAAAAGAAAAAAAAAGTCATGGTTTCCCCTCGTCTTTTACATCTGATGTTATTAGTAGATATAAATATCTCTCTCACATCCACATTTTTCAAAGCCTAGTTCCCAGATTAGTTTGGGTGGAGGTGAGCGTGCACATCAGCGAGGTTCACTTCCCCCCCCCTTCCCCACGAAGGCAGGAAGCCAAAGTTCCCCCCGCGGTAATGCAGGATGGAGACGGGAGCTGCCCAGGCCCGGGCCGGATGGCTCCCAGTGCTGTTGCCATGGCCACTATGTGCAGCTGCAGGGCTAAACAAGCCATTATAGGTGTTGCACAAATAAGCGAGCTGGCTGAAATAATGATAAATCGAAAAGCGCGTCCGGAGCGAAACGTACATATGTGTACCGAAGGGTCAGCCTGGCGGAAGGGCAGCAGGAAACATTGGCTTGTTAACCCAAATAAGCTGCTGCAAAGGGTCGGGAAATAGGCTCACTGCCTTGCCTGCTCCGAGGAAAGGATGTAGAATTCTCTATTGAGTCTGCTGAACTAAACATTTCAAGATACAAAAAAATAGACATGATATGTAAAATCTCTGACCTAAAGCAGAACTCCCCCACAAGCCTTCTACTGCCAGAGCTCTTTTTGCATTAATTTGCACACTTTAAAAAAAATACTCATTTTAGGCTTGAACATTGGTTAAAACCCCCAAACAGTATACACTATTTTGTCAAAAGTATTAGAACGCCTGCCTTTACACACACAGGAACATTATTGGAATCCCAGTCTTAGTCCGTAGGGTTCAATATTGAGTTGATCCAACCTTTTTAGCTATAACAGCTTCAACTCTTCTGGGAAGGCTGTCCACAAGGTTTAGGAGGGTGTCTATGGGAATGTTTGACCATTCTTCCAGAAGCGCATTTGTGAGGTCAGGCCAGAAGGTCTGGCTCGCAGTCTCCATTTTAATTCACCCCAAGGGTGATCTATCGGGTTGAGGTCAGGACTCTTTGCAGGCCAGTCAAGTTCCTCCACCCCAAACTTACTCATCCATGTCTTTATGGACCTTGCTTTGTGCACTGGTCCAAACCATTTGGTGGAGGGAGGATTATGGTGTGAGGTTGTTTTTCAGGGGTTGGGCTTGGCCCCTTAGTTCAAATGAAGGGAATTCTTATGCCACGTACACACGATCAGAAATTCCATCAGAAATAACTTGGATGGTTTTTCTGACGGAATTCTGCTCAAGCTTGCCTCGCATACACACGGTCACACAAAAGTTCTCAGAACTTTCGACCGTCAAGAACGCGGTGATGTACAACACTACGACGAGCCGAGAAAATGAAGTTCAATGCTTCCGAGCATGCGTCGAATTGTTTCCACACATGCGTGATTTTTTGCGTGTCCGAATTGCATACAGACGATCTCTATTTTCGGATAGAACATGCTCTCATACTTTTGCTGGCTGGAATTCTGCCAGCAAAAGCCCGATGGAGCATACACACGGTCGGAATTTCTGACCAAAAGCTCTCATCCGTCTTTTGCTGGCAGAATTTCTGATCGTGTGTACGGGGCATAAAGGTGTCATCATTTCAAGACATTTTGGACAATTTCATGCTCCCAACTTTGTGGCAACAGTTTGGGGAGGGCCCCTTCTTGTTCCAACATGACTGGTCACCAGTGCACAAAGCAAGGTCCACAAAGACATGGATGAGCGAGTTTGGGGTGGAGGAACTTGACTGGCCTACACAGAGTCCTGACCTCAACCCGTTAGAACACATTTGGGATGAATTAGAGGTTACGAGCCAGGCCTTCGCGTCCAACATCAGTGCCTGACCTCACAAATGCTCTTCTGGAAGAATGGTCATACATTCCCATAGACACACTCCTAAACCTTGTGGGCGGCCTTCAAAGAAGAGTTGAAGCTGGAAAGGGTGGGCCAACTCAATATTAAACCCTACGGACAAAGACTGGGGCGTGTAAAGGCAGGTGTCCCAATACTTTTGACAATATAGTGTACATTTTCTGAAAGCAGACACCCTGTAAAATGAAGTGGGCTTGCCGACTGCATCACTTAGATGTACGGCAACAGAGCGGCCCGATCACGTACTTAGTCGCGCACCACCAGCTACCCGGCCGTGCTGTGATTAGACACGGCACAAGCTGATCAACAGGTGCCAGCAGGTGGATGTCCGCTGGCGCCCGCCAATCACTTGGGAAATACACAGAACCTAGCTCTGCTTATGTAAATAAGACAGAGCTCTGTTCTGATGGGGGAGGGATTTGGGATTTTCTCTCCCTGCAAAGCGGGGGGGAAAAAATCCATCACTTCCCTTAGTAAAAGCCACACACAGTAAACACAAACGCGGGCTAGGCACACATTTAACCCTTTCATCGCCCCTTGTTTAACACCTTTCCAGCCATTGTCATTAGTACAGTGACAGTGATCGGTGAGGAGAGAGACAAGACAGAGCTCTGTCTATGTAAACAAGGCAGAGCTCTGTTCTGTCTGCACTGAAGTGATAGATTTTGATTTCCTGCAAAGCAGAGAATAAAATCCACCACATCCCCTAGTAAAAGCACAGGTACACACAAGAACACTGGTTAGGAACTTATTTAACCCCTTGATCGCCTTATGCCGCGTACACACGAGCAAACTTTTCGACCGGACTGGTCCAGTGGACAATCCAACCGTGTGTGGGCTTCATCAGACCTGCAGCGGACTTTTTCGGTCGAAAATCTGACGGACTTTAGATTTGGAACATGTTTCAAATCTTTCCGACGGACTCGAGTTCGGTCAAAAAGTCCGCTCGTCTGTATGCTAGTCCGACGGACAAAAACCGACGCTAGGGCAGCTATTGGCTACTGGCTATCAACTTCCTTATTTTAGTCCGGTCGTATGTAATCACGTACGAATCCATCTGACTTTGGTGTGATCGTGTGTAGGCAAGTCCGTTTGTTCGGAAAGTCTGTCGGATAGACCGTCAGACCAGTCCTGTCAAAAAGTCTGCACGTGTGTACGCGGCATTAGATGCTTAACCCCTTCCCAGCCAGCATCATTACTACAGTGACAGTGCATATTCATAGCACTGATCACTGTATTAGTGTCACTGGTTCCCACAAAGTGTCAGATGGTCCGCCGCAATATTGCAGTCCCGCTAGAAGCCACTGATTGCCACCATTGTTAGTATTAAAAAAAAAAAAGTATCCAGTATCTCATAGTTTGTAGATGCTGTAACTTTTGCGCAAACCAGTAAATATACGCTTATTGCGATTTTTTTTTTTATTTACCAAAAATATGTAGCAGAATACATAATGGCCTAAATGTATAAAGAATTTTTTTTTTTTTTTTTATTCGGATATGTTTTATAGCAGGAAGTAAAAAATATATATATATTTTTTTTTACAAAATTCTCGGTCTTTAGCACAAAAAATAAAAACCGCATAGGAGATCAAATACCACCAAAAGAAAGCTCTATTTGTGGAAAAAAAAAAAGGAAAAATTTTTTTTTTTTTTTTTTTTGGGTATAACGTTGCATGACCACGCAAATGTCAGTTAAAGTAATGCAGTGCTGTATAGCAAAAAATGGCCTGGTCATAAAAAAGGGGGGGGGGGGGTAAATCTTTCGGAGGTCAAGTGGTTAAAATAGAACTACAGAATTTTACCAGATATGTACCTATAATTTTGTTTTGCTGTTTTGGGAGGTATATGATGGATGGCAGGTTAGTATTGCAGCATCTTACAATGTTGACTGTCATTGAAATATTCCGCAATCCACATTTCAGTAACAATTCTATTTGGAATGGTAACATTCAGTGAGGGAAACCTTGACGTATATCACACATGTTCTTAGTCATAACGGCTCACAATACTTAGTGCTAAAATAATAATGACTTTACACATCCTTTATGTTTATAACTGAACTCCAGGCAAATATAAAAGACACAAATGAATGCAGCTCTGTGTTTATTATTAATACATTACATTTATTTTTTAATAAATAATAATAACTACTTGCCGCCTGCGCTATAGCCGAAAGATGGCTACAGTGCAGGCCTTAAAGTGGAGTTCCACCCACTTTTACAACTCTTCAGCATCCCTCACTAAACTGTGCACTGTAAACAAATTGGATATATATATATATTTTTTTTTTTTTTTCTCAGCACCTATATGTATATCTGCTGTATTCATTTTTCACTTCCTCCTCCCTGGCCGTGGCCCATCGCATCATTTCCTGTTTGCAATGCCTTCTGGGAAGAACGGCAACTTCCTCTGACGTTGCTATGGAAACCTGACCTGAAACCTATTACACTGCTTGTGCTGCACTGAGCATGTGCGAGATCTGCAAAGATGAGATCCAGGAAGAAATACAGTCTGGCTTCAGATGCCCACACTTAAGAGGGCCACGGCCTGCTGTAAGTTTATAAAATAACAAACTACTGCTATAAACTAACAAAACAGACCTTAGTTTACAGACTAACTTTACTAGAATACATTAAGCTTGTGTATTATAGGGGTATTTTTATTCAAAAAGTATAATTTCGGCCGGAACACCACTTTAATTGCATCCGTGGACGTCCTCCTGAGCAAGTGATGTCATGCGCGGCGCGCTCTGTGATCACCGAGTCTAATGCCCCGTACACACGAGCGGAATGTCCGACAGAAAAAGTCAGACGGAAGCTTTTCATCCTCTATTTCGATCATGTGTATGCCTCATTGGACTTTTTATGTCGAAAATTCTGACGGACCTAGAAATGGAACATGTTCTAAATATTTCCAATGGAACCAATTTCTATCGGGAAAACCGCTCTTCTGTATGCTGGTCCGACGGACCAAAAATGACGCATGCTCTGAAGCAAGTGTGAGATAGAAGCTATTGGCTACTGGCTATTGAACTTCCTTTTTCTAGTCCCGTCGTACGTGCTGTACATCACCGCGTTCTGGACGGTCAGACTTTGCTGTGATCGTGTGTAGGCAAGACAGTTTCAGTGAAAAACCTTCAGAGTTTATTTCAACGGGAAAACCGGTCGTGTGTACAGGGCATAAGAGACTCGGGCTGATCACAGATCCGAGTAAGGGGTCAATCCTGGCCCCTTACCGTGTGATCAGCTAGGGCTGGGCGATTTTCTCTCAAAAAAAAACAAAAAATCTGCGATTTTTTTAAAACAAAAAAACTCCATTCACAATTCGAATCTTGTTTTTTTTTTTTTTTTTTTTTCATGGACACCGCGCCGGTCCTGAGGAGCTGCGGGCAGTAGTTTTTAGGCGAGGCCGCGGCTTCGGCCTAGTCTGCAGCGTCTGGCCTCGCGGACTAGGCCAAAGCCGCGGCCTCGCCTAAAAACTCCTGCCTGTAGCTCCTCAAAACCGGCGTGGTGAAAAAAAAAATCTAAAGAAAACGATTTCGCTTAAATTTTGAATCAATTTGACCTCTCAACTATGATCAGCTGTCAGCCAATGACGGCTGATCACGTGATGTAAACAGAAGCTCGGTAATCTGTATTTTTTTTTTTCCCGATCACCGGCTTCTGTCAGATGGACATCGGTCCCTCACACAGAAAGCCGTGGCTGCATTTTCTCTGCCCACCAGTGTCAGCTACCAGTGCCCACTGTGCCACCTAGCAGTGCCCACAGTGCCACCCATCAATGCCCACCAGTGCTGCCAATCAATGCCCATCAGTGTCACAGTACCATTCAGTGCCACCCATCAGTGATCATCAGTGCCACCTATCAGTGCCGCCTCATCAGTGTTTATCAGTGCCACCTATCAGTGCCCATCAGTGCCACCCATCAGTGCCCATCAGTGCCACCCATCAGTGCCCATCAGTGCCACCCATCAGTGATCATCAGTGCCACCTATCAGTGCCCATCAGCACAGCCTATCAGTGCCCATCAGCGCAGCCTATCAGTGCCCATCATCGCACATCAGTGAAGGAGAAAAATTACCTATCTTCAAAATTTTATAACAAACTATGAACCAGTTTTTTGGGGTTTTTTTTCCAAAATTTACAGTCCTTTTTTGTTTTATTTAGCAAAAAAAAAAAACAGCAGCAATTAAATACCACCAAAAGAAAGCTCTGTCTGTGTCAAAAAAAATGATAAAAATTTCATTTGGGTACAGTGTTGCATGACCGCGCAATTGTCATTCAAAGAGTGACAGCGCTGAAAGCTGAAAATTGGTCTGGGCAGGAAAGGGGGTCTAGGTGCCTGGTAAGCAAGTGGATAAAGTACCCGAATCTGACCTGGTATCGGTTTCTAGCAGGTACTGTACAGAAGAGCCCAGACTGGGAAAGAAGCAGCACAAGGAACCCGATCCATTTTGCTGCAGTGCTCATAGGGCATAGCAGAGAGATGCTCAACAGTCTGCTGCTTCTCCTTTCATTGTCAATCACAGGCTGGGGGAGGGACAAGACCTGTAAAAGTTGTTTAACTAAAACAAAGAAAAAACAGGTCTCCTGCCAGACAGACAATCAGGGTTGTGCTCTGTGTCATGGCTGCCACTGGAACAAGCCCCCCCCCTTCAGAAGCTCCCCTATATCCTGTTCTTTTCTGTCCTGGTGACATTGTCTACCAGGAGGTAGAGAAAAGAGGAACCTGCAGCAAAAAGCTGTCTGGGGTTCAAACCCATCCCTTTCTAAAATAAGAAAAAAACGTTTGGGTTTTTATAGATTTTAACAGTAAGTAACAGTATGGGAGGCATGACTTTATTTGTACAGTATGAATGACTTAAAGGCTAACTCCACTTTCATGGGGAAAAAAAAATAGGAAATAAAGAAAAAATATTATAGCGTGTACAATTGCGATACAAGTCATATTGTAATTGAATGCAATTAGGAATTACCTTTCCTTCTCAATCTGCAGCCGATGTAATTTTCTATAAAATGCGAAGCAATATGGCTACATGGAGTTGTTCTGTACACAAAATGTGTACTGACCACTCCCCGGAAACATCTTTTCCTCCTTGTGGGATTGGCTCACCAATTTTCCCAGAGGTTTGCCTAAGATACAGGTCAGATTTCAGGCATCCCCTGCAACAAAAATGTCATTTTTGGTGAGACATTTCCAATAGGAATACGTCGAAAGGGATGCAGGCCCAGCAGCTTTCCTCGTTCGTGCCCTGCAGCTGCCACAGCTGACTAATAATTATGAAACCACTCCCATTAGACCCACTCGGCCCAGAGGCACAGACAAACACACATGGATTTCTTCAGAATGCGAAAAGGTAGTAATCTGCAACAAAGGTTGTTATAATCCTTGCAATGTACATCGATCACCCAGGGGGGGAACGTTTTTTTTCTCAACAAAAGTGGAGTTACGCTTTAACATCACTCTTTAAACATACCCTAAAAACGTAACCAGCTCAATAGAACAGGTACCATGTAGAATTTCTGTCATTATTTTTTGCTGTCTGTATCCACATTGGATAGGTTTCTCCTTGGTTCCTGTACTAAAACACATCTGGAAGTAGAGAGAAATCTACCCAATGGGGACACAGTCAACAGTAGAGGGTAATTGATCACCCCTTACCCATAGGATCCAAAGCAAAAACATTTTGGATGTGTAGGGACACTGTCTTAAGCAGGGGTGTCCTTAGCTTAAAGTTAGTGTTGTTGCTAGGCTGTAGTCGGCATCAGCCTGAGCTCTAAATTGTTATGGTGTTGCTTTTCATTGGGTTTCCCCGAGGCTTAGATTATCCTTTGCTTCTGCCTACTGTTAGAGAGTGTCCCTGGCAGTTGAGCAAGAAGACAATAATTCTTGGTTATGAATATTTATTTCTCCCTGGCCAACAACTAGGAGATTTAACTCCAGAGGTGCATGATGGAGGAGGATATATTTGGAATGACCTTCCAAAAAGGCAAAAACAGACTTTGAACCTTGCCTATAGGGCTGTTGTCAGGAGGTGAGGCTTTCTTGGAGGCCAGTTCCTTCCAGGCCTGCTGCCCCCCAGATGGTGAAGCCAAGAAAGGGGCTGAGTCTGGAGCCTGATGGGCTTGCACTGTCTTGCTGGAAGGTACATCTAGGAGGGGTGAAGGCCAAAGTTGTGGGAGTCTTGTTGGTGCACCAGGGGAACAAACTTCTAAAGAGTGTCCTGAAGAGCTGGATAGAAGCTTCTGCCAGTGGACATTGTAGGAAGGTTGTGTTGCCTGAAGCTACTTAACAGTTTAAAAAATAAAATTGAGGGTGTCTGCTTAAAGGTTCACATTTCAGTATTTTAAATGCCTAAAGCCATTTTGGTTACTTTTTGTGTATCCTGTGCCCCAACCCTCTCTCCCTGAGTTTGTTGTGTGCTATGTTCTAAAATTACTGGCACCCAATTTTTTCCACCCCATGAAGCGTCTATAATTCAAGAGTCAAGATTCTTGCCAGCTAGGGTCCCACTAAGCTACTCAGGGGTAAGGGGTTGCCAAATATTGTATTAATGCCTAATTCCCCCTTCCAACTCTTGAGTGAATGCAGTTTGAATTATCCACCAGCTTCTTAAATCTTATGAAGGCTTCAACAGCAAGATCCCTGTATGTGAGTTATCAACCACGCCAATGTAAACTATATTAATTTTGAGGGCATCTATAGAGTCCACCATGGGTAGGTGGATGAGATTTTTGCCACTAGAGTCCCAACAGATATAAGAAGCCAGTTGGGCAGTCAATCAACCTGCAACAGCCAAAAAATGAATGAGTTTTTAGTGGAAGTCCTATTTCAGTTTTGGCAAGCGTGTTGAAGTGTTGCCTGACGTAATAGACAGAAGTCAGTAAAAGGAAACAGAGCAACACCATGGGAAACCCCTTTTTTATCAGGTTGTTTTCATTGTAAGAGGAGGTTCACTGGAAACAGTTAATACATCAAGTCCTATGTTAGGCAATCCACAATTCTTGCTTATCTGTGGCTATCAGGAAGCCTCACTTCCCCTTTATATGCAGGAAAGCCTGCCCTGGAAGCAGCTTACAGGATGCTGGTGAATGATGAGGGATAGAAGTCCATGGGAACGGAAGCTTAACTGTGCAAATACTGATTTTATTTCTTGTCTCCACAGATATACAAGCATGAGGTCACATTGTAAAAATGGGCAAAATTAAGAGGTTTTTTTAGGCTAACTTAGAAAGTTGTTGCACTGATCCTCTACCTTACTGGATGAAGACCATGCAATGGGTTTCCCAATGAATGCCCATGTACTGTACCCTTCACCAGACCGTGGAAATCCTCATCTCTACAAGACCTATCAGGCCTGCAATCTGAATGAAAGAAATGTGTGCATATATGGCTAGCTTTAAGATTACAGAGAAGGTTCGTTTTTGGGTTACCTGTAGGTAGTCTAGTACACACGACCGGACTTTACGGCATACTTGGTCCTGCGGACTGGAGTCAGTCGGACAATTTGATCGTGTGTGGGCTCCAGCGGACTTTTTTCCCCAAAAATTCAACAGACCTAGAAATGAAACATATTTCAAATCTTTTCGACGGACTCGAGTCCGGTCGAAAAGTCCGCTCGTCTATATGCTAGTCCGACTGACAAAAAACGACGCTAGGGCAGCTATTGGCTACTGGCATTCATGGTTCCCTCAATGAACTGTAGCTCCCCAGTGCTCTCATGCAGCCCCAGACCATGACACTCCCACCACCATACTTGACTGTAGGCAAGACACACTTGTCTTTGTACTCCTCACCTGGTTGCCGCCACACACGCTTGACACCATCTGAACCAAATAAGCTGGCATTCAACTTCCTTGTTTTAGTCCGGCCGTACGTCATCATGTACGAATCCATCGGACTTTGGTTGATCGTGTGTAGGCCGTTCATTCGTAAAGTCCATCGTAAAGTCTGTTGAAAAGTCCATCGGACAAAGTCTGCCGCAAAGTCCGCTCGTGTGTACGCGGCATTAGGGTCACAGGGAAGGTCAGTGTTAGGATTGAAGAAAGGGTTAGAGTTGGGTTTACAAGGAGGGTTGGTGTTAGGGTTATAATGAAGGTTAGTGTTAGAGTTACATGGAGGTAGTGTTAGGGTTACAGGGAGAGTTTGTTTTAAGATTAAAAGAAGGGTTAGTGTTAGGATTATGGGGAAGGTTAGTGTTAAAGCAACAGGGAGGGTTAAGGTTAGGATTATGGATAGGATTTGTTTTAGCATTAAAGGAAGGGTTAGTGTTAGGATTAAAATAAGTGTTAGTGTTAGGGTTACAGGGATGGTTGGTGTTAGGGTTACAAGGAGGGGTAGTGTTAGAATTAAAGGAAGGGTTAGCGTTAGGTCCACAGGGAGGGTTAGCGTTAGGTCCACAGGGAGGGTTAGCGTTAGGTCCACAGGGAGGGTTAGCGTTAGGTCCATAGGGAGGGTTAGCGTTAGGTCTACAGGGAGGGTTAGTGTTAGGATTACACAGAGGATTAGTGCTAGAATTAAAGGAAGGGCTAGTGTTAGGGCTATAGGGTGGGTTGGTGTTAGGATTAAAGGAAGGATTAGTATTAGGGTTACAGGGAGGATTACTGTTACAATTATAGAGTGTTAGGATATAAGGGAGGGTTAGTGTTGGGGTTGCAGGGAGGGTCAGTTCTAGGGTTAAAGGAAGGGTTCGTTTTAGGTTTAGAAGGAGGGTTAGTGCTAAGATTAGCAAGATAGGATTAGTGATTGTGTTACAGGGAGGTTTAGTGTTAGGATTAAAGGAAGGGTTAGTTTTACAGGGAGGATTATTGTTAGGATTGTAGAGTGTTAGGGTTGCAGGGAAGGCCAGTGCTAGGATTAAAGGAAAGGTTAGTGTTAGCTTTAGAGGGAAGGTTAGTGCTAAGATTTGCAAGGTAGGATTAGTGATTGGGTTACAGGGAGAGTTAGTGTTAAGATTACAGGGTAGGATTAGTGAGAGAATTACAGGGAGGATTATTGTTAGGATTGTAGAGTATTAGGGTTGCAAGGAGGGCCAGTGCTAGGAATAAAGGACGGTTTAGTGTTGGGTTTAGAGAGAGGGTTAATGCTAAGATTAGCAGGGTAGGGTTACAAGGAGGTTTAGTGTTGGGGTTGCAGGGAGGGCCAATAGTAGGAATAAAGGAAGGGTTAGTGCTAAGATTAGCAGGGTAGAATTAGTGATTGGGTTACAGGGAGGGTTAGTGTTAGGAATACAGAGTAGGATTAGGGATAGAATTACAGGGGAAGTTATTGTGAAGGATGTAATAGGGTTTAGAGAGGGCTATTGTGAATGGAGTATAGGTTAGTACTTTACTCTCACCACCAAAAACTACCAATGCAAAGCGTTGAGCAATAAAATAAAGCCAAAATCACATACTGACACAGTTATTATATATATATATTTATATATATATATATATATATATATATATATATATATATATATATATATTGTGCATTCCATAACATACTGCACTGCAGCACAGAAATATGACTGATTTTTATAACAATTCCAAGTTTTCTGCAGTACAGTGACTGTGTTGTACCACTGGGAACTGTTATGTGAATGCTGCATTACAGCCCATAAAAGGTTGTTATTTTCTTACTTAGAAAATAATGTCTTTATTAGTGTGACTGGTGTGGCACATTGGCAATATGAATTTTTATTCAGTGTGCAAAGTTCTGCTTTCATCTCTCAGTTCCATGTCATGTGTATCTGCGCCTTTATTTCTGGGGAATGGAAGGTTTGTTAATCATCAGTAAGCACCAAATCAAGTCTGCTGCCTTACCGATGGTTAGAATTCGACTCGAAACAGATGTTTAATGCATTAAACACAACTGGGAATACTTGCAATAGGAACAGGTAAAGCAGAGCACGGTACCAATGCTGTTGTTGATAACATTATAGGGTGAGATGTATTCCAAGCCACAAGTCCGAGAAACAAAGTAATACTGTGCTAGTTACTGGATCAAGGCCAAGCCAAGGGCAGAAGTGGCAACTAGTAAACTGGTAAGCACTTGTGTTTATGTGCAAAGTAAATATAAAAAAATGTAACAACTGGGGTCATGTCATGCCTACCTTGGCCCATCTCTTTACATTGGACGGCTATTAGGGCCTATCACGATTCACCTGTAGGTAGGTAGAGGTTGGGTGTTTTCTTTAATTCATCCTCCTTCCCGGATTTATTTCCTCCCTGGCAGGATCTCATAAATAGTGAGGGAGGGGTCTAGATGAGTTAGTCTGTGTTAGCCATGAAGGGGAACAACATGGAGCAGAGACTTTAACCCATGGGTTCTCAACCTGTGGCCCTCTAGCTTTTGCAAAACTACAAGTCCCATCATGCCTCTGTCTTTGGAAGTCATGCTTGTACCTGTCAGCCTTGCAATGCCACTTGTAGTTCCGCAACAGCTGGAGGGCCACAGGTTGAGCACGTGTGCTTTAACCCTTTCATTTACCCTGCAGATGGGCACCAAGGGATACCTCACCAACCCTATGGAACTACTGACTGCTTTGTGCAGAGAATCTTTTCTGTTAAACGGTGTTTGGCCTAGGACCTGAATGTCTGAGATACATAGTGTGACGGGTAGGGTAATATGATCAGGAGGGGGGGACCTACTTTTCAAGTGTATAAAAAGCCTGTACCCTTGTCCAATAAAACAGTCCATGTTCCAGTTTGCAACTGAGCTAGTGTCGCCTGGTTCTTGGTTACAATATGTGGCTGTAATATCTGGTACCTGAAGGTCCAGGCTGGAGGAAGCAGTGTACTAATGGAGGCACTCAAGTGGAGTGCGACAGGGTTCCGTTACATACAGTATACTGATCTAATCTTCAGTAAAAAGTTTGTCTTCATGCGGCCTCAGTGTGAGTTCTTCAGGCAACCCATTGGATGGATTGACAGAATAACAGTTGCAGTAATGCCACCTGGCTGTCAAGCCTCGGGGAGAAGCTGGGCCAGCATTCTGATACCCTTGGGAGTGAGGGGGTACAGCCACGCAACCAGGAGGGTGGTCTGTGGATCCTGTCACTGGCAACCCATTCATGAATGAATGAATAATTTGTAAAGCGCTGCAAATGCGAACTGAATCGCCTCAAGGCACTGAATGTGTTGTGTTGTCAGCTTCTTAGAAGAGGTAGGTCTTGAGTTTTTTCCTGAAGGCCAGATGGTTTTCTTCCATGCGGATGTTAGTCGGAAGAGTGTTCCATAGCCGAGGTCCTTGGACTGCAAACCTTCGTTCTCCCTTTGCTTTGTAGCAGAATTTGGGAATGAGGAGGAGGTTTTGGCTAGGTGATCGAAGGTTACGATTGGGTGTGTAGTGTTTTATTTTATCTTGGAGGTATTGAGGGGCGTTTCCTTGTATGCATTTGTGGGTGAGGCAAAGGGTCTTGAACGTGATCCGATTCTTTACGGTTAGCCAATGTAGGCTCCTCAGGGATCGAGAGGGAGAGTAAGTGGAACCTATAGGGATAGGTCAGCCAAGCCTGCAGGGTCAGTGCTTCCCTTCTTTCATATAGTAAGGGGTGCTCCAGCTGCCTGCTGTGGCCACGATTGAGGTAGATTGTCACCCGCTTACACACCTGCATCCCTGATGACGTTGGAGGCATTTGGTTACAAAGAGACTCCGCTTTCCCAGCCTGTTCCAAAGCTCAGAATTCTTACACGTTCACAGTAAGACCCCACACCTCCTGACTCCACTACCATGTAACCCAACAGGGGCCACTCCAAAGAGTAACCAATATTATAATTATGTGCGGCTCTTCTGATGATGTTGAGGGCCCCCATATCTAAAAAGTTGACCAACAATCTTATATCCCAATCTCTCTGCTGAATGTAAATGTGAAATTCTGTGCTAAAATATTAGCAAATGGACTCAAACCACTTCTGTCAAATTGAATTCACCCAGATCAAGCAGGTTTGTGCCAGGCTGGGATGCCATAGACAACGCCTCTAGTGCAATACCTTTTAATACACTCCGTGTCTTCCTCTAAGCTACCAGGTCTTCTCCTGTCCACTGTTGCCAGAAAGGTGTTTGAGTGAATGAATTATTTATTTCTTTTCACATTCCTGAAAAAAACTGGTTTGGTCCATAAACTGTTATAAAGAATAAAAGCTTTATATTTGGCACCATCAGCACAGGTCCATGTAAATGGATATCTGTCAGGGTTGTTTGAGCTGGGTAAAGGCACATGGCAGGGTTGTCCACTCTCCCCTGTGCTATTTGTCCTGCTTCTGGAGCCTCTCCTAAATGCTATCAGGCACAACCCTGAGGAAAGGAAGAGGGGGAGGGTCTTTTAGCACGTCATCAGGAGGCATGCCTGCTGAACCTGGAACAGTCGGCAGCCTAGCGATGATGTCACAGGGAAACATGGCGGTGTGGGAACGAGCACTGCTAGAAGAGAAGAAGCTCTCAGCTGAACAGTGCAGGATCTGCTGGTTGGGTGAATATCAAAACTTAGCAGAACTCAGCACTGGGTAGGTAAGGCTTAAAAAAAATAGAGGGGATAGAGGTGAAGTTCTACTTTAAAGCCCAACTGTAAGATCTTCTGAATTCAAATTAGTGGCATATGCTGATGACATGCTCTTTTTTTTTGGTTCAAAAGTTGGAGATCTCTTTGTCAGCACTTACTGAATGTCATAACTAGAAACCTTTCACCAGTTGTCTAACTTCAAACTCAAC
Organism: Lithobates clamitans; assembly: GCA_037952925.1. Taxonomy (NCBI): domain Eukaryota; kingdom Metazoa; phylum Chordata; class Amphibia; order Anura; family Ranidae; genus Lithobates; species Lithobates clamitans. Next base: position 1,426,789 of record JBBGZY010001798.1, read on the forward strand.
ATGTCTAAGGCTAAAATACTAAATATATACCTTTATCCAGGAAGGGTAAAATGACAACAAGAAGCTTTGCCATTTGTATGGAAAGTTCTTATGCTAAAGTACTTAACCTCACTGTAATGCAATTGAGTTAATGCACCACAATCACAAAGCTTTACTTGACACTCTTTCCCAGGACCTAAATAGATTGGACTTTCCCCACTTCACTTGGCTGGGTCTCATAAATATTATAACGATGACCATACTCCGGAGAATATTATACCACATGCAGATGCTTCCTATCCCACTTCCTACTTCCTTCTTTGCTACAATCAGAAATGTAATTCTTGCAAAGAAGCAAAACCAAGCCTAAACATTAAACTCTTGTGTAGACCCAAGTCAGATGGAGGGCTGAGCCTTCTGAAATGTTAAAAAAATACCACGAAGCAGTAATCCTCACAAGGGCATTAGACTGGCACCTTCATGCCTCTCAAAAACGATGGGTCCATTTGGAATTTGTGCTCAGCCATAGCCAAGCCCATTTAAGTGTATGGGTACTAAAGCGTCATAGACAACATCACCTCTTATAAAACAAGCTGTTTAGATATTGACAATATGAAGGTCTAATTTTCCAATGGTATCTGTTATCAACTCACCTTGGTTCCCCTCCTGGGGCTTTTAAGTGCTGCATAATGGAGTACTCTCTTAGATTATATTTCCTATAAAAGAAAAATGGGGCACATCCTCCCTAGACCAGAGGTGTCAATCAATTTAATTGGGGGCTGTATCAACAATGCATTATGGTTGCCCTTAAAGAGCCAGTTGTATCTGTAAGACTATATAAATCCTTCTACTCTTTATGATACCAGCAGTAAGTGACCCTCCTTTTCAACTGGCATAGAATTGTGCTATTCTCATAATAAGAATGTCCAGAGCACTAAACCCTCCTTACATCAAATGTCAAGAGCCCCCCCCCCCTATCAGAAGTCAAGAGTCCCTCACCCCCCTTACATTACAGTGCACCCCCCCTTAGCTTGTGCTGCTGCTGGGAAGAAGCTGGGGGTAGGGCTGGGAAACAAAGTGCAGAGTCTGGAGGAGGACCAGAGGAGGGCTGGAGTCAGCTGCCGGAGTCTGCTGAATGCTGGGACCAGGGGAGGCAGAGAAAAGAGGGTACTGTGGCTGCACAGAGAGGCACAGGATCTGTAGGAGGAATTATGTCCTCCTCTCTGCTGCCGACTGCTGAGACCGCACTGTGCCCCCAGCTCACCTAGTTGCGTGACAATATCGGAGACCCGTCACCCGATTGGCCGAGAGGAAAAGCGATCCTATTGGCCGCCGAAGAGGAGGAGGGAGGAGACGCAGGGGAAGCCGCGGTGAAGCACCAGGAGGAGACGTGGCCCAGAGGAAGCGCTGCCCGCGACCTAGATGGGGTTGGTGACTGACCGACCGGGGGAGGTGCATGTGACTCGGCCGACCCAGCCGCCACTGATTCCATGTACCCTAATCCCTATCCATGTTCATTGATCTCAAATATACACTAAAAACCAAAACCCCTAGACTGTTTCTTGAGCCATTTGGAGAGTGTGGAAAATTCCTGTCAATGGCTGTGGGTGCCGTGTGAGGGAAAAGGCCAGAATTCTAGTGGCTCCTTCATGGGTAGCGCTACATTACCTTCATTGTAAAGGTTTGTGGACTATTATAAGCTAGCCATTATAATGGCTAGCTTGTAATCAGAGGTTCCTGGACTGGAGCTCGGGTTGTACTTGAAAGGGGCCCCTGTGGTTTACTTTGTTTCCACTGTACGTAAGAATCTATTGGTACTTACCCAAAAGTCTCCTATCCCATTCCTCCACAATGTTGCAAAAAAGTCTTATCCCTGTACACCAGGGACAACTGATTGCAACAAGAGAGGGACTAATTCCTAAGGGTGGATTAATACTGCAGTATGGAAGATAAAGTACAATATAATTTGGATACATACTATCAGAGGGCATGTTGGTTGGCATTCAAATCTGCAAACCAAAACATGTCTCTGATTACCCAGTGATTGCCCACAATATTTTAATTAAGTCATTTACATTCATCTAGCCACAGATGGCTGGGTGCAGCCAAGGAGGTCTCACTTATACCTTCATACAGGTACCACGTGCTAGGCCAACAATCACACACACTCTCCTAATTTCCTACTTAGATGCCAGGTTTTTCCTCTGTTGCTTTGGTATTCCAACCTCCTTCCATCCCTTATGTTGCTATTTGCAAATGAAGAAAAGGTCCCAAACTCTATCATTGGCTGTCATTAGAAACAGGCCGCCTTACAATGGTTGTCAATGCAGGTAGATGATCAATCCATTGTTCACTGCTCAGGGAAACCCTAGTAACCAGTGGAGGAAACCTGGTTAAGAAGGCCTGCCTTAGAGGGACCATAATTTCAAAAATCTACCAAGAAAACTAGTTCCCTGAAAGGTACCCATAAAAATGCAATAAAAGAAAATTTTATTTGATTGAGTATTCCTGGACAGAGGAATCTGAGAAAATATTAGCGGGTGATTACTGTAACTCACTGGATACTCCTCTACCCCAGAAACAGCTGATGGGACTCTTGGCTTGCTCTCTGTTCTTGGAGGACCCACTGGAGGCAATTCCTGGTAACTACTAGTAATCTGTTTTCCTCCCACCTAGTGCTTAAGTTAATAATATCCCCTCATTTTTTTGTGAGTATCTTTTGTACTATCTACCTTCCTTTCTATCCCATAACTACTTTTTGCACCACTTTTATCTCTACTCTATCCTACAACTCTGCAGGAGGATATGTGGAATACAGTTATGCACGAGCGGACTTTACGGCAGACTTTGCCCGGCGGACTTTTCGACGGACTTTATGACGGACTTTCTGAATGAACGGACTTGCCTACATGCAATCCACCAAAGTCCGTCGAATTCGTACGTGATGACGTGCGACCGGACTAAAACAAGGAAGTTCATAGCCAGTAGCCAATAGCTGCCCTAGCGTGGCTTTTTGTCCGTCGAACTAGCATACAGACGAGCGGACTTTTCGATCGGACTCGAGTTCAACGGATAGATTTAAAACATGTTTCAAATCTAAGTCCGTCCAACTTTTGAGAAAACAAAGTCCGCTGGAGCCCACACACGATCGAATTGTCCGACGAAATCCCGTCCGCCGGGCAAAGTCTGCCGTAAAGTCCGCTCGTGTGTACGCGGCATTAGAGGTTGGGTTATTTCCCTCGCAGTCCACTGGCCTTGCTGACATGACAACTTAGACCCATTCATGGTTAGATCTTGAGATAATTATGCGTATTTGATGTCCAGTCTCTTTATATGTACCTGCAAGTTTGACTGTATGTTTATTCCTACTAATCATGTTTGTTGTACCTGAACAACTTTCTTGCTGTTGTAAACCTTGAAAACTAACAAATAAGGAGTACATTAAAAAAAAAAAAAAAAAATACCAGGAAAAACAATGCACACGTAGAAAAAAAAGTGCATTTTATTTAAAAATCGTACAACAAATAAAGAATATACAAGTCATTAATTAAAAAGACTTATTCCCCCCATCCTTGCATAATACATTTTGTTTTCTTTTCTGCCCCATCTAGAGAGTTTTTTGAATGTTATAGGTGAATGTTACAGGTGATAGAAGGAACTTCTTTTATCCCTGTCATAATCACAATGCAAAATAAGTTCAGAAATTGGTGGTGAGCTGAAAAATACAGCCCAAGCAGCTCGTCGTTAACAAACCACCTATTTGAAATGCTTTTTTTGTAAAAGAAAACAAATGGAAATTCCAAAGTCTGACCTTAAGCTGGAGTTTCAAGCTCTACCCTAAAACAGCCATTAAGGGGAGGCCTCACCCTGTTCTTTTTTTATGGAGAATGCGACTTTGGGTGGAAGGGGGGATGGAGCTCAGAACATTCATGGGTAATGCAGTAGCTCAATATGTTTTGGTTCTGGCTTGATTGGCTTTTTAACCAACATGCATTTTAAAGGATACCTCTAATGATGGAAATATGTAGGATGCCAGTGCTGACTTCCCTCCTCTGAAAACGCAAGCTGTTTGGCTGTCATGTTAATGAATTGGATTTAAAACATTCCTAATCACTAAACTGCATGGAAATCAGGAGTTCTGACTTCACTTCCTGCATGCTTGCTATGAATCGGTGACTCAAACAATTGAAGTTGGAAGAAGCCGGCAGTGTCTTGTTCAAAAGGTGGTCAGCAATGGCATCCCGCATATTTCTCCCAGTACAGGTTGCCTATACTAAGAGCCTCTCACCCAGACCCAGCAGGCTGAGCCTTCTTGTGGTGCAGGCCAATATTTAAAGGAACGTAGTCAATAGGTTCTCTTGCAGAAGAAAATACCGCTGCCATAACTTCCTACTAAATAAAGAAACTGGTACGCTTTGATACTGTTAATTATGGAATAAACCTGGCTTGGTCCTCATCCAATACATGTAATAGCTTAGGTCATATATAGAAGGTGAGTACCAATATTTGAGGGAACACAGTCAATAGATTCTCTTGGGGAAGAAAACACCACTCCCGTAGCTTCCTACTGAATAAAGGAACCGGTACGCTTTCATATTGTTGATTGCAGATTAAACCAGGCTTGGTCCCTATCCAATACATATATACGCTTAGGTCATATATAGAAGTTGTGTGCCAATATTTGAGGGAACACAGTCAATAGTATCTCTTGGGGAAGAAAACACCACTCCCTTAGCTTCCTTTTGAACAAAGGAACTGGTACGCTTTGATACTTTTGACCAAGGCCGCTGATAAGACATTACAGCCAGCCCTCTTGTACGGGGGGCCTGGGCACCTGCTGACACCGATCCTCTTCTGCCTCCCTCTGCAGCGCTGCCAGCTTCTCCTCCTCTTGGTTCTAGTCAATGCGGCCCTTCCATCTGCTGTCCGGACCCTCCTGTGTGCCCCATTTTTTCCGCAACGTTGCTGGCTTCCCTCCTGTCCCGGAGGAATGTTTCAGGATCGAGAGTGGGGAAAGGGGCCGGTAAACATGTAATTTACTGGCCCCTTCCTTTCCTGAATGAACACTGTGAGTGATTGGTAAAAATAACTCCTGTGTCTGTTCACCACTGAAACAGTTTACTATGCTTAAGTTTGTGAATGAGCAGGAAGCCTCAAAGCGCTTCCTATTCATTTACCTGTGCAGCTGAGGCTGAATAGAAAGGGTCTGATAAATCTACAGTATGTCCTCAGTCACTTTTGGCTTTGAGGAGGGGGCCCTGTCACGTACGCTGTATGGGGCCCCATAATTCCTAACAGCAGCCACGCTTTTGACTATAGATTAAACCAGGCTTGGTTCCCATCCAAGACATATAATAGCTTAGGTCATATATAGAAGGTGTGTGCTGGTCCATGGGAGTGGGACTACACAAGGGAGTTCTTAGATGGAGTGTCTGGGTGGTCGCTTATGGTCATGGACAACTAGTGCACCATACTGGGACTCTTGTGTTGACACTTCAGATTGATATTTTCTTATTTTTGCTTTTAAATGACACAGCTTATATTTGAGAGGCATTTTATATGCATGCGCAGTGGCTTGTGAGATATTAGGAAGTTACAGCCGGCTCTCAAATCAAATCCAAGATGGCAACGCTGGGGAGCCGCAGCCCAGCAAAGAATCAACTGTGGGGATGACAACACATGTGTACATGTGAATAATCTAATTCACCTTCTGGCTTATTAATTGGTGTACAGGGTTTTAAGGTGGCATGTAAATGCCAGCTACACATTCATCAGTTCTGCACTGAATTTGTTCAGATTTGCAAGTGTTTTCTTTGGAAGATTCTCCACACATCTACTTTTTATTAAAACTACGATTCATTCCAAATTATGATCATATATATACAATCATTGTCCATTACATTTTCATTCGGTTGATTTTTTTGCATCCTGTAAAAAGATTAAATTAACAAATCAATGTGCTACAACCCATTGATAAAATGACTGAAATCTTCCAACTAAAAAATTCCAATAGAGTTCAGTTTTTCTCGAACCAAACACAGGATCTTTAGGCTTAACCGTGGCCTTTATGCAGCTATCTGCCATGGGTTATATACAGCTTCTCTGCCATGGTTAAGCTTTGGTTCAGTCCCAACCCATGTTTTGTCAAACCCAGTAGGAAGCTGTCAGTACCAGGCCATCCAGCTGCAGACCAGGCATTCTCCACGCTGTAGCTGCATGCACACAAAGGGGTGGAGTTGGGGATGACATCATTGACCTAATATGGACCAGGTGACCATATTGGGTCTATGACAGTGACTTAATATGGCCATATTCAGTCAGTGATGTCACTGACAGCTTCTTTCCGGGTTTGCTATAACATGGGTTTGCACCAAGCCGGACCCAAGCTTATCCTGAGCTAAGACTAAAGATCCTGTGTCCTTAGATGTAAAATCCTTTTCATGGATTACAGTAAAGTCAAAACTGCTTTTTTGTCTTGAGATTTGATCAGTATTTTGTAATGATTGAACAGAAGAAGGTTATTACACATCGTTGTGTCCTGTTAACACTCAGCTGAAGGGTGGATGGCAGGCAAAGCAGAACATACAGACTTAGTAAGACGTAACATGCACTATGCTGTAAACCTTTGTGATTCAGCCCACAATGGTCTGAGCAGTGGCGTTGCTAGGGGGTGGCTTTTGGGGCTATAGCGCCGAATCTGGAGCCCATAGCCCCGAATCTCTGCAGCGGTCACCATGGGGAGGGGGCTCTCTCTGGGGACCATGATGTAAGGGGGGCTATCTGGGGACCCTAATGTAAGGGGGCTCTCTAGGGACCCTGATGTAATTGGGGGCTCTCTGGGGATATATATATATATATATATACACATACACACGTATTTTATATACCTGTGTATGCCCGCCCAAGTGTATGACTTTCTTTACTACTCTGCTATAGGCTCTAGCCCCAGATCTTTTGTAGACCTAGCAACGCCTCTGGGTCTGAGTAAAGAAAATTTAATTTTGATTGGCTTTAATGGATTGCTGCACTTTTCACGTTATTACTACAATTTGCTGGCCCTGATTATAGGGACATGCCAACCCTACTGTTATTTCTGCAGGTTGAATCCCCCACTGGCTTCTTACATCTCTGATGTCAAGAGCTGAATCCTGAGGTATACCTACCCACTGTGATGAGTAAGAGGTGTTTTATGCTTTTTACACTTTTAATCTATTTTATGTTACAGAAGATGCAACTGGATGAGTGAAATCACTGTTGTGGAAAGTGGGTTAAGGCTCAATGTTGATAGGGAACAGATCCAGCAAATATCAAGAAAGTTCTCCGGAGATGTATGAAGTCTTTAGGTGATTTAGACCATCAAATTTAACGCACAGAAAACTTCTGAAGATATATAAAGCCTTTAGGTGATTCAGACCATCAGTGTTAACCAACAGAAAACTTCCAAAGATATATGAAGTCTGTAGGCAATTCAGACCATCAGCAATAACCAACAGGAAACTTCCAGAGATATATGAAGCCTGTAGGTGATTTAGACCATCAGCGATAACCAACAGGAAACTTCCAGAGATATATGAAGTCTGTGGGTGATTCAGACCATCAATTTTAAACAAAAGAAAACTTCCAGAAATATATGAAGACTGTAGGTGATTCAGACCATCAATGGTAGCCAATATTCTTAGATATTCATGCACTGATCCTTTAAAGGTGCCTGATAGTGTTAATGCCCATTCGCACCGTATGCAAAGGGCACCCCTGCCCAATGGGTAATTTGCCTTATGTCCCATTAGTTGATTTCACACCACTGCAGCAAGTGAAATAGGAACATGCTGCATATTTACACAGCACAGTAAACACAAACACGCTATGGTGCATAAAGATGAATGAAATGTCATTTTGTGACATTTTAATAAAGTTAAAAAAAGTGCAATGCATTTTAACAATGCAACAACTCCCCATTTACAGCACACACCAGTGGACACATCTCATACAAAGGATAATGTGCATTGCTGGTGTGAATAGGCCCTCACAGAGACCCTATATCCTTGCCTATTTAGGGTAAAAGCATCTGTTTAAAGTCCCACTACCTTATATTAACCTAACAGTCCCCTGCCATACTTTTGGTTGCCACGGCAAAATACACAGTGCTTCTAGATAACAGGGAGCATGTGACCCCCCCCCCCCAACCATGAAGAAGTCCATCACTAGGTCTAAGCACTGTTGCACGACAAAGCAGGCAATGCCCATGCATCCTCTAAGCTTCAACACAGCTGTTATGGGTGTTTTGATGGCTGCAACTAAGGAAGGAGTGGCAGAGGAGCAATGGAGAGATAAGTAAAAAATGGTAAAGGGATTTACACTGGCATTCCCAATTCTGCCCTGAATTGGTAATATTACAGGTTCTCTTTAATAAAATCCCCATGTACACACTCTCTGTGTTCGCTGCTAATTCTGCCTAGACTAGCCTGCCCATAATACGGCCAATGATCGCTGCTGCCTTTGCTTACATTAAAGCAGATGGAAAGTTGACCACTAACTGCACAACAAGGGAAGTACGGACAGGGCTCCCATTAGAAATCATTGGTATAGCTTGACGAACAGAACCCACCCGGTCAACCCTTTCACATAACACATTGAAACGCTACCAGATTTCAAAACACTATCCAATTTTGTATAAATATGAGAAAGTAATACAGTACATAGAATTGTGATAAATGCTTACAGTGTAATAACACCAAGCACCCCCAAATAATTGGTAGTGCAGATGCCCCATGTTCTCAGGAGAAGATCAGCGGGGTATGTGTGCATACATCCAAGAGGTTCCACAGCTTCTGGGGCCTCTCGGGAAGGCGAATCTGAGATCCTGTTCATGTCAAGATACCTTCAATTGGAAGAATCCAGACTGTCTTTACATCTCTATTTCCAAGGAAGGGCTCCATGGGCGAGCCAGGAGCCGCCACTTAACATCTGATCACCTGGCTGCTGCCTTTCCTCTTTAGTGTGACACAAACCAGGCACCCAACTGAGGGCGCACAGCCTGGCTAACTCAGTCATTTGTGAGCAGAAGCTCTTGAGCCTGTGGATAACAGCAGACGAGGAGTGGGGACATTACTGGTGACTCATATATTGGAGAGCTTGGAGCACTACGGCATTGGTACCGCACAGGCAAGCCTCACCAGGCTTGGGCCCCTCTGCCAACCCTATGGTACCCAAGACAACATAACTTCCAACTACTTGAAATGGTGAAGAGCGATGACTTTTAGCACCCAATATGTAGGCAAAGGACACTTCCCTGCCACAGTCGCTGTTACACAGACCATGAAGATCTAATGTGTAGAAAATCATTGGCTAAACCACCCAAGTGCTTTTTTGAATTCTATGTTTCCATTCTATTGACTTTTCAAAATAACACATGCATTAATATAGAGGTTGGATAAAAAGTTTAGTGCAGCATAACAGTTTTGGTAGTAAAATTGTACATTTCGTATAGAGATGTGCACATCAGACCAAACGGAGAGACAACTGAGGCTGCAGAAGGGTTTTGGTCTTAAAGGTGGGACAGTCCCTCCATTTGAGGGACAGTTGGGAGCTATACAGTACAGAACACAGACTGTACCCAATAGGGATCTGCTACAGTCAGAAAACTTCTGTCATCTAAAATGCCTTTTGTCCATAACATTCTTCCCCAGCTGTTCAACTCTTCATTGTTCTCCTTTACCTTTTCCTATTCATTCTCTTATAGTGGACCTATAGTTTAATAACATCCCCCCACACCTTCCCTGATAACATTTCTGCTCCAGGCCCTTTTTAATGCTGGTCTTATGATCAAATAATTGGTCATATGAGCTCAGCAAACTTAGATGACTGATGTTCACCAAAAGTTGCCCATTCAGTTTCTCTACCTGAACAACAATCTATGATTAAGGTCAAAATGGCCGAAACACTTTAGCGCCTCTGTTGGGTTGGACTCAGGCCTGTACTGGCCATCAGGACTACAGGGAGTTTCCAGGTGGGCCGATGGCTTAGTGGGCTGGTTTCAGTAATGGCTTTCTTGGTGCGCCCTCAACTTCACACAGTGATGTGAGAAAGATGAGAAAAATACAGAGGAGAATAAGTGAAATAGTAAAAGAGGTTAGTGAGGACTTCTTATGTTATGCTACTTATGTTTTTTTGCACAATTGCGTATAGTTTATATACTGTTTTTGTGCTTGTTTGCACAAATAAAGTGGGCCGGTCTGGATGAAGTCCAGGGCCAAATTTTTATCCCAGTCCAGCCCTGGTTGGACTTTAGCAAATTATTTGCAATGATCATTACCGAAGTGCCTTTGCAATAATGTTTTTTAACTTGTGATGGTCTGCAGAAGCCAAAAATGTGCATGAGTGTTCCCCTTCAACTAAATTGGGTGAGGAAGTCATAGAGTTGCTCATTTTACCCACAATACCAATCTACGCTCTTTGCTAAGTTCCCATGACCAATCACCAAGCATTTGTTCACAAAACTTGCACCTGAGGGAGCCCAGCACAGCGCATTCATCAGGAAAGGTAATTAACCACATGTTTTACTATCTGTAAGTATGATGGGACAAGACAGTCTGGAGGGTGGAGGTTCTGTACAGATCCAACTTAAGGCTTCATTCACACTGGCATTGACAAACCTGCATTTATAGAATATTTCTAAACATTTATGAACGCTTGTAATAAATTTAATTCATGTAAGGGCCTGCATGTTAAAAAAATCCTATTTAGAGTACAAGTTGGTGTAAGTTGTGTGCTGGTGGTGCGGAACGGTGCTTTGCATTATAATGCATTTTTCCACTCTAGACCGCACGTCGTGCGAGCATTGTTTACTATGTGCCCTTGTGGTGACTGCAGCGCAGAAAAATCCCAGCCGCCACACATAGTGTGAAAGTGCCTTACATGTTGGCCCTATTTGGACTGACTATTACATACATAGTTACATAGTTAGTAAGGTTGAATAAAGACACCAGTCCATCCAGTTCAACCTGAGTGAGTGTGCGTGTCTACAATTATCCCTATTTATTTAAGGTACCCATATAGCGCCGACAATTTATGCATCGCTCCACACATACATTGCACACTCATGATCCCTACCCTCAAGGAGCCCACAATCCAAGGTCCCCAAACTCACATTCATATACTAGGGCCAATTTTGGACAAAAGCCAATTAAACTACCAGCATGTCTTTGGAGTGTGAGAGGAAACCGGAGTACCCGGAGGAAACCCATGCAGGCACAGGGAGAACATGCAAACTCCAGGCAGGTAGTGTCGTGGTTGGGATTCAAACCAGTGACCCTTTTTAATGCTAGGCGAGAGTGCAACCCAGTACACCACTGAGCCGCCCCAGTGTACATGCCATGCGAAAAAATGGCAGTTCTATGTGAAGACCTCTGGCACAGTTTGGTGGCATTTTTATCACTTGATAACTATCACTAAATGTGAAAAGTGGACCTTTATCGTAAATCTATATGAACAGTTTTGCCAAGATGGATAAAGGACAACAGAAGTTCTGAAATACTTACTATCCTTGGAATACTGCTCCTGGGTGCATACATAAAATATCTCTGCTTATGGAGGACTTTGATTCTCCTCTTCAACAAAAAAGAACATGGCCAAATGCATAGATTGATGGATAAAATGACCAGCACTGCGGGAAACCTAGAGCAGCATTTTCTTTAGATGAGGTAAGTATTTTAGCACATTCATAATGCTTTATCTGTTAACATAGCTTGGACAGTTGAGTAGAGGTCTGATGGAACATTTCCTTACGGACTGCTCCAGCTCAGGGGAATGTAACTGTGCAGTTTATAAGCAGCAATAATATACTAAACATAAATATATAGATCTGTAATACTGCTGATAATATCTATTCACAACTTTCAAATGCCCATCAAAATACCCAAACAAGACTAGTATTCCGCAAAAGAAAAAGCATATGAGTAGTCATTGATGGCTACTAGGAATTTTTATGTCAGTTTGTTTTTGTCCAGAAAATGAGTGAGCACTTAGTGAAGAAAAGCTGCTAATGCCTCTAGCTTTTATAAATTGTATGTTGGTGAAAGGTTCTACAGACATTAGGGAGCGTTCAACCAATGTGACCATTTATGTTCATATCACCCAATGCTTATTGTTCAGTAGGTCCTCCTGATTCTCCCTGGCCAAGCTTTCAAACTGTTGCTATTGTTCTTGTGTGAGGCAGGCTGGGTTGGAGATGTCAACCAAGTGCCTCCTCTCTGCAAAGGAAACCAATGCTTTTGGTCAGTAGGTCTTCCCTAACTTTCCCTGGCTAAGCTTTCAATCAGTTACTATTGTTCTTGCATGAGATGGGCTGTGTTGGAGATGTCAAACAAGTGCCTCCTCCCTACATAGGAACCGATGCTTGTTGGTTAGTAGGTCTTCCCTAACTCTCCCTGGCCAAGCTTTCAATCGGTTGCTATTGTTCTTACATGAGATGGGCTGGAGATGTCAAACAAGTGCCTCCCTTCTGCATAGGAACAAACTTGCAGGTTTGTACAACATTCACTGGAGCTTTATCGGCCTGACCCTGGGCCATGTACGTTCTGGCGGCTGGATTGGTAAAGACTTTAGGCACTCAAATGTTGGGTCTATAGAAATAATTTTTTACAAAAAAAACTCTTATTTTGTGCAACTTAACCTTTTTCTGACTGTGTAACGCATATATGAGGAAGCCTGGTGAGTGTGCCTTAACACTCAGCCACTACACATATGCAGCATAGGTTCTTTGCTGAGAGCACGCTCACTGCACCTCCTAGCACACTGACAGATCCCAGACATCATTTGCAAGTATGATGGGTTCCCAATCATATGACTGCTGTGACAGTCAATCACAGAGACCATCTGATCAGAAAGCCACCTCTCTCTCCTGGCATTAACATCCACTTTAAGGAACTATTGTACAATCAACTTTAGAATTACCTAAACTACGTAATATCAGGACCTACTTAATTTAGCCAATCAATTTGCTGCTAATCAGGCAGGCCTTACACTACATACAGTAGTTGTTTGAAAATTACAATCAGAGTGTAACCTGCATGGTGAGCTTTGATCTTATCAAATATCACTGGTAGAGGGATAATTTAAAGATTGTCCAAATTGGAGGTTACACAGAGCTTTTGTGCATGGATTGGCCATTTAAGCGAACCTTTTACTTTCACTTGCAAGGTTTTTCATACCGTTAATTCTTTGGTCTGATGGGTTTCCAATACACAAACATATGATAGTTGCCGTTGTTGACTTTCTGAAATTGTTAGTTGCTTGGCTGTTTTGCCTTAAGTACTTTCTTAGTTTCTTACTTTCCATTGTCTTGAATACTTTCTTAGTCACAGAGCTAGAACATGTATGCAGATCTGAAAGGTCAAAAGTCCTCATTTGCAATCTTATTTCTGGTCATTGACCCAAAGCATTGAATCTAGAGGTTCAGCATGATAGTCAGGCAACTGATATTTTCAGAATAATAGTCAGCAAAGCTGACATTGTTTTTTCCAGTCATTTTCAGACCCATTTGGCTGCCTATCATCACAATGTTTGATACTTGTAGACCTATGAAAGTCGGTACAAGTTCACTTTAATAGTGAACTTTTTTTTTTTTTTACTGGATAGGTCTTATAAACGTTTCTTTTTGTCACTGCATACTCTTACTTTCAAGAGATACAATAAACACTGAGGAAATAAAGGTTGCCAATCCTCCAAGGACTCTTCGGATGGATTAGGTGAAGGCCTCAGAAAGTTCTCCACAGACTCAAGCAGAGGTCATCCCAAGGCTCTCTACTCATAGTAAAATTACCCCAGTTGAAGTTGAGAAAGCAATATAACAAATATATGTGTGTGGGACTGAAGGGGGCGCAGACCAAAGTTGGGAAAACAAGTAATTGATTAAATTGTCAGACTGCACCCATATTAATGTCACTGGCCTCCCTGACCCATGACAGAGCGGGTACATTTCTGGCACTAAACAATTCTGTACTGTTACCTTTGAATTGCCAAGAACTGTGTCTTCAAATCTGCAAAAGTCAATTTACAACGCTATAAGGTAGGTATATGAAAGAGGACAAAGAGGACAGGTTAAAGGGTAAGTCTACCTAAAAATTATATTTGATCTATTGATACTCTGGAGAGTTTCTCGTGTCTCTTTGCGATCCATTGGCCACCTATATGGTGTTCTTCTTGCTGCATCCTCCAAATTATAAACCAAAAAAAAAAACAAAAATAACAGACAATGGTGCTATCAGCTTGGCAGTCCTGGAAACTCAAGTGCAATCTCACCAGTGTACTGTAATCCCCAAGATTTGGTTAAAATTGATGGCAAGATGAATGCAGTATGTTATCAAAAAATACTGGAGGAACATTTGCATTCATCAGCCAGGAAGCTGTGCATGGGACTTACTTGGACATTCCAACATGACAATGATCCAAAACACAAGGCAAATTTGACCTGTCCATAGCTCCCAACTGTCCCTGATTTTGAGGGACTGTCCCTGATTTGGAGCAATGTCCCTCTTTCCCTCATTCCTCCTCATTTGTCCCTCATTTTGGTCTGATCTATATAGATGTATATAAAATTCACTTTTTAGCTATCAAAAAGTGTTTTCCAGCGCTAAACCTTTAATCTGATTTCTAAATGGCTGCATTTGTAAATTCCAAAAGCCAATACAAAAGAATAGTAGTGGTAAAAAAAAGCACTTTACAATCTTGTTTTTTTTGTACAATTTTCCTTTAAGGGGGCATGGCAAGGGGTGTGTCTTATACCTGCATACTTTTGCTGATAGGTGTCCCTCATTTCCATCTCAAAAAGTTGGGAGGTATACCTGTCATTGGCTACAGCAGAATAAAGTGAAGGTTCTGGAATGGCCATCTCAGTCTCCTGTCCTCAATATCATTGAGCCACTTTGGGGAGATCTCAAACGTGCCGTTCATGCAAGACAGCCCAAGAATTTACAGGAATTGGAGGCTTTTTGCCAAGAGGAATGGGCAGCTTTAACATCTGATAAAAAGCCTCATCCACAAAAGTCTTCAAGCTGTCATTGATGTTAAAGGGGGCAATACACGGTATTAGGAACTGGGGTAAGTAAACTTTTGATCAGGGTCATTTGGGTAGTTGTGATGATGATTTAAAAAGAGTAAACACAGTTGATTGATAATAAATGGCTTCAGCCAAACACTAACCATGAGTGAAAGAAAAGTTTTTGTGTTATCATTCATATTCTCTGATAAATGACCAAGAAATCATAAATTCTGCCAGGGTATGTAAACTTATGAGCACAACTGTGTGTGTGTGTGTGTATATGTATATATATATTTTTTTTTTTTTTTTAAGAGCCTCGTTGGGGGGCTTTGGTGAAATATTAGAGGCCTAAACAGACCTGATGTCTCACTTTTAAGACAGAGAAAGGGACTGAGGAGGACAGAGATTCCCCAGTCCCTTTCTCTGCACCCTCAGCTGCACTGGACAGTGAATGAATGGGAAGTGCTCTGTGCTGAGGCTTCCTGTTCATTCACACACACACTGTATACTATGCTTCAGTTATGAATGAACAGAGTCTCATCGGTACCAATCACTCACTGTGTCCATTTAGCAAAGGAAGGGCCTAGTCTATTATATATTTACGGGCCTCTTCCCTCGCTCTCTATTCTAAAATATCCCCCAGTGCGCCTGCAGCAGCAGCCAGCTGGAGAGGAGGGAAGCTTGTAGCACTGGAGGGGAGCCTGGGCAGCAGGGCGAGCCTGTGCTGTACGGGGTGATTAGGGTGTGACCAGGCACATCCGGCACACCCTGTGCGCACCCCTATGATGAGGGGAAATTTCCCCAATAGTGCACAGTCAGCAAAAAATGACCTTGCAAAAAATAAACTAGCCAAAACTAAACAAAAATAAAGCTTTGGCTATACATACATGTTAAACATGGAGGCAGGCAGTATTCTTTTAATGGAAGTGCAACACGGGAATTCTGTATGTTTGAAAAATGCCTTTTTACATAAAAGCAAATTCATCTCAGATATCTTCTAAACTCCTGAAATATACTACATATTTATATTTTAATAAACACTCTTGTAGTATAAATGGCTCTTTCATATCTGTTGAGAAGTGTATTGAATATTGTTATATTAAGCAACAAGAGTAAACCGTATTCATCTCTCCTTCAATAAGTGCTAATTTTAGGCCTTTGTGATAAACGACTTTAAATGTAACTGACCCTTTGAAAAATGACTAATGGCTCTGTGGCCAACAATTCAAATGAAAGTCAAACAGCTCATATAGTTTTTACTTGGGGGCAACTTTTCGAAAAGCCATTTACATTTAGAGTATAGGTCTGCCTAATGGATAGCAGACAACCCTAGTTTCCACTGGCCTTTAAGGCAGAGGGAGAAAAATATATAAAGATAAGAAATTATTCATAATTTAAGGAGAAATACATTAATAGACATATATTTGCAATATACCCTAATACATAAAATTGATGACCCATATACTCTGCAATTATTGGCAAATTAAAATGACCCTGCTGCGGGCTGAAAGAAGTTACACCAGAGCAACCCTTTAAAAGAAGAAGATATACTTGTCCAGCAGGCAGCTAGTTCAAACTTGACTCTCTTACAGAGCTACTGGACAGTTGCAGGCAGGGCTACCAAAAGAACACATGGGGCCCCGGACAGCCCTACACAGGCCAAAGTTTTCATTTAAGTGTTGGGAGTCGCAGAAACTCAGATTACCCTTCCTGTGCATGAAAGAAAAAAAAAGGTCCCTATCTGCTCCTTTACTTTACGTGGTGGGAGCTGTGGCCCACGGGAGTACCTTCTCTGAGCCCAATGCCCAGTGGTAAATAAAGGGTCCCCTCACCTCCCAAGGCCTTCCAGTTTAACTAAAGGATTCTGGGTCCAGTACGGTAGGGCCATCTATACCCCCTTATCAGTGGCCTTGATTGCAGGTGTGTCCCTCACTGTCTACTGTGGTTCTTCCTGCTTACTACCTAAATCACTACTATGACCTGTCGGTGGGTGAAACTGCTCAAAATGGGGGGGGGATGTTTTATTTGACACACCCACAAGTGTCGTATAGCAGCAGTGTTGATAGATCTGCAATTGAGTAAAGAATGGAGTTTCCACTTGCCGGAGAGTAAGTATTCCTCTTCATTTGCCAGGTGCCTCAGGTGTAATATCTTTTCGCTAGTGACAGGGTCCCTTTAGCTTTAAAGTAACGGGTATGGGCACCCTTCATTTTATACTCTGGTATAAGGCATCTGACAACCAGCCTTTTCAGTTCATATTGAGAATAAAATTCCAAAATAATACCTTCTACACTTTGTAGGACAGACCCGATCGTTGGACTCAACACAACAAAAGTCACATTGGCTTACCAAATATAATCAAATGGTACGGATCAATGGGCAATCTTACAAATATTCTGATGTTACACCTTTGAGAACATGAAGTTGCAGAGGTAATAAATGGCATGAATTTGTAAATGCGCCCCCCTTAAAATCAATTCTCGTAGACAAATCCTATCAACACTTAGAATTTATGTAACAATCATATAAAAAAAAGACAAGCCATCCTCCGCAGCTCTAGAGGGATATGTTGCCCTCCAATTGGCCAGTAGTGGTTTTTCAAAGTGGTTTGGCCTTTGGAGGATACCGTGACTCAAAGCAGCGATAATTCTCATCCTGCACTGCAGGGTTGTGGCGCTTACATAATATCATGTAACTCCAAATTCTTGATAACAGCCCATCTGCCTACAAGTTTCTGTTGTTGAATGCCAGAAGAAATCCTGAGTTCTTATTTTTATTTCTTTGCTTTGTAAATTGTTGTAGCCTTGGGCCTGAGAAGTGTGACATGTTTTAAGAAAACACCTATGGCAACCAGCCAAGGAGATACACAGTTCAACACAAAGCTAGTAAAACATTAGAATAGAAATACTGTACAAAAGTCAAGAGAAAAAATACATGGCTTTGTATGCTCAGGCCCAACCTGCAATGGCCTGTACTCATCCTGTGCAATGAAGTAGAATCTTGATCGATGTTCGTGGACTCCAGATGGAGATAGTGTATTTACCACCTGCTCCTTCACTTTCCAAACTCTATGAATTCCGCTCACAGGATTTATCATTCCAGTCAAGCAAAACAAGTGAGTCAGTCCTTGTCGTGATCCATTTCAAAAAGGAACGTGGTATGTTCCCGGTCTGAGTTTATATTCCCAGTTGAGTATACTTCATTTAGAGCAGCTGATGCCTCTGTTCTAAAATTCAGCAATTAGGAAAAATGAATCAGAACAATGTTAACCCGTTGGATG
Organism: Lithobates clamitans; assembly: GCA_037952925.1. Lineage (NCBI taxonomy): Eukaryota > Metazoa > Chordata > Amphibia > Anura > Ranidae > Lithobates > Lithobates clamitans. The sequence continues at coordinate 1,445,085 of JBBGZY010001798.1, forward strand.
CTGGAAAGGGATAGCGTACTTACTGACTGATGACTTCAGGTGAAGGCTACAAGGTTTTGCTCCATGTAAACTGCTGCTGATTTTCAAAAGGGTCTTCTCTAAAGTCATCTTTCTTTTGAATGCTTTGGTTCTCATCTGTGATACATTATTACACCAACTTCCTTGAGAAACAGCTGTGCTGGACTGTTCAGGTCAAGACACGTCAAACTAGAGCCACCGCCGAGGAAATACTGTAGGTTTTGAAAATGCCCAACTAATATATGTACATCTCCTTCCCTTTAACAGAAATCCTTCACACTTGACTGGAAAAGAGACACTGGACTCATTACAGTTATGTTTGCCGAATCTCAAGACTTGAAGGAGAAGACATATTTTTCAACTTATCTGATGCTCCTCTATAGATGGTTAGGCTCAAAACAGATATAAAATATTTGATAAAAATGCTCATAATATGAAATAGCTCTCCTACGTGGAGTCCAGTGAGTCTAGTTCAAAGACATCATCGCTGGAAGGACTGGTGAAAAACGAGTGGCCGCGTGGCCGATTGTCATCCGGACTGCTGAGGCCCAAACTTTTCTCAAAATCCAACAATTGGCCCATAAAGTTGAAATTGGGAGAGATGTTGGTTTTCTTGCGCTTTACAAAATCATAGGCATCATTCAGAGATAGGTTGAGTTTCTGCATGAGGTAAGCCACTGTGACAGTGACAGATCGACTGATGCCAGCTAGACAATGAACAAGCACCCCACAATTGTGAGAAGCTGCCTCATCTGAAAAGAGAAAAGGAACCGATATTATTACAAAATAGAAGCATGAAATATTACTAGACATCTAATCATGTTAATATTTTATACCGATTCTATTAATACAATTGTTCGGAAATTGGTGACAGTATACAAACAGTGAGGATAAGTATACAAGTGGCAAATGTAACTTTTGTAGAACTAAATGCCAAAATTCTTGGTATGCTAATTTACCTGACGTATAGATTGTCGTTTCCACAAATCAAGATGAAATTACTTTGGTAAGGATGCTTTCCAACACAAAAACCACTGGAAGGTTTTTGAGTGGAGGCTCCTTTCCAAAACTAGGTAAGTGGACAACTACTTTGGCCCTGATTGAGCTCTTTTGAATCCTGGCTGTAGTTAGCCCAAATGGAGAAGACTTACTAGTAGTACTTAAGATTTAACAGGAACGTAGGGGAACACAGTTCTGCTACCTCCAGTACTGAAAGTATGTAATGGCAAGGAGTTGTGGAGTGTGCTGGAGTGTCTATTGTTGCGGAGGCTATCGTTTCTGGGGAGGTCTATTGTCGCTGGGTGGAATCTACCGTTGAGGGAGGGGGTCTAATGTTGCTGGCTGCTGGAGGGATATTGATGATGGCTGCCATGATAGCTATTGTTGCTGGTGGCAGTCCTATTGTTGCTGGGGTAGATCTATTATTTCAAGTAATAGCAAACAAAAAAATCTCCTGCACTTGAGAGTGGGCCCAGAAATATCAGTAGACTATATTTTCATCTTGGTTTTCATGGATAAGTCTTGAATTGTTGCCCTCATTAGACTGAGGAAGTCTGGGACAAAGAAACCATTAAACAAAACAGAGGGTGCACCAACCTAGTGCATTATCCTAAAAGCACAGCTTTTTTTAATATAAAGGGTGTTAAGTATTTTTCTAATAAGTTGTCAACTGCATCAAAGCTCATCATAAAAAACAGCATTATCCAGTCCATGATACATCGTGACATTGTGACAGGACAATTGGAGATCCAACAGGCTAACACATTTCAAGGGCTTGCCTCTTCCTCAAAGCCTCTGAGGATGGGTGACATGGAAGGGGGAAGTTCCATATTATATGACACGTTTCCTGGGAGTGTTGGATTCCTGCCCCCACCCCCCACTGAATGCTGTGGCTCCTTTCACCATCCCCTACATCCCCGCAGCACACAGTAATGACATAGTGGCCGGAGAAGGAGCCCAAGTGCTTGGCAAAGGATCAGAAATTCTACATGGTAATTCCCCGCGCTCCGTAGCTCTTGAAAAGTACGAAGATCAATGGCACAAGTGGTGTGCCTATAAGCCTAATATCTTTTCTTAAAACATTCCTTGCTGATTTCTTATTTTGTGGCAGGGTGGCGTTAAAGGAAACCTGTGAGGATAGACATATGTTTGATATATATATGGGTGTAGGGTGTAAATGATTTTATCTTGATGGAGGCTTCACTATTTAGTGAGTCGCTGACATGGAACAAACATGCAGGTTGGGAAGCCTCCACCATTACAAACAAGTCAAAAATACCAGCTCTCGTATTTCTATTGTCACAGGTTTGCTTTAACCTTATTGCCAAACATACCTGCAAGTGAATAGTTCTTTTTTTTCTCAGGATGATTAATAGGGTTAAATGAACCATATGCCTTTAAAAGCTCTGTGTGTTCAGACAGTTCAGTAAATACCCAAGGACTATTTACAAAGAGTTGTCAGTAGAGATGAAGTTAATTGATCTGAGATTCATGCAAACTTGCCATGAAAATTGTGCAATATACAGTGAATCATGTAATTCCTGAATCCAGTCAACCAGTATTTCATACCTCCCAACTTTTTGAGATGGGAATGAGGGACACCTATCAGCAAAAGTATGCAGGCATAGGACACACCCCTTGCCACACCCCCTTAAAGGAGAATTGTACAAAAAAATGAGATTGGTTAAACCCACAAGTGTTTTTTTACCACTATAATTCCTTTATATTGGCTTTTGTAATTTACAAATGCAGCAATTTAGAAATCGAATGAAAGGTTTAGCACTGGGAAACACGTTTTGATAGATAAAAAGTGAATTTTATATACATCTATATAGATCAGACCAAGATGAGGCACAGAGGGACATTGCTCCAAATCAAGGACAGTCCCTCGAAATCAGGGACAGTTGGGAGGTTTGGTATTCATGAATTGAATAAGTCCAAGTGAATAGTGTGATCTGTAAATATTCCGGAGCATCAAAGAATTGCAGTTCACTAAAAAAAAAAGGTCAAATTTCTTCAATCTATCTGATTCACAGACTTACTTGCTCATCTTTAGGTCAATCGAGAGAGGAATGGAACAGAAGATAAGCACCTGGGTCACAATAAGGCATGCCTCTCCAACTGCCTTTTTTCTTCTATGAATACAAGTGGCATTTATGAGACAGCTTTGTATATATAGCTCCTTGTCTAGCTTTTTGTAAAACGCTTTGCATAGGCCTGTCATGTAGATAACGATATGACCATCTATGATATCCAAGACAGACATCCAAGGGCCTCTATTGTCACTGAAGAATCTCTGATAATGGAGACTTTTTTAAATTAGTATGTGGTGTGGGGGGGGGGGGGGTTAAATCTCCTAAATAATCATTAAAATCAGGGTCAGGACTAGGGAGGGGAGCAGCTGCCCTGGGAGCAGTGTGTGTTGGTGGGGTTCCACAAGGCAGCAACCTCTAGAATACATTCAACCAAGCTGACAGCCTATCTTCACTACGATGAACTTCCATCCTCTACTGACCCTCCTGCTGGTTGGGGGCTGCCCTACCTGACAGGAGGAACCGCAGCAGAAATGTCTGCGGTCCATTTTCTGCACCATTGGCATACTTAGGGGTATGTTTTCTGCAATGAGGACTGGCACTGGGAGAGGGGTATCAGCCAGTAGAAGATGACTGCGGGCAACCACATCAGTGGGGGGGGGGGGGTGCAGTTTGGCACTGGATGACCTTGGATGTCCCGGTACTGATCGGAATAGACGTATGTACATATGTGTCTGTGACATTGAGTTGGTAAAATAGTCTTTTGGAGATTGTTTCCCAAAGCCAACTAGCTTTAGATAATCTCCAGTAGTTCTTTGGGGTCACCTACATTGGCAAGGGGGGTGCAAGGTGAGGAGGTTTGGCCTTCCCCCCTTGTGTACTGGATGACCTTGTCCCGACACTGATTAGAATACGCAAATGTGCCTGTGATAATGATTTGGTGAAATGGTCTTTCGGAGATTGTTTCTCAAAGCCAACCAGCTTTACAAAACAATTTCCAAAAGTCCTTTGGGGTCACCCACACCGAGGGGCGCAGTTTAGCATCTTCACTCTTCACCCTGGTCACTGGTTGACCTAGTCCTGGCACTGATTATAATAAACGTGTACATATGTGCCTGTGACAATGAGTTGGTGAAATGGCCATTCAGAGATTGTTTCCCAAAGCCAACCAGCTTTAGAAAAGAATCTCCAGAAGTCCTTTGGGGTCACCTACATTGGGGGGGGGGGGGTTGGTGCAGTTTGGCCTCCTCACCTTGAGCACTGGATGATCTTGTCCCAGCACTGATTAAAATACACACATGTACATATGTGCCTGTGACAGTGAGTCTTTCGGAGATATTTTCCAAAAGCTAACCAACTTTAGAAAACAATCTTCAGAAGTCTTTTTTACCAACCCTATATCAAATACATGTTTATGTGGTTGACACCCCTATACCAATTTAAAAAAATCCAGAGATTTTTCGGCAATGGCATAGGCACTAGGCAATACAATGGCAATGTTTTGTTCCAAGGAGAGACATAATGTATTTACTTCACCCCAAAGTCGAAAGAAGACTATTTATCATTATCCAACTGTGTGTCTTCATCAAACAACAATCCCAATAACACCACAGAGTGGAGTAATGTAAAAATAGCTCTCAGACAAAGGCAATAAGTGGCGGGGAAAAGGGAGGAGGGACATCCATTAAGGTAACCTTATCCGGGAGGCAGCTAGATGCCAGACACAAGGTCGTTCTCAAAGACAGGCACACACAAACGTGTCCTTAAGATGCCTAGATAGATAGACACAAGGATACCTTTACTACTTCGGATTTATTGCCACTCCTATGTGACCAGTGTGATAGCTTATTTTACATCCATGCCTAGAGAAGCAGAATTTTATCAGTTATCTATTACTTTAAATATATCTGCATTGCAATATGATCTTTAGATTGTAAGCTCTTAGGAGCGGTGGCCTAACCCTCTTGAGTTGTATTGTAACTGTACTGTCTCCTTTTTATTTAGTAAAAAGCTGCAGAAATTGTTGACGCCATATAAATCTTAATTTAATATTTGAAGTATCAAGCTTATTCGGCCCCTGGGGCATTATTCCCCTCACTGTCAACAACAGTGGGGTATAGTTCCAGCCACTGCCACTGACAAGGGAGCACTATTTCTCCCACTCACACCAATGATGGGGCACTGTTCTTCTCTTTTTTATTGGTTGAACTAGATGGACTTTTTTTTTTTCTAACCAGACTAACTATATAACTCACTGACACCAACAATGGGGCCCTATTCCTTCCTCTGCCACCAATGATGGGGCATTATTACCTTTCGTAAATAACCCCCAATGTATTTTTTGTCTTGATTATAACAAAAATAAAGAAAATATGTAGAGTAACTAAAGTGGAAATAAACTGCTAAAAATCCTCACCTCTGCTCCAGCGATGCAATGTTCTCCAGCTGATATCTTTTCTTCGGGTTCTTTTGGGTGCAGGGCCATGACTGGCCAACATAGGGGGGACGTAATTACAATGCCTATGAATGGCCTGAGGATGGATACAGAGGTGACTAAGGACAGGCTGACGTCTTCTTGATGATTATTTTAGGATACAACATCTGCCCATCCTCAGGACCACCAGGTTCTGCAACTCATACAGACGTAATGCCACCCACATCAAATCATTCCCTGCATCTATTATCTTTTGTACCACCACCCCCTCCCTTTACAATGTAAGTTCTACGAGCAGGGCCCTCCTGTCCCTTCTGTATTGAACTGTGCTCCCCCTCCTCTACATCGTGAAGCGCTGCATAAACTGTTGGCGCTATATAAATCGTGTATAATAATAATAATAATAATAATAATGTACACGTGAGTAATACCTTCTCTTCCTGGGGGAAATCAGGAAAATCTTTGAGTGCAATAATGTTCACTACTTGTTATCGCCTTGTAATTACTAACATAGTCAGGTTGAAAAAAGACACAAGTCCATCTAGTTCAAACAAAAAAAAAAATAATACAATCCCATATATACACAGTCCTTCACACACAGTTGGTCCAGAGGAAGGTGAAAAACCCCAGAAAAGCATGATCCAATTTGCTATAGCAGGGGAAAAAATTCCTTCCTGATCCCCCGAGAGGCAATCAGATTTTCCCTGGATCAACTTTACCTATAAATGTTAGTACCCAGTTATATTATTTACATTTAGGAAAGTATCCAGGCCTTTTTTAAAGCAATCTACTGAGCTGGCCAGAACCACCTCTGGAGGGAGTCTATTCCACATTTTCACAGCTCTTACTGTGAAGAAACCTTTCCGTATTTGGAGATGAAATCTTTTTTCCTCTAGGCATAAAGAGTGCCCCCTTGTCCTCTACGATGAACTTAAAGTGAATAACTCAACACCAAGTTCCCTATATGGACCACTTATGAATTTGATCATATCCCCCCTTAATCTCCGCTTCTCAAGAGTGAATAAATTCAGTTCCTCTAATCTTTCCTCATAGCTGAGCTCCTCCATGCCTCTTATCAGTTTGGTTGCCCTTCTCTGCACTTTCTCCAGTTCCCCGATATCCTTTTTGAGAACTGGTGCCCAAAACTGAACTGCATATTCCAGATGAGCTCTTACTAATGATTTGTACAGGGGGGCAAAATGATATCTCTCTGGAGTCCATACCTCTCTTATACAAGAAAGAATTTTGCTCGCTTTGGAAATCGCAGCTTGGCATTGCATGTTATTATTGAGCTTATGATCTACCAAAACCCCCAGATAATTCTCCACTATGGATCCCCCAGTTGTTCTCCCCCTAGTATGTATGATGCATATTCTTAGCCCCCAAGTGTATAACTTTACATTTATCAACATTAAACCTCATTTGCCACTTAGTTGCCCAATTGTAGAGTTACCTTAAAATCCCTGAGCTCACCTCTGAATCGGGGACAACCCTAAAGCTGGTCATACATTAGAGGAAGGTCTTTTGTACAGAAATGCATAAAAATCATTTGATAGATTTATGGACTAATTTTGGACGAAAACCCTAAAAAATTAGGATTGACATGCCAGTGTTTTGAATTCTAAGTTCGATTTCTAGATGCTAATGAGCATTACAATAAGTACAATCTTTCCGGAATGAAAACCACATTTTGTTTTCATTTGATTCATTTTGATCCATCACTTTAGATGTTCTTTGTCACTACGGGATCCTATTAGTTATCAGAAAATTGAGTGAAGATTCCAAAAATTGATTTCTTTTTAACATACTTCTACTGGTGTAAGACCAGCCTAAAGTGGTACTAAAGGCAGAAGGCTTTTTTTACCTTCATGCATTCTATGCATGAAGGTAAAAAACCTCCTCTGTGCTCGAGCCCGATCTTCTTCCAGTGATGTGCACGAGAGCCTCGGCTCTCTGGGGACTCTCCATCCTCATTGACTGAGACAGCAGTAAAAGCCACTGGCTTCAGCTGCTGTCAATCATAGTCAGTGAGCCAATGAGGAGAGAGAGAGGGGTGGGGCCGAGCCATGGCTCTGTGTTTGAACAGCTAATTAACGAGCCTGCTTGGCTGCCTTCATTGCAAGCTGCTTGCTCTGGGGGCACTCAGCAGGAGGAAGGTGCCAGGATCGCCGGCGGGGGACACCAGAAGAAGAGGAGGATTGGGGCTTTGGGGCTGCTCTGAGCAAAACTATTGCACAGAACAGCTAAGTATGACATTTTTGTTATTAAAAAAAACAAAAACAAAGCCTTTGATATCACTTTAAAGTGGATCTTCACTGCATCTGAGCACCACAAACAAAAACCAGACATGTGCGATTAGTTTCGTACGAATCGGAAATTCCTACGAATTTCCAGAAGTTCGTACATTCGTAAGGATCCGAAATATGAATTTTTATGCATACGAATTTTGTAAAAAATACGAAATTTAGTTTACGAACTTCGGATGAATGTTCGTTAATTACGATTATCCGTTATGAAGTTAAAAACCCCAGGAAGTCAGCACAGGGATGGTGGGAGCCCCTCATAATGGGCACAGCGGGTGTACACTCACACCTGGGGACTCAGCACAGGGATGGTGGGAGCCCCTCATAACGGGCACATCGGGTATACACTCAGACTCGGGAACTCAGCACAGGGATAATGGGAGCCCCTCATAATGGGCACAGCGGGTGAACAGACCAGGGAACTCAGCACAGGGATGATGGGAACCCCTCATAATGGGCACAGCAGGTGTACAGACCTGGGAACTCAGCACAGGGATGGTGGGAGCCCCTCATAATGGGCACAGCAGGTGTACAGACCTAGGAACTCAGCACAGGGATGGTGGGAACCCCTCATAATGGGCACAGCAGGTGTACAGCCCTGGGAACTCAGCACAGGGATGGTGGGAGCCCCTCATAATGGGCACAGCGGGTGAACAGACCAGGGAACTCAGCACAGGGATGATGGGAACCCCTCATAATGGGCACAGCGGGTGTACAGACCCGGGAACTCAGCACAGGGATGGTGGGAGCCCCTCATAATGGGCACAGCAGGTGTACAGACCTGGGAACTCAGCACAGGGATGGTGGGAGCCCCTCATAATGGGCACAGCGGGTGTACAGACCCGGGAACTCAGCACAGGGATGATGGGAACCCCTCATAATGGGCACAGCACGTGTACAGACCTGGGAACTCAGCACAGGGATGGTGGGAGCCCCTCATAATGGGCACAGCGGGTGTACAGACCCGGGAACTCAGCACAGGGATGGTGGGAACCCCTCATAATGGGCAAAGCGGGTGTACAAACCTGGGAACTCAGCACAGGGATGGTGGGAGCCCCTCCTAATGGGCACAGCAGGTGTACAGACCTGGGAAATCAGCACAGGGATGGTGGGAACCCCTCATAATAGGCACAGCGGGTGTACAGACCTGGGAACTCAGCACAGGGATGGTGGGAACCCCTCATAATGGGCAGAGCAGGTGTACAGACCTGGGAAATCAGCACAGGGATGATGGGAACCCTTCATAATGGGCACAGCGGGTGTACAGATCTGGGAACTCAGCACAGGAATGGTGGGAACCCCTCATAATGGGCATAGTGGGTGTACAGACTCGGGAATTCTGCACAGGGATGGTGGGAACCCCTCATAATGATAAATTCATCATAACGACCATTCGTAATTGTTACGAAAAGTTAACAAACCTAACGAAACTTCGTATTTCGTACGAATCCAAAATGAATTTCGAAATACAAATTAGTCCTAATACGGAACCAAACAAATGTATTGACGGAGTACATGTCTACCAAAAACACTATTTATTTAATTTTTACCACTTGCTAACTGGGCACTTAAACCCTCTTCCTGCCCAGGCAAATTTTCAGCTTTCAGCGCTGTCACACTTTGAATGACAATTGCGCGGTCATGCTACACTGTACCCAAATAAAATTTTTATCATTTTTTTTTCACACAAATAGAGCTTTCTTTTGGTGGTATTTATTCACTGCTGTTTTTTTATATTTTTTTTTATTTTCAGTATCATAGTTTGTTATAAAATTTTAAAAACAGGTAATTTTTCTCCTTCATTGATGGGCACTGATGAGGTGGCACTGATGGTTGGCCAGGGCCGATCCTAGGGTCACAGGCGCCTGGGTGCAGAAATATTTCTGGCTCCCCATATGGGCGTGGTCATCTTACTAACTCCTCCCCTTTACTAATGTTTCTATGGCAACAACTCCACCTCTCCATCTGTAAGCCCCACCACTTTGGTTTGACAATAACTTGGAATATAAATATGAACTGAACAATATTAAACTTTTGAACAGAAAATGAGGTAGCAGAAAATATATAACTACAGATGTAAAATATGCAAAATAGATTGATTCTGTATTTTTTATATTTTCAATAAATACAATCACTAAAGTGCAAATAACAGATTTGCATAATGCATACAATCACAAAACAGTGCAAATATCAATTAAATAAAGTTAAAGCGGCTGGCTTCCCATCCTCCTTAGCAACCAGCCATATACAGTGTGTTTAAAGAGAAAAAAAAAACGCAAAATGCATGAAAACTGCATGCAAAAACAAGGGTTTAAAAGTGCAAAATGTGCCTGAAAAATGCATCAAGCGCAGCAGCATAGATGTGAACCTAGCCTCGGAGAGCTCTGATTAACCCCAAATAAAGTTCAGCTGTTTTCTTTCCTGACGTTTTCTTAGTCGCATCCTACAGCAAAAGCCATGGTCCACAGAGGGCTTCCAAAGCATCAGAGGGATCTCATTGTTAAAAGGTATCAGTCAGGAGAAGAGTACAAAAGAATTTCCAAGGCATTAGATCTACCATGGAACACAGTGAACACAGTCATCATCAAGTGTCGAAAATACGGCACAACAGTGACATTACCAAGAACTGGACGTCACTCTAAAATTATTGAAAAGACGAGAAGAAAACTAGTCAGGGAGGCTGCCAAGAGGCCTACAGCAACATTAAAGTAGCTGCAGGAATAGCTGGCTGTGTGCTACATGTGACAATAATCTCCCGTATTATTAATATGTCTGGGTTATGGGGTAGAGTGGCAAGCTTTTTCTTAATAAAAACATCCAAACCCAGCAAAATAGTGCAGAAACACATCTGCAGTCTCCCAAAAAATTTTGGTACATTACCTTCCAGTTGTGAGACACCAGGGAAGGATGCAGTATGTACACATTGTTTGATTATTTAATCAAACAAAACGAATGCCCCGTACACACGGTCGGATTTTCCGACGGAAAATGTGTGATAGGACCTTGTTGTCGTAAATTCCGACCGTGTGTGGGCTCCATCACACATTTTCCATCGGATTTTCCGACCCACAAAGTTTGAGAGCAGGATATAAATTCTTCCGACAACAAAATCCGTTGTCGGAAATTCCGATCGTGTGTACAGGAATCTGACGGACAAAGTGCCACGCATGCTCAGAATAAATTAAGAGACGAAAGCTATTGGCCACTGCCCCGTTTATAGTCCAGACGTACGTGTTTTACGTCACCGCGTTCAGAATGATCGGATTTTCCGACAACTTTGTGTGACCGTGTGTATGCAAGACAAGTTTGAGCCAACAACCGTCGGAAAAAATCCTGGGATTTTGTTGTCGGAATGTCCGAACAAAGTCCGACTGTGTGTACGGGGCATTACTCTTCGAGCCTTGGCAACAGCAAAATTTCTAATCACATCATGTATATCCAAGTCTTCACAGAAGGATTTTTCAATCGATATTATGGATAAGTTGGAAAGTCTTGCCTGGGACATTGTGGAACGGAGATAATTTTTTATCAGCTTTAGTTTTGAAAATGAACGCTCCCCAGCAGCTACACTTACAGGAAGTGCCATCAATATTCTCTGTGAAATAGAAAGGTTAGGGAACGTGTTGGTCAAGTTATTCTCCACTAGATACTGCAAGATGTTGGTGACTGTCATCTCCTGAGTTAGAAAAGGTCTAATGGTGTCCAGTTCATCACAAAGATCTATTCCACTAATGTCAGAGTGGGATAACTGGCTGTCAGTTACCTTGTTTTGCAGATCCATGCAACACTTCAATATATAATTTCTGTCCATTACAAGTTTTGGGATTTCATATAAAACCGCAAATGTGTCACAGTGGCTCTGAAGTAGCGTAAATCTCTCATTTATGGACTGGATGGATGTGTCCAAAATGGCAAAGAAAAAATTCACTTTAAAATATTGTGCTGAGTCTGAAAGAGACTCATCTTCATGTTCATAGTCAAACATCTTCTTTCTCCGTTGAGGTCTAATTGTAACGGCATCAGGAAATCGCGCTTCACAATCAAGCTTTTCAGCTACTTCTTTGGCATCAGATAGCACATTCTTAAAGCCTTCATCAGATCTGTATTCCACCAAGTGCTTGATCAACTTTTCCAGTTCCTGTACACAGCCTGATAGGTTTAATGTTGTTTGCTGCAGTATTTTGCTGATTACGTTCACCTTTGATAATAATTCATACCAAATGACAATGGAACAAATTAATTTGAATGATTTAATTTTCATGCCAAAGGATTGAGCCTGATGTTTGGTGTTAATATCCCTGTTGTCATCATCTGAGATGTCATACAGTGCATCAAATACCTCAGGTAGGAAATAACGCAAGGGTTTAATTGCTGCAACTCTGCTTTCCCATCTGGTATTAGAGAGTGGTTTTAAAGAGAGTCCCGGAGCTAAGGACAGAAGAGAAATGGGCGCAGGGACGGCATGACAGTGCTGGACAGCACAGTTGCCATACAAGAGCTGTGTTTCCCCTTTTAGAAAAGGGGAAGGGTTTTGTGTGAAGGCGGTGCTCAGAGCCGAAGAGTGGAAGGAGAGGGGGAAGTGACGTCAGTCGAAGAGCGGAGGAGGAAGCGATTTCCACCCACCCGCCCTGAGCTGGTTAAAAAAGGGGGGAAGGGACAGGTCAGGATGACCCAGCAGTGTTGGGTTGCTGGAGAAAGAGAAGATAGAGGTTACATGTATGGAACATGTGGTACCCATCCATGAAAGGATGGGGGTTGTTTCTGGTACCCATCCATGAAAGGATGGGGGTTTGTTTCTGGTACCCATCCATGAAAGGATGGGGGTTGTTTCTGGTACCCATCCATGAAAGAATGGGGGTTGTTTCAGGTACCCATCCATGAAAGGATGGGGGTTGCTTCTGGTACCCATCCATGAAAGGATGGGGGTTGTTTCAGGTACCCATCCATGAAAGGATGGGGGTTGTTTCTGGTACCCATCCATGAAAGGATGGGGTTTTTTTTCTGGTACCCATCCATGAAAGGATGGGGGTTGCTTCTGGTACCCATCTATGAAAGGATGGGGGTTGTTTCAGGTACCCATCCATGAAAGGATGGGGGTTGTTTCTGGTACCCATCCATGGGATGGGGATTGTTTCTGGTACTTTCAGGTTACGAGGGGTTAACCTGGAAGGGTTAAAAAGGGTAGGTCACTGTGAAGGTTGGGTATCGCCTCCGAGTCAGGGGTTTCCGACTGGAGGCCTAAAGTTGAAAGAAAGTTATTCGCAGTGACCAGTGGTATGTTGTTTCCCTTTAAGACACTAAAAAGTATATTAAAGTTTAAAGGTTATTTATGAAGATGTTATTTATTTAATTTTATAAGTTGTTAATAAAAAGGCCGTCAAGGCCATTTACTCCAAAACCTAGTCATTTGTGGAGGATTTGGAGGGGGGGAAGTCTTGGGGATAAAAGGTGTGATCAGGATACTGGGCTTAAGTCCTACAAATGTCAAGTTAGATTTGTAACATGCTCCTTGAGTACTTGCCATCTTTGGGTGGATGAGACAAAGAACACATAAAGTTCTTGAATGATGCCAAAAAAATCTATTGTCAGGTATGAAATCTTTGCAGCGTCATTCACAACCAAGTTGAGAGTATGTGCACTGCATGGAACAAAAAAGGCTCTTGGGTTGATATTGAGTATTTTTTTTGCTGCAAACCATTATGTTTTCCTTTCATATTTGCGCCATGGTCATAGCCTTGGCAACGCATATTTTCAATTGCAATCTGATTGTTCTTTAAGTAGGCCAGTAAAAAGGATGTCAGTCCTTCAGATGTTGTATTGTATACTGGGCAAAAATCCAGGAAGTGTTCCCGGATTTCAATTTTTTTTTCACTATGATCTAGAACAACAAATCGGACAACAATGCTAATCTGCTCTATGTGGCTCACATCAGGAGTACAATCCAGGATAATGGAGAAATATTTGGACTCATTCAGGCTTCGTATAATTTTTTCTCGTATTTTGGTTCCAACTATGGCAATCATCTCATTCTGAATCTTGAAAACCAAGATAATGTGGCATTTGTGAATGCTGCGAAATGGAGCACTGAATTCTCTGAATGTGTTCAGATATGATGGGATCAAATTTCCCTATCATTTCAACCAATTTCAGGAAGTTACCATTATTGTTTTGAAACAAACGGGCATCACAGCCACGAAGCACCAGATTTTGTCCTGCTATATATTGGATAATGTAGATTATTCGCTGTATGACAGAATACCAGCGTTTCTCTTCTTGTTTAATGATCTTTTGATTGACATGATCAATGGTTGTTCCCTTTTCCAGAGCTCTTGAAAGATCCATCCATTTCTTATAATTTGTGACATGGATTTTGTGTTTTTTTCATGTCGGCTTAAATGTCTTGACAGATGCTGCCAACCATTAAAGCCTTGTTTTGAGGCCAAAGCCATATTGTCACCGTTGAATAGCCGGCAAGCAAAGCACTGGACTGAATTAGTAGATATTTAATAAATCAACCAATTTCTTTGTACCTTCTCTCCATTATCCAGTACTCTTTGGTAGTAAGAGACAGAAAAGCTCCTGCTGGTATCATCTTTTGGGAAGGTAGATAACTTTTCTTGAACAGGACCAATTTTTATCAAAGTTAGTCTGTGTTGGTCATCTATATTTTCAGGCCAGAAAGCAGGATCACTTGAGATTCCACTTGATGTTGATGGCTGTTCAAGTTCCATTTCCGTTTCCTCATCCATAAGTACAATAGACTCAGTGTCTGAGTTAGAGGAAACCTCAGATAAATCTTCCTCTTCAATGTCAAAATGCTCTGCTGCTGAACCATTGTAACCTGAAGTTACATCTTCAGTTTTTATTGGCTCAGTGACACACTCAGGATCCACGGGGACCAACTCAGGATCCACGGGGACCAGATCATCATCACATTCTGTTAAACTCTTCTAAATCTGTATTTTTTTCACCTTCTCCACCATGTAAAATGTCTGACACTGGACCTTAAAGCGGAGTTCCACACAAAAATGGAACTTCCGCTTTTCGGAACTCTCCCCCCCTCCGGTGTCACATTTGGCACCTTTCTGGGGGGAGGGGGGTGCAGATACCTGTCTAAGACAGGTATTTGCACCCACTTCCGGCATAGATTCCCATGGGAGTCTACGCCTCTTCCTGTCCCCACCGCGCTGTCTCCTGGGAACACACAGCTCCCAGGAGAGAGTGGGGACCACTTGGGACGCGCAGCCCGACTCGCGCATGCACAGTAGGGAACCGGGAAGTGAAGCCGCAACGCTTCACTTCCTGATTCCCTCACCTAGGATGGCGGCGGCAGCTGCCGAGAACCGAGCGGGTTCTCGGCATCGCCTGCCGACATCGCTGGACCCCGGGACAGGTAAGTGGCCGTGTATTAAAAGTCAGCAGCTGCAGTATTTGTAGCTGCTGGCTTTTAATATTTTTTTTTTTGGGCGGTGGGGGTGGACCCCCGCTTTAACTCTTTGCTTGATGTGGATGCATCTGTGCAAAGGGAATCTTGACCACTGCTTAATAAAGACTGTGGCTGTAAGAAGCTTGTGATGGGAGTAGCTTGTTTTGATGTCCTGACAACTTTGGTTTTTTGCTAGCCATCTAAGGGGAAAAGCAAATGTACACTACACTGATCAGCCACAACATTAAAACCACTGACAGGTGAAGTGAATAGCATTGATTATATCATTACAATGGCACCTGTCAAGGGGTCGGATATATTAGGCAACTACAATGGGGTCTAATTGGATCTGGAGTGGGGGGGGGTCTCTCTACCAGAGGCCCTCTTGGTGTCCATTAGGCCCCTTTCACACGATCGGACCGTTCAGGTCCGACTGTCAGTTTTGATGGCGGACCTGAACGGGCGATCCATGTTAGCCTATGGAGCGACGGATGTCAGCGGAGACATGTCCGCTAACATCCGACCCGGTCCGATCCACTAAAAGCAGACGAATGGCCCTACGTCCAGGTCCGTCGCGGCGGATCGGATCCGGTGAGATCTGACGAAAACGCTGTCCGTTTTCATCCGATCCCTCCATAGGCGGCAGCGGCGCCTGACAAGCCCCTCCCCCACTCAGTGAGCAGAGAGGGACCTGTCATCCGCCGGCTCAGCGGAGATCAACGGACAGATCTCCCGCTGAGCCGGCGGACCATGGCGGGCTCCGTGGAAGCGGAGTCCGCCTCGTGTGAAAGGGGCCTTAGAGAGTCCTTTAGAGCCCCCACCAGGCCCCATTACAAACTACAATGGGGTCCAATGGATCCTGGAGGGGGCTCTCTAACATAGGCCCTCTCTGTGACCATTGGAGAGTCTCTGATAGAAAAAGTCCCCTCCAGGCCCCATGAAAGACTACATGTAAAACAGGGATATGCAATTAGCGGACCTCCAGCTGTTGCAAAAACTACAAGTCCCATCATGCCTCTGCCTCTGGTTGTCATGCTTGTGGCTGTCAAAGTCTTGTTATGCCTTATGGGACTTGTAGTTCTGCAACAGCTGGAGGTCCGCTAACTGCATATCCCTGATTTAAAAGAACAAAGCGTGGTCATTGTGTGCATGTGACAACAATATCACACATTCTACACAAATGTGGCTTGTATGGGAGGGTTGCAATAAAAAATAACACTCCTCAAGAAAAAACACCTGCATTTACTTGAGCTTTGTCAAAACACACCTTGAAGATTCTGAGGCCACAAAAAGGTGTTATAGTCCAATGAGACTAAAATTGAACTATTTGGCCTCAATACCAAACAATATGTCTGGCAAAAATCCAAATACAGTTCACCATCCAAATAACACCATTCTTATAGTAAATCACTAAGGTGATGATATCCTGGTATGGTGGTGGTGATATCCTGGTATGGGGGTGATAATATCCTGGTATGGGGGTGGTGATATCCTAGTATGGGGGTGATAATATCCTGGTATGGGGGTGGTGATATCCTAGTATGGGGGTGATAATATCCTGGTATGGGGGTGGTGATATCCTAGTATGGGGGTGGTGATATCCTGGTATGGGGGGTGGTAATATCCTGGTATGGGGGTGGTGATATCCTGGTATGGGGGTGGTAATATCCTGGTATGGGGGTGGTGATATCCTGGTATGGGGGGTGGTAAGATCCTGGTATGGGGGTGGTGATATCCAGGTATGGGGGTGGTGATATCCTGGTATGGGGGGGGGGTGATATCCTGGTATGGGGGTGGTGATATCCTGGTATGGGTGGGTGATATCCTGGTATGGGGGGGTGATATCCTGGTATGGGGGTGGTGATATCCTGGTATGGGGGGGGGGGGGTGATATCCTGGTATGGGGGTGGTGATATCCTGGTATGGGTGGGTGATATCCTGGTATGGGGGGGTGATATCCAGGTATGGGGGTGGTGATATCCTGGTATGGGGTGGTGATATACTGGTATGGGGGTGGTAAGATCCTGGTATGGAGGTGGTAATATCCTGGTGATATCCTGGTATGGGGGTGGTGATATCCTGGTATGGGGGTGGTGATATCCTGGTATGGGGGTGGTGATATCCTGGTATGGGGGTGGTGATATCCTGGTATGGGTGGGTGATATCCTGGTATGGGGGTGGTGATATCCTGGTATGGGGGTGGTGATATCCTGGTATGTGGGTGGTGATATCCTGGTATGGGGGGTGGTAAGATCCTGGTATGGGGGTGGTGATATCCAGGTATGGGGGTGGTGATATCCTGGTATGGGGGGGGGTGATATCCTGGTATGGGGGTGGTGATATCCTGGTATGGGTGGGTGATATCCTGGTATGGGGGGGTGATATCCTGGTATGGGGGTGGTGATATCCTGGTATGGGGGGGGGGGGGGGGGGTGATATCCTGGTATGGGGGTGGTGATATCCTGGTATGGGGGTGGTGATATCCTGGTATGGGTGGGTGATATCCTGGTATGGGGGGGTGATATCCAGGTATGGGGGTGGTGATATCCTGGTATGGGGTGGTGATATACTGGTATGGGGGTGGTAAGATCCTGGTATGGAGGTGGTAATATCCTGGTGATATCCTGGTATGGGGGTGGTGATATCCTGGTATGGGGGTGGTGATATCCTGGTATGGGTGGGTGATATCCTGGTATGGGGGTGGTGATATCCTGGTATGGGGGTGGTGATATCCTGGTATGTGGGTGGTGATATCCTGGTATGGGGGTGGTGATATCCTGGTATGGGGGTGGTGATATACTGGTATGGGGCTGGTGATATCCTGGTATGGGGGTGGTAAGATCCTGGTATGGGGGTGGTAAGATCCTGGTATGGGGGTATTTCTCTGCAGTGGAAAATCTGCTGCCCACTGGCAGAAGGTTGTCAATGGGAATAAGGTTTACCTTCCAACATGACAGTGACCCAAAGCACACAGAACAATGAGCACATAGGAGATTGAAGAAGAAAAAGGTGAGTGCCCTTGCATGGCCCAGTCAGAGCTCAGACTTAAACGCCATTGAAAATCAATGGAATGACATGAAGACCGCAGTCCACAAATGGTCAGCATCAAATGTAACTGAACTTGAGCAGTTCTTGCAGTGGAATAACGTCCTTACAGGACGTCTCCAACTTACAACCCGACCTCAATGCTCTGTTTTATTGGGCAACTATGTGGCAAAATGAGGTTTCATGTTGATAAATGTACAGTTATGCACGTGGGTCTAAGAATATGCATGTATCATAAATACTAGGAGATCAGCTGGGGGATCAATGGTGGTAAAGGATCTGGCATATCATAAGCTTAATAATAGCATGCAATGCAGGGTGGATTGGATTTAAATCACTAGTAAAAAGGCTTGATTTAAATCCACTCGATAGAAATCATAATTTTTAAAGAGCAGCTGTCATCTCTGTCCCCCACCAGCTCCTCCTCTGACCCGCTGTTGACTCACCGACAGTCCCATTCACTTTAATGGGACGGCTGGTGATGCGGCGGTGACACAACAAGGTGAGGGACGTGGCGGCAGCAGGTAAGTGGATGCCGCTAACAGGCGCTGCCATGATGGATCTGCAATGACAGGTGCTCTTTTAATGTAAGGACTCATTCTTCCTGGTAGTAAATCTTTAATATTTGCCAACAAAATGAAGGTTTCCTCTTTAGAATAATAATCTGTTAGGTTAGTAAAACATTGATATCAGAACCAATTCAGTCATACAGTTTGTAGTGTACTTAGATTTGCAAAACAATGGGATAAAGGAATATTCCTGAACTTTGTTTTATCTTGTTTGATGGCACAATGGCTGCGTTGATGGTGCGGATCACGTGTTATTTCTGTGCAATGCGAATTCAGCCATACAGTTGTATGGCTGAACTCGCATTGGATTTGCCCAAAAAGGTGCAGGGACTTTGTTTTTCGCACACTGAAATTGGATCACATGGATCAAATTAAAAGTTCGCACTGCCATCTGTGAACTGATCTGGGGGTGTCATTAACATTGTATTGACACCCCCAGCAGTTTGCAGAGGGCAGTGTGAACTGCCCTCTGGGGGAGAGATGCGATGAGGGAACTGGCACTGCAAATGCGCTGGTTCCTGCATTGCTTTAGTGTGAACCTGAGCTAAATGAGTTTACCAAAAATGCAAATATTGCAGAATATACAGCCTCATCATGCTACATAACTAAACTCCATTTCATGCTGAATAAACTAAATTATTAATGTATATTAAATAGAAAACTATCTTTAGATCAGTTTTTACTCCAATAACAAATTTATTAAAATAAACGTGATTAAAAAAAAAAAAAATCAATTTAAATAAAAAAAAAAACTTCTTTTTTTTTTAATCATTGATTTATATCCACCCTGATGCAATGCCAAGCAGCGGTTTGGGCACAGTGGAAGCTTTTGATGGGCAGAGTGGCAGCTTTTGATGGGCACAACAGTGGCTGTGTCTGATGGGCACAGTGGCTGTGTTTGATGGGCACAGTGTCAGCTTTTGATGGGCACAGTGTCAGCTTTTGATGGGCACAGTGGCTGCGTTTGGCACAATGGCTGTGTTTTATGGGCAGTGTCAGCTTTTCATGGGCACAGTGGGCATTTGATGGGCACAGTGGGCATTTGATGGGCACATTGGCTGCGTTTGGGCACAGTGTCAGTTTTTGATGGGCACAGTGGCTGTGTTTGGTCACAGTGGCAGCTTTTGATGGGCAGAGTGGCAGCTTTTGATGGGCACAACAGTGGCTGTGTCTGATGGGCACAGTGGCTGTGTTTGATGGGCACAGTGTCAGCTTTTGATGGGCACAGTGACTGCATTTGATGGGCACAGTGACTGTGTTTGATGGGCAGTGTCAGCTTTTGATGGGCACAGTGGACATTTGATGGGCACAGTGGCTATGTTTTATGCCACATTGTCTGCATTTTATGGCAGAGTGGCAGCTTTTGATGGGCACAACAGTGGCAGCTTTTGATGGGCACAGTGGCAGCTTTTGATGGGCACAGTGGCAGCTTTTGATGGGCACAGTGGCAGCTTTTGGCACAATGGCTGTGTTTGATGGGCACAGTGGCTGCGTTTGATGGGCAGTGTCAGCTTTTGATGGGCATGGAGGGCGTTTGATGGGCACAGTGGCTACATTTTATGGCACATTGGCTGCGTTTCATGGCTCAGTGGCTGTGTTTGGGCAGAGTGGCAGCTTTTGATGGGCACAGTGTCAGCTTTTGATGGGCAGAGTGGCAGTTTTTGATGGGCAGAGTGGCAGCTTTTGATGGGCAGAGTGGCAGCTTTTGATGGGCAAAGTGGCAGTTTTTGATGGGCACCGTAGCTGTGTTTGGGCAGAGTGGCAGCTTTTGATGGGCAGAGTGGCGGCTTTTGATGGGCACAGTGGCAGCTTTTGATGGGCACAGTGGCAGCTTTTGATGGGCACAGTGGCAGCTTTTGATGGGCAGAGTGGCAGCTTTAATGGGCAGAGTGGCAGCTTTATTGGGCAGAGTGGCAGCTTTATTGGGCAGAGTGGCAGCTTTAGATGGGCAGAGTGGCAGCTTTTGATGGGCACAACAGTAGCTGTGTTTTGATGGGCAGCACAGACTACTTACTTCCAACTTCCTTGACCGGCCTGGACGCCTGGTGCAGTGCAGGGACAGGGAGGCAGGCAGCCGCAGATCTGCTCTCTCCAGGAGGATTTCTTCCTGTTTCACTTCTCTTCTCTCTATCTTCTTCAGACCAGCCAGCCAGGCACAAGTCCGCTGCAGCCGCTCCGGCTCCGCTTCCTCTTCTTAGCCACGCTCACGCTGTCTGAAGATGGCTGAGGTGGGCGGACCTCCGAGCTTCTTTACTAGCCGCGGAGGCGGCGTGCAAGGAATGCTGGGGTGGCCGCGGCGCGCTCTGAATGCTGGGGCGGCCGCGGCGTCCCTGAGTGACGTCACTCTGTTCCACAGCTAGACGATTCTAGCTCGGCGCCCCTCTTCTGAAAAGAAATGACAGCGCTGGGGTGCGGTGCACCCAGTGCACCCCGGCCAGGATTGTCCCTGTGGTTGGCACTAATGGGCGGCACTGAAGGACACTAATAGGTGGCACTGAAGGGCACTGGAAGGTGACATTGATGAGGCACTGATGGGCATTGATAGGTGGCACTGTGGGCACTGGTAGGTGGCACTGTGGGCACTGATAGGTGACACTGGGCACAGATGAGGCAGCCGCGGCTCTCTGTGTGTGGGACCAATGTCCAGTAACCGGTGATCGGCTTTATTTTTTCCTCGCTCTGATCTTCTGTTTACATCACGTGATCGGCTGTCATTTGCTGACAGCTGATCACGTGGTAAGGGGCCGGAATCAGCCCCTTACTCCGATATGTGACCAGCTGAATCTCATAGACTCAGTGATCACAGAGAGCGCCGCGCGCACCCCACAGAGGGCAGGCAGGCAGCTCATGCACATGAGGACGTCATATGACGGCCTCCCTGCATTTAAGGTCCGCGCTGTAGCCATCATTCGGCTATATCGCGGGCAGGAGAAGGTTAATATTAAAAGCAAACCTCCCCATCCATCAATGTCTCAATGTTTTATTTTGTTGAGAAATCACATAGACCCACAGGGGGCGCGCAGGCAACTCATGCATGGGAGAACGTCATATGACGGCCTCCCGGCATTTAAGGTCCGTGGGCGGGGGAGGGTTAATATTCAAAGCAAACCTCCCCCATCCATCCATGTCCAAATGCTTTATTTTGTTGAGAAATCGCTTTGAAAAACACCCCTCGTAGCATTTCTGGCCGTGGCCATCTTGAGTAAGGGCAAATGATTCATGCAGCATTTACTTCCTGGAATCCATCTGCCCTTAGCTCAAGCATGCATGCAGGAAAGTGTGCTTAGCTGAGAAAACCCCTCCTCCCCTCCTGAAGACTCCTGGGATGTATGGCAACATTTGACTAGGCAACAAATCAGGAAGTAACTCAAGAAATGTAAAAAAAAAAAAGTTTAAAATAAGTAAATATGATATACTTTCCTATCTATTTACTAATGCTAGCGGCATGAGAATTAAAAATGTTGATTGGGAGAGTGAATTTCTACTTTAAGAGTTACATTTTTTCAAAGCTTTCATTATTAAATTTCCCTTTGCTCTATCCTGCTAACCATCTCCTGGATGTTTATTCCAAAAAACGTTTACTAGCCCTTTTTTTATGGCATTCTCAAGAAATGACTTCCAGTGCAATCAGTTTCTGGTAGATCACACAGCATTTTCTAGGAGGACCTGTTCCTGGTGCCAGCAATGTGGCCTCCTTGGCAATTATCTACCCCAGGGATAAATGGTACCAGTTTCTTGTGTAAAGAAATGGGGTAACGCTGGCATGGAGGGTCAATATAAGGAAAGAGAAATCCATATAAAAGTCCTCTGTATATATATTTAACAAGCAATATTAATCATGTATTCCAGTCTTACTCACCAATGAACTCAATGGCTTCTGGGAAAAACTGAGACAAGTTCTGACTCCAGTGATCGGATATAGGGATCTGCTTGTAATGGAAGTCTCCATCCTTCTCAAAGATGTTGGGGAGATTTGGTGTGACATTTAGGATGTAACGTATACCTAGCTTGGCCAAAGTGTCCATATTCCCAGAATCCCTCGCGCTGCCCAGGTATAAGTGTGGCAGGATTTGAACGGGGAATGATGGGGGCTGGTTACGTGGACTCATGCCTTCAGAGTCCATCCCGCTCAATGGCTCCCGGTCAAGGTCAGACTCAACGTCAGAGCAGTCAGAGGCAATGGACAAGCCTCCAAGTCCTAGCACCGGAGTCGGGGGCAGTGGTGAGCTACTGGCACAACTGGTGGAGTCCAGGTTGGTTTCACAATGGTGAGGAAATTCCGCCTGAAACTTGCTGAAACCACCTGTGATGACAGAAAAGACAACATTTGGTTGGAAGTTTTAAGAGAAATTGCAAATCACAAATAAATTCAATACATTAGTTTTAAAGGATAATTCCATCTTTCTGATGTTGCTTCATGTTACACCCACCCCTGTGCCATTAAATTTGCTGCTATTTTGCAGCCCTGTACCCTCAAACTGCCACCCCTTACCTGAATATTGGGGTTCTTCTCCCTACAGCATTTAGTATTTTTTAATTTGGCATGGCTCCTCCCGCACAGTCATGCCACCCATGCACAGATCCATACAATGTTCTCTACAGAGCAACCCTCCAACCTTCTCCATCAGCATATACAGACCTTTCATTCAGCTCTATTCAACTGCCAGAAGCAATTACTTCCTGGTATGAAGAAGCATGTGATCCAATCATGGTTTCCTTAAACTGTATGGATCCTACTATGCTCAGATTAATTTGTACCCAATAAACCAAATTTTCTCAATCTTACCCCAGAGGAACCCTTGAAATAATTTCAGGTCTCAGGGAACACCAGTTAAAATTAATCGAGTTCAGTGGGAAGAATGCTACCCATATGAGAACGCCACAGCTAAAAAGATCATTGGAGTCATGCCACTGGCTTTGCCAAGTGGTGTTAGCCCTGGAACTATGCAAGAACCATCAGATGGGAGGTCACTCAGCCACAGCTTTAAGTGAAACTTCACCCTAAATGGGAAGTTTAATAAAGTTTTTATTTTTTTGGGAAGGGGAGGGGGAGAATGTGTACCTACTTTTGGCAGGTACCTACTCCCACTTCCGCTGGAATCTCCTAGGCGATTCCACCGGTAGTTCTCCCTCCTTTCCTCCCTGTCCGCAACCTCTTGGAACATTTCACAGGTTTCAAGAGGCTGCGGGACCATTCACAGTGGGCAGTGGAAAGCCGCAAGGAATCACAGCCGGCTTCCCACACTAAGCTTGCCCGAAGACTGGCGAAGAACCAGCCCAGGTGAAGACGGCACTGGATCCCTGGACAGGTAAGTGTCCTTTTATCAAAAGTCAGCAGCTACAGTATTTGTAGCTGCGCTGGCTTTTCATTTTTTTCTGGAGATTGAGGATCATTGTACAAATCATTAGTAAGACCTCATCTGGAATATGCAGTTCAGTTTTGGGCACCAGTTCTCAAAAAGGATATCGGGGAACTGGAGAAAGTGCAGAGAAGGGCAACCAAACTGATAAGAGGCATGGAGGAGCTCAGCTATGAGGAAAGATTAGAGGAACTGAATTTACTCTCATTCTTGAGAAGAGGAGAATAAGGAGGGATATGATCAACATGTACAAATACATAAGTGGTCCATATAGTGAACTTGGTGTTGAGTTCACTTTAAGGTCATCACAGAGGACAAGGGGGCACTCTTTAGAACTGGAGGAAAAGAGATTTAATCTCCAAATATGGAAAGGTTTCTTCACAGTAAGAGCTGTGAGCCCTTGTTCACATTGGAGCGATTTGTCATGTGATTTGACAGGACATCTGTGCATGAAGCCGCACAGATGTCTTTCAAGTAGCACCTGAAATCGCACTGACCTGCGACTTTGAAATCGTGCTACTTCAATTGAATTCACACCTGAGCGTTTTGTAGCTTAAAGCTTCAAGCTCCAAAACGCTGGAGGGGAAAAGTCAATGATTCTCTATGGAGATGGTTCACATCTCCACTCCAAAACGCCTGAAGCCAAACAAGATCTGGAGCTTTTTTTGTCGCTCAAATCGGGCAGATTTGGGCGTTTTTGGCACTTTTGTATTCCCATAGAAATGAATGGAAACACGTTTTTTGCGTGTTTCTGTGCACGTTTTTGCGTGATTTTCTGCTCAAATGAAAACAAGTAAAAAATAAAATAGTAATATATGAATAAATACATGTAAAAAAAAATACCCAAATAAATAAAAATCATCATAAGTAAAATAAATGATGTATATGTAATGTATATTATATTATATGTAATAATATATTAATAAATAATAATTAACCTCTAACCTTATAAAATATGAAATAAATTATTATTATTAATAATAATAATAAAATAACAATAAACACCCAGACTCGAACAAAAAAATACATTATTAATAATAATAATAATAATAATAATAATAATTTATTTAGCATTAAGGTTAGGGTGTTAAGTTATTTATTATTTTATTTTTTTAAGGGGTAAGGGTTAAAGTTAAGGGTTAATTATTTATTGTTACTTAGTATTAATTTATTGATTTTTATCTATGATTTTTATTTATTTGTGTATTTATTTTGCATGTATTTATTCATTTATTATTTGTATAATAATAAATAAATAAAAACGGCAAAGCCCAAAAACGCTGCATACAAACGTGTGAAAAAACGCCGGAAAAGCGCTCAAAGACGCTATGCTCAGGTGTGAATGCAGCCTCAGAGCTGTTGCACTTTTAATGACAATTGCGCGATCATGCAACACAGTACCCACACAAAATTTGGATAATTTTTTTTTCCCACAAATAGAGCTTTCATTTGGTGGTATTTAATCACCACTGGGGTTTTTATTATTTGCTAAACAAACGAAAAAAGACCGAAACCTTTGAAAAAAATGAAACTTTTTCATAGTTTGTTATAACATTTTGCCAAACCATCCATTTCATAGAAACTTGTAAAAAATGCGCCACGAACGCCTGAAGACAGAAGGCCCAAGACGCACTAGGCGCCCGAGAAGAATGTGCCGTAACAGGGAAAGCAGGAACCCGATTCCTGACAGAATAGCCCAGAGTCATCATCTGTCTGATCCATCCAGAAGGTCACAGAAGAAGCAGACAGCCCCTTTCTTGGCCTGTCCGTAAGTACAGAGAGCCTGACCTCCAAAAGACTCAGTGGCTGACAAATACAACCGAATCCCCCGAACCACATTCTGGGCAGATAAGGCAAATTCCTTGGGATGTGTTGCCAGGGACACAAGAAAGGAAACACAATGTCCTTGTTCAAATGAAAACCCAGGGGCGGAACTATAGAAAAGGGCGAAGCACCGCCTAAACCTGGGTAAGGTGAACCATTATCGACACCCTGTGAGCAGAGGTAAAAGCCACCAAGAGGCCACCTTCCGAGACAGAGTAAGCAGTGGAATCTCCTGATATTTTGAGAGAGAGTGGCTCCTGGAGACCCAACACCCACATGCAGGTCTACAGAGGGCCTACCTGCCGGACAGAAAAATAAAAAACGCAACATGCAACTTCTGGAGTTTGTCCAAGAGAAGAGAACACGCTGGCCAGAGCTGAAGCTCGGGCTCAGATAATCCGACTCTAGAAGGGCCCAAGCAGACTTCAGATAGTATAGATGCCTACTGAAATCAGTCAAGGTCTGTATAGAAACTACATTGCCCCTTGGGGTACTCGAAGAGTGGCAGAAGAAGATCGTCCTGGTCAGCCAGGACCGCAAACACCCACTGATGCCACCACGCCCGATCCGGGGCCAACACCTCGCAAATACCCAAGGAGTGGTGGCCAGACTATGAGCTGATCATGCACCGCAACCCCAGCAAAACGGAGGAAGTGCTGGAGTCGGGCACATAACAGAATGCGTAAACAAGCATTCGTGATGTTGTTAGAAACCAAAAGATCACCTTCTGTACCCACACAAGGCAGGTCAGGGCCCTAAACTGTTCCTGACACGGGAACCATGACAACCACACTCTGCAGCATCGGAGCTTGCACATCTGCGGAGAACAGCAAGCGGTCCAGCAGTAAGTACGCCCATTGGAAGTATTGACATCCAGGGTAGCCCCCAAAACACCTGTCTAAGCACCACTGAGGAGACTTTAGAAACTCAGCAACCAGGGGAATTACGGCCAAGAGGCGTAGCTGACATACTGCAGTGCTTAGACCATAGGTCCGGCAATGCAGCAAAGGTAGGGGAATTCCCAAATGGGTACCTCACAGCAAGCGTTTTTTGTTTGTTTTGTTTTTTTTTTAACACAAATGCACTCTAGACCCTCCGAGTCTTCAAGGGCAATTTTGTCAAGATCAGAAGAAAAAGTGAACGCTTTTGCCACGTAAGACAGCTTATGAGGTATCGGCTTTCCGCCGCAGCCATCCCTGCATCCCCCATCTTGAAAGGTTACTGCACAGATGTAATAAGTGCGATAACCAGCGCTTTTTCGTGCCCTACTGCAGTCATCCTCACTCCCTGACAAGATAGGGAGCGTGGCCACCACCCCGCAAGGTGTGCCACGTCTTTAGAGCCAGAGACAGAGGGGATAGGGGAGGGCAGGGGTGCCATATACTAGGCTATATGCCTAAGCGCTTCCCCAAAAAACACAGAGGGAGGGGGCCACCAACTGGAACCCCCCCACCCGAGGTCCACATATGGGATGTCGACCAAGGCCCCCACAAAACAGAGCTCCTCACAGGAGATGCAGACCAGGGGCCCCTCACAGGGGGCGCAGACCAGGGGCCCCTTACAGGGGCAAATACCGGGGCCCCTCACAGGGGGCATAAACCAGGGCCCCTCACAGGGGGCATAAACCAGGGCCCCTCACAGGGGACAAATAACGGGGGCCTTCACAGGGGAAAATACCGGGGCCCCTCACAGGGGGCAAATACCAGGGGCCCCCACAGGGGGCAAGAGCGGTAGGCCGCAAAGCCACGGCCTAAATTTTCGGCCGCGGGCCGCGAGAGCGATCCCCCAACTGGTAGGCCGCAAAGCCAAAAAAATCGAGGAAAAAGAGAAAATAACAAACAACAAAAAAAATCCCAGGACTAGAGATCCCAGCAGGGAAATAGGTCCTGACTAGGCAGAAAAAAACTGAATACCTAGAGCAGGGAGGGGGTTATATACTGACGGAGGACAGCCCATGGGCGTAGCCAGGGGTTGTTTTTTTGCTCTGCCTAGTCCTACTCCTGCAGAGATGATATAACCCTACCGTTCTGAATGAAGAAGGCTGTGTCTGTCAATGAACGAATGAGAAAGGTAATTTTTCTCGTTCACTGATGAGGCTGCACTGATGGGCACTGATTGTCAGCACTGGTGGGCAATGTTGGGACTGCACTCGTAATAAGTGCCCTGATTATCAGTGTACATGCCCCTTTTAGAGAAGCCGGTTATCCGCTCTCTTCTCCTCCCCTCTCCTCATGCTGTCAGCATGAGGAAAGGAATGCCGGTGATCGACTTCTATTTACATCCGTGATCAGCTGTGATTGGACACAGCTGATCACGTTGTAAAGAGATGCTGTTTGGCTCTTTACCTCAATCCCTGTAGCGGGAACGATCACGGGAGGCTGTCATATAACAGCCTCCCAGAACCAGCCATCTGCGCTTTGGTCGTCATTCAGCTATAGCATGATCGGCAAATGGTTAAAAAAAGCCTGGATTCTTTCCTAAATGTATATAATATAACTGGATACTAACATTTAGAGCCCTTTCACACTGGGGCGGGGGGGCGTCGGCGGTAAAATGCCGCTATTATTAGCGGCGTTTTCCTGTCGGTATGCGGCCGCTAGCGGGGCGGTTTTACCCCCTGCTAGCGCCCGAGAAAGGGTTAAATACCACCGCAAAGCGCCTCTGCAGAGGCGCTTTGCCGGCGGTATAGCCGCGCTGTCCCATTGATTTCAATGGGCAGGAGCGGTAAAGGAGTGGTATACACACCGCTCCTTCACCGCTCCAAAGATGCTGCTGGCAGGACTTTTTTTACCGTCCTGCCAGCACATCGCTCCAGTGTGAAAGCCCTCGGGGCTTTCACACTGGAATGCAAGTAGAGGCACTTTCGGGTTGGTTTGCAGGCGCTATTATTAGCGCAATAGCGCCTGCAAACCGCCCCAGTGTGAAAGGGCTCTTATAGGTAAAGCTGATCCAGGGAATGTCTGATTGCCTCTCGGGGGATCAGTAGGGAAGTTTCTTTCTCCCTGCTGGAGCAAATTGGATCATGCTTTGCTGGGTTTTTTTTTTTGCCTTCCTCTGGATCAACTGTGGGTATAGGATTGTGAATATGGGAATGTATGATATTATTTTTTTTCCCTTTTATTGGTTGAACTAGATGGACTTGTGTCTTTTTTTTCTAACCAGACTAACTATGTAAGGATCCTCCTTAACCACATCCCACCCGGCCAATAGCAAAATGACGGCTGCAGCGAGGATCAGTTATCCTGACTGGGTGTCATATGACGTCGAGCAGGATAGGCCGCTCGTGTGCCCCCCTCGGGGACAGACGGCACGGCGATCGGTGACGCTCTGACACACCGCATCTCCGAATCTAGGTAAAGAGTTTATGATGTATACTATACAAATACTATACTGGTGACACCACAATAGGGATAAAACTTTTTTGCAGAAGAGAGTTTAACAAGACTCGTGGCCACTCATTACCATTAGAAGAAAAGAGGTTTAACCTTAAACTACGTAGAGGGTTCTTTACTGTAAGAGCGTCAAGGATGTGGAATTCCCTTCCACAGGCGGTGGTCTCAGCGGGGAGCATTGATAGCTTCAAGAAACTATTAGATAATCACCTGAATGACTGCAACATACAGGGATATGTAATGTAATATTGACACATAATCACACACATAGGTTGGATTTGATTGACTTGTGTCTTTTTTCAACCTCACCTACTATGTAACTATGTAACTTTGTAGGCTCTTTACCGCGTGATCAGCTGTGTCCAATCACAGCTGATCACATGGTAACCAGGAAGTGCTGTTTATCAGCTTTTCTCCATTTGCGCTGACAAGACGTGCGTAGGGGAGAGCTGATCCCCTGACAGGGGGGTCTGCGCTGATAATCAGCGCATTTGATTATCAGTGCAGACCCATCAGCGATGCCCACCAGTGATGGCCATTAGTAGTACCCCACCAGTGATGCTCACCAGTGATGCCAGTAATGCCAATCAGTGTCACCTGTAAAGAAAAAAGGTCTAGCCCCAAACCTATGCAAATGGTTAATAGATGGAAATAAATACTGGTAATGAGAGCAGCTCGTTGTAAGTGAAAAACCATGTGATATAAAATGAATAAATTAATTTGAACCGCGCTTCTCTGTGATATGTGTCAAAATGATTATCAGAATATTGGTTAGCAACACACCAAATCATAAGTACTACAATAAAGTGCAAGTTCATACTTAGAGTGTATGTTCCAAAAAACATTTAGCCAAATGCATATAAAGTGTCCATAGTAGTGATGGTAGAAAAAATCAAATCAAAAAGTAATAACAGAAAATGTTATTGATGCCCACATAAATTTGTGTAAATTTGTGACCCCTGATGATGTCAGAACGTGCTGACGAAACGCGTATGGTACCTTGAGCATCACTTCCGCTCCTTGCAAGGCAGCTGGAGCGCACACGGCGGTTCCAACACGAGTTTGTTTGTATCTTATGCTGCAATGGATACTTTGCCTTTTTAACCTTTTTAAATAAATCATGACAAACGTGACTATGGGAGTCCTTTTCTTTCTTTCATTATCCCACTTATCCCATTATGTTTGGACGTTTGACAGCACGATTCGAGATCGGGAGAATTCCTTTGCTGGCTTGATCCTTCTGCGCTTTTGACTCCCTGTAATGGGCGTCATAGAGTTCTGGTGAGTAGGATGTTTGGTAGGTGTTGGCGGTGGAAGATACACAGTCACTCCTAGTCGTTAACACCAGGATTAAGAAGATTTATATACACAAATTTATGTGGACATCAATAATATTTTTTGTTATTACATTTTGATTTGATTTTTTTTCTACCATCACTACTATGGACACTTTATATGCATTTGGCTAAATGTTTTTTTGGAACATGCACTCTAATTATGCACTTGCACTTTATTGTAGTACTTATGATTAAGTGTATTGCTAACTAATATTCTGATAATCATTTCCACACAGTGCCACCTGTGCCCACATGTGAAGCCAATCAGTGCCATCAGAAATGCCCGTCAGTGCCTCCTCATCAGTGCTGCCTACCAGTGCCATCTATCATTGCCCATCAGTGCTATCCATCATTGCCGTCCATCAGTGCCACCTATCAGTGCCCATCAATGCTGCATATCAGTGACTCCTCATCAGTGCCGCCTCATCAGCGCACATCAGTGAAGGAGAAAACTTACTTATTTACAAAATTTTATAACAGAAACAAAGAAAAACTTTTTTTTTTCAACATTTTCGGTCTTTTTTTATTTGTAGCGCAAAAAATAAAAAAGCCAGTGGTGATGAAATACCACCAAAAGAAAGCTCTATTTGGGTACAATTGTCATTCAAAGTGCAACATTTTTAATCTGGCAAGTCCCAGCAAGTCCCAGATGACCAAATCCAAAGGTTGCACCACCTACATCAACACCCTATTTAGTTTTTTTTTTAGTTTTTTCTTTTTTAATGTCCTCAAAAAGCGTACAGCGAGAAGTCAATTCAAGTGTGAAATAAATTGCATTTCTCTTCATCTTGCGAAGGCTCGCTGTCGTAGGGTTAACTGCATATCTTCTGTGGGATGCATCCTTGGATAATATGAAAACACATGTCCACATACTATAATTAGTTCTAATTGTCTATATTTCTGCTTTCTCTGGCTCTGTTTTGCTTCCAGACTGGACTGTTTCCTGGTAACTGGAAGGATAACTAACCATTCTGAGTCAAGCATTGCAAGCTGCACATGAATGGGCTGTAACTAGAATGTATGCTGTTTCAGTATCTCGTTATGTAAGGACGCAAGGCCAAAAATGGAAACCGCAAATTAACACCTACACACAGCCGATAATATCTGAGGTTCATGTGAAGGTGCAATTGACATTTGGAGGGCCCATTTTTTTTTTCAGTTTAACCTAACATGGAACCTCTGTCCTTTCGTGAAGAACTACAGATCCCAGCTCGCCTTTCCAGGCAGGCGTATTTATGGTCCAATCGGCTAGTTCCTCAACAGCTGGAAGCCTCAGGATTCCTCAGATTGAACTACTTTCATACCGGGCCTATTCTGGCATTCCTCTCCTACATGTAACAATACATAATATTTTTGCTAGAAAATTACTTAGAACCCCCAAACATTATATATGTTTTTTTTAGCAGACACCTTATGTCACACAGTATTTGGGCAACAATTTTTCAAATACGTAAAAAAAAAAAAAAGTTTCATGAGTTAAAAAATAACAAAACAGTAAAGTTGGCCCAATTTTTTTGTATAATGAGAAAGATGATGTTACGCCGAGTAAATAGATACTCAACATGTCACGCTTTAACTTCTTCAGATCCACGCTATAGCCGAATAACGGTTACAGCGCGGACCTACTTTGCCTTGAGGACATCAATAGACGTCCTCTCTTGCCCAAGCGGCCTGTGCGCTCCCTGCAGGATGTGCCCGGTGCGCTCCCTGCGCTCTGTGATCAGCAAGTCTATGAGACTTGGTTGATCACAGATCTGAGTAAGGGGTCAATCCCGACCCCTTACCATGTGATCAGCTGTCAGCCAATGGGAGCTGATCATGTGATGTAAACAGAGCCAGTAATCGGCTATTTTTTCTCCTTGGGCTGATAGCATGAGGAGAAAAAAAAAGCCGATCACCGGCGGCTCTCAGAGGGACATCAGTCCCGATCAAGGAGAGCTCCCGCCAGCTCATCTGTGCCCACTTGTGCCACCTGCCAGTGCCTCCTACCAGTGCCCACCAGCGCCACCTACCAGTGCCCATAGTGCCACCTATCAGTGTCACCAATCAGTGGCCATCAGTGCTGCCTTATGTGTGTCTATCAGTGCCCACCAGTGCCGCCTCATCAGCGCATATCAAAGAAGGAGAAAAATTACCTGTTTGCAAAATTTTATATCAAACTATTAAACATGATTTTTTTTTTTTCAAAATTTTCCATCTTTTTTTGTTTAGCAAAAAATAAAAACCCCAGCTGTGATTAAATACCACCAAAAGAGAGCTCTATTTGTGTGAAAAAAAATTATACAAATTTCATTTGGTTACAGTGTTGTATGAACACGCAATTGTCATTCAAAGTGTGACAGCGCTGAAAGCTGAAAATTGGTCTGGGCAGGAGAGGGGGTTTACGTGCCCAGTAAGCAAGTGGTTAAAATTGCGCACGCTTGTGGAATGGTGCCAAACTTTGGTACTTAATAATCTCCATAGGCGACGCTTTAAATTTTTTTCCAGGTTACCAGTTTAGAGTTACAGAGGAGGTCTAGTTCTAGAATTATTGCTCTCACTTTAACACACACCACGATACCTCACATGATTTGAACGGCATTTACATATACAGGCGCGACTTACGTGTGCGTTCGCTTCTATGCGCGAGCACACGGGGACCGGGGCACTTTTAAAAAAAAAATGTTTATTGTTTATTTTACTTACATTTTTTTAATTTTAAACTTTCCCTTTACATTTTGATCACTTTTATTCCTATTACAAGGAATGTAAACATCCACTGTAATAGGAATGGTGAGTGACAGATCCTCTTTATGGAGAGATGTGGGGTTTATAAGACCCCACATCTCTCCTCCAGGTAGGAAAGATTGAGATAAAAAAATGACCGATCTCTTTCTTTCCAGCTGAGATTTCGGCTTTGTTTACTTTCCGTCGGCGGTCATAGAGATGACTGACGACCATCTGGTCACCGGATATCTCTATGATCAGGGGCATTGCTAGGTCTAAAAAAGATCTGGGGCTAGAGCCCATAGCAGCGTAGTAAAGAAAGTCATACGCTTGGGCAGGCATACACATGTATATAAAGCAATATACGTGTACATGTGTGTATGTATCCCCAGAGAGCCCCCCACTTACATCAAGGTCCCCAGAGAGCCCCCCACTTACATCAGGGTCCCCAGAGAGCTTCCCCCTTGCATCAGGGTCCCCAGAGAGCCTCCCCCTTGCATCAGGGCTCCCAGAGAGCCCCCCTTACATTAGGGTCCGCAGAGAGCCTCCCCCTAAATCAGGGTTCCAAGAGAGCCTCCCCCTTAAATTCAGGGTCCCCAGGGAGCCTTCCCTCCCCTTGAGGACCCCTGCAGGGACTTGGGGCTATGGGCCCCAGATTTGGGGCTATAGCCCCAAAAGCCACCCCCTAGCGACACCACTGTCTATGATCATTGTACGGTGGCGGCAGATTCTTTCTCCGGATCGCCGATGGCACGGGCGAGCACGGAAAAGCCACTACGATTGTTCTTGCGGTGCACAGAATCGCCGGCTCTAAAAGATGATATCTGAATGATGCCTGTAGCTGCACCCATCATTCAGATATCCCCACTGAAAGTTAAAGACATCACATGACACCCTTGGGCTGGAAGTGGTTAATATATGGAGGTAAGGTCAGGCTTAAAGGGTAATTCCACTTTCGTGAAAAGAAAATAGCAAATAAAAAAATGATGTAGCATATTCAATTGCTGCATAAGCCATGCTGGAAATTATTGGTACTAAATTACCTTTCCTTTTCAACCTGCGGCTGATAAAATTTTCTGTAAAATTCAATGCAATGTGGCAACCTAGAGGCATTCTGTACACCGTTGATGTACAGAACATCCCCAGAAAAGCCATTCCCTGCTTGTGTGATTGGCTCACTGATTTTCCCAGAAGTCTGCGTTAAGATACAAGTCAATTTTTAGGCATCCCCTGCAATAGGAATTTCAGTTATGGTGAGATAAATCCTTAAGGGATGCATACCCTGCAGCTTTCTTCATCAAAACACCAAGAGTGCACCAAGATTATAATGAACCACTGGACCCTCCCATTCAGAACTGCCACCAGCCGACTAATTACTACAAAACCACTCTTTTTCCAATGTCTGTTACTTATGATAGTCTCTTTATGTTGTATGCGTATTGTAGAGTGTGATATATTAATTTTATTTTTATCAAATTATTCGTTTAAAATGTAGCAAGTATCAGTCTAATGAAGATTCAGCAAAAACAACTTTAATCTTGTGCATAATTATGGTTTTTGATTGTAAACTATTTTTTTTAATGTGTCTATTATGTTAAAAGAAATTACTTCCAAAGACACAGAACATTTTCAACTGCATTAAAGAAAAATGATAGCCAGCTTTAGACCACTAAGGAAAGAAATAATTTCCCCAACAGGGTTTTCATACAAATTTGTGTAATTTCATGGGATTTTGCTTTTAATTTATTTTAATTAAAAATGAAATAATAACAATGTTGAAATAAATGTTAATTTCATAATTTAAATCTTGTATCGGTTGGTTATACAACTATAGGGGAGGATTATTATTTTTTTGGGTGCCTCCTTGGGTCAGTAAACCTGTATATATATTCAGAGTCAGAGGGAGCAACACATGAAAGAGAGCTTTCTTTTTAGTAGTAGTTGTACAACAGCGGAGCAAAAATCCTTTTACCGGTATTCCAGATACTTTCCATTAGAACCTAGTGACAGCAGCAGATGGGTACGACACGTTTTAGGGCCACACTAATCCTATTCCACCTGGAATGCTTCCTATGTCAACAGATGGACCTCCTTAGGCTATGGGCTTATCACCACTCTGTCAGTGCCTCTTCAGGTACAATAGCAAGCACTAGCCTATCTCTTTCCCCAGGTCTCATTGGGGTAGCAATTCCATCAAATTCCCATCAAAGAAAATTACCAGATCTAGTCCATTCCCAGGTTATCTGTGTATTTTTTTTTTCTTTTTCCAAAACCTTGACCTTGACTTTTTTTTTGACTGTATCAAACAAGTCGAAAATGGTATTGCCACCTAAAAAATAAGGTATATGAGCTGAAGGTTGTAGTCTTTGATGGAGCTTGCTGAACACTCAAGGGTTTTGGTTGCATAAGGTCGACCAATTTCTGAATTTGGCTACAGTACTAGATGAAAACTGTACCTTCTGTTCTCCCCCTATTCCCCCCCCCCTCCCACGCCGCACTTACTGACTCAGGCCTAAACCTGGGCTAAACCTCCCCCATTTTTATTTTTTTCCACTCAGCCCTGGGCCATTGTGCTTGGACACTTGTTGCCACTTCTGGCACCGGTTGTCTGATGTTTCTGCACTTTTACTTTGATTACCCCACCCAAAAAAAAAAAAATAGCGTGTGCTTCTTCTATATTTACATGATCTTTCACCTGCTTTGATCCCCTGCATGGGACTTGTATGCTCAGTTTGTACTTTGTTAAGTTATTATTTTCAATAAAAACTATTTACCGGAAAATGGTATCTTCAACTGACCCTATTATACCAACACAGTACCTATAATATACCTAAAAGCTTATAAAATAGGAGGCAGTTTTGTCCAAATATGGTTGGGTGTGATGGATCAGATGTGGATCAAGGCCAGAACCAGCTTTTGTCCTAGTGTTTGTCTTAATTTGTTGGTGGACAATGTACAAGCATGTCAACAGTGACATAGAACAATTACTTTTTACTGTATGAACTTAGCTGACCTTACTCCAAATGTGATAGTAGAGCCATAACATGCTGTACAAGAGTTTGGTTTTGAGTGGAAGGACAACAATTTCAGATTTTTGCTGCATTTTTGCAGCCCAGCTGACCCTATTATACTAACAGAGTACTCATTTTAATTTACTTAAATGATTATAAAAATTGATATGGTTTTGTCCAAATATAATTATAAATGGGTGTGATGGATCAAATGTGGATCAGAGCCTGGAACACCATGTGTCCTAGTTTTTGTCTTAATATGTTGGGAGACAGCGTACGGGTATGTCAACAATGTTATGAAACTATTTGTTTTGTAGGAACGGGTTTAGTTGACCTTACTCCCGGTGTGATAATAGAATCACAATGTGTTGTACATTGTACGGAGGTTTGGTTTTAAGTTGTAGGAGGTCCACAGATTTGCTGTAACCCAACCGACCATATTATACAGTAGCAACACAGTACTATTTATAAAATACCTAAAAGCTTATAAAAATGGATACGGTTTTATCCAAACATGGTGATAGCTGGGTGTAATGTATCAGATGTGGATCAAGGCCAGGACCAGCTTTTGTCTTAATATGTTGGGAGACAGCGTACGGACATGTCAACAATGATATAAAACAATTTCTTTTTACGGAACGGACTTAGTTGACCTTACTCCCTGTGATAGTAGAATCACAGCATGCCATACATTATGTGGAATATTTTCTAGTAGCTGCAAAATTAAACACAATGTTTTACAACACGCTTTCATCCAGACAACAAAACCAATAAGTGAACTTCTGACGGCTGACTTTAAGATCTTCTATAAATAGCTGATGTTCTCATAAGTCTCCAGTGAAGGTCTCATCATTGGCAGGAAGCTTCTATAAATGTTTTGCGCTTGCTTTGTACCGCAATTATCTAGTGTGGATGTAAAAGACTTGACAGAAAAACGGGAGGGCATACTTCAAGGTAAATGCTTCGCACTTATAATCACGCAAAAAAAAAAAGAAGTAGAATCCTTGAGAGTCAAACCTTGCAGAATGCATAAGAGGCATTTCTTATTGTTTGAAGGATATATACTACCGCTTCTCACTGAAGCCTGGGCCCAGGGTACACATTACAACCCTATTGAAACCGGGTGTTTAAAGTCCCTTGCACGTGGGGCCATCTAGCCTTAAGACTTGTACACGCTACTAGTTTTTTTCCCAGGTTGAACAAAAAAAATAGACAGCTCAAGTCGGAGCGGCTGTACTAACAATCTAATGTTAGTACAGTGATATCCCCTGCTAAGCTATTGTGTTCTGACGGCCCACCCCACCAGAACACTCCAGTCAGCCATTGGCTGAGAACGTTGATTGGGAGCTGGTCAGCAGATCTTTTTCGGTCGCAAGCCTTCGACAAAAGCCGGCTCAGCTGTTGCGCACAGGTGCTATTGAGCCGGACGATGCCGGCCCGTGTGTTCTAGGCTTAAAGTAGGCCAAACTTGGGTCGAATTCCATAAGAATTTTCTTACCAAAATCTAAACTAAGTACTTTCTTTCCCATTTCACACCATTAGTGGGCTGCAGCAACAGCTGATTTTTGTGCGACCATGGAATTTGAGGGATCATGCATGCTGGAAATTTTTGGAAGAACAAGCAGATTTCTAATCAATGATGGGGGAATCATGCGAGACATATAATTGAAAAAGAAATGTGCATAAGCTGTGACCTGGAAAAAAAAGGATTCCCAGCCACAAAGAAATTTGTAAATTCTGTAGCAACATGAGGTGAAATTGAAGGCTTGGTTGGTCGAATTTCTAAATCAATGGTAGCACCATTGGATCACAAAATGCACAAAATTTCTGATTTTGGAAAGAAAACTTGTTCGGAATTCAACCCATGTATGGCCGGCTTTAGAGTGTCCCTCCCAGTATTTTAGTGTGCCCAGGAAGGGCAAGACTTTGCATTTAGGGCATTTATCCCTGAATGCGAAGGGTCTTAAACATGGGTACAACTTTCAGCCTCATCCAGCCACAGCCTGCCATAGACTTTGATAGGCTGTAGGCAGCGGAGCTAGATGCGGCAAAACTAGAAGGCACATGCTGCAGTTAGATCAAGATAAACTCCAAGCAAATCACCTTGGTAAACAACAAATAAATGTTGTTTTACCTCTTGCTGCTTACGTAACACATATGTGCATTGGTAAAGAGACACTGCACATTTGGGACCATGGACAACTGGGGCTTTCACGTGTTACCAGCAAAGTGGCCAAGCTGTTGTACAGCTCTCAGGCTCTAGTCACGATCTGGAGCTGGTGGGATGGGCTTCCATTGTGGTCACATTATCGGAAAGTCTGTTCTGCCCCCCCAGGCGTAAAGACCCATTTAAAGGGAAGCTGGAACTGATCACAAATGTGTACGAGTGTTTGAACTAAGTAAGTTTAAAGGGGCCTAGAAAAACCCGTTGGTATAGGTCAGAGTCATCTGGTTTAATGAAAAAAGGTCTGGATGCAGGGGTGTAACTAGAAATAGCAGGGCCCCATAGCAAAATGTTGTATGGGGCCCCCCTGCAAACAGCCCCCCCCCCCACAGCTGCCCTAGTGTCAATGCAGCGTGATCTGTGCCCAATGCAGCGTGACCTGTGCCCCATACAGCGTGACCTGTGCCCAATACAGCCTGGTCTGCCTGTGCCCCATACAGCCCCACCTATGCAGAGGAAGAGGCAAGCCACCCGGATCAGCAGAGAGCGGGATTGCCCCCTGTAATAGCTTTCATTTGAATTTCCTGTCTTCTTGGGGCTCATCGTCACAAAGCCCCACCTCTTGGCCCAACGCCTTTGATGACGTCACATGTCCCGCATTGGATCAGCGTTCTGTCTATGAAAGGCACCGGGCCAAAAGGTGGAGCTATGTGACGTGAGCCCCGGGAACAATGGAAGTTCTAATGAAAGCTCTTACATCGGGCAATTCAGCTCTCTGCTGATACGGACAGCTCGCCTCTTCCTTTCCTCTCTCTTCCCCTGGCTGGGAGACTGTACCGGCGGTGCTCTTATCCTCACTGGGCCCCACTCAGCTGTGGGTCCCATAGCGCCCGCATGGGTCGCTATGGTGGTAGTTACGCCCCTGTCTGGATGGATGTATAGCTTTTCATGCATCCATCTGAACCATACAACGCATCCATCTGAACCATACAACGCCACTGGATTTTATCATCGCTTTACCACCTTGAATTGAGGAAGCCATGCCAACACGTTTTATCAGTGATACAAAACATTATGATGTTCATTAAACCAGGTGATTCTAACCTATCCTTAGACATATGACAATGGGTGCCTCTGCCAATTGGACCACCAACTGGTTCTTCTAGACCTGTTTCATCACATTGTTTACTTTTTTTTTTTTTTTTTATCATCTTTATTAAAGTGTCACAAAATTGGACTTCATTCTACTCCATGGCCATGGATTATTTCTCCATTTTCAGAAAATATTTAATTTCATGTACAGTAATTTACTCAATGTCATATATTCTATGCCAGGTCGGGATAAGGAAATGTCCTCTGTTGACTAATTTATCCTTGCAAAGGGATGCATCTAAGGTTACATTCACACGGATGTATGAGGGTGGCCAAGGCCAGTTGGTAAATGACAAGTGGCCAGCAAATAGGCCTTACAAATATGGTTAATGTAATAGATATCCAACAGCTAAAATTGATCAATTATATGAATCCTTTGAAGGAAATGGACAGTTATTACCCGCCGTGAGTATGCAAAGCTCACCAAATGCCCTTCACAGGTGTATTCACCTAATTCTCCCGGCAAACATTCTCCAAGGCCTGCCCTCGTTAGCTTTCTCTTTCTGCCCCCACAGAATAATATCTAAATACATGCTTCTGCATAAAATGTATTTATTGATTTGGGAGGATTGGTAGAAAAGAAAATGACCTTATGTGATCATCATAATGAATGAAATAACTTTCGCTAAAATTATTACTTGCATTCAATTTATAATACTGCATAAAATTATAGATACTGCAAAAATTAATTGAACCTGAACACAATTTATTAAATAAAATTAAGTATACAGTACATAACTTGAAACACATTTCCTGCTTGTTTTCTTAACTTTATAAAACACTACATTTGATGACTTGCAAGCAGGGTCTTATTTAACATTAGAGACTAAATTTTGAATTTTTTTTTCTTTAACGTACATCATGGGACACAGAGCCTTAAGCAATTACTTAATGGGTTATAGGCCACCTTCAGGTGATGGACACTGGTATACCCAATCCAGGAAGTTCACTCCCTTTTTAACCCCTCCTCCTTCCAGGAGCACATCAGTTTTTTCGCCAGAGTCTAAGGTGTTGGTCACGAGTGAAGATGTGCTCTGAGGAGCTCCAGGAGGGATCCATGCTGGATTTAAATACCTGGGGCCTCGTATCCGAAGCACAAGGTTTTTGCCTGTAACACCTCTCCTTTGTAGGGCTGGACCCCAGGAACCCAGGGCTTAGGTCTTGCTACATTACCTAAAGCTTTCCTGGTGGGGTGCTTTACAGGTCCAAGGGAGTTGGAACCCCGATATCTAGGGACCCGGTCCTTGAAGGTTTGCTAAACGCAGCCCGCCATGATAGATGAAGGTTGGATTGTCTGTTAATTCAACAAATCCTGCGGCGGGGATAAGGTAAGGGAAGAAACTTAGGTACTAAAAACACCTATATATTCTTCTATTAGGGAAAAAATGTTGTCATGCCTTAATTCTCCACTAGAGGGAGTCTATGCACATGCCTTACTCTGTTGTCTTCACTGTAAAGCTCAGTCAATCTATGTGTGGCCGCAGCAGCGTGTGCAGGGGAATTTCTCTCAGGAAAAAGAAATCTGCCAAATGTTTTCTTTCTCCCCCCTGAAGGGACCAGAGGGTTAGGGGGACATCAGCGGTGTACCCTCCTTACATTACCTCCCCCACCACAGGGGGGTGTGGAGGTCCCGCTGGTACTGCTAATTTTGTTAACTATTGTTGCTGTTGACTGCTGTTACTGTTGTTGTGTGCCTGCTGCTAAACAGGTCTCTGCCTCCCTTCCCCCCCCCTTGTGTTGGGTCTGTAGACCCGAAAGCGCCACGTACGAGCGCGGGAACATTTTTAAATGAAAAGAGGGGCGGGATTTTTTTCCGGAGGGGGCGGGGCCTAAGCACAGTGCCGTGAATGTCCACGAGGACGCACGGCAGGCAAAAACAGATAAAACTACAGCTGTGACAGTCTCTCCTCAGCTGACGAGGAGGAAACAAGCAGTCTGCACACTGGGACACAGGAGCTGTGGGACACGTGAGGGTTGCAAGCTGGCATTCCTGATACAGGAAGTACATTTTTTTCCCAGCACTAGGTTTAACTTTATAGCAGCTTTATTTGTCATGACTATATTCAGTGATTAAGTGCAATTGCCTCTGTTTTTGTGCTTAGGACTATGCCTACCAAAAAAGACACTGCAAAGACCAAAAAAGTACTAAAGGTTTCACCCCCAGGCTCCAGGATCTTGAGTCGCATTTTCACGCTGTCATCCTCGCCTGAATTACCATGGCAAGCCACGGTGAGTAATTGGAACAAATTGATGGTGCAACTGCTTTTCACATCTCAGCCCCTGTATACATGACTGAAGATGTCCTTTCCTCCACCCTGCAGGGTCTGGAAGAAAGATTAGCGGCTTTAATCGCATCCTCCCTTCAAATAGATAGGAAGCAAGCTAGATCCCCCTCCCCCACTTCAGAACCTTTGCAAGGGGAACAGTGGGCTCAGGATGAGGTCAATCAGGAGGAAAAACAAACCAATGATTCCTCTGTAGAGGAAACAAAGGTAGATGAACCTTTTTCAGCCTCACAATCTGAGAAATTGCTAATACAAACTCTTACGGAGATGATTGGTTCCACTTTCATGTTGCCCCTAATGGAGTCTCCTGAAAGCTTAGTTTCTTCCTTGGGTTCCTTAAATCCTTCTCAGCCTTTGCATGGATTTCCTGACCATGCATTACTAGAACAGCTTGTTTTTGCTGAATGGGATCACCCGAATAAAAGCATTTTCTTCCTCCTAAGAGATTTTCAGTTCTCTATGCCATGGAGATGGAAAGTACCAGCAGTTGACGCTGAGATTTCCAGTATGAATAAAAGCCTAAAGCCGCGTACACACGAGCAGACTTTTTCGACTGGACTGGTCTGACGAACCGAGTCCGGTGGACAATTCGACCTTGTGTGGGCTTCGAAAATCTGACAGACTTTAGATTTGGAACATGCTTCAAATCTTTCCGACGGACTCGAGTCCGGTCGAAAAATCTTCTCGTCTGTATGCTAGTCCGACGGACAAAAACCGACGCTAGGGCAGCTGTTGGCTACTGGCTATCAACTTCCTTATTTTAGTCAGGTCGTTCGTCATCACGTAGGAATCCGTCGGACTTTGGTGTGAACGTGTGTAGGCAAGTCCGGTCGTTAGAAAGTCCGTTGAAAGTCTGTCGTAACTGCGTCGGACCTTTGTTGTCAAAAAATCAGACCGTGTGTACGCGGCATAACTTGTCCTGTAGACAATGCACAAATGCTTAAGGATCCAACAGATAAGAAGTTGGAATCTCTGTTAAAATCTACTTTTTCC
Source organism: Lithobates clamitans (assembly GCA_037952925.1). Lineage (NCBI taxonomy): Eukaryota > Metazoa > Chordata > Amphibia > Anura > Ranidae > Lithobates > Lithobates clamitans. The sequence continues at coordinate 1,488,136 of JBBGZY010001798.1, forward strand.
TTGGCAGGTGCCGTTACTCAGCCTGCAGTCGCTGCAATATGCGTCTGTCAATCCCTACAGGACCAATTTAGACAGGCTCTTAAAGAGGATCCAGTACAACAAGCCCAGGAATTGGCTGAACTACCAAAAGTATTATGCTTTGCCATAGATGCCATTAAAGATTCTATTCCCCAAGCGTCTCGCCTTATGCTTGTACATATGCGTAGAATCCTGTGGTTAAAAATTTGGTCAGCCGAAGCACCATGTAAAACCCTCCTAACTGGGTTCCCTTTTCATGGGGAGTGACTATTTGGAGAAGATTTGGGCAAATATATCCAAGCAGTTTCTAGTGGAAAAAGTACTCTTTTACCAGTCAAAAGAAAGTATAAACGCCCTTCATTTAAACTGACTCTTTCCCCTGCTCCAGGGGTTTCTGCCTCTGGGCGGTGGCGATGGCCTCCGCCGTCAAACTCTAGAGGAAAACCTCAGGGTCAGACCCAGGCTCAAAAGAAGTCCTGGGGTCGGAAACCTGCAAAGTAGAATCCTAAAGCCTCACCAAGGCGGGGGGAAGACTTCTGCAGTTTTCAGAAGTCTGGCAAGAGGAAATTCAGGACAGATAGGTCATCGCCACGGTAACGCTGGGGTACAAGCTGGAATTTCGGGACTTTCCACTGTCTCGTTTCCTGAGGTCAAGCATTCCCAAAGATCCAGAGAAAAGACAATCTCTGTTTCAGGCACTAGACCAATTAATATCTCAAGGGGTGATCATACAGATCCCCACAAAAGAGCAAGGTCTGGGGTTTTATTCAAATCTTTTTATGGTACCAAAACCAAATGGAGATGTCAGACCCATTCTAGATCTAAAAAATCTAAATCAGTTCCTGAAGATCCGCTCCTTTCGCATGGAGACGATCAGGTCAGTAGTTTCTATCTTTCTAGGAGGAGAACTTCTGACATCAATCAACATCAGGGATGCATATCTGCATGTCCCTATATTTCCCGCTCACCAAAAGTTTCTGTGGTTCGAGTTAGAACAGCAGCATTTCCAGTTTGTAGCCCTGCCCTTCGGGCTAGCCACAGCACCCTGGGTGTTCACAAAGGTGCTTGCCCCACCTCCTAGGCAGGTTAAGGGCCCAGGGCATAACAGTCGCAGCGTACCTAGATGATCTATTGCTAATAGACCAGTCGTTGGCTCGTTTGGAGCAAAGCGTACGCATTACAACCAGTTACCTGGAAATTTTGGGTTGGATTCTCAACCTAGAGAAATCTTCCTTAATACCACTAAAAAGACTGGAGACTTGGGTCTGATCATAGACACAGCCCAGGAAAAGGTGTTCCTACCTCAGGCAAAGATCAACTCCATAAGAGAGTTGGTGCGGATGGTCAGGTCAAAAGGCGATCCCTCTATTTGCCTTTGCATGAGGTTACTAGGAACCATGGTGGCTTCATTTGAAGTAGTTCCCTATGCCCAGTTCCATTTAAGACTGTTCCAAGCGGACAGGATACTGTTTTGCAACAAAATGATTCAAGCCAATGCGGCTGTCCCCAAGGGTGTCACAAAGCCTCAATTGGTGGTTACTAACTCAGAATCTGCTGAAAGGAAAATCCAGTTATCTGGAAAGTGGTAATAACAGATGCCAGCCTTTCAGGCTGGGGAGCAGTACTAGAAAAGACAACTGTCCAAGGACAGTGGTCAAGATCCGAAAGAACCTTGCCCATAAAAATCCTAGAGATTCGGTCAGTGCGTCTGGCTCTAAAGGCCTGGATTTTAGGTTACGGGATTGTCCTGTCAGGATCCAATCCGACAATGCCATAGCTGTGGCCTATATCAATCACAAAGGGGGCACCAAGAGTCTCTCAGCACAGAGAGAGGTGAACTATATTCTAACTTGGGCAGAAAGGAATGTTCCGTGCCTATCGGCAGTCTTCATTCCGGGAGTAGAGAATTGGCAGATGGACTACTTAAGTCGCCAGCAGTTATTCCCAGGGGAATGGTCTCTTCACCCCAACATATTTTGGGCTGTTTCCAAAGATGGGGGACTCCGGACATAGATCTTCTAGCGTCCAGGTTCAACATGAAGTTAGTCAACTTTGTGGCCAGAACAAGGGATCCACTCGCATGCGGAACAGATGCGTTGGTGACCCCGTGGGATCAGTTCTTACTGATCTATTCCCCCCTATTCAGTGGCTGCCTCGACTTCTTTGCAGGATCAAGCTGGAAAGAAAGCCGGTAATTCTGGTGGCACCTGCATGGCCCAGAAGGTCATGGTATGCAGAAATTGTAAAGATAGCAGTGGAGGGCCCATGGTTCCTCCCACTACGGCCAGATCTGCTCTCACAGAGACCGATATTCCATCCTACCTTATGGTCTCTAAATTTAACGGCTTGGCTATTGGAACCCACATTCTGAAGAAACATGGGCTCTCCAGGTCAGATATCTCTACCCTGATTAATGCAAGGAAGCCAGCTTCCAGAACTATATATTATAGAGTCTGAAGGGCTTATGTTTCCTGGTCTCAATCCAAGGGTTGGCACCCTCGGAGGTATATCATAGGCAGAATTTTTGACTTTCTACAATTAGGGGTAGAAATGAGATTGGTCTTGAGTACTATTAAAGGCCATGTCTCAGCTTTATCAGTCTTATTTCAAAGACCGCTTGCTACACATTCTTTAGTCCGAGGTTTTATGCGAGGGGTGATGCCTCCCTTGAACCCTTGGGAATTGAACTTAGTTTTGTCTGTGTTACAAAAACAGCCATTTGAATCAATACAGCATATTCCCTTAGTTCTTTTGACAAGGAAGTTGGTATTTTTGGTTGTGATATCCTCAGCAAGGAGGGTTGCGGAATTGGCTGCTCTTTCTTGTAAATAGCCATATTTGATTTTTCATGAGAACAGAGTGGTGTTACGCCCTCGTCCAGACTTTTTTCCAAAAGTGGTTTCAGGTTTTCACCTGAACCAAGATATTGTCCTGCCACAGTTTTTTCCAAAACCATGTTCCAGGGAAGAAAAGTGACTACATTGTCTTGATGTGGTGAGAGCAGTGAAAATCAATTTAAAGGCAACTGCTCAGATTCGTAAGACTGATGTCTTATTTATTCTGCCAGAGGGTCCTAAGAAAGGACAGGTAGCGTCGAAATCCACTGTTGCTAAGTGGATTCGGCAAGTTATAATTCAAGCTCATGATTTAGGGGGTAAGATTCCCCCTTTTCAAGTTAGGGCGCACTCTACCAGAGTGGTTAGTGCTTCTTGGGCAGTGCGTCATTAGGCCTCCATGGCTCATATCTGTAAGGCCGCAACTTGGTCTTCAGTGCATACATTGACAAAGTTTTATCAGCTGGATGTAAGGAGGTATGATGATATCGCCTTTGGGCGCAGTGTGCTGCAGGCAGCAGTATAGGTCCCTGAGTCTGGGGGTACCCTCTGGGTTCTGTCTCCCTCCCCTCAAGTAGCATTGCTATGGGACGTCCCATTAAGTAATTACTTAAGGCTCTGTGTCCCATGATGTACGATAAAGAAAATAGGATTTTTATAACAGCTTAACTGTAAAATTCTTTTCTTGGAGTACATCATGGGACACAGAGGTCCCTCCCCTCTTTTTTGGGATTTAAGTATATTGCTTTGTTACAAAAACTGATGTACTCCTGGAAGGAGGAGGGGTTATATAGGGAGTGAACTTCCTGGATTGGGTATACCAGTGTCCATCACCTGAAGGTGGCCTTTAACCCATTAAGTAATTACTTAAGGCTCTGTGTCCCATGATGTACTCCATGAAAAGGATTTTACAGGTAAGCTGTTAAAAAAATCCTATTTTTTTAAGTCAGCATATGGGGGCAGTACCTACTTTTAGTGAGAAATGTCCCCTGTGCTGGTGCTTGCTTTCTTAAATGAAATCCACAGTCTGTCCGCCATCACCTCAACCCCCATACCCCCACAGCTGTAAACTTCTGGTGCTGTAGGCAGGGGTGGGCAGGAGGAGCAACTTAAAGGCAGGTAGGAGGGACAAGGGTTGGGCACTCCCTCGCCACAAAGCATGCTCCATATCTGCTCTGCCAGCTACTGCTGTCATGCTGTACTCTAACATGTCTACTCTCCACCAAATATACGCAAAACTGACGCAAAAAACACATAGTGCATGTGCAACTACCTTCTAGCAAGCGATTGGCCACACACCTGCAATGCACACTCCATGTCAACCATGGGCAGCTGAAGCAAGGGGGAAGAGAATAGGCTCAGGGCGGCATATCCATTCTACAGCTTGCATTAGCAGCGGGAGAGGAGGGTTCATTTCTGCATCTCTGCCCTGAGCGTTGGATAACCCTATCCCAATGCTGTCTGTGGAAGTTAATACTTAAGCACTGGTCGAGAGTGCTGACTATGCCCCCCCCCCTCCATTCAAAGAAGCTTCTGACAGTGAAAAGAACTCTATAAATGGAGGACGGGGGGATAAATTGAATATCTACCTCCACTATTCATAGAGTGCTTTTCATTGTGGTTAATGTGCAGGCAGGTGCACTTCCGCAGCGGTGTTGCAGTTGGAGAGAAAGCCAAGAGGAATATGGTTCCTCTACAGTTTCCTGGGTCACTGGGAAAGCTATCCCATTGGATGCTGGTGCCCCATGTGACTCTAGCAGCCATCTTTGGTCAGGCAGAGCCCTGGCTCTTAAGTTTGGCTCGCATTTTGTGAGTTGGAGTGGAGACAGGTACCCCGCCTGGTAGGGACAAAACTAGCGGCAGGGAAAGATTCCTGACAAAGAGGGAAAGTGTAGGCCTCTCAACCTCTCTGGACATCTTCCTGCTTGGGCAAAAGATAGTCTGGGCACATTGTGCCCCTCTCATCAAGTGCTGTCAGTTTGGCTGAATCCTGCTCTCTACTCACTGTTGGAACTGTGAATGTTCCTGGCTGGGATGCCTTCCCAGGGGGTTATTTGTGAATTGTCTTTGCGTCATTTCAATACAAGTTCTTTCATCGCACCAGGGGTGTGTGTGTCTTATTGCTATCACACCGCACTGCACCCCACCTACAAGTGTGCTGTTTAGCACAGGACTCAGAAGTTTAGGGCTATCACAAATATGCATACTTACATCCAAGCTGAACCAAGGTGTATATAATATACAGATCAAACCAGGAGTTCAGCTTTAAGAACTTTTTAAAAACTTACAGATGTCATCTCTTACCTTGCAAGTAGTAGGCTGTGCACCCTTCCTTCCTAAGCTTCTGCAGCAGGGTAATGAGAACCGTTTCTTGTTCTTCTGACTGAACCCCTACACGTGTTGGGAGGCTGGCGGTGCACTCATCATACAAAAGAGCCACTCCTCTTGATACTGAAGGGGATCCTGGAAGAAGGGAGTGGGCAGTAAGGTTTCCTTTGCGTAGCCTTCGAAGCATCAGGCCAGGCAATGCCACATGGAGAGCCTTCTCTACATGAGAAGAGTCATAAAGCTCCCGACTACGACAGTCCAAAATACGAATGTTCTGAGCAGGAGAGTCCAGCTCATCCCGCAGCCAGGTGGTGGTTTTACAGAGTGACTCCATCTGTACAGCTCACATGAGGGTAACCATAGGAGCGAAAGGGAGGAGAATGTCTTTCCACCAGAATGGATTTGCTTGAAAGGTTTGGAGGTTCTCTCACAGCAAGGAATTGTGGTAAAGGTTCTTTCTGTGGTGTTCCTCAATGGTTCAGGGCATTTCCCTGGAAAATAAGAACACACAAAATGCTCGTAAAGAGAAGAGATTTGAGTGTAAATAATCAATAACCAGGGCTGAACAGATCTCAAGCTCTGAATCTCTATGATAAGTATTGTCACCAAGGTCATGTAGTTCCTAAGTAGGGATGTGCTTGGGTTAAGGCTTGGTTTGGTCAAGCTCTGGTCCTTGGCTGCACATACCCAAGGGCATGGAGTTCTCAGTACATCATTGACCTATTATGACCATCTGAACATACTAGATCATTGATGTCATTGACCTAATATGGCCATGTGACCATACTGGGACAAGATGTCATTGACCTAATATGGCCATGTGATCATACTAGGTCAACTATGTCATTGACCTAATATGGCTAAGTGACCATACTAGGTCAACGATGTCATTAAACTAAGATGGCCACGTGACCATACTGGGACAAGATGTCATTGACTTAATATGGCCACGTGATCATACTAGGTCCGTGATGATGTTCATCGGTGGTATCTGATAGCACATTTACTATTAGGTAAGCTTACAAACCATATTCCTCCTCAGTCTTTCGTATTGTTTCACGCTAAGGACATACTATCATAGCTACTACACAGAACTCTCTTTCATTCAGGAAACTTATTGGAAGCCTTCTTACCTTGCTGATTATTTGACATCCACCTATTTGGATATACAATGGATGATCTTTTGTGGTCTATGCACAAAAATTAGCTTTTGCTGTGATGTCTATGCTAAATTATTCGTAAGTGACTGCTACTGGCACATTTATTAAATTACTAACCTAAATTGACTGATGTGGGACATCAGTTTCTAATACATATACCAAACATTAGGCTATGCTTTTTACCTTTCTTATAGATGCACAATGAATCTTGTCTACCACCGACACAACGGGATAGCCTCGGGACTATAGCCGTTGACGTTTTTTTTGACACCTACCCATACAGCTGATATCACCATTATCACAGCATTGTAAGTACATAATACGTTTGGTCATATATCTATAATGTACTGAACACTATAATGTTATATGTGCCCCCACAGTCGGGCTTTGCTTCTCTGCCCAGCAGGTGCCATGAAACTGGGTCATCTGCTCAAATGTTTTATGGACAATTGATATGCAAACTACTGGCTATACATAGTGTATTATGTTTGTTTATTGTTTTTCTGGATGTCAAATTCATTGACTGTTTTTATACATATCAGATCTTCAAGCTCCTAACGAAGCGCTAACGTGCGCAACATCTAGAGCGTTGTCCGTGAATGACCTCCATTATGCCACAACCACGCAGCAATTGTGTTAACCAATTAACATATACTTGAATATTTTTGTTACTAGTGGTGGGAGTGTTATCTAGGTCTATCAGTCTACTTTTTAACTTGTGTATATACATGCCGTTTTTAATGCTATTCAAATAAAACGTTTATATTTTTTACAATATTTTCATGGGTGTGCCTATAAAGTCCATTTTTGTTCTGCAATCCAATATCTATAGGTCAACTATGTCATTGACATAATACGGCTACGTGATCATACTAGCTCAACAATGTCATTAAACTAAGATGGCCACGTGACCATACTAGGTCAATGATATTTCAAACATTCCCGCCCCTTGTATATCTGCAGCTGTGGAATGGGGAAATTCCCACATGCAGGTGGTTGGCCCGGCACTGACAGCTTCCTTACCGGTTTGGACCCAACCCAAGCTTGTCCCTTTTCCCAAGCACTGTATTTTTGCTATTATGCCCAACTCCTGGAAATCTGAACAATCCTCCCTGCAGTTGGGCTATGCCAGCACTGCAAGGGTTGACTGCTTCTTTAGGTCTGGGGGAAGGGAGTAAAAGCACTTTAAGCTGACCCTCCTCTCCCCGTGTTCTTCCAGGCTCCGGCGGTGGACTGTCCCTCTGTGTCATGATGACTTCAGGGTCTTAGACCTCCTTAGTCTCCTGGTATGCCAAATAGGGTTGTGCAATGTGGCAGAGCTGCGTAAATCTTAGGACTGGGTAAACAGAAATACAAATCCTTGAATCTGTCAAGTAAAACACTTCATTCAGAACAGAACCACAATGCATTGAAGGTGCCATTGGACTTGTAGCATACTACAACATACATACTGCGAGACAAATAAGTTAAAGAAATACAATTGTTTCATGTTCAGCCCTGGAAGATTTGGCTGCTGAATGACCGGGACATTTTTTGCGATACGGCACTACGTCGCTTCAACTGACAATTCCGCAGTCGTGCGACGTTGCACCCAAACAAAGTTTACGTCCTTTATTTCCCCACAAATAGAGTTTTCCTTTGGTGGTATTTGATCACCTCTGCGGTTTTTATTTTTTGCGTTATAAACAAAAAAAGAGCAACAATTTTGAAAAAAAACACAATATTTTGTAATTTTTCCAAAAATATATATCCCCATTTTTTTTTAAAAAAGCTAATTTTTTCTCAGTTTAGGCCGATATGTATTCTACATATTTTTGGTAAAAAAAAAATCGCAATAAGCATATATTGATTGGTTTGTGCAAAAGTTATAGCGTCTACAAAACAGGGGGTAGATTTATTTTTATTATTATTTTTTTTTTTTTATTAGTAATGGCGGCGATCTGCGATTTTTATCGGGACTGCGACATTTTGGCGGACACATCTGACACTTTTGACACATTTTTGGGACCATTGGCATTTATACAGCGATCAGTGCTATAAAAATGCATTGATTACTGTAAAAATGTCACTGGTAGGAAAAGGGTTAACACTAGGGGCGCGATCAAGGGGTTAACTGTGTTCCCTAGGTGTTCTAACTGTAGGGGGAGGGGACTGACCTAGAGGAAATGACAGATCGTGGTTCCTAGCTATTAGGAACTCACGATCTGTCACTCCTCACAGAACAGAACACGGATTTGTGTGTTTACACACACACACACACACGTCCCCGTTTTGCCTCTCGTGCACGCGATTGCTTGTGGCCGGCGGTCATCGCGGCCGTCGGCCACGATCATGGGCACCCCCACGGTGCAGCGGGCATGTGTGCGCGCCTGCTATCCCGATCCTGCAAGCCGACGTATAGCTACAACGGTTTGCGGGATGGTGCCGACCTGCCGCCGTAAAATGACGGTGGCTGGTCGGCAAGCAGTTAAGCACTGTCAGCAGCTGATTTAATCACTTACTGAGTATGCAGCTTCTTTATCTTTAATCCTTGCTTATGTTCTTGTTGAAGCCATGATAGCTTTCCTTTTTCAGGGTGGCTCCCTTCTCCTTCAGCATCCTATGGAGCCACCCTTGTATGCCAGGACAAGGTTTGTGTCTCCCTACACTGTGTGCATCAATAGAAACACACAACCCCCATAGCCTAGGATGACAAGGCACCCCCCTGCTCATCCCTCCTAATCCAAGCTAACAGACTGGCTCAAGACTGCACTGCCCACTGTTATTTTGTTCCTGTGAAGACTGGAATTTCAGGGAAGGAGCACTTAGAGAGCAGGAACCAGCTGAATTAAAAGTTGTAAACGGCAAGTGCTGGGGTAATAATTTTAACAAATAGTTTACTGGGGGATGTATATTTTATTGTACTCAGTGTGGTAAACTAGAAAAGCTGAGAAATAATAGAAATAGCGAATATTAATTTGCTATATTGTCACACAACTGGGTGGGTTCGGGGCGCAGTGCTCTGCGCCCCGAGCCCACCCTTTTTTTAAGCCAATTAGAGCCTCAGGCTCTAATCATGTGCTTTAAAAAAAAAAAAACCATTGGAATCCTTGCGTCCGGCACCCTGCATGTAGATTAGGGGCCAGGCGAATGTATTGGGGGGTGGCGTTCCTGCGCCCCGTATAGAGAGGCCACTACTGGTTAGTTACAACCCTTGCCACTGGATTTTTTGTCCTCTTACAGGAAATAGAAAAATAACAGAGTGGCCCCAAACCTCCTTTTCTGGGGTCCGCTGCCCCTGCTCTTGGCTCCTCCTCTTCTACATGGGCCACCATAAGCAAGCCGCTTTCTATAGGGGTGCACATGCGTTCTCGCTCCTAAGCCAGGTTGTGTACATCCATAGACACACACAGCATGACTCGGCTGTGCCCCTCACTCCATGACTCGGCTGTGCCCCTCACTCCCTAATCTCAGGATTTGATCGACAGCAGTAAAAGCCAATGGCTCCCACTGCTGCCTCTGTGTCCTGTGAGGAGAGAGAGAGACCAGCGATGCTGCAGATGGGCACAGCGCTGGAGTGAGAGAGGGCTCAGGTAAGTATAAGGAGGGTGAGGGGGTGATACAAATGCTGGAACATTTTTTAACTTAAAGCATTTGTTACCCCAACACTTCATATTCCTGATATGTGTCTGCTGTACCATGTACTTGCATGAGAAAGTGTCCTGTTCTCTTTGTGTTGCTTCCTTTATGTGAAATCCCTGGTGTTCTTGCCCATCCCTCTGCTTTCCTTTTTGAAACTGACCACACTAAGCAGGAGAGTACATCGTGGTCAGTTCTCTAGCTATGCTGGGAACTCAGTGTAAATTTTTTTTTTATTAAAAAATCATACAAACATACAGTTCATTAATAAAAACATATTTACACAAAAATAAACAACAACCAAACAAAAACAAGCGTGCTTACATTAGTAAATAAAGACAACCTTTTCCTGACAAGATAACCTAGAAAGAAACATATTTTAATGCCAACTACAAACCCCCGAACCTCAACTTAAACACAATCCAGGCTAAGAAACATTTTGAGATTTAATCGCCATCAGGATGCGATTCCAACCCCCCCCATTAACCCCCCCCACATCATTCACCCCAACATCCACATCATTCACCCCGACTTCCACATCATTCACCTTGCATTTTGCACCAGCCACCCTCATGCCCTTCCCACCTCCCCCTCCACCATCATCCAATCCATCCCTCACTCCACCTGCACTTCTGCTACGCTGAGGAGGGGTTGGCACCACCGTACACTCTGGTCCAGCACCCTCCACTGCCTTCACTACACTAGGAGAAACAATAGGTGCAGACACAGACTTGACAACCACACTTTCTGACACTGACTGGGGAACCACAGACTGGGGAGACACTGACACCGCAGACTGGGGGGACACTGACACCGCAGACTGGGGGGACACTGACACCACACTGAACTCAGTGTACTCTTCTCCAATGATCAGACTTGTCCTGACATGCCCCCGCTGCACAGTCATTCACTGGTAAGCTCAGTGTGCTGCTGCTTCTCCTCCTCCCTCAGCTCTTATGCAGCTGAGAACAGAGGGAATGTGATCAATTATAAAAAAAAGGGGGAAAAAGGTATTTATAGTGTGTTTTTTTTCTTTTCTATACAAAAATGTTTTGCCTTTTATTTCTATTTTAAACTGAATGGGTTGTTTTACAAGGTGGTTGTATACAATCACTTTAATAAAGAGAATGCATTAGGGTAAAAATTGTTCTGCCTTTACAACCACTTTATTTTTTTCCATAGTTCCACTTTAAGTAGCGTCACTGTGGTTGCTAATGTGCTCCATCTCTAGTGACTAATCTACAGACCTCCACGTTTGATACAATAACAAAATTAGAAAGGGCAAGCATGAGCAGAGATATGAACTTGTCACTGTGCTGCTTTTCCTTTCACTGCCCAGTCACAACTTGGGGGCATGTCCGGGATCACCTGGGCTCAGAGGAAGTGGGTTCAATGATGCTGGCCATCAAATTGAGGACATCAAGTGGCAGAAAAAATGTATTGCAGGGAAAATCTATGGATGGCAGGTAAAATATTGCTGCGAAAGCTGCTTTTGTTATTTTACTGTAGAATAGGGCTATTTGCTACCTTGTTATTTTTCACTGTAGTTTTTGCTTTAACCACTTCCGGTCCGCCCGCCGTCGTTACACGTTGGTACTTTGACGTTGAATATTTTTCTTATGGCAGCAGATAGCTGCCATAACCCCAGTATATTCTTAGACAGCAGGCGGTCCACTTCCAGATAAAAGTGGTCTTCGCGGTGGATTCACAACGAGATCACTTTTACCGGCGGCGGAAGAAGTGCCCACCCCCCTCCCGCCGCGTTCGTCGTCTCCGCCGCTTACCGCCGCTTACTGGCCCCCTACTCGACTCAATGACGTTGGATGATGGAAGCGACGTCAAACGTCACTTCCGCCCAATGGCCTTAAAGGGACATTTCTTTTTTATTGAAAAATAAAAATAAATTTTTTATTTATTTTTTTTATTGCATTTTAGTGTAAATGTGAGATCTGAGGTCTTTTTTGACCCCAGATCTCACATTAAAGAGGTCCTGTCATGCTGTTTTTCTATTACAAGGGATGTTTACATTCCTTGTAATAGGAATAAAAGTCATCCAAAAATGTTTTTTTTTAAAGGGGCAGTGTAAAAATAATAAAACAAAAAGTAAAATTAATTAAAAAATCAAATATTTTTATTAAAGCTCCCCATCCCACCGTGCTCACGCGCGGAAGCGGACGCATACGTAAGTTGCGCCCGCATATGTACACGGTGTTCAAACCACACATGTGAGGTATCATCGCGATCGTTAGAGCGAGAGCAATAATTCTAGCAAAAGACCTCCTCTGTAACTCAAAACCGTTAACCTGTAGAAATTTTTAAACATTGCCAATGGAGATTTTTAAGGGTCAAAGTGTGTCGCCATTCCACGAATGGGCGCAATTGTGAAGCATGACATGTTGGGTATCTATTTACTCGGCATAACATTATCTTTCACAATATTTTTTTTTAAAAAGTGGGCTTACTGTTTTCTTATTTTTTAAATCAAAAAAGTGTATTTTTTCCAAAAAAAATATTGCGTTTGCAAGGCCGCTGCGCAAATACGGTGTGACATAAAGTATTGCAACGACTGCCATTTTATTCTAGGGTGCCTGAAAAACAAAAATATATAATTCTTGGGGTTTATAAGTAATTTTTTTAGCAAAAAAAAATGATTTTAACTTGTTAACAACAAGTTTGAAAAATAGGCCCGGTCCTTAAGAGGTTAAGGTAAAAGCAGCAATATTAACTCCTCTGGATCAACTGTGGGCATATGGGATTGTAGGATATTTTTTATTTTATTTATTTTTTATTTTTTATTTTTTTATTTTTTTTATGGTTGAACTAGATGGACTTTTGTCTTTTTTTCAACCTGACTAACTATGTAACTCTATGTAAAATCTATGCTCACGGAAAATAAATTATATTTTCCCTTTAAATTCATTTATTATGGGTCATTTTATTAGTATCCTGCCAACGTGAGATATCTCTTCTATAAAGTCTGTTGCCTTTATACCTGGGTGTAGAGACGGAGAAGAAAAGGTATTTTGCGGAACAAACACATTCATTATCAACGGACAGCAGATTTTAAGGGTGTCGTATAAATCATGAGCGGACACAATGGAGTAGGCTGATTAGGTGGCGATACTTCATAAAATACACTGAAAGGAGGGGTTGGATTGCTGTCCCTAGGATTTCAAGCATAGGTGCTCTTAAAAAAAAAAAAAGTGATAAAATAACCGGAACAAAATAATAAAATGGATACCTATGAAGATTAAGAAAATCGAACTCCTGCCAAAAAAAAAATAACCAGATAAGAAATGAAAAGACCAATTCAGTGGCAAAATAATCAAAGCTTTTCCTGCAATATTTACCTACCATCCAGAGATTGACCTACAGTACTTCTTTCTGCCCCTAGATGTCCTCGGGGTGGCCAGCATTATTCAACCTACTTCTGCTGAGCCCAGTTATCCCGGACGTGCCTCCTGCCTGTGACTGCACAGCGGTGAGCTCATCTCTCTGTCACTCTGCTCTCTCCTCTTATCATCATGCCCCTTGTCAAAACATGAACTGATCGGCTCTGTGTACTGCTTTTTCCTCTTAACACTGGGTCTTCCTTTTAAACTCAGTAAATGAGCTGCAGGGACATCAGCTGATTAGGTGGCTATACTTAATAAAATATACTGAAGGAAAGGGCTGGATTGCTGTTTCTGTAATATCAAACATAGAATTATTAGCGTTGGGGTTACAGGTAGGGTTATAAAGGTTACAGGAAGAGTTAGTGTTAAGGTTACAGGGAGGGTTAGTGTAAGGGTTAAAAGTAGGTTTAGTGTGAGGGTTACAGAAAGGGTTGGTGCTATAGAAAGGATTACCGTTAGGATTATAGGTAGGGTTAGTGTTAGTGTTAGGGTTAAAGAAAGGGTTAATTTTAGGATTACAAGGAGGGTTAGTGTTGGGGTTACAGGTAGCCTTAGTGGTATAGAAAAGGTTCAATCCAAGATTACAGGTAGGGTTAATGTTATAGAAAGGGTTAATTCTAAGATTACAAGTAGGGTTAGTGTTAGGGTTATAGACAGGGTTAATGTTAGGGTTACAAGGAGGGTTTGTGTTGGGGTTACAGGTAGGGTTAGTGGTATAGAAAAGGTTCAATCCAAGATTACAGGTAGGGTTAGTGTTATAGAAAGGGTTCATTCTAAGATTATAGGTAGGGTTAGTGTTAGGGTTATAGACAGGGTTAATGTTAGGATAACAGGTAGGGTTAGTGTTAGGGTTACAAGGAGGGTTAGTGTTGGGGTTACAGGTAGGGTTAGTGGTATAGAAAAGGTTCAATCTAAGATTACAGGTAGGGTTAGTGTTAGGGTTATAGACAGGGTTAATGTTAGGATAACAGGTAGGGTTAGGGTTATAGACAGGGTTAATGCTAGGGTTACAAGGAGGGTTAGTGTTGGGGTTACAGGTAGGGTTAGTGGTATAGAAAGGGTTCATTATAAGATTACAGGTAGGGTTAGGGTTATAGACAGAGTTAATGTTAGGGTTACAAGGAGGGTTAGTGTTGGGGTTACAAGAAGGGTTAGTGGTATAGAAAGGGTTCACTCTAAGATTATAGGTAGGGTTAGGGTTAAAGAAAGGGTTAATGTTAAGATAACAGGTAGGGTTAGTGTTAGGGTTATAGACAGGGTTAATGTTAGGGTTACAAGGAGGGTTAGTGGTATAGAAAGGGTTCACTCTAAGATTATAGGTAGGGTTAGGGTTAAAGAAAGGGTTAATGTTAAGATAACAGGTAGGGTTAGTGTTAGGGTTATAGACAGGGTTAATGTTCGGGTTACAGTTAAAATTTGTTAATAGTTTAGTTTAAGGTTACAGGTAGGGTAAGTGTGAGAGGAGACATAAGAGGGGGCATCATTCTCTCTATGAACTACAATATGTGTAGTACAGTGTAGCCTGTGTAGTCTTTTTGCTATTCTAATAGATTTTTATACTGTTTCGGCTCCATTTTTTGGTTTTGCCCTTTAGTCGTCTGCACCATTCTAAATACACCCAACACCACAGTGAATGATATTCTTTATATTGTCCTAGGTCTTTGTGTTCTTCCTGAAAACTGAGATCCGGCCTTGACGGATGCTCCAACATTTGTTCCTATTCACAAACCTACACATTGATACCATCTGGAATTCCTGAGAGCTAATCAAGTACAAGTTGTTAAAAACTGTAGACTATTTTTAAGGGCTAAGAGAATCCAAGGCACAATGTAATGTTAGGTACTAGTGGGTCTGTGTTTAATGCTGAAGGGCGAGAGGATCCAACAATCGTATTTATTTTTTTCTAGTTTTTCTGCCTTTTCTGACCACGTTCAAACATTTTTGACCACGTTCGTGCACAACTGGCTAAAACATTCATAGTTACATAGTAGGCGAGGTTGAAAAAAGACACAAGTCCATCAAGTCGAACCTATGAGTGTGATTATATGTCAGTATTACATTGTATATCCCTGTATGTTGCGGTCGTTCAGGTGCGTATCTAATAGTTTTTTAAAACTATCGATGCTCCCCGCTGAGACCACCGCCTGTGGAAGGGAATTCCACATCCTTGCCGCTCTTATGCCCCGTACACACGGTCGGATTTTCCGATGGAAAATGTCCGATCGGAGCGTGTTGTCGGAAATTCCGACCGTGTGTGGGCTCCATCGGACAGTTCTTCTGCCGGCTCCTCCGCTGTCTTCATGCCGCTCTTTTGCCAGGGGAGGTCCCGACTTCTGGCTTCTTGTCTTCTTGGCTTCTTCCCTCTTCTCTTCTCCAGATGTTGACACGACGGTCTCTTCGGCTGGACTGCTCTCTGAGCGCTCTGCTGTGACTTATGTAGGCGGAGACCCCACCCCTTTATGCCATCACAGTCCCTGGGCATGCTGGGACTGTGAAGCCATAAGGGGGCATGGTCAACATCACCCGGTGACCACGCCCCCTAAAACGTAACAGTCCCAGCATGCCCAGGGACTGTGACGGCATAAGGGGGCGGGGTCTCCGCCTATATAAGTCACAGCGGAGCGCTCAGAGAGCAGTCCAGCCGGAGAGACCGTCGTGTCAACATCTGGAGAAGAGAAGAGGGAAGAAGCCAAGAAGACAAGAAGCCAGAAGTCCGGACCTCCGCTGGCAAAAGAGCGGCATGAAGACAGCGGAGGAGCCGGAAGAAGAACTCGAACACCAAGAGAAGAGGCCAGAGGGAGCGGAGAAGAACGAACCGGACGCCGGGAAAAGAGGAACCGGAGGGACCCCCGAAGTCAGAAGAAGACCCCCGAAGCCGGAAGAAGACCCCCCCCGGAGCTGTCTAATAAATTACTTCAAAAACCTGTGTAGTGTGTTTTATTATTGACACTTTTTCCCTAGGTAAATGGGTAGGGGTACCATGTACCCCATACTCATTCACGTAGGGTGGGGGGCCGGGATCTGGGGGCCCTCTTATTATAGTGGGCTCCCGGATTCCGATAAGCCCCCCGCCCGCAGACCCCAACAACCAGCGGCCAGGGTTGTCGGGAAGAGGCCCTTGTCCTCATCAACATGGGGATAAGGTGCTTTGTGGTGGGGGGGCCCGCAGGGCCCCCTCCCTCCTCCAAAGCACCCACCCCCCATGTTGAGGGCATGCGGCCTAGTATGGTTCAGGGGGGGGCGCTCACTTGTCCCCACCCCCTTTCCAGAAACGGCCGGGCTTCGTGCTCAGATCGGGGGTCTGGTATGGACTTTTCGGCGTAGGGGGTTCCCCTTAAAATCCATACCAGACCTAAGGGGCCTGGGATGCCCCGCACTCGCCGCAGTAGGGAAATTAGTTTTCCCTATTGCAGCGAGTGCGAGATGCAGTACTCTGCCCTTGCGTCGTATCTGGTCCGTCGGACCAGCATACAGACGCATGCAGACGAACAGGCTTTCCATCAGGAACTGAGTCCGGCGGACTAAGATTTAAAGCATGCTTTAAATCTAGGTACGGCGGACTTTTGGGGAAAAAAAAGTCAGCCGGCGCCTACACACGGTTGGATTGTGTGGTAGACTCTGGTCCGCCGGACCAAGTATGCCGGAAAGTCCAACCGTGTGTACGCGGCATAATTCTAATTCTGTCCTCTGTTAACCATGGGGGTTCTTCCTGTGATGTGTCACGAGGATGAACACTGCAGTTTTGGTTACTGAAGCCCCCCCCCCCCCGATTCCCGCATGAATACTGAGGAGAAGGATAAATTCAAGACCTTCGCCATCTCCCCATTCTTTGTAACCAGATGTCCTTCCTCATTCTTTATGGGGCCAACATGGTCTGTCCTCCTTTTTTTACTGTTTACATACTTAAAGAATTTCTTGGGATTTTTTTTATATCTTAGCCGCTCTAATTGCACCCTTATATTTCTTGTTCATTCTTTATAAAGTTTATATGCTGATAATGGTGATCCCTCAACCTTGTATTTTTTGAAGGCCTTCTGTTTTGCTTTTATATGCATTTTACATTGGCGTTAAGCCACCCAGGACTTTGTTCGCTCTTTTAAATTTATTACCCAATGGGATGCATTGGCTAATGCCCTTATTTAATATGCTCATAAAGTGAACCCATCTCTCCTCCATGTTTCTTGTTCCTAAGATTTTATCCCAATTTATATCTTCTAGCAAGGTTCGTAGTTCGGGGAAGTTGGCTCTTTTGAAATCCAGTGTCTTTGTATTTCCCCTATGTTTCCTATTTGTGTAATTTATACTGAAGCCAATTGACCTGTGAACACGGTTTCCTGAATTGCCCCGTATGTCTACATCCGTGATCAGGTCTCTATTCTTGGTAATCAGTAGATCTAGTAACGCTTTACTTCTAGTTGGTGCGTCTACCATCTGACCCATGAAATTGTCCTGCAAGACATTTAGGAACTGGCGAGCCTTAGATAAATGCGTGGTTCCCTCCACCCACTCTATGTCTGGATAATTTAATACCCCATTATGATAACACTTACCATCCTTGCTGCTAATCCAAATTGTGATAGGAGGTCCGCCTCCCCCCTCCTCCCTCACCTTAGGGGGCCTATAGCATACTCCCAGTATTATTTTCCCCTTAGCTTCATCCCTTTGGAGCTCTACCCATAGGCATTCCACCTCCTCCCTAGCTCCTTAGTGATGTCATCTCTCACATTCACTTGTACATTCTTCTTCTTCTTTATATACAGGCATACCCCTCCCCCTTTTTCCCCTCTCTATCCCTGTGATAAAGGGTATAGGGTAAGGGTACCCTTGAATAGTTGCCAGCCAATCATGAGAGCTGTTGAACTAAGTCTCTGAAATTCCCACAGAATCCAAATCCTCCTCGTACAACAGTATCTCTAGTTCACCCATCTTGTCCGCCAGGCTCCTGGCTTTGGTGAACATGCCATGCTGACTATCTCTACCTCTCGACCCTCCCCCCTCGTCTCCTAGTTTAAAAACCTCTCTAACTTTTTGGCCATCTTTACTCCCAGCGCATCTGCACCCTCCTCATTTAGGTACAGTCCGGTGTATAGTACTGGTGACCGACATCGGCCCAGTCCTCCAGGAACCCAAACCCCTCCTTACTACACCAGCTCCTCAGCCACTTGTTTACTTCCCTAATTTCCCTTTGCCTTTCTGGTGTGGCTCGATGTACCAGTAAATTCCTCAATTTAGCTCCCAAGTCCCTAAAATCGTTCTTTAGGACACTCCATCTGCCTCTGACTTTGTCATTGGTGCCAACGTGCACCATGACAGCCGGGTCTTCCCCAGCCTCTCCCAGTAATCTGTCCACCAGATCCTTAATGTGCCGAACCCGAGCGCCAGGTAGACAGCATACAGTTCAGCGCTTTAGGTCTTTGTCACAGATTGCCCTCTCTGTCCTTCTAAGAATTGAGTCACCTACCAGAAACTCTCTATCCTTTCCCTTCGCTTCCCCCCCACGCTCACTGGAGGAGTTCTTCCCCTGGCAGCTAGGAGAGTCCCTCAGCTCCTCCAGTCTCTTACTTTGATTCCTACTAGTAGAGCTTGTTAGGGTCTCTGATACCCTGTAGAAATACTTATTGCAGCCTAAACCTGCTGATTTTTGTAAGATAAGACCACAATCCTCTAATGCTCTGGTGCCCAACCTGTGGCATTTTTGTGCAGTCCTTGAGGCCCCTGTAGACCCCTTGTAGCTAGTGTACAGTCTCTTCTTATCTCCTGTAGCATGCCCCCAGTCTCTTACCATCTATTGTAGAATGTCTGCAGTCTCAGGCCATCTTCAATAGCATGTCCCCAGTCTCTGACCATCTCCTGTCTAATGTTTGCAGTGTCTAACCTTCTCCTATAGTATCTCTGCAATCTATGACCATCTCCTGTAGTGTGTCTGCAGTCTCTGACCATCTCCTGTAGCATGTCCCCAGTCTCTGACCATCTCCTGTAGCATGTCGCCAGTCTATGATCATCTCCTGTAGCATGTCCCCAGTCTCTGACCAACTCCTATAGCATGTCCCCAGTCTCTGAACATCTTCTGTAGCATGCCCCAAGTTTTTTTACTATCTCCTGTAGCATGTCTCCAATCTCTGACCATCTCTTGTAGCATGTCCCCAGTCTCTGACCATCTTGTGTAGCATGTCCACAGTCTCAGACTACCTTCTGTAGCATTTCTGCGGTCTCGGACCACCTTCTGTAGCATGTCCTCAGCCTTTAACCATCATTTGTAGCATGTCCCAGTCCCTGCCAACTCGTGGTTGAAGCAAAGAACATTGCATAATGTATGGTCTGCCTTAGTTGATTAAGCATGTCCCCCCTCATAACGGCTAGTCTTGCCTTTCATACCACTATTCAGTGTTGATCAAGTTCTGTTGTCACTACAACCCATACATCTACTCAATCATCTGCTATCCCTTCTTCCATGCTTTTTGGACTTCCAATAATGTCTTGCATATATATTCTATGTCTTGATATCATGGTTGTTTATTCATAGTGAATGACTTCTATTATTTATCATGAGTGGTTGGTTGTGACTGGTGGTCATCTGTGTCCGCACATGACTGTTAGGTCTTTTTAATGGTGATGGTACCTGAGTTATCAGGATATTTTCTGGATTGGTGTATATTGTGAGTCTTTTTTCATTAAATAGTATTCAAATTCACATTGACTCCTGCCTGTTCCCTACTCATGAATTCACTTTCTCTTCCCCTTTTTTGTTATATGCTGCATTGAATTCCGAGGAACACACCTATTACTGATTGGTGTTAGCAGGTGTCTCAAATCATATGCAGACTTGTATGGACCCAACCCTCAGTCTGCTACTAGTTATACTTAAATTACAGAGTGTCTTAGTTCTTTTACCTTACCCCCTTTTTTGCGCATCTATTGTAGAATGTCTGCAGTCTCAGGCCATCTTCAATAGCATGTCCCCAGTCTCTGACCATCTCCTGTCTAATGTTTGCAGTGTCTAACCTTCTCCTATAGTATCTCTGCAATCTATGACCATCTCCTGTAGTGTGTCTGCAGTCTCTGACCATCTCCTGTAGCACGTCACCAGTCTCTGACCATCTCCTGTAGCATGTCCCCAGTCTATGATCATCTCCTGTAGCATGTCCCCAGTCTCTGACCAACTCCTATAGCATGTCCCCAGTCTCTGAACATCTTCTGTAGCATGCCCCAAGTTTTTTTACTATCTCCTGTAGCATGTCTCCAATCTCTGACCATCTCTTGTAGCATGTCCCCAGTCTCTGACCATCTTGTGTAGCATGTCCACAGTCTCAGACTACCTTCTGTAGCATTTCTGCGGTCTCGGACCACCTTCTGTAGCATGTCCTCAGCCTTTAACCATCATTTGTAGCATGTCCCAGTCCCTGCCAACTCGTGGTTGAAGCAAAGAACATTGCATAATGTATGGTCTGCCTTAGTTGATTAAGCATGTCCCCAGTCTCTGACCATCTCCTGTATCATGTTCCCAGTCTCTGACCATCTCCTGTAGCATGTCCCCAGTCTCTAACCATTTCCTGTAGCATGTCCCCAGTATCTGGCCATCTCCTTTAGCATGTCCCCGGTCTCTGATCATCTTCTGTAGCATGTCCCCAGTCTCTAACCATTTCCTGTAGCATGTCCCCAGTATCTGGCCATCTCCTTTAGCATGTCCCCAGTCTCTGATCATCTTCTGTAGCATGTCCGCAGTCTCTGGCCATGTACTTTAGCATGTCCCTAGTCTCTGATTATCTTCTGTAGCATGTCTGCAGTCTCCAACTACCTTCTGTAGCATGTCTGCGGTCTTGGACAACCTTCTGTAGCATGTCTGCGGTCTCGGACCACCTTCTGTAGCATGTCCGCAGTCTCAGACCATATCTGATAGCATGTCCGCAGTATCTGACCATCTTCTGTAGCATGTCCTCAGCCTCTAACCATTTTGTGGTTGAAGAAAAGGTAATTGCATAATGTATGGTCTGCCTTAGTTGAGTAAATCAGATGCTAAAAGTCCTTAAAACCTGTGGGTGCAATATCACTTTAAGCTAGACTACAATCATTAGCAACTGTACCCCTTTGAGCCAACTACAAAACGTGAACCAACACCATACAATATTTTGCGTCAACTGGTTATACATACTGTACTCAAATGACGCATTCATTACAACAAATGTGTAATCACAAAAACCTCTCTTAATTGACTGGCATATTTGTAAATCCTAATATAAAATAAATATATCTGATGAACCTTGCGCAATAATTTTTATGCAGTAGGGTTTTCAATCTAATAGTCCTGCCTGGCACAGCTCTTCCTGTAATAGGGTGACAACACTCACCTACTGCTTTAAAATTTAGCAGTGGCATTGTCACCCTGCTGTATGCGCTCACAGAGATTGACTACAGCATACCAGTACTCTCCCCATTTTTGGCACATGTCATACAGCCCATCAGTGTCACTCTCCACCCACAGCAGTGGAGAAGCCAGCAAAGGCTACTTGGAATTCATGTCCCCGACCCAGTGCACCATCACTACTTCTTAACTGATCTGGCTGCACATAACAGGGAAAGCCCACTGGCCATCACATGGCCAGGGTAAAACTAAAAGAATTTGGTATTTAACTCATTAATTTTGAAACCTTTCTATAGGTGGAATGCGCAATTTAGAACTGTAGTGCTTTATGAGTATGAGACCTCACATTTACTTTAACACATTCTTAAGATGGTTTGTGGAGGAAAGATAAGACTTCTGGAATGATGGTCAGCATGGCCCCCCCAATGGCTAGGTCCAACTCAGTTGCTTCCCCTGCTACATTTGTTGCTGTGCCTCTAACACACTTTCCTCTTCCCAATGCCTTATGCCGCGTACACACGAGCGGACTTTACGGCGGACTTTGCCCGGCGGACTGGATTTCGTCAGACAATTCGATGTGTGTGGGCTCCAGCGGACTTTGTTTTCTCAAAAGTTGGACGGAATTAGATTTGAAACTTGTTTAAAATTTATCCGTTGAAATCGAGTCCGGTCGAAAAGTCCGCCGTCTGTATGCTAGTTCGACGGACAAAAAGCCACGCTAGGGCAGCTATTGGCTACTGGCTATGAACTTCCTTGTTTTAGTCCGGTCGTACGTCATCACGTACGAATTCGACGGACTTTGGTGGATTGTGTGTAGGCAAGTCCGTTCGTTCACAAAGTCAGTCGGAAAGTACGTCGAAAAGTCCGCCGGGCAAAGTCCGCCGTAAAGTCCGCTCGTGTGTACGCGGCATTACTCTATAAGTCTGAGTGTGGTTATAAACACTAGTAAATAACTAGCCTATTGCTAAGCCACTACTTAGGAACCCACCCACTGCTTAGGAACTCCACCCCAAACTTGCTCTTCCATGTATTTATGGACCTTGTTTTGTGCACTGGTCCAAATCATTTGGTAGAGGGGGGATTATGATGTGGGGTTGTTTTTCAGGGGTTTGGCTTGGCTCCTTAGTTCCAGTGAAAGGAACTGTTAAGGTGTCAGCATACCAAGACATTTTGGAAAATTTCATGCTCCCAACTTTGTGGGAACAGTTTGGGGATGGCCCCTTCCTTCTCCAACATGACTGCACGCCAGCGCACAAATAAGGTCCATAAAGACATGGATGAGCAAGTTTGGGGTGGAGGAACTTGACTAGCCTGTACGGAGTCCTAACCTCAACCTGATAGACCACCATTGGGATGAATTAGAGCAGAGACTGCAAGCCAGGCCTTTTCATCTAACATCAGTGCCTGACCTCTCAAATGTGCTTTTGGAAGAATGGTCAAACACTCCTAAACCTTGTGGACGGCCTTACCAGAAGAGTTGAAGCTGTTATAGCTGCAAAGGGTGGGCCAACTCAATATTGAACCCTACCGATTAAGACTGGGATGTCATTAAAGTTCATGTGCATGTAAAGGCAGGCATCCCGCTACTTTTGACAATATGTGTATGTTCTCACCTTTTTTAGAAGACTGCTCGTCTTTCTAATGCACCACCTGCCCCACCCTATTAGATTGTAAGCTCTTCTGAGCAGGGCCCTCTTAATCCTATTGTATTGTATTATATTATAACTGCATTGTCTCCCTTTTATATTGTAAAGCACTGCGTAAACTGTTGGCGCTATATAAATCTTGAATAATAATAATAATAATAATAATAATAATAATGCCTAAAGTCCCAGTATAGTTATGATCACTAATAACTAACCAGCTATTTCCTAAGCCACTGCTGTCCATGAAAATTGTTTTTACACATCCTTGAGATACTTTGTGGAGAAAAGATAAAAGTTCTAGATTGAGGGTCAGAATTGGGCCTCCCAAAGCTTTTGGGCCAACTCACAATTGCTTCTTCCACTACACTTATTGATGTGCCTCGAATGCACAGTTCTCTTCTCAATGCTGTAGAAGTCTGGATATGTCTATGATCACTATTAACTAACTAGCTGATTCCTAAGCCACCACTGGTTCTTATGAAAATTGTTTTTAGGCAAATTTTTGTCATTTTCAGCATCTCTTATTAATGATGAATAATCATATGTTGTTACCTTTCTTCAGGAGACTGCTCATCTTCCCAATGCTGTATAAGTCTGAGTATGGTTATGATCACTAATTACTAACTAGCTTATTCCTTAGCCACTGCTACTTCCCATTAAAATTGTTTTTATTCAATTTTTTGTCTTTTTCTGCATCTTTTAAATGCATAAACATATGTTCTTACCTTTCTCAGGAGACTGCTTGTCTTCCCAATGCTGTATAAGTCTGAGTATGGTTATAATCATTAATAACTATCTAGCTTATTCTTAAGCCACCGCAGCTTCCCATGAAAATTGTTTTTACGCAAATTTGTGTGTTTTTCTTTTTTTTTTTTTGCATCTTTTATGAATGCATAAACATATGTTCTTACCTTTCTCCGGAGTTAATGCTTGTCAGCAGGCGATGACTCACAATACTCAACTATTATGTGGTCTGAACATTGAAGCAAACATAATGATACTCCGTGAGCTAGATGAAATTTAAATACAATGTGCTTTTTCCAGGAAATACCTCAATGGCATTGCGCACACTGATAATCCAGCTAGGTAATGTCAAAGTCTCTACTGAAGACCCATATGGGAGACAGGTCCCCCTCCTATAGGCACCGTCCTCTTGGTTCAGAATCAGCTGCTCTGCTCTCTGTCCTATAGATCTGTCTCTGGTCTACAGTACAATGCATTTCCTTGGCACTGCAGACTCAGATTTTCTCTTTCGAAAAGTTAGGTGTCTTGAGTTGGCTATCCAAAACCACAGGACATTCCAAGCTGCAATCCAGGTAAAGAAGCTGCTTTCTTTGTCATGCGTATTTGGCGTGAAGGCATCCAGGTATATTCCAGTATGGGAAGTGAGATGGCTCTCAAAAGTCTTTTCTCCCTTTGTTGCTCTTCAGTTTTGCTGTAGTTAAGTCCTGTATTGCTGCACGAAGTCTGGCTTGGAAGATCCTACAGAACTGAAAAGAAGGAAAAAGAGCAGACTGAGTTGGCGAGCCTGTGCTGCATGTAGGGAATAATTGACAAACCAGAGGGAGAGGCTTTCACTGTACTTTTTCCTGGAAATCCAACCCCCCCCCCTTTCCAGTTTCCTCCCTCAAGACCCTCGTATGTCTCTACGCTGCTAGCAGGCTTCCTACTGACATGACCTCAGCAGTGGAAGAGGATGTGATACAAGAGTTCCATGAGCTGAGTGAGCTCCATAATCATCACACTTTCGGCAATGTTAGGAAGCATACCAGTTTTATGGACATTATTTAACAGCAAAATGCGAACAAAAGAGATGTACAATTTTTCTGCTTTTAAAAAGCAGATCCTGCAGCCAAAGTTTTCTCCATCTTGTGAAAGACACAATAAAAGTGATAGTATAACAGACACGTACATGTACCCATCTGGCCGTTAGATATTTGAAAGATTCACATATTTAATGCTTTTCAAAAGTAGTGGTGTAGAGGCGGGCATTTGTGAACACTGTGCAGCTGCAAAGGAGGGCTCCCTGGGTCCTGTGGGCTCATTTATACTAGATGTGGGTCCTACCCTCATATTGACCTGGCCATTGCTTACTTATAGAGCAGGTAAGAAGCAGGAGTCGTTTTTCATGAGAAGCAGGAGTCGTTTTTCATGAGAAGCAGGAGCCGTTTTTCATGATGTCCTAACTTTGCCTTATTAGCTGAACAGGGAACCTCTAAGTCTGGTAGGTTAATTTATACTAGATGTGGGTCAGGTAGGTGCTGAGATCCCTTCCCGCTGTCATGTTGATCTGGCCATTGCTTACTTTTAGGGCAGGTCAGAAGCAGTAGCTATCCTTCATAATTTCCTAAGTACTCTAACAGTCACACACTGTTCAGCTTCACAACAGTCTCTAGGCTAGAGTCTGTGGGAGCATTTATACTAGATGTGACGTGTGCTGAAACTCTTATCCGCTGTCATGTTGACCTGGCCAATGCTTATTTTTAGGAAAGGTTAGAAGCAGGAACCATTCTTCATGATGCCATAAGTGGCATCCCCCTAAGCAACTTCTGGGGCCTATGGGTCAATTTATATTAGATGTGGGTCAGGCAGGTGCTGAGACCCCTTCCTGTTGACCTGGCCACTGATTACTTAAGGACAAAGGAGAAGCAGGAGCCATTATTCTTGATTCCCTAACTGGCACCCCCCTAAGGACTCTTTGGAGCCTGTGTGCTCATTTATACTAGATGTGGGTCAGGTAGGTGCTGAGACCCCTTTCTGTTGACCTGGACACTGATTACTTTAGGGCAAGCGAGAAGCAGGAGCCATTCTTCATGATGCCATAACTGTGCTCTAACAGCTGGACAAGGACTCTCTGGGGCCTGTGGGCTCATTTATACTAGATGTGGGTCAGGTAGGTGCTGAGACCCCTTCCTGTTGACCTGGCCACTGATTACTTTAGGACAGGGGTCTCAAACGGGTGGCCCTTCAGCTGTTGCAAAACTACAAGTCCCATCATGGTTCCTAACCAAAACAGGTTAGGAACCTAGGTATCATCTTTGATCCCTGCCTGTCATTTATACCTCAGGCAAAACTCTGTATCAAAAACTCCAACTTTTATATACAGAGACTCCCGAAAATTAAAGATCTGTTTTCGTATGAAAACTGGCTAACTCTTGTACAGGGTCTTGTGCAGTCCCGGTTGGATTGCTCTAACATCTTTTTCTCTTGGACTTCCATTGAAGTGGCAAAGAAAATTACAATCAACTCAGAATCAAGCTGCTCGCCTGGTGTCCGAATGTGCTAGAACAGACCACATCTCTCCCGTGCTTGAAAAACTGCACTGGCTTCCTATCGCTAAACGAGTACTATTCAAGGCAATGTGCTATATGTATAGGGCACACCGGAAACTGGGCCCAGTTTACCTGTCTGAATGGGCCTCTCACCATGTACCATCAAGACCACTCAGATCGGCCAACTTACTTCTCACAGAACCGATAATCAGCAGACTAAAATTTACTGGTAACAGACGCCTGGTCACAAAGGGCAATGAGCTGTGGAACTTCCTTCCAGTGTCTCTAAGATTCTTACCCTCCCTCCTGAATTTCAGGAAGGGTTTAAAAACCTTTCTCTTTATCCAGGCCTACGGATAATCTGATGCAGAATAGGAATCGTGCAAAAAAACTTGGATTTTGTATGCTCTTTTTCCTCCCCCATCTGGAGAGTTACTCACTTCCCCGTTTTTCTCTGTCTTACTTTATTTCTTTCATATTGGGTACCCTAGGCTCCTTTTTTAACGTTCTATTGGAAATCTCAACTTGATTTTAGGGTTTCTGTGTGCCTAGACGCGCTCCTGACGGAGCACATTCGGCGCAGTGCAAATCCCATATCAAATCAAATCATACCTCTGCCTGTGGGAGTCATGCTTGTAACTGTCAGCCTTGCAATGCCTTATGGGACTTGTAGTTTCACAACAGCCGGAGGGATGCCAGTTTGAGACCCCTGTTTTAGGGCAAGCGAGAAGCAGGAGCCATTTTTTATGATGCTCTAACAGCTGGACAAGGACCCTCTGGAGCCTGTGGACTCATTTATACTAGATGTGGGTCGGGTAGGTGCTGAGACCCCTTCCTGTTGTCATGTTGACCTGGCCACTGATTACTTTAGGGCAAGTGAGAAGCAGGAGCCATTCTTCATGATGCCCCAACTGTGCTCTTACAGCTTCACAAGGACCTTCTGGAGCAGTGGGCTCATTTATACTAGATGTGGTCAGGCAGGTCCACCTAGGGAGCAAACCAGGGTTCCAACATTGAATGGGACCATCGAGAACGAACGGAGCCAACCTCTAACAGAAGTGAGATCACAGCAGCAAAAACGGAATATGGAAATCTGGAGAAGGCTGAGAGCAATAGAGTCCCTTTTGCTATATTCCCTTTGAACCCTTTTTCTAAATTTTAATAAATCTCTTTGACTTCCAGAAGTCTAAAACATCACAGACAATTAAATACGGTAAAGAGGCATGTTCAAAGTGCAATAACTCATACCGGTACCATCAAAACATAAATCCTCTTTTGTTGTTCAATATAAGGAAAAGTATGATTTGATGTCGGCATTAACGGGTATTTTAGTTCTCCTGGATCCATTTATACCGGGGGGCTTTCAAAACGGATGTCTGGTCTTTGCAACTTGATTGTCGTCTTCGCAAACATTTTGTAACAGCTGCCAGATGTTTAGTAAGCAGCCTCTAGAAATTTACCGTCTTACCTGGTAAGTCTATGTTACAACACGGCCTGCATTTCATATACACCATAAGGACACAAGACAGCTCAGCTTCAATCACCCCTACAACCTTTAACCAAATATTGTATATTAATTACTTGATGACCACCTAATAGCAGACTTACTTCTACAGGGTGGCTGTTCTGTGCAGAATCACACATATATAAATATATAGGATTCTGCATCTCCTGGTAGAGGGCGTGCAGCTTCTGCTGTGATTTGTCACAGCAGAAGCCAATCAGCGAGTGCCGTCCAATGGATGTCCGGCAGCATCAAGAACAGAGGCTGGACAGAGACCCAGCCAGTGTCATTAGTACAGTGACAGCGCATATTTTTAGCACTGATCACTGTATTAATGTCACTGGTTCCCGCAAACGACCAGGGCCTTTAAAGTCCCGCATGGGGGGAACCCTACTTTCTCCCTACATTACTGGGACATTGGCCCACCTACAGTTCATTTGATCTCAACTTCCATTTGCGTTCTGGTTCCCGCAAAGTGTCAAAAGTGTCAGGTAGTGTCTTATTGACTGCCGCAATATCACAGACCCCACTATAAGTCACTGATCGCCGCCATTATTAGTATTAAAAAAATAAATAAATACCGTGTGTACGGGGCATTACAGTAAAGAACCCTCTACGTAGTTTAAGGTTAAACTTTTTTTCTTCTAATTTTAATGAGTGGCCACGAGTCTTGTTAAACTCTCTTCTGCGAAAAAGTTTTATCCCTATTGTGGGGTCACCAGTCCGGTATTTGTATATTGAAATCATATCCCCTCTCAAGCGTCTCTTCTCCAGAGAGAATAAGTTCAGTGCTCGCAACCTTTCCTCATATCTATTATCCTCCAGACCCTTTATTAGCCTTGTTGCCCTTCTTTATACTCGTTCCATTTCCAGTGCATCCTTCCTGAGGACTGGTGCCCAGAATTGGACAGCATACTCCAGGTGCGGCCAGACCAGAGTCTTGTAGAGCGGGAGAATTATCGTTTTATCTCTGGAATTGATCCCCTTTTTAATGCATGCCAATATTCTGTTTGCTTTATTAGCAGCAGCTTGGCATTACATGCCATTGCTGAACCTATCATCTACTAGGACCCCCAGGTCCTTTTCCATCCTAGATTCCCCCAGAGGTTCTCCCCCCTAGTGTATAGATTGCATTCATATTTTTGCCACCCAAATGCATTATTATACATCACCTAGTGCGCATTAGCATTATTGCTCTGTGTGGCAACAGGGAGATCAATGTGCCAAGGCCATATATATGTAAGCATGTATATCCTTTAATGTCTTCCTACTTCTCCTCCCAGCCAATCAGGAAGGTCCTGAGACCCGACTGGCCAAGGAGTCTTAGGAGAAGCAAAGCCTGTTCGGCCAGGAGCCCCGGCTCTTCCCTCGGCAAGCTGAAGTGTGGAGCAGCAGGTGGTGGGGTGGAGGGGCAGCAACAGCCTCTTTAAGCTTCCAGGAGCCCTACCCCGGATCTAGCACCACCTCGTCATTGGCCACCTAAGGTAAGGCCACTAATCGCCGCCTTTCCGTCCAACCCGTGGGGCTCAACAATATTGAGCACCAGCCGCCACTGGTGGCAACCCTATTTCGGGTGCACACCCCAATGCAATAAGCTGTGCACACCTATGGTCCAGAGTTTGAGGACCATCTCTGGAGGAGATGGATCGGAGGGCCTAAGCCTGAGGCCGGAGCAGTGATGCTGCATAAGAAAGCCAGAAAGCTGGTATGCTTGAAAAAAGCAATGCTGATAAAGAAAAAAAAAAAACCTGCATGGGAAAGATGTTTTATGTTTTAAGAAAAATATATGTTTAATAAGTGGGCAGGGAAGGCTTTAAAGAAGATGTTGGTGGGTGGCTACATCTTTAATATTCCTACTGCTTGAAGTGAATCCCACAAAAGCTATAACAATAAACTCAATACACGATCTTTTCAAAAGAGTACAGGTTCTTTATCTTGCTTTTAATTAGATTGGAGTTATTATTTGAATATACAATAGCAGAGTAATATCTCAGATAGGAGAACTAAACAACCAAATGCTGCTTCGTTAAAAGCTGAAAAGCATTTCTAGAACATGTTGAGAGGGAAAGTACTGCTGTGTTTCCATAGAATAGCTACTAAAGCACTTTCCAGGAAATGTTCAGGTCCGAAATTACAGGTAAACGTGAAAGCCATTCTGTCTGATCTGGCTTTGTCATTTACTGCTTGCATACAGTTCATGTATGTCTTCAAAGGTAGTTCTATGTTATAGTAAAAGGGTAAAAAAAAAACATGGATCGCTTAATAATTTTAGATTTAAGGTGACTGTTGCCCACACAAAACAGCCTAATAAACACAAGAATGGCTGACACATATAAATAACATTTCTTACACTGAATGTGAAATATAGCTGTACAGTTCACCCGGTTCGCTCTATACTTTCCTTTTTTAATTGCCAAAGTTCCCAACGTAGGTTAATACTACACAGAGGCTAGGGTTACTACCAGTAAGGGATTCACCCGGACAGTCCAGGTTTTGAACGGTGTGTCTGGGGTTTAAGACCACCTGAAACCCGGACACATAATTCAGAATGGACTGTGGCTCCCCAAGTAACCAAGTACCACAACCACTGAGTGCATAGGTGTGCACCCACCCACCCACATACATGGACGGGAGAGGAAAGAGGGCTTGATCTGCTCCTCCTACTCCCACCCCTACCCCTCTGTCTGCCCACCCACACTCCAGTCCCTGACGTTCTGTGCCTCAGGAAAGGGATGTGTGGGATGTAAGTTTGAAGCTCAGCCACCGGCAGATACATCGTGGATGAAAGGTGTCGATGCCTGAGCCTCCATCCTTGGGTGATTGAGCCCACCCCACCATTCAATATCTGTGACTGAAGTCTTCCCCCCCCCCTCCATTCTCTCTCCTGCCTCCAAGCAAGTGAATACAGTAAGGTAAGGGGGACTCAAATGTAAGGGGTGCCCTGTGTACTCTGATTTATGGGGGGGCTTTGGGAACCCTAATTTAAAGTGTAAGTCCATGAGAAAATCTAAAATCCCTGCATTTATAGACACCAGGGATCTAAAGGCCCATACACACGATAGGACTTTTTGACAACAAACATGCAAATTAGCTGTTTTAAGGCAACATCCTACCGTGTGTACGCTCCATTGGACAAACTTTTTCGGTTTTCATCGGACTTTTGTTGGCTGTGCGAACAGACAAACTTTCCGGCAACAAAAGTTCTGTGGTGCAAAATCCTATCGTGTGTACACAAGTCCATAGGACTTTAGTCCAAAGTACAAACACGCATGCTCAGAACCAATGCAAAAGATCAGACAACAATACAGAAGTTGACCAAAGGGTGGCAGTAAAGAGCTGAAAAACCACATGATTTGGTGAAAGTTGGCTGAAAAAGTCCTGCCTTGTGTATGCTTAATTAGTTTATGGCCGACGCCCTTTGTACAAAAATCCACAGGAAAGTTTGTACAAAGTCCTATCGTGTGTATGGGCCTTTACACTAACCTCTCTATCTTTGTAAAGGAAATGAGTATACATACCTTTTTGGAAGCTGCTCTAAGCTGCTCCGACCCCATCTCCAGTGCCGGCAGCTCTGCAGAGGACATGGAGGACAACGGCTATGAAATGAATGGGAAATTACGTCCCCAATAGAGTTACTTTGGGGCTTTTGTTGTCCTCCGTCTCCTCTGCACCCGCCTACACAGAGAAGCCGCGGCTAACGGCTCAGCGTGGGATCCGGTCGGAGCTGGTCATATCGGCTTCCAAAAAGGTATGTATACAAGTTTTTTCTTTACAGGGATAGAGAGATTAGTGTTAGATTTGTGGTGTCTATAGATGCAGGGATTTTAGATTTTGCATGGACTTCCACTTTTAGGGGGAATGCTGGAAACTCTAATGCAAGTGGGAGGTTTAGTAAGCATAAACCCCCTTACACCAGAGTCCCCCTTTACACCAGAGTCCAAAACGTCCCCCCTTAAAAATAAAATGTTGCCGTGCGTGGCTAAAGTGTTCAGGTTTGGCTTGAAGAAAAAGTGGCAACCCTAACAAAGGCTCCTTCAGTGTGTTCCTTGACCCAAGGGAATGCACTATTGCTCAGCCCACCAGCCTCCATCTATACCTAAAGGATCACTTCTGATATCGCACTGATATTTTAAATAGATTTACTTAATGGGCAACATCTCAAAATGGGCATGAGCCTAATTTTTGGAAAACCTTGATATACACAGTTATACCTCCTTTATAAGGCCACACCTACCTTTCTCAAGGATGTCCACGTAAATGCAATAAGTTGTGGGACCTTTGGTTTACTTGATCTTGTACCAATGTCTTTACACGCACATGAACTTTAATGGCATCCCAGTCTTAGTCCGTAGGGTTCAATATTGCATTGGCCCACCCTTTGCAGCTATAACAGCTTTAACTCTTCTGGGAAGGCTGTCCACAAGGTTTAGGAGTGTGTCTATGGGAATGTTTGACCATTCTTCCAGAAGCTCATTTGTGAGGTCAGGCACTGATGGACGAAAAGACCTGGCTCGCAGTCTCTCCTCTGAGACCCCTTTCACGCTGAGGCGTTTTTCAGGTGCTTTTGTGCTAAAAATAGCGCTTGTTAAGCGCCTGAAAAACTGTTCCCCTGCAGTGTTAATGTGAAAGCTTTCACACTGGGGAAATGCCCTGGCAGGACGTTAAAAAAACTCCTGCAAGCAGCATCTTTGGAGCGGTGAAGGAGTGGTGTGTACAATGTTCCTAAACTGCTTCTGCACATTGAAATGAATGGGCAGCGCCGCCGAACCGCCGGCAAAGCGCCGCTGCAGTGGTGCTTTGCGGGTTGTTTTAACCCTTTTACGGCCACTAGCGGGGTTTAAAAGCACCCCGCTAGCAGCCAAAAACCTCTGCAAAAACCGCGGTAAAGCGCCGCTAAAAATAGCGGCACTTTATCGCCACCGCCGCCGATGCCCCAGTGTGAAAGCAGCCTAATTCAGCCCAAAGGTGTTCTATCGGGTGGAGGTAAGGACTCTGTGCAAGCCAGACAGGCCACTCCACTCCACACCAAACCCACTCATCCACACTATATTGCCAAAAGTATTGGGCCACCCCTCCAAATCATTTGGTGGGGGGGTGATTAGACTAATTTTAGACAAATTCATGCTCCCAACTTTGTGGGAACAGTTCGAGGATGGCCCCTTTCTGTTCCAATGAGACTGAGCACCAGTGCACAAATCAAGATCCATAAAGACATGGATGAGCGAGTTTGGGGTGGAGGAACTTGACTGGCCTGCACAGAGTCCTGACCTCAACCTGATAGAACACCTTTGGGATGAATTAGAGTGGAGACTGCAAGCCAGGCCTTCTCGTCCAAAATTAGTGTCTGACCTCACAAATGCACTTTTGGAAGAATGGTCAAACACCCCCTTAGACACACTCCTAAACCTTGTGGACAGCCTTCCCACAAGAGTTAAAGCTGTTATAGCTGCAAAGGGTGGGCCAACTCAAGATTGGGATGCCATTAAAGAATGCGTGCGTAAAGGCAGGTGTCCCAATACTTTTGACAATATAGTGTAGATGGACTTACATTTTATCTTGAGAACATATCTTGGTGGGACTGTAGACTCCTGGGAGCAGGAACATTGACTTGTATTCTGTATCTGCCAATTGCTGTTGTTGGGGGCTGGCCATTATCCTGATTTGCTTTTTCCTCTCAAGCAGTTTGGGGAGTCTGCAATTGTTGTCTTAGTTTGTTCTTACTATGTGGAACTGAGATTGCATTCAATGTGTTTCAAAGTTTACTAAAACTGTGCATCTTTTAGGTTGTTTTTGAATTGTATACCTTCAAGACAGGGTATGCCCAATGGCTCTGATTTGTATATGCCACATTTTTTAACAAAAAGCAAATAAAAAAGTTTAAATACATAAATGTGGGCACAAGCAGGGGAACTGAGCAAGGAAGAATGGCAGGGTAATATCACTGCTGGGGACCCAGTCCACAAGACCCCACCTGAAATATAACTTGAACCTTCATGCTTAAAATGCATCTAAAGCCAATTTTGAAAAATTTTTTGGATAAAGTAGTGGTTATGTAGCACCCTGATGTTTAGGCAGGGTTGCTAGTAAATTTATTTGCCAAGTGATAGTTGCCTTGGCCAATTGATAGAAGTGCAGCAATTCCAGAATTAGGGTGAAATCAATTGACCCCCTCTCTTCTGTCGCTAGATGGCCGCGTATCTGGTGGCATTAGATAATTCAAGGGCATTGCAAGGACAGACTAGGAATGAATGGGGTGTCTCGGCCAATGGGCAGGGATTTTCTTGGGTCTCTTAACCTGCTAGGAAAGCCTATTTATTTGGGTGAGGTCAGGTGGTCCGGGTTCTGTGTCAGTTGGACGGCTCTCTGGGTGGACGTGTGTTGTACTTCCCCGGGCTGCTAGGCCAGAGCCTGAGGCCTATCCTGGGGACCTCTGGCTGCTGGGCTGTCTGAGGGTCTATCCAGAAGCAAGAGAGCAGCGTAGGGTTGGGATTGCGACTTGCAGTCCAACCAGAAGTGACGGTTCTGCCGGCCGGAGAACCTGTCGTGGTCGGAGGTAGAGAGGAAGCTGTCGCCACAAAGGGACCATCCACCTTACTACCGGGGGCCACTGTGAGTAGCTGAAGCAAGTACCAGAGCAGTATTCTCACCAACCGGGGACGGTGAAGATTTGGGAAACTTCAGCAGGTGTCAAGCCAGGGACCCAGCCAGCGGAGGGGACACTTGCAGAGCAATATTGTGTGCCAAGCCAAGAACCGAGCAGGTTAGTGGGGTGACGCTTGAGGAGTATCTATGAGTGCCAAGCTAGGGACCCAGCAGGGACGCGGGGGTGACGCATGAGGAAGATACCAAATGAGAAGATTGGATATGTAAGATAAGTTCATTACAACCTTTGTTAGAAACTGTTTCAAGATTGTTGCCATAGGAGACAGCGGTCTTACTCATGCAGATGTGGTGTCTTGCTGGATGCCTTTCCCTGCGTGACTGTCTACCTATAGAAGTCTCGGAGTCTGCTAAATTAACATTGCAACTACTAAAGGGTGTCCTGGCCCTAAACCTTTCTCCCACAATTCTGTTTAAAGGACAATAAAATCTCTTTGCATTCAAGTGTCTGGCGCCCATTAATTTACCTTGCATCGCACTCACTATGCCTCGTAACCCACTCTACACAGAAGGATGTCAGCTGTCCCTAACTCTGGAGGTCACCATTATGCCTGGAGAGGCCCGGGACTTGGCTACAGTTAGAACAGGTTTTCATTGCTTCCTGTGTCCCCCACAAGGAAGATTTACTCTGACTGTCCTTGCTATCACTGTTATTGAAACTGGAAGACCAAAAAATCCAAAATTGTGATTTGGCACTCAAATACGAGAGGAAATCTTCCAATTAGGTGTCTTTTTTGCATTGGGGATTTACCTTGCTTTGAAGAGATTTCCTCTAAATTTCTACTGTGTCCCACGGTTAGGAAGTGAAGGGAGATCTCCCCAGTGGGACAAAGATGGCAAAACCCATTGCCTACTCTGTCCAAAAGGGTAAGAAAAAAAAGTGGCTTTAGATATACTTTCTCTTAAGCAAAAGACTGACTTTTTTAGAGCCAGTAAAATGCATAATGTTTAAAAAAACTTTATAATTTACAACTTCAAGTCACAGGCAATAAGTCCTACATGTTAGGTACTTTCAACCTGAAATGGCCAATTAGCTTGTGAGGTATTGATAAAATCTATAATTTTAAAGTGACTCCTAATGGACAGGCGACCCTGAAGTAGTCATTTAGATCATGGCTGACGCACAAGGAATCTTCCCAACCTTAATGGCCACTTTGGATGTTAGTGAATTAAGCCCCTCAAGAGACACTTATATCCGTGTCATGCAACACTGACACTGTCCATTAGTAAGCTCACACCATTTTCTGACTAGAAGGTCGCAAGGGAACAGAAACAACATTTTTGATTCAATGTACTGAAGTGATGCTCAAGGTTTATTAGCCATTACAAAACTCCAACAAATCCAGTTTTCCCATGGTGGTTGTCTCTGATAGGGCATGAGGAATTAGTCATATTTTACAAATAGTGAAGAAATAAGCAAAATTCAAGAAAAAAAAAAAACACAAAACAGATAACCAGGTTTCCAAATGCAAGATGCAAAACATGTAAACGTACAGTATATTTCTCAACCTTTTTACCCAAGAGGAAACCTTGAAATAATCTTCAGGTCTTGGGGAACCCTTTGTGAAAACCAATTCTTAAGTGGCCAGTGGGAAAAATACTCCTTAAGATGGCAGTTAGTGGAAAGAATGCCCCCCCCCCCTTTTAGTGGTGATACAAATGCCACCCTTACAGACACCAAAAAAAGATCTTTGGGTTCATAGTTAGTCAGATTAAAAGGCCTAGTTCAACCAGCAGAATAAAATATGGAATAAAATAAATAAGAAGAATATGGCATTGATTCCTGAACTATGTGTAGGACCACCAAATAAGAGGTCATTCAGCCACAGCTCAAGGAACCCCTTGGCGACCGCTCAATTAGGAGCGCGGGGTGGCTCCCCCCCTAAATCCATTCGCCCAGCCCCCACTCTCCATGCAGGGAACCGGGCGTATAAATTTCAATGTGGGTTTTTTTTTTTAAGCACATTTTTGGAGCCTGAGGCTCTAATTGGCTTCAAAAAGGGTGGGCTCAGGGCGCAGAGCCCACCCAGTTGTGTGACTTTAGCAAATTAATATTCGCTAATGTCTTTCTGCTTCTCCTCCCGATTGGCCAGGGGGTCTTAGGACTACCGGCCGAACAGCAAACGGGTCCTGACACCCAATTGGCCAGGAGTCTTAAGACTAAGGAGAAGCAATGGCCCTGGCTCTTCCCTTGGCAGGCTGCAGCAGGTAAAGGGGCGGAGGGGCAGCCACAGCCTCTTCCAGGAGCCCTACCTTGGATCCAGCACCACCTCGCCATTGTCCTCCTAAGGTACAGCCATGGATTGCCACCTTCCCCTCTGGGGGGGTGGGGGGATGATAGTGCGAGTGTGCTTCCCCAAAATATTGAGCACCAGCTGCCACTGCTCTAGAAGAACCCTAGGATTCCACAGAAACCTGGTTGAGAATAACTGGTATAAAGGAGAGGCTGGGGACTGTCCCCGCTACAACCAGTTGATATGTATTTACAGTATGTATAGCAGCCTTTTTCAACCATTTTTCCAACATGGAATCCCTGAAATAATTTTCAGGTCTTGGGGAAAGTTAAAGTGGTAGTAAACGCTCTTTTTTTTTTTTAGCAGTAGCTGTGACGTCACCGGCTTAGGCACTCTGAAGGAACGGCGCGGGTATGTGATGTGGCCAAGACTGTGTGGGAGTGATGTCATCGCAGCTTGGCCATTCAAGTGTCCGCAGCCTGGGAACCTGGAAGGAAGACCAGATGAAGCCTCTGCAGCGGTGACAACAGTTTTAGAGTATTTAGGATCCATTATTTTTTAACACTCACCGGTTGTTCTCATTAAAATAATTTTTAGTACTAAAATTAAAATGAATAATAATAACAGAAGAGAATACAGACAGAGAAAATTGTGATGTCCCTTTACACTGGTGGTGAGCGTCCAAGAAACCCCTTGCATCGGTGGTCAGTTTAAAATGACCCCCCTTGCATAAGTGGTCATTGTAAGTAGGAGATCAATTCACCAATCCTCGAGGAACCCCCAGCAACCTCTATGAGGAACCTTAGGCTTTCATGGAACCATGGTTGATAAAAGGCCTTTATAAGTATAGCATCCTATAAAATGCTGTTCAGCCTTGCATTTGGAGAGTAATTAGGTCATGTTACATGCAATAGCCTCAATTCACATAAGCATAACGCATGAGGTATTTTCATTTCCCTATGTTACCTGCCTAATGCTCACGTTGTTTTGCTTTTTTTCGATTCACTAAAAGCAATACTTAAGGCATTCAGTCATTTACTGCACATTTGTTTAAATTTACAGATTTTTTATGTATTTTAACAATAAAAGCCAATTCGCAAATCTGAATCTGTACTTTGCCCATGCTCCTAATCCTCCACCCCCCCATGTAAAACGTACCTTTTGCTTACAAAACAATCTAAAAGTATCCTGCAAAGAAGAGGATTAATACTCATTCTATTGGCAGGTGGTATGTTGAAACTTCACTTTTATGCACATCTCCATCCATGTACTTATTAGGCAGGCACCCTCTTGGCTCCTCCTGTCCTCCTTTGTCATCTGCTGGGCATCGAGGGCCTGCTTTTGGGCAGCCTCTCCTAGAGCTTACTGGCTGACACCCTATACTTTCCCCATCTTCCTTGTCAATTGCAAGATGACGAGTCTGGCCATAAGTCCTCCAGCTCTGGGATTGGTCCATGCTGCAGAAGGCTCCCTATTTAAAGTGCATCAGCCTGTGTCCCTGTGCTTGTTTGCCTGCTGATCAATTGCTCCTTTATTCTTTGGCCATTTGTTCCTGGTATTGATGTTTCACAGACAAATCTCCTGCCTGTCCTGATCTTTGCTACATTTAATGGATACCTCTCCTGTCTGCTGCATTATTGAATATCTCTCCAGTCTCCTGCCTGCTCAGACCTTTGCTACATTTAATGGATACCTCTCTTGTCTGCTGCATATCCTGACCTTTGCTATATTACTGAATACCTCTCCAGTCTCCTGCCTGCCCAGACCTTTGCTACATTTATTGGATAGCTCTCCTGTCTGCAGCCTGTCCTGACCATTGCTATGTTATTGAATACTTCTCCTGTCTCCTGCCTGCCCAGACCTTTGCTACATTTAATGAATACCTCTCATGTCTGCTGCCTGTTCTGACCTTTGCTACATTGCTGAATACTTCTTCTGTCTGCCCAGACCTTTGCTACATTTGATGTATACCTCTCCTGTCTGCTGCCTGTCCAGACCTTTGCTACATTTATTGGATAGCTCTCCTGTCTCCTGCCTGCCCAGACCTTTGCTACATTTATTGGATAGCTCTCCTGTCTCCTGCCTGCCCAGACCTTTGCTACATTTGATGTATACCTCTCCTGTTTGCTGCCTGTCCAGACCTTTGCTACATTTATTGGATAGCTCTCCTGTCTGCTGCCTGTCCTGACCTTTGCTACATTACTGAATACCTCTCCAGTCTCCTGCCTGCCCAGACCTTTGTTACATTTAATGGATACCTCTCATGTCTCCAGCCTGTCCTGACCTTTACTATGTTACTGAATACTTCTCCTGCCTGCCCAGACCTTTGTTACATTTAATGGATACCTCTCATGTCTCCAGCCTGTCCTGACCTCTACTATGTTACTGAATACTTCTCCTGCCTGCCCAGACCTTTGCTAAATTTAATGGATACCTTTTCTGTCTAGTACCCATCTTGACCTTTGCCATGTCATCAAATTGTTATCAAATAATATGCCTACTGCCACCTGTTCGCTGCAAAGGTGAGTATTCCTCTTCTTCTTTTGACTGGGTAGCCAACGACCAGCCCAAAATTTAAAAGAAAAGTAAAAAATAATACACAGGAAAAAGAATATGAGCGCTTAAACTGCATTAAAAAATGTTTTAACAAAATTACCTTTTCTAACAATATCCCTTAAAAAAAAAAAAAAAAAAGAGGAAACCTTTTTAAGGGACTTTGTTAATAAAGGTAATTTTTTGTAAAAATTTGAGTGTGGTTTAATCTCTCCTGTTTTTTTTTTTGCTTGTTTTTTATTATTCGATAGACAGATGTCAGGCAGTGCTATCATTACTGGAGAAAATACCTATTTGGGGAAAAATGAAGAGGCATGGGCAAGATAGAGCAGAGAAATATATATGATGCCCCCATAGTCATCACATGAACTGATCTGGTGCTAATTTTTTAACTGCTCTACACAACAAAGGGAATGTAAACCCTAACTGCACTAAAGCACAATGTATTATTAACATTCACCATTTTCCGTTATGAAAACAATGTTTGCCTCTTTTTTATAGCCATAGGAGTGTGCACCCCAAAGCTCAAACACACGTCTTTCTCTGTAGCCTCAGCTGCATGGGACGGTGAATGGATGGGAAGTGCTCTGTGCTGATCCGCTTCCTGTTTATTCACATACTGAAGCATAGCAAACACAGTTTATTATGCTTCAGTTATGAATGAACAGAGTGAGTGAGTGTGTTCACCGTGTTCATTTAGAAAAGGAAGGGGCCGGTAAATTACATATTTACTAGCCCCTTTCCCCACTCTCCATCCTGATACATCCTCTGCAGCAGCTGGCAGGAGAGGAGGGAGCCAGCAACACTGCTGGGCCGGGGGGGGGGGGGCAACAGGGGGTGAAGCCCAGGCAGTAGGGGGAATCTGCACTGCACGTAGTGCTTAGGGTGTGCCCAGGCACACCTGGCACACCCCCTGCACACACCTATGTTTACATCCCTTTTTTTCACCTCGGTGCTTTCCTGTCTACATAAATGTGCTCCACAGGCGGCTACTCATCATTGGTGAGAATGGGCTTCCTGAAGATAAAAATAGGGGAAAATGACTGTACAATGAGTGTCACCTATAGCCTGCACTAAAGTGTGACAAACAGGATGACAACGCAGCAACTGTGAGATGAGCACATAGTGTTGTCACCCCATAAAAAGGGGCTTGAACAAAGACCTTTATGTCAGGATTACCAGGTAATAATAAAAGTTGCAGCTTTATATAAGTGGACCTTTTTAGAGGGTGTGCCTGTTTCTTCATCATCTCCTGATGAAGTCCCAAAAAAAGGTGGCGGAGCAGGACCTGGCTCCTGTATGTTTTTAGCGGACCTTCATTCTTTCTTCACTTTTTATACTTTACTCCTTCTTGCTCCTCCCCCTACCTTTTCTGCAAGTTGAAAAAAAAAATTAAAATCAGAGGGTGTGCCTATTTCTTCATTACCTCCTGCTGACGTCACAAAAAAAGGTGGCTGAGCAAGATCTGACGCCTGTCAGTTTCTAGCAGATGGTCACTATTTCTTCACTTTTTATACTTTATTCCATCCTGCTCCTCCCCCTACCTTCTTCAGCAATTTGCAAAAAAAATGTAGGGGATGTGCCTGTATCTTCATTACCTCCTGATAAAGTCACAAATGGCACGAGTATGTTTTTAGTGGACCCTAACTTTTCCTGCACTTTTTATACTCTATTTTATCTTGCTCCCCCCCCCCCCTTCCCACCCTTTCTGCAATTTGCAAAAAAAAAAAAATTTAGAGGACGTGCCTGTGTCTTCATCCCTTCCTGATGAAGTCACAAAAAAGTTGGTGGAGCAGGAACTGGTGTTAGGAGGATCACAGCAGGGCAGTACTGGATTCGAGAGATAGGTGAGTATACTATTTCAGACCAACCCATTAATTAAGGTTTGGTTACTGATAGCAAACATCAAGGACACCACTCTCCCTCTCTCCTTAGTCATAGACTAAGCACCCATGGGCAGGGCGAAATGCGTCAGTGGGGATGGAGTCAGTGGAGTAGCGCTGGCTGAGACTGACTAATACTTTACACAGGTCAAGTCAGGAGAGCGTCATCCTGGACGTTTGCTATCATTACTTCTGGATGTGTTACTTTGGAAGCCAGCACCCCCACATCAGAGAACCTTCTACTCTTACTTGGAGTGGCGCTTCAGGCATTTCCAAGTCACAATTCAGGTAAGGGGTTAATTTTAAGACAGAACATTTTAAAATTACATTAACATCATTATGGGCTCCTGTACACGCCTGATAAGAGTTGTACACCGGCTAGGTCAGCATATTTCTGTGGCACGTACAGCCAGACAGGAAGCCTGTCCAAATCAATGACAGGCTGATGCATGGGGTGATCGCACACGGAGTGATTACTTACGGTTAGGGACAGATGTGCACCCCTAGATGCAAACTGCTTGGGTCCAGAGGCACACATCAATCCCTAAACACAGGTAACCACAGCAAATAGCTATGGACAGCCGCAGACAGTGCCAGCCCATCATTGATTTCTACAGGCTTTATGTCCATGGCTGATCAGAAACACTTGGCCATAGCTGCTG
The DNA here is from genome assembly GCA_037952925.1 of Lithobates clamitans. Taxonomy (NCBI): domain Eukaryota; kingdom Metazoa; phylum Chordata; class Amphibia; order Anura; family Ranidae; genus Lithobates; species Lithobates clamitans. The sequence goes on from JBBGZY010001798.1 coordinate 1,530,262, forward strand.
AAATGCACTGATCTGGGTGATGTATGGCTTTGTGCACGAGCCCTATAAGTTATAAGTACTAGGTTTAGATCTACTTTAAGATATATCAATGAATGAAAGATAGATAGATACACTATATTGCCAAAAGTATTGGGACACCCCTCCAAATAATTGGATACAGGTGTATAAAATGGATACAGGTGTATAAAATCAAGCACCTAGACATGCAGATGGCTGCTACAAACATTTGTGAAAGAAAGGGTCACTCTCAGGAGCTCAGTGAATTCAAGCGTGGTACAGTGATAGGTTGCTACTTGTGCAATCAGTCCATCTGTGCAATATCCTTGATACTAAATATTCCACGGTCAACTGTTATTGGTATTATAACAAAGTGGAAGCAACTGGGAACAACAGCAACTCCGCCATGAAGTGGTGGGCCACGTAAAATGGGGGGTCAGCGCATGCTGAAGCTCACAGTACGCAAAGGTCGCCGACTGTCTGCAGAGTCAATAGTTACAGACCTGCAAACTTCATGTGGCCTTCAGATTAGCACAACAACAGTTCGTAGAGAGCTTCATGGAATGGATTTCCATGGCCGAGCAGCTGCATCCAAGCCTTATATCACCAAGTGCAATTCAAAGCGTCAGATGCAGTGGTATAAAGCAAGTCGCCGCTGGACTCTAGAGGCGTGGAGACGTGTTCTCCGGAGTGACGAATCACATTTCTCTGTCTGGCAATCCGATGGACATGTCTGGGTTTGGTGGTCGCCAGGAGAACGGTACTTTCCTGACTGCATTGTGCCAAGTTTAAAGTTTGGTGGATAGGGGATTATGGTGAGGGGTTGGTGTTCAGGGGTTGGGCTTGGCCCCTTAGTTCCAGTGAAGGGAACTCTTAAGGCGTCAGCATACCAAGACAATTTGGACAATTCCATGCTCCCAACTTTGTGGGAACAGTTTGAGGATGGCTTTGCACCAGTTCACAAAGCAAGGTCCATAAAGACATGGATGAGCGAGTTTGGGGTGGAGGAACTTAACTGGCCTGTACAGAGTCCTGACCTCAACCCGATAAAACACCTTTGGGATGAATTAGAGAGGAGACTGCGAGCCAGGCCTTCTTGTCCAACATCAGTGCCTGACCTAAAAAATGCGCTTCTGGAAGAATGGTTAAACATTCCCATAGACACACTCCTAAACCTTGTGGACAGCCTTCCCAGAGGAGTTGAAGCTGTTAAAGCTGCAAAGGGTGGGCCAATTCAATATTGAATCCTACAGACTAAGACTGGGATGCCATTAAAGATCATGTGCGTGTAAAGGCAGGTGTCCCAATACTTTTGGCAAAGTGTAGATAGATAGGAAACAGGAAATATGACACAAAGCGCCTCTAGGCTTTACCAAGGCCGGTACTGGGTGGTATCTCTACAGACGTAATCTCATCATTGCATATAGCTAATCATGTGAGGTTGCTCTAGTTGTCCCCATACCAACTCGTGACCGAGTACAGACCGCCACAGTGTGCCTGCAGCTGCAAGCCTCTTTTCCCAACAATGGCACTTCTATCAGCACTTTTTTAACACGGTCCCAAAGCTGTGTGCCTAATCACTTCCTTCTGCCAGGGAATAGTTAAGCCTTTTCTGACAAAACAACAAGGGAAAATAAAAAAAAGAACTGATGCCCACTGAGCCCCTTCTGAGATGCTGTTGCAGAGGTGGAAGGGTTACAGAAGCTCTCGTGTTTTTGCTCTAAGGGAAGAAGCAACGGGACAAGTCGCCAATCTCCGTCTCTTTCCTGGATGTGTAATTTCAGGTTCCTGGAACAGCCTGTGTGTTATTTTCAAGTGTTGGCCTAAGAAAGGGACTTGGCACAAAGAACGCGCAGTAACTTGTTTGGGGGCTGACGGTTTGAGGTGAGGAACAGCAAGCTGGAACACGCTGGAGAACACCGCTGCAGGGTTACCCACCAGCTTGATTTACCATTAACCCCTCTTATGGAGGAGAGCTAAAACTGGTGAAATACCCAAGGAAGCAACAATGTGATAACAGCTTGCCTTGAGATCACAGTTATGGTACATGCACACTGGTGGACAGACCACGTAGAGGTGGTCATGCTGGGGGGTCACTTTCATGATAAACTCCAAACTTGCGAAGAAAAGAACGATACACGTTGGCACGTTTCATTTACAATTAATGTTCCCAAATGCTACATGTCCTTTCTAGTGCAGTGAACCCCCATTCACACCTGATTCCCTAAGCATGACAAAGAATCTCATTATTCTCAATGGGCCCATTCACACCCAAGCGTTTTGTCGCGCCATTGCTAAAGTGCGACAATGCTCAAGATAAAGAATCCCATTACTCTCAATGGGCCCATTCAAATTTGAGCGTTTTGTTGTGCCATTGCTGAAGTGTAACAATGCTCAAGATGAAGAATCTCATTTTTCTCACTGAGCCCATTCACATCCAAGTGTTTTGTTGCGTATTTCCCAACACGCAACAATGCTCAAGATGAAGAATCCAATTGTTCTCGATGGGCCCATTTACTCCTGAGTGTTTTGTCGAGCCATTCTTGAGGTGTGACACTGCTTAAGATAAAAAATCCCCCAGGCTTGAGCACAATAGATCTCTGTATGTTACGCGATTCCCGAAGAATGACAACAATTGGTAGCCCATACCCATTGGTACAACCATTCCAGGTGGCAATGCTCTGGCATACCGATAGTTTAAATTGGGCAACTGGAATTGAACTGTGCAATAAGGGTAGCAGTTGTGCTTTCTATCCATTATGTGGAGGCTCTACATGTTGTGGGGCGCTCCTAGCAAAAAAAGAATGACACACCCTAAAACAAAAGGTAGGTGCTAACAGCTTATACCAATTATTCCCAACCAAGGTTCTATGGAGCGCCAGGTTTCCTCCAGGGGTTGCTAGGGGTTCCTTAAACCGTGGCTGTTAGAACTATCCAGGTACCATCAAATGGGAGGTCAAAGTCCAAAGCGACATAACACCAATGATCTTTTTAGTGATCTATAAAGGTGGCATTCTGACCACCACTGCAAAGGCTTCCTTCTCACTGACCGCCAATTTTTACTATACTACAATATAAGGAGGCACTCCTTCTACTGACCTCCAATATAAGGGGGCATTATTTCTACTGACCACTGATGTAAGGGTTTTTTTTCGCACTGTCCACCAATGTAAGGTGGGACAGTCTTCCTACTGACCTCCAATGTAAGGGGTGGGCATTTTTCCTAACCACCAACTTGTAAGAGGCATTATACCCACTGACCACCAATATAAGGGGCATCCTTCCCAGTGAATACCAATGTAAGGTAAGCATTCTTTCTACTGACCTCCAATGTAAGGACCATTCTTTCTACAGACCTCCAATATAAGAGGAATTTTTTGCACTGATCACCAAAGTAAAGGAGTATTCTTCCTATTGGCCACCAATGTAAGGAGCATTCTTCCCACTGACCATCCATGTAAGGAGCATTCTTCCCGTTGGCCACCAATGTAAAGGGCATGATTACCACTGGCCATTGATGTAAAGGGCATGATTACCACTGACCACCAAGGTAAGGAGCATTCTTCCCATTGGCCAGAGATGTAAAGGGCATGATTACCACTGGCCACCGATGTAAAAGGCATGATTACCACTGACCACCAATGTAAGGAGCATTTTTCACACTGATCACCAATTTAAGGGGCATTCTTCCCACTGACCACCAATGTAAGGAACATTCTTCCCACTGACCACCTATGCCCAGATGAATTTATTTTAACAGGGATTCCTGGAGACCTTAACATTATTTTAATGTTAAAATAATGAGGTAAAGATGTTGAGAAAGGCTGGCTTATACTCATCTTTCACATGTTGACTTTAAAGGCACTGAACTGAGATTTTCAGCATCTCCGAAAGGCATGTCTACCCAAATTTGAAAGATTCTGCTCATTCATAAGTGCTGATTTGTAATCATTCTTTATTAAAATATTAAATTACCAGAAGAAGCGTATGTAACGGACAAAAGAATTGGCTTGGGTACAGCCAACATACGGCAGCATCTTATCGTAAGCGCCCATGACTTTAGATCTGACGGAATATTAACCACTGATCTCTTTCATATCTGAGAGCCGATGCCTCTGATATGCAGATTCATTATGCTGCTTAGATGTTGAGGCTTGGATTTTCTTGAATTAGCTTCATTAGAACATTGAAGGATATCAGAGCTCAGAGAGAGTCTCTTACAAGGAAGCAATGAGTTATATAAATGAGGTGCAGCTTGGCAGAAGTCTCGGAGGCGTTAAAAAGTGAACGCTATAAGAGAGGATGACAGCAGGAACCTGCCAAGATTTCTCTTGTAAACTGGGAGAAAATATGTATATAAAATCTATTTGTGTAAAAACTCCTTCCCGGCAACTGCCAAAAAAGGTTCTCATTCTGTTTTTAGGGGAATATAAAATAAAAAGTCTTGTGACTGCATTCTCCGGATCTACATTACCTGTACAAATTTGCATCAAATTCACCATTTAAAGCTGAAAATCATCTGAATACAGAGACAAAATACAAAAATCTGCTGTCTTATCAGGTTTTGTTTTTGTCCACCAGTCTCTCTTATGGGTGACACCAAGAAATGCAGTGGTGTCACCTGCCTGCCTTATACCCTGCGGATTACACATCCAAGGAGCAGAAGCACACTCATGAGTTAGCAGCTATGCCCACCTCTGCTCTCTCCTCCTATCAGCACATGTGTATGCAGCAGTGCCTGACTGGTTCCTTGTTTTGCCCCACCCTCTCCAAGTCTGAGTGCTAAGGATGGTAGAAGGTTGGTGGCAGGCAGTGGCGGCAAGCCATACGGGGCACAGCCCCCTAATATCCATGCAGGGCGCATGCATTTCTATGGGGTTTGTTTGGGTTTTTTTGTTTGTTTGTTTTTACTTGAGGCTCTAATTGGCTTCAAAACGGGTGGGCTCAGGGCGCAGAGCACTGGTAGGAGAAGCAGTGGGGAAGTCGCCTGGGAAGCCATCGAGGAGGAGAAGCAGTGGGGAAGCCGCCATGGAGAAGCAGCTGGGAACCTACTGAGGAGGAGAAGCAGCAGGGAAGCCGCCGAGGAGAAGCAGCGGGGAAGCTGCTGAGGAGGAGAAGCAGCGGGGAAGCCGCAGAGGAGAAGCAGCTGGGAAGCAGCCGAGGAGAAGCAGTGGGGAAGCCGCAGAGGAGAAGCAGCTGGGAAGCCGTCGAGGTGAAGCAGTGGGGAAACCGTTGAGGAGGAGAAGCAGTCGAGGAGGAGAAGCAGCTGGAAAGCCGCAGAGGAGAAGCAGCTGGAAAGCCGCCGAGGAGGAGAAGGAGCTGGGAGGCCGCCAAAGCCATCCACGACCTGAATGGGGTCAGTAGTGTGGGACGATTGGAGCTATCGGGGCGACAGCTGGGAGGATTGTTTGCTGTCACCCCCCCCCCAAAAAAATTGAGCACCAGCCGCCACTGGTGTCAGGACAGATTCAGGTACTGATCAGAGCTAGATTTTTAGCTTCCTGCCCCTCAGGGCAAACAATCTTCTGCTACTATATCCCAATCAACTGGCTTGTCTTATTGTAAAGAGGAAAGGATTGCCACTACTCCCGACCAGCCCAGGTGAACAAATCGTAAGGAGTGGCCTCAGCCTGCATGTCTCCACCACACCCTGATGCATTTCACCCCACCCATTGGGGGCGACCATATGAGTAATCCCCAATGGGCGAGGCGAAATGCATCAGGGTGTGTGGTATGGTGGTGACATGCAGGCTGAGGCCACTCCTTATCATTTGTTCACCTGGGCTGGTCGGGAGTAGTGGAAATCCTTTCCTCTTTACATTTTCTAGCCCTCTGGATTGGTGTCAGGACAAGCCTGCACCCCATGGTCTGGGACACAGGGATATACTTTCACCTTTACTTTGACAAAAGCAATACAACAGGTGGCCTGTCTTATTGTTACACTCAGGGCTAACATTAGAATTAATTGGGCCCTGTATGGCTTACCTGACAGGGCCCCCCTAGTGGTATAAATCTTTTGGGGCACCCGTGGATATCCAGCGGCAAAAAAATGAGGATGCACATGTAGCATGCCATGGCAAACTGTGGGTGTGGCAAAATGGTGCTAACAGTGGGAGGGGATTTAAACTTGAGCCTATGTACAGAGTGCAGGTATCAGGAGTGGGTTAGGTAAAGAGTGCAGAAGCTAGGTGTTTGTAACACACAGAGTACAAGGGTCAGGAGAGGCTTAGTACAGGCATCAGGAGTGGGTAATGTTCATAATGCAAGGTCAGGAGTGGGTATTGTGCAGGGGTCAGGAATGGAAATTGTACACAGAGCACAGGTTAGGAGTGGGTAATGTACAGCATACAGGGGTCAGAAGTGGGTATTATACAGAGTGCAGGAGTTAGGAGTGTGTAATGTACAAAGTACGGGGGGCCAGGAGGGTGTAATGTACAGCATGCAGGGGTCAGTAGTGGGTATTACACAGAGTGCAGGCTGTCAGGAGTGGGTATTGTACAGAGTGCAGGGGCCAAGAGTGTGTAATTTACAGCATGCAGGGGTCAGGAGTGAATAATGCACAAATTGCAGGGGTCAGGAGTGAGTATTGTACAGAGTGCAGGGGCCAAGAGTGTGTAATGTACAGCATGCAGGGGTCAGGAGTGAATAATGCACAAATTGCAGGGGTCAGGAGTGAGTATTGTACAGAGTGCAGGGGCCAGGAGTGGGTATTGTACAGGGTGCAGAGCTCATGTGTATATAACGTATAGAGTGCAAGGGTCTGGAGTGGGTAAAGCACAGAGTGCAGGGGTCAGTGATGGGTAATGCACAGAGTGTAGCGGTCAGATGTATAAAATGTACACAATGCAAGGATCCAGAGTATATACAGCCCAGTGCTCAGCACCTCATATGACATACTATTCAAGGGCAACGCAAAAGATGAGAGCCAGCAGCAGGATCCATAGTTCCAAGAAGAGTAGGTAATCCAGACTGCAGAGAGAGTTGAATAGGTGGATCCTGCCCCAAGTCCCAATCAGCAGATGGTGGACAGGGGCTGGAGTGTCACATTTTCCCCCAGCGTTTCCAGAAGGATCACCATTAAAAATGATAGGGCTAGGGTCCCATTTGAAGCTGCACTGAGGGCAACTACAGACAGGTCTGGGTCCCATCAACTCAACGGTGGTACTTGGGCCCAGTATGGGAGGGCAGCCTGTACCCCCCCACACACCCCCATTAGCTGATCTGTCCCAACTAACATGATCAGCCGTCATGACCAGGCAAGGCTCACTTGATTTTGGGAGCAGAGTGGCTGAAAGAAGACAGTCTTGCCCACTCTGGATTGGCACACCTAGAACCAATGACTACAACATTTTGGCAATACACAAACATTTCATCAAATTGTACAAGGTGAACAGCAATGAGCATTCCTTGCATCAGCCAGGGACTTGACGTGTGGGTAGCCGTGTGCTTCCCCTGGCATTTCTGCCACCTTAGGTCACAGCCAACAATTTCTATGCAGAGATTTGGCCTTGGTACAAGTCGTGAGTAAAAATTCATTTCATTACTTTCCCGAGTACACGACAGCATTACATTGTGTGTTTTTATCTGCCAGGGGTTCATTTTAAAGGAATAATATTCAGATTAAGCGTTGATCTGGTCAATTTCATTTTGCAAAACCTGTTCCCCCGGAAGCGAGTCTAGTGAGGTTGGCTTTGGCTTTAGAGCTAAAGCCCTTTTGTATTAATCTATGCATATTGGACCAGCAGCAGAGTGAATGAATCCGGGATATTAAGCCGATTCTCAGCAAATGTTGTCAGCGGCATAAAAAAGAAATACGCTACGGCAATTCATTTTCTTTCTGTTCCATCAGGCCCCTGTAGATACAAATCTTTTCTAAGGAAACTTTTAGAGAAAAGCCAAAAAGAAAAGAATGTTTAAAGGAAACGTGTAATGAGGAAAATGTGGAGGCTGAAACTGGGGACCACCTTAGGAAAATGCTAGGTGCTTGGCTGTCTGACTTAAGTACTTTCCAGTTCAATGAACACAAGTGTGCAGCCGGTGAAATCTGAACTTCTAATCTGTAGACTTGTTATTGATTTTCGGGACCAGCTTTATGGTCAGGTATCCAGCATTTGTCAACGAGAGGCCTGAAATGGTAGCGTTTGTATTTTTTACAGTGCATGTTGCTTAAGAGCCCACTCTAAGGCCTTATTTACATCTGTGGTTGAGGAGTGATAAAAATAGCTGCATTTTTACTGCCCCCAACTGCTCCTCCTTTAAATACAACGGCAGCAGATGAGGGTGTATACATTCCACCTTCATTGTTACCCCCTTGTTTTGCCTGGCTATGATGTCTGATCATGATAGTGTTGGTGTCACTGATAGGGGAGTGCAGGTAGCCCTCCCTTACCAGGTCTAGGCACTCCTGCTGACCCAATGGGACCTGGGGCTGCCTGTGGTCATATGGGACCTATTCAATTTGTTGTGATGCAGTGGAGCAGGTTTTTAGGGGTTGAAACAGGCAGCGAGGAAGCAACATAATGCCTTCAGAGAGCAATGACCACCACTAAAAGGCCACATCTCTCCTACTGACCTTAAGTGTAGGAGGCATTTTTCCTCTCATTGAACATAAATGGAAGGAGGCACCTCTCCCACTTACCACAATCTAAGGGGCCACTACTTCATTGACCACCAATGTAAGGGCATACCTCTTCTACTGACCTCCAATGTAAGAGGCGTTCTTCCTCTCATTAAATCTAGATGTAAGGAGGCACCTCTCTCACTGGCTACAATATAAGGGAGCACTACTTCACTGACCACCAGCGTAAGGGTACACCTCTCCTACTGACCTTAAGTGTAGGAGGCATTTTTCCTCTCATTGAACGTAAATGAAAGGAGGCACCTCTCCCACTGACCACAATATAAGGGGCCACTTCTTTAATGACCGCCAATGTACAGGCTCACAATACAGTATAAGGGGCCACTTCTTCAATAACCACCAATGTAAAAGGCATTTTTCCTCTCATTGAACATAAATGAAAAGAGGCATCTTTCTCACTGACCATCAATATAAGGGCACAACTCTTCTACTAACCACAATGCAAGAAGCATTTACCATCGCACTGATGTAAGGGGATGCCTATCTCACTGACAATAATATAAGGGGCCAGTGCTTCAATGACTACCAATGTATAGACACACCTCTCCTATTGACCACAATGTAAGAGGCATTCTCTCCCTCATTGACCATAGATGTAAGTAGGCACCTAACTTAAAATCCATAATATAAGGGCCACTTCTTCAATGACCACCAATGTAAGGGCATACCTCTTCTACTGACTTCCAATGTAAGTTCTTCCTCTCATTAAATCTAGATGTAATGTGGCACCTCTCTCACTGGCTACAATATAAGGGAGCACTACTTCACTAACCACCAGCGTAAGGGTACATCTCTCCTACTGACCACAATGTAAGAGGCATTCTTCCTCTCATTGAATATTGATGTAAGGATATATATATATATTATTCTTCAATGACCACCAATGTAAGGGCACACCTCTCCTACAGACCTCCAATGTAATTGGCATTCTTCCTCTCATTGAACATAGATGTAAGGAGGTACCTCTCCTACCCTCCTACCAACCACACTAGAAGAGACCACTACTTCATTGACCACCAATGTAAGAGCATACCTCTTCTACTGACCTCCAATGTAAGGGGCATTCTTCCTCTCTTCAAACCTAGATGTAAGGAGGCACCTCTCTCACTGGCTACAATATAAGGGAGCACTACTTCACTGACCACCAATGTAAGGGTACATCTCTCCTACTGACCACAATGTAAAAGGCATTCTTCCTCTCATTGAATATTGATGTAAGGATATATATATACTGTATATACTATAATATAAAGAGCCAATTCTTCAATGACCACCAATTTAATGCACACCTTTCCTACTGACCACAATATAGGGGGCCCTTACACTGGCCACCAATGTAAGGGAGTCTGTCTGCATTTCTTTTCTGATCATAATTAATTATTATTCATTTTAATTTTTTAAATACAACATAGTACACTTGCTCACGCACCATGAACTGTAGATCATTTTTAGCAGAGGTTTTCCGAGACCTGAAAATGATTTCAAGGGTTCCTCTGGCGTAAAAAGGGCTGATACACACTGTGTAAGAATTAGGCTATTAACTACAAATGGTATCCACACATGTTTCACTCAGATTGAATCTAGAAGAAATAAACCCATATGTGGGAGTGATACAGTCATTTTCAATCAACTGAGTTAAGGGAAAGTACCATCAGGATGGAATTGTTTTGTTGTTTTGCACTCCATTGCAGCATGTGTGGTAAATGGAACAAATTTTTCCCCATTTAATCTTTTACAGTATGCAGAAAGAAAAACCTCACGGGATGCAGCTGACCTGCTGTGTGACTTTAGCTTTCATCCTGCCATTCATCTTTGTTGGCTACGCCATCCTTTAAATCCCTCTGGTAATCTCATTTTGTGAATGGCTTCAAATCTGAGTTTGCAGAAAACGCAGGCCAAGTGTTATGACCTGAACCCCATCCTTTGTAGTTATTATAGAGGTGAGATGTGCATATATTTGTTATGTCAAACGACGGTACCCCAGATAAGACCAGACAGAACCCCAGGGGGCTGTAGCACCCCGGTTGAGAGAGGCTGATCTAGTAAGTCAGCCGTACAATCACTTCATTTCACCTCACCTCTTGCTGTAGTAAATCAGGCCCTTCATACATCAGCTATTTTGAATCACTGTAAAAGAATCATCAATGAATATTCTCAAAAAGCGGTCATTTCAGTTAAAACCAATTCAAAAATATCCCTCATTCAGTTGATAGTATCTGTTGTAGTGAGCGGGCAGCTCTCTTCCTCTGTGGGAAAAGATGGAAGTAATCAGTTTGGTCCCGATTCCTCGGACGCAGGGGCCTGGTTTCAATTTGTGCTGTAAACAGATGTAGTTCATCAATTAACCATGAAGAGGATGGTTTCTCTTCTCCAAAAGTGAGGGTACATTAGGAGCTAGTTACTGCAATTTACCTTTGAACCATGCCAGACATATATGCAAATTCAAATTTTGGTTTGTGTATGTATTTAAAACTGAATATGTCTATTTTTATACATTGCAACTGGTGTAAATACCTTAAAGTGGTAATTACCAACAGTGGCAGCCGCTCGTATAGGGCGCAGGGGCGCCGCCCCCCTAATCCATGTGCCCGTTCCCTAATCTACATGCAGGGTGCCGGACGCATGGATTTCAATGGGTTTTTTTTTTTGGAAGCACATGATTAGCCTAAGTGGCTTCAAAAATGGTGAGCTCGGGGCACAGAGCACTGCTCCCTGAGCCCACCAATTGTGTGACATTAGCGAATTAATATTCACTAATGTCTTCCTGCTTCTCCTCCTCCAGTCCCAAGACCCGATTGGCCGTGAGTCCTAAGGCCTGATTGGCCAGGAGGAGAAGCGACGCCGGGACTCAGGAGAAGGCGAAGGGGGAGAAGCCGTGACCTGGATGGGGTAAGTACAGGGCTGGTGGGGGGCCTGGCAGGCAATGGGAAAATGAGTGAAGAGGCGATTGATTAACACATGTATGCTACTATGGATTGGCACCAGGGAAAGGAAATTACTGTAAGAATTCCATACAAGTTCCTGTTTTCCTGACACAAACATGGCAGCATGTATGTGGTAGCATACTGCCATGGATTGGTGCCCGGAAATGAAAATTACAGTAAGTATTTACAACAATTTTTCATTTTTTTGACATCATCATGGCAACATGCATATGGTGATATGCTGCCATGGACTGGTGCCAAGAAAGGAAAATTAAGCTAAATGTTTGATACAATTTTCCCAGAGCCAACATGGAAGCAAACAGCTGGCAGTATCCTGCCATGGATTGGCGCCAGGAAAATAACATTATGGTATTTGATACAATCTTCCTTTTTTTTTTTTTTTTTGGAGTAATAGTGGCCCTTAAAAAAAAATCAGACAGTAGGATTACATCTATGAATTATCAAAAAGACACATACTGAGTCATCACTCGATTTTGAGCAAAACCATTAGATTCCATCAAAATGATTCTGTTCTTCTGGATAGAAAAGTCAATCATAGGACAGTACAAAGATTGATATGATCGGTATGGCTCACTGAGCAATCTTTTTGATTGCCTAATTGTATTTTTCTCCTGGACAGTAAATCAATCAGACTTGCGAGAGTGCAACATGAGTGAGATATTTAGAAGTACTTACAGAAGGAAGAGAACTTGGGGTGCAGCCACAAAATAACTGGTCCTTCTGGGTATAGGGGAGCATGTGGCCTCCTCCCACAATGCAGTGCTTGGGGCTGAGTGGGCAATTGGGAGGCCACACTGTCACATAATTTAAGAGGGGACATCCTCATCCCTGTGTAAGCTCCCTATCAGATGGTGTCAGAGATTACACATAGTTAATGATGGGTTGGTGGTTAGCTATGAAGAAATTATTTTGGGCAAAGTGAAAGAATATCTTTAATACAGGCAAGGAGGACACATTCAAGTGTATATAAAGCCCATACATTTTAGTTTTGGAGAGAGTAGGGAATGGTATAACCTCTATCAGTTCATATTGTGTCTGTGTCCTGTAGGTGAGATTTTCCTCACTTTTTGTCCTGGTTACACAGCAGGAAGTAAAATGAAATCTCTATAAAGCAAGGGGACATTCTCTCTTAGTATAAACATAAAATGATTATGACTAAGGCCTTATAGGCTGAAACGCGTCAACTGTTTTTATCTGCGTGTGTGCACTACGGCTTTTCAATAAAATGAAGATTTTGTAAGAGCAACAACCAGAGTGTGGATCATCTTTCCTATACATTCCCTCTTAGACAGTTGTCAGAGAACAGGCGTCCCAACATAAATATTTCCCCTTACCTTTTGTTCCTTAGACAACTCAAAAGTTTTGGATTTCCTGTCACCTTTTGTACAGGAGCAAATGGTCCTCAGGGCCAATAGAGAGACTGGATCTTTCCAGTAGGGACCTAAGTGAGGTTCTAATCTTTCCCATCCCCATCCAAAACTAAAAAAATATTTGGAATTAAAGGCACCTAAACATATTGTACTCAGGCTAAAATAATAAGTCTAACTGCATCACCAGCATACTTGGGGCAGCCCTGAAATATCTCCTCTTTACGGTGAAGGAATTCAGATCCTTCTATCCCAATGCCAGCTCCTGAGTGACCCAATGGAAGATCTAGGCTTCGGCAAACAGGGGCCCTAAGATCTGCCAATGCATATGCAAGTTTGAAAAGTTGTTCATTTACATAGCTGATATGGCATTGCTACATAGTATCTTTGGTCTTGCTGCCCAGTCTGTGGCCTGGGGCCACATGCGGCCCTTTGACTATTATTGTGTGGCCCTCAAGGTCTAACTTTTTTTAAATTACCCAATAAATGGTATCCCCTTAAAAGGTTATTTTTAAGGGGACACAAATGTGTAGGCATTGATTTGTAAAGGGTCTATAATAGCAATGATCTCTAGCAGTCTCGTAATGTGTCCCCTGCCTCCTGAAGAATGTCTCCAGTGTCCAACAATCTCATGTCTGCTGTCCATCTCCTGTTGCAAGTTTGCAGTGTCTGGCAGCTTTCTGTAGCATTACTTTCACAGAATATTATGTGTGGTCCCTTGATTTGAGGGGTCACACTTAAGGCCTTCTATGTCAAGAATATTGACCACCACTGATCCATTTGAAAACAATCACTCGACCATGGATGCAGATGCAATCAAATTTTAAATCTTTTTCCAGTCAGATTGTTAAATCCAAGAAATTTTGGTCTGCGTGAAATGGACCCCTTTTTGCTACATTATCCAAGCTCGGTTAAATAAGAGTTTTTGGCCAATGGTACACATTGGCTTTATTTTGCCTTTCTGTTTCTAAATGTGAAAATTACAATAAAGGGTCTTGGACTTATGTGATAATTGGATTTTCTAATTTGACCCATATTTCTCAGGGGAGCCCTGCTTTGTAGAGAGCTTCTGAAGAATTAGCCATAACCGATGAAACCTAGTTACAGCTGAGAATTTGGGTCGAGCTCCCCACCCCCATTTTTCTTTGGACACTACTATGGCATAGTATGGAGGGCAGAATAAACACTGAAATAACTGAACTGTTAATTAAATAAAGTAAATGAAAAGGGCAATCCAGTGGGTTATGCCTGATAATCCACCAAACGTTGTTCATTTCTTTGAAGTATTAACATAAGACGTCCCTACATTACTGGCAAGGGTAAGGGTGTAAGGGGGGTAAGAGGACAACCCCTCCAGCTGTCACAGAACAGGTATCCCAACTGAACAATTTCTCCTCACTTTCTGTTCCTGAGACAACTCATAAGTGTTGGATTTCCCATCACCTTCTGTGGTCCTCAGAACCAATAGAGAAGGTGAACCTTTCCAGTGGCGATCTGACAGAGGTTGTAATCCACCCCCCTCCATCCAACACTAATAAAAAAATTTTGCGTTTAAAATTTTGGCTTTAAATTTCCCCAAAAAATTTCAGGGACCTCTTGCATGCAAGAATTTAAGTTGGGCTTTGGGTCATGCTGCCTTTATTAAACATTTCTGTCACTCAACCGATAAATATAGTACATAGACCATCTGTGAAGACAGTTTATGTTTATCTTAACACACTAACACTACAGTATATTTTTTAAAACCACCCTTGTCATTTTGCAGTCTGTTGATGTCTCATAATATTGCATATGGTGTTTTTTTTGTTCGCGTCTCTTTGTCATACTGTTTTGATATAGCCTGCAGTTTCCTGCTTGTGAAATTCTTACCTTCTTGCTGCGGTGGTTCTGGTGGACCTGTGGTTCCACTCATATGTGCTGCTGGCTTCTGTGTTTACTTATGGGCGTCACCTGCTCTACTGTGAATTTATATCTCTTTCCCTTCTATCACTTCCTGGTCCACCTCCAAATCTACTTCTCTATATATAGATATACTCAGTGCAGCTCACATTGCCTGGGCAACTTCCTAGTTTCTCCATTCTCTTGCTTTATTGTGTATTACTTGTATTTTGTGTCTGACTTCCCATATACCTGCCCTAGCTTCACCTACCATGTTTGCCTGCCTACCGCATGCCCTGACCTCAGCTCTTTTCCCAGATCCTTTTCTGTCGCCTGCCATCTAAACTCTGCACATGCAAGTGGTCTCCGCATCTTCAACTGGGCGTACCTGGGGGCCGTGACCTGGTTCCAGTCTGCTGCAAGTCCATCTCTACCGTCAGGGTCCCTGATGAAGAAGTAGGCTGGGACTTAGACTCCGCACCCCGGTGAACTCTGAGCTGGCCTTCTACAAGGTCTCACTATCATAGGAACCTGACACACAAGGTCACAAATATTTTGCCTTATTTTCAATAATTCTTTGGCAAGTTACATTACAACTTCTAGTGATAATAATAGTTTCCCACCATTATTTGTATACTTGCATTTACTGTATATATCTTTATTTTTTTTTTATCAGCATTTATTGAGAAATCCATTGCAGGGAGTAGTACATAAATACATGTTATGAACAATTAAAGTGCAAATTCTTGTACTGAGATTGTTTGTTTGCTTCCAGTTACATCATGCTGCATCTAGAACCAAAAAGGACCTCATGGGAATCAGCTACCATCATAGCTGTCTAAGCCAGTCTTTCTCAACCTTCTTACCCACGAGCAACCCTTTAAATAATTTTCAGATATCAAGGAACCCCTGCTAAAATCAATTAATCAACAGTCAATGGGAAGAATAACTCTTAAATTGGAGGTTGGTAGAAAAAAATACTTTCTCTACAGTGGTGATCAAAACATCCCCTTACAGATAGGTAAAAAGATCAGCTAGCTCTGCCAGGTTGTGTGGCCCCAAAACATAGATATTTCAAAATTCAAAACATATATAACTTATGGTGTCCTTGAGGCATCTGTTGTCTCTCGAGATCAAATGCTCGGTTGTATTGCCTCTGTACTCATGATTAACTTGCTGCACACCAGTCAGAGATAAAATTATGCCCACTAAACATCTCACCAGGCCCATAATGACCATTCCTGAAACACTTAGCTACTCCATATCTTTCAAATGCTGTAGATGTACCTAGTTGGCATTTACAGTAAAACCTTGGATTGCGAGCATAATTTGTTGCAGAAACATGATTGTAATCCAAAGCACTTGTATATCAAAGCAAATTTCCCCATAAGAAATAATGAAAACTCAAATGATTTGTTCCACAACCATTTATTCATAGGTCCTTCAGTTTATAGTCCATATAAAAAGATTATAGCAATGTGATGGATTGTGTAACCATAAAATGTCCATCCATTAATGGAAGCCTCCACAAGGTGATTAGAAGCAAAACCCATCAGGAGCTACAGAGTATAAAAGAGAAGAGAGGCGCCTCTAAGTGTAGCAATATGGTTACATTTAATGAAGGAACAACATTTAGCAACTTACATGGTTGATGATTAAAGGAGGCACATCTAAGTATGCAGACATCTGGGGCTAAAGCTTTCCACATAGACCATCCTCCGCACCACTGGCTCTCACCGCTATCAGTCTGCAATCGTGACCTGGAAGACTACCCTGCAGTAGAGCGATTTGAAAGCGAGGCTTGAACCGCTCGTGGAGCGCAGCGTGGAAGGGATGACGTTGATGGCTGTGAGGAGGATGGTTTATGTGGATAGCTTTACCCCGGATGCCTGCGTACTCAGATGTGCCTCTTTTAATCATCAACAATGTGAGTTTCTAAATGTTGTACCTTCATTAAATGTAACCATATTGCTACACTTAGAGGCACCTCTCTTCTCTTTTATACTCAGTTGTGACATGACACTACTTGTATATCAAGACATCACTTGTATATCAAGTCATAATTTTGAAAAAATTTAGCTTGTCTTGCAAAACGCTCTCAAACCAAGTTACTCTCAAACCAAGGTATTACTGTATATATCTTTCTATTATGAATTTATCCTGATTCATGCATGCTCCTTTCTCCTGCCTTTATGTAACCTCTGAAATATGTTGGCAATAGACTACAAATAAAAACCTAGTTTACTATTTGATCATTTTACTCCTCGTTTCGTCTCTTTTTGCACTCTACTGTCTTTAGTACTCCATGCTTTTGCTTCTTCCAGAGTTGGTGAGAACCCATGGTTGAGGAGTAGTCTACAAACTACGCTCAGATGATATGACTATTTATCTGCTGCTACATCAAAGGTCCGAAAAAAATTTAGATTGCGTGCCACATCTGACCTAAACTGTCTACTAGAGAAAAACTTGGCTGTCCTCTGGCTCCAATACTTTCTGAGTTACTGACTTTAATAGAGCTACTATTGCCCACAAGGGCACTATACTTGCAGAAGCCATTTTCACAAACATAAAAAAAATTGTGAAGCAAAAAAAAAAAGGAAACATCAGAATAATAGCAAATGGGAAATCCCAGAGATAAAGGGGAAGGTTACAAGATAGTCACAATACATGCTGTGTGAACTTGGCATTTAATACTCCAACACAGTGAAAAATTACATTAAAGCCGAGCACACAAGAGAAATTTAGGAATGAGGCTAGGACAAACCAAGACAATTCTCCAGGGAAAAGAAGGTCCACTTTGTCTGTCGCTTCAAAATGCTGTATTTTTAGACTTACAAAATGCATTTTTTTTAATCATTCTATTTTAGAAGGATGTCCCCTCCATGAAAATCATAGAAGTTATTTGCCTCCAGCAATTCCCCTTTAAATTCCATCCAGTGGTCTCACCACAACATCATATTCCCGGACAAAGTCTCCTTTATACCATCAGCCTGGAAGCAAAGACTGGGCAGGAATCTGTGTGAAGCTGTTACATCCCTACTCGGGAATCAAAAGCTTTACAGAGCATGGAAAATGTGTCGCTCGCCTCCATACTGGAGAAAGGGAGGAAAGAGGAGAGACAGAGGAGAGGGAACGAGAGGGCAGCGGGAAAGGGATGGAATAGAAAGCAAGGAAAGAGACATAGACAAAGAGAGAGAAGAAGGAAAGTAAGACCGTTTATATAATCTATACTCATCACTCCATTTGATCCCCCCCAAGCTAAAGCCGTCACTGGGAGAGGAGCAGTATTTCTTGGAATTTTGACTCCTAAACAGTGACAAATGTCCTCTTCCCAAAACAGGCTAATAGGGAACATCAGAAAATGAAAAGTATTCTTTGGAGCAGCGTTGTTGAGAATTTCTCAAAGATTCTTGGCTGGGCCATGAAGGTGACATCCCCAGGGGTCAAGTGTTCCCAAGGGGAATGGATAATCCCGCAGAGAATGCCATCTCGCCACCACTGCGAGTTGAAACGTCCCCTTCCTTGGCCAGACCGCCGTCTCGGCTGGCCCAGAGAGCGAGGCTGGGCCAGGAGCCGAGGGCATGGCTATCGTCCAGATCAGGATAACAATATAAATAGTCAGGCTCAGGGTAATTAAAGGGCAAACAACAACAACTCAGCAGAACCTACAGTAATTTAGTGCATATGTGAACTTTACCTGGATTTTAGTATTCGGAACATTCATGGGTATACAGTGATAAGAAACCAAACATACCTTCACTTTTTACCAGTTTACAAGCAGCAGAATCGTTTTGTACCATGTTAGCCATCGAAAAAACTATACGTTGGAATTTACGGTGATCCATTTATTAGATAATAATATAGACTGTAGTACAAGTTTTCGAGGCACTTTAGCATCTTCTTCAGGAATCGCCTGAAAAAGGAGGTTAGAGTGCCTTGAACACGACAATTTATTCAGTTAGCCAGTAAAGGCTATCACTGTTCCAATTTCTACTTTTTCGATGGCTAACACGGTACAACACTGCTGCTGATTCGTACATATTAGTGAAAAAGGAAGATGATTGGTTTCTGTCTGTTGCCTATTGCTTATACTTTTACTGAATACCCCCATCAGTATATACTTTGTTATTGTTCTGACTTTTGTAAACTTTCTTTATTAGTCTACAAGAGTTAGAAAGTTGATTAGTAATTGATTGCCATTGGTTACTGCTCTATGTATTTCTCTTGTTCTCTCTTTGTTCATTTTTCCAAATCATTAACGTCTTGGAGCCAGCGCCTCCCAGACCCTTAAGGGGTTTAAGAAGCTGGGAGGCGGGGTTTAGGATCAAGTGACCGCAGTGATTGGCTGTTATGACGATCACATGATAAGAAAGCCCCCAATCACAAGTAGCCATCGAGAGCTTTTTGTTAGCCGCTGGTAACTGTTCCGGGAGCGTGCAGTGCACGCGCTCTCAAGCAGCTGTATTCACAGTAATTCAAAAATGCGGCTGCCTTGGTGCCGAGGCCCATCTGCCAAAAGGCCACATATTTGCATGCGGATGGCGCCAAGGGGTTAGTGGGTCAAATTGACATTTGTTTTTGACTGTAGTAATGAGAAAATTCGAGGGAGCAGGATGGAAAACTTTTCTTGAATGAGCAAATTTCGAACAGCGTATGTGGTTTTAGTTCAGTTCTTTCAAAATGAATTCAAAATTAATCGATTGAAGCGCACATCGGAGGGCCACACAATTCCATGTGTATCAGAAAGGCTTTAGCTTTGCCTCCTCTTAAGCCACGCCTCCCCTGAAGCTTTTCACCCACTCATGGGCTTAGTCATAGAGGTCGGGGTTGGAATCGCCAGGTGATTTTGATAAAGCTTTGAGCGGCGCTCTGGGGTTTACTGGTTCTTCTAAGAATTTTTGTTTGAAATTATATCCATCTATGGCCAGCTTTAGCCTTCATCACCAGTGGTGGCTGGTGCTCCATTTTTTGGGGGGGGGCAAATAGACCCTCGACTCGCCAGCCAGCCCGACACTTACCCCAACCTGCCTCCTCGCCCGCCAGCCCCGCACTTACCCCAGCCCACCCGCTCGCTCGACAGCTAGCCAGCCCCACACTTACCCCATCCAGGTCATGGGCGGCTTCCCTGGCTTCTCCTCCCAGCCAATCAGGTCTCTTCTCCCTCCCCCCGGCTAATCTGGTCTTAGGACCCGCTTCCTGTCCTGATTGGCCAGGAGGAGAAGCAGGAAGACAATAGCGGATGTTGATTCGCTAATTTCACAAGTGGGTGGGCTCAGGGCGCAGTGCTCTGTGCCCGAGCACACCCTTTTTAGATGCCAATTAGAGCCTCAGGCTCTAATCAAGTGCTTATTTTATGAACAACAAGTTTCCAAATTTCTGTGATTCTCACCAAATCAAGCAAGTCTGCCTGTGCCACGTCCAGCCAAGATAACTGGATGGGTCCAGACCTATTTCGGCACATGCACTCAAGACAGCTAATATTCCTGCTCTGGATGATAGCCATGCCCTCGGCTCCTGGCCCAGTCAAGATTTGGCCAGGGAAGAGGACCTTTCAACTTGCAGTGCATGTGTACTGAATATAAGCTGTTGGGAGGACTGGGCATCACATGATGGAAAGGCTGGGTAGGCCAGGCAGCTAAAACATTTATATTTCTGCAGCTCAGATCTGGTATGTCATTTAGATTTTTTTTTTTGGTTGGCATGCATGGGGATGGGGCTTATTTATGGTTTAAGCTGTCAAGGCTATAAAAATAGAAAGGAATTAAGAGCAAACTTCTGTAGAGCACCCCCCGTAGGAGCCGCTGATGATTGCAGTCCTGTTTCCCCACTTAGAGCACACACAGCCAGGCACCCAGCATTTTTCTCACTCTTCCACCGGCTGCAAAGAACAGTCTAGGGCACAGGGGTCAAACACAAGGCCTGCGGGCCGAATCTGGCCCTCCAGGCAATTTCATTTGGCCCTCACACTTCTCCTGCAGCTGAAGGAAAGCTCCAGCCCTCCTCCAGACCCCTACTTTCTGCTTTCAAGCAATGCATCCAGATTCTTCCCAGCAGCAGCATAAGGAAAGGGGGTGCACTGTGATGTAAGGGAGAGTAGGGGACTCAACTTCTGATGGTGGGGTGGCCCTTGACATCTAATGTAAGGGGAGGGGATGCGCTGGGCATCTAATCTTACAGATACAACCGGCCCTTTTGAGGACAATCGTAATGCTGATGCGGCCCACGATGAAATTGAGTTTGACACCCCTGGTCTACGGATTTTTTTTTTTTTTTTTTGGTGGTGGTGGGAGGTGTTTATGGGGAACAGTGAACTGGGATACGGAGAGGGAACATGGGATACCCCAATAAATACATTTTCAAATTTGAATAGTTTTCCAATTTCCAAAGAGAATTAAATAGAATAGAAAATAAAGGAATAGAAAAGAAAAAAAAGTTCTATTCTATTCCTTTTATTTTCTAGTCAATTTTATTCTTTTTGGAAATTGGAAAACTTTTCAAATTCGAAAACATTTTGAATCGATTCGAAAACGAATAAACAAAGCGAATTCCGAAAACGAATTAAACAAACAAATTTAACTAAACGAGTTTATGTAAAAAACGAAACGAAACAAAACAAATTTTTTCATTCTGCACATGTCTTCGTACAGTCCATGTAACATGGTTTCCTATGGATTTAGTTCACATCTGTGCATTTTATGGAAAGGGCCAGGGACTTTTTTTTTTTTTCCTGGTTTTCGGCTCCATAGACTTCAATGGATCAATAACGTGTATTGAAAAATGGAAAATGCACCCGCAATATGCAAACTGCAAACTGCAGTGAATCAAGCCTAAAGCCTTTACATAAAAAAAAATAAAAGCTGTCATTGTAAGTTACCAATGTCAGTGTTAAATGGTTTGTCTCATCTCTGTAATTGCTACATTCTGCTGGAGAGCTTGTGCCGATCCCCGCTGAGCGGGAAGATGACAGGTCCATCGCTGCACGCTGTGCAGCGGCGGACCTGTCAGAGCGCCGCTCTCCCCTATGGGGAGATCGGATGATGACGGACCGTAGTGTCCGTCGTCACCCGATCCGATCCGAAAACGGATGGAAAAGTAGGTTTTTCCTCCATTACACTTTTCGGATCGGAGCGGGTCGGATGTCAGCGGACATGTCACCGCTGACATCCGACGCTCCATAGGGATACATGTATGTCCGTTTTTCATCCGAAAACGGAAGGATGAAAAACGGACATACGGATCCCTCGTGTGAAAGAGGCCTTACTGGTCAGATCTACAGGTGAAAATAGAAGAAAGGAAGCCTAAAAAAAAAAAAGGGAATCTAATGCAGCCATCACATCTGGGAAAATCCGATTTGCCTCTCTGGGATCCAGAAGGAATTTTTTCCCCTGCTGTAGCAAATTGTATCATGCTTTTCTGGGGGGGGGGGGGGGGGGGTTGGATCAACTGTGGGTATAGGATTGAGTATATGGGTTTGTATGACATTTTTTATTTTTTTTAGATTCTTTTTTTAACGTGACTAACTATGTAACTATCTAAGAATTGGTAAGCTGCAGAAAAATCAATGCTTGCTTTTGGGTTGAATACGGCTTTTAACACTATCTTAATGGAAAGCTGGTATATACAAACAGATAAACACCGGACAGATAAAAAAAAATCTTAACAGCTACGATAAGTCTGGCGTGACCCTTTATTTTATGATCCTCGATGATAAAGAGTTATGAGTCATAGAAGATAAGGCAACACATTTTATCTGTCACTACATTTTGTCACAATGGCTATGAAGGATGGCGGGATTTCACTGTGACCTCTTCTAAAAGCTGACAATCATTGGCGCTATCGGCTCTAAATTTAAATTCCAACAGTTTCTTAGCCACCTCCAGTCCGGGCCTTTTCTAGTACTTTTTGTTTACAGGTCACAATCAGTATTTTGTGCTAGAATATTACTTAGAACCTCCAAACATTATATATTCTTTAAAGCAAAGGCCATAGAGAATAAATTGGTGGGTGTTGCCATTTTTTATGTGACACAGTACTTGCACAACGGTTTTTCATACGCAATTTTTTGGGGAAAAAAATACACTTTTTTTTATTTCATTGCAAAAAAAAAAACACAATACATAACCCAATTTTTTATGTAAATTTTTAAAGATGATGTTATGCCGAGTAAATAGATACCAAACATGTCACGCTTTACATGCAGAATTTAATTGCAGATGCCTGTGCAACAGCGGCAAACTACTTAAATTTTCTATCCATAGGCAAAGATTTAAAATACTTTACAGTATATCACTTTAGATTTACAGAGGAGGTTCTGGTTCTAGAATTACTGCCCATGATCTGACATTCATGGTGATACGTCACATGCATGGTATGATTACTGTTTGTGCTTGTGTGTCCCCAGCATGCTCATTCGCCTTTGAGCGCAAGGACAGGGGCACTTTAATTTCTTTTTTATTTCTATTTTATTTTTTAAAATTTGTTTTTACATTGCTGCTTATATTTTTTTTTATTACTTTTTTTGCTGCCACAAGGAATGTAAACATCCTTGTGACAGCCATAGGCATGTGGCAGGCAGTGGCGGCTGGTGCTCAATTTTTTTTTTTTTTTACAAATGTTTTTATTAAGGTAATAAACACAATTAAAACTCAATGTTTTTGCGTTTTTAATGCCCCCTCACTCCCCCCCTCATCGCTGGGTCAGTCGATCGCCTGCTCACCCGTCCTCCCACCAGCCCCGCACTTACCCCATCCAGATCGTGGCTTCAGTGGCTTCCCCTCCACCTGCATCTCCTCCTGAGTCCCGGCGGTCGCTTCTCCTCCCGGCCAATCGGGTCTTAGGACTCCAGGCCAATCAGGTCTCAGGATCCGCTTCCTTATTGGCCAGGAGGAGAAGCAGGAAGACATTAGCGAATATTAATTTGCTATTGTCACACAAGTGGGTGGGCTCAGGGCGCATTGCTCTGCGCCCCGAGCCCACCCTTTTTGAAGCCTATTAGAGCCCCAGGTTCTAATCATGTGCTTCAAAAGAAAAAACTCCCCATTGATATCCAATGCGTCCGGTGCCCTGGGCGTATGGATTGGGGAGGGGCACTGGTGGCAGGTACTCTTTATGGAGTCTATAAGACCCCAAATCCCTCCTATGCATTTAAAAGCATTCAAAACACCAAGATCGGTGGTTTTGATTTTTAAAAACTGGTGCCAATTGTTTCCGAGTAAACTGGACGTGATGTCATATCATCACTTCTGGTTTACTATAACAAGCAGCTCATTAAAGCCGATCATGACTTTCCTTGGCTGTCCAGCCAGCCAGCGAACATGCAAGCTGGTCGCTCAGGTCTCCCTGTGGGACGGGAGTGCCGTAAAAGGCCGTGGGAGGGGGGGACGTCCCCTCCCGCTGCTTGTAATAGCAATCAAGTGGCTAGGAAAGCGCTCCGATTGCTATTACAAGAAAGCCGACCACCGGCTCTAAAAAACAATACCGGCGTGATGCCTGCAGCCAGCTGCAAGCATCATACCGCTATAACCACGGAAAGTCTAGTGACGTATGGGTACGTTGCTGGACAGGAAGTGGTTAAAGCCTGGAACACACAATGAGATCATCAGACGAATAAAATTTGGAAGTGATGTCGTGTATTGTATTGTATTCCAGGACGAAAACTGTACTGATTATACGAAAATCGTACGATCTGGTATCACATGAAAAAAAATGTCATGCTTTTCCCATCAGTTTCGCATGACCTGTCCTGATTGGCTCTGGAAAGCTGTGTGCTAACGATCAGATTATCGTACGATCTCTTCAAAACCGTTTTTTTGTACATTTTTCTGATCGTGTGTACGGACGATTAGAAGTGTTTTAAACAAAGCCGTGCAAGGAACGATGGAAATGTATACCCCCAAGCAAGGAACCATATTTAACTATACTGAAGCCAGATCTGCTAATTGTGATTGGTTACTACAGGAGACTGCACTCTGCCACTTTACCCAAGTAGTCACATCACAAACATCAATGACTGTCTATGAAAAACAAACTTTACTCCATCTTAATAGTGTAACACCCTCCAAGATAGGCTAGGTAAATTCAGTGTTTCTTTTTGGCTCCCTTGTAATCAGTGGAGCAGATTGTGATTGATTTGGGCTGTTCTTGGCTTTTGGTTGCTTCCCTCTGTTTTCTGAAGTATACCAGAGTATAGTGGGTGGGAGGAGGCAGATTAGCAGCTTGAATATTTATGTAACGTCAGCCAATCCCTGGGGAGGATGCCCAGAAGGTGGCTGGAGAGTGTATAAATTGCCTGTGGGTAGCCCTGTTCTTGTTTAGGAGGAAAAGTTCCCAGCCTAAAGGGCTATTGCCCTTCTAGGCAGCCAAGCTTCAACTCTATCTGTGTTCATCAAGGTCCCAGTTGTGGCAGAGCTGGGGGAGGCTGTTTGCTAAAAGTCTTTGGAGTTGATCAAGGGGTTTCACTGAGGATCTGGTCTGGAGAGTTCATGTCTGACTGAAATTGGAAGGAGGCATCTAAGTATCCAGGGACAATGTGAGTACAGACCTCACAGTAGAACCCTGGTGACTGTTGCTATCCCTTGTGCATCAGTACTGGTGCTTGCCTGGCTTGAGACATTTGGTGTCTCGGTGCTGTCCATTTTTCTGGGCCTTTGCTAAAGGAACTATCCTAAGAAGTAGGAACATAATGGAGAGTGTCCTTTTTATCATTGTTCAGCTTTCATGGAGTATCCCATAGCTTCCTAAGCCCTATCCAAGTTATTCAGTAATGAAGTTTAAAAAAGGCAACCCATAGACTGTTAGTTGAGCCAGAAGAGTGACTGTTGCTGTTTTCCTGGCTACTGTTGCACAAAACTGGCAAAAGAATCTGGGAAAAATCAGAGGCCCCTACGCACTACATTAGGACCAGTGTGTGTATCTTCTGCAGTTTAGTGTTTTCAGATCTATAAAATCTAATACTAGTCTGTGAACAGTCTCTGCCTACTAATTCCTATACCACTTATTCTTAACCAGGATTCTGTGGATCTCTAGGGTTCCTTCAGAGGTTTCTAGGGGTTCTTGAGCTTTGGCTGACTAACCTCCTATCAGGGGTCTACCTACATGGGTAACAGGGGTCGCAATTGTAACCCGGCCCCATGCTCCAGGGCCCCCCTGTACACCTTGATAGGAGGAGTGGCAGGGTGGCTGCATACAAAGGAACCGATCTCTCCATTTTCCCTCCTGCAGCCACTGAATGCCTGCTTGTCCTCCTATCCCTCCTGCAGGCATTCAGCCACCCCGTTGCTCCTCCTATCCAGCTTGTTTCTGCTGCCCACCTGTGTCCTCTCCAGCATCCTTGTGCTCTTTCCCGGCCCATTCATTCTGTGCAGCTGAGGTTGCAGAGATGGAGATGGAGCACTGTGTTTTCAATCCCCTTTCTCTATCTCAAAGGCGGAACATCAGTGGTCTGTTTAGACACCTGAAATTTCACCAAAGCCCCCCATAGGGCTTCTAAAAAAAAAAAGTAAAACATATAAAAAATAAATATTTTAAACAAACAAAAAATCAAAAATAGTAAAAAATAAACTAACAAAAATAAAAAAAAACTACTGACACCAATGGAGGAACTACTAGGGTCAAAAAGGCCACACTTGCGACTGGGACCTGGCGTTCCACCACCAGACTCGGAGGGAAGGGCCCCAGCCAGGGGCCAGGGGGGCCCTTAATGGTTTCTTACACCGCGGCCTTGAAAGTTCTAGTTACACCTCTGCCTCCTATCTGATGGGGCCTGGATAGTTCTGAGCAGTGCTGGGACAAGGTCATCCAGCGCCCAGGGCAAAGATGCCAAACTGCGCCCCCCTTTGCCTTAGGGTTAGGGTCAGGGTGCCCCCCACCCCTGTAATAAACCATTGCGCCAGGGGCAGCCGCCCCTCCTGCCCACCCCTTGTCCCGGCCCTGGTTCTGAGGACAACACTACTTGGCAGAAACAAGAGCCAGAGAGGCATGAAACCAACAGTCTCTTTAATTGTTGGCAAGGGAGCTTTCTTACCACTACTGTGGGGGGGGGCATTCCCATTGATCGCCAATTAGTTCACTTTAGCAGGGATTCCCTAAGAACTGAAAATGATTTGAGATGTTGCTAGGGGTTCCTTGAGTTGTGCTGATGTTGCCTTCATAGTTCCAAAGCCACATGGCAGAGAAAGCAGCATGACACCAGAGACCCTTTTAGTTGTCTAAAGGTGGCAATCAGAGAAGTCTTCCAAACTAAGCAGCAACATAAGCAGCATTTTTCCATTTTTGGTTTTAGCAGGGTTTCTTGAGACCTGGAAATAATTGTAAGGGTTCCTTTAGGGGTTCCCTGTCTAGTGCAGTTTAGTTGCATGTTATGAAATCATCAGACCCTAAAAGCTTATAAAACTCCTTCATATTTCCATACAGGGTAGAAGAAGAAGCAGCATTGCCTGTATAAAACCTGAACCTGAGACCTGAAAATAATTTTAATGGTTCGTCTGGGCAGCCTTTCTCAACCCTTTTAACGCAGAGAACCCTTGAGTTAACTTTCAGGCCCTAAGGAACCCCTGAAAATAATAACTATATTTACAGCTCTCAATACATTAGCATGGTGATCAGTGGGAAGAATGATCCTTACCTTGGTTGTCAAAGCCTTCCTTACAGATATCTAAAACATTAATTAATGTCAGTGGTTACATATCTAAGAGGCAGCAGAAAAAGCTTTTTTCTCAAGAAACCCTTAGCATCCCCTGGATGATCCAGGTTAACAAGGGCTTCTTTAAGTGGATTCACCCTTTAACAATCAATTCATTCAGTTCAGTGTCATTGATTACATATCTGGGAGGCAGAGACTGCTCTTTTCTTAAGGAACTCCTAGCAAGGTCTAGAGAAACCCTAGGGTTTTACAGAACTCTGACTGGGAAAGGCTGCTATATGGTGAAAAAGGATGAGAAAGGCTGCTAAGCAGATTGCCCCTTTAACAATTCATTAACAGTTTAGTGTTATTGATTACACATTTGAGAGGCAGAAATTTCTCTTTTCGTAAGGAACCACTAGCAACATCTGGTGGAACCCTAGACTTCTACAGAACCCTGGATGAGAAAGGCTGCTCTTGGGTAAAAAGGGTCAAGAAAGGCTGCTTCAAACAGACTGACCCTTTAATAATTCATTTGAAGTTTAGTGTCTTTGGTTACATATCTGGAAGACAGAGATTTCTCCCTTAACAACCTCTGGAGGAACCCTTGGGTTCTACGGAACCCTAGTTGAGAAAGCCTGCTCTTGGGTAAAAAGGTCAGAGAAAGGCTGCTTGAAACAGATTGACAATTTAACAATTCATTAACAGTTCGATGCCATTGGTTACATATCTGATAGGCAGAGATTGCTCTTGTCTTAAGGAACCCCTAGCATCCTCTAGAGGAACCCTAGAGTTCTACAGAACCCTGGTTGAGAAAAGCTATGCTTGGGTAAAAAGTGTAGTGAAAAAATGCTATAAATGGTCTGACCCTTTAATAATTAATTAACCGTTTTGTATCATTGGTTACATATCTGAGAGGCAAAGATTGCTCTTTTCTCAAGGAACTCCTAGCAACCTCTGGAGGAACTCTAGGGTTCTGCTGAACCCTGTTTAAGAAAATCTGCTCTAGGTTGAAAAGGGTTGAGGAAGGCTGCTTTAAATGGACTGACCCTTTAACAATTCATTAACAGTTTACTCTTATTGGTTACATATTTGGGAAGCAGAGATAGCTCTTTTCTTATGGAACCCTTAGCAACCTTTGAAGGGACCCTAGGGTTCCGCAGACCCCTGGTTAAAAAAGGCTGTTCTAGGGTAAAAAAAAAAGTTGAGGATGACTGCTGTAAGCGAGCTGATCCTTTAACAATTTAATAACAGTTTGGTGTCAATGGCTACATATCTAAGAGGCAGAGATTGCTCTTTATTCCAGGAACCCCTAGCAACCTCTGAAGGAGCCCTAGGCTTCTACAGAACCCTGGTTGAGAGAGGCTACTCTTGGGTAAAAAAGCTTGAGAAAGGCAGCTTTAAATGGACTGACCCTTTAACAATTCATTAACAGTTTAGTGTTATCTGAGAGGCAGAGTATGCTCTTTTTTTTAAGGAACCCCTAGCAACTTTTAGAGGAGCTCTAGGGTTCTGCCTAAGCCTGTTTGAGAAAAGCTGCTCTAGGTTGAACAGGGTTGATTGAGGATGACTGCTTTGAGTGAACCGACCCTTTAATAATTCAATAACAGTTCGGTGTCAATGGTTACATACCTAAGATTCAGAGATTGCTCTCTATTCCAGGAACTACTAGCAACCTCTGGAGGAATCTCAGGCTTCTACAGAACCCCAGTTGAGAAAGGCTGCTTTATGCAGACCAACCCTTTACCAACTGCTAAAACTGTTACAACCTCTTCGAAAAACAAAGTAACTTCCGATGTGTCCAAAAAAAAAGATCAATATGTTTTCCTTAAAAAGCTGAATAATGAAAGCCACCCTCGGACTCAATGTCGTGATCTCCCCATCCACTGCTACAGAAAGCCAGGCTACATCTGTACATCCTATTTCATTTCTCTGCTAGGCTCGCCTCCTTTCCTACCCCCCCCCCCCCCCCCTCAGCCCTGCTGTTTCTACAAATCCTCCACCCTTTTTCGGTGAGGACTTCCTTGCAGCTCCCTTGAGCTCCCCAACCGCCCATTCCAGATGCAGACAGTGGAGTCTCAGTATGGAAAAGCCTTACCTGGCCAGCTTGGTGTGAAGTGAACACATAACCCTTGTTGATGTGGTCCATGCAGAACAGGGAGCTTGGGGATGGCCAAGGAAAAAAAAAAAAAAGGAGACAGAACCTGCTTCAATCTTTCCCTCTTGTCTTTGCACGCTGGCAGGCAGGCAAGACTTTTAATGATTTCCAGCTCAGCTTGGTGGCTGTTTCCTCTTACAAAAAAAAAAAAAAAAAAAAAATGAAGCAAGCCCCTGTGCCTCCCTCCTCTTCTCCTTCCATCACTCCCCAGTATCCTCCTCCCAGTACACGTGCAAGCTGTGTACAACCTGAAACCCGGCCCAGCTCTCCATACTGGCTGATGTGGGATTCAGGGAGGGCTGTGCACAGTACCAGAGGCCTGGGTTGATGTCAGGTTACACAGGAAAGTGGGGGCCTGGGGATTTTCTGAGTCATTTTCACGACTGAGCCTGTGTAATGATCATCTTCAGGCATGAGACGGAATTAACTCCTGCCCTGCTGCAAAGGGGGCCCTCCTCCTGCATAATTGGGGAAAGGGAACCGCGCAGTCATTCTACGCAAAGAGGAAAAAAAAGAATTGACGTTCACCATTTTTTTTTTTTTTGCACGGATTTGTGAAACCACAGGTCGTAAATTCTTAACCCCTGGAGGAAATGGCGATTTTTCGGGGCTGCGTCCGTTAAATCTGATCATAAAAAGACGCAAATGACCTGTACTTGTCATTAAGGGCTCGTGCACAACTGTCGATATGTCACCCTGTCAGCCCCCCCGATTTAACCCCTTGAATGCCGCACCACTACGATGCATTGCACGCAATTGTGCGGGTGGTTACAGGGGCGGTCCTACGGGAACTGCCTTAGTCGTGTTTGGCGGCAGAACTGCCCACCGGAAGCGTAATGCTGTTTTAACCACTTGATGCCCGCCTTTCATTACCGGGCCATTTTGTGCGATACGGCACTACGTTACTTTAACTGACAATTGCGCGGTCGTGCGACGCTGTACGCAAACAAAATTGATGTCATCCCCCCCCCCCCCCCCCCCCCACAAATAGAGCTTTCTTTTGGTGGTATTTGATCACCTCTGCATTTTTTAATATTTTTTAGCGCTATAAACAAAAAAAAACGCCAATTTAGTGGGGAAAAAAAAATATTTCTTTCTGCTATAAAACATAATAAAAAAATCATTAAAAATCGAATTTCTTCATAAATATTTATTCTGCTACATGTTTTTCGTAAAAATAAAAAAATCCCAAAAAGCCTATATTGATTGGTTTACGTGAACATTACAGCGTCTACAAAAACCACGGAATATTTTTAATGATTTTTTTTTTTCTGGGCTGCCTCCGTTCAAATCTGGAAATAAAAGACGCAAATTACCGTCACTCTGTATACATCCTTAAGGGCTCGTGTACAACTGTCGATATATCACTGCATCAGCCCATGATTTAACCCTTTGAATGCACTACTGCATACAATTGTGGGGCGGTTTACAGGGCGGCCCCACAGAGCTGCGTTTGGCGGCAGAACCGCCCACTGAAAGCGACATGCCGTTTAACCATTTGACTTCCAGAAGTCCCCCCCCCTTCATGACCAGGCCATTTTTTTTTTTGTGATACGGCACTGCGTTACTTTGATTGACAATTGCGCTGTTGTGCGACGATGTACACAAATAAAATGTGTCATTTTTTTTCCCACAAATAGAGCACCTGATGTAACCCTTTTGAACGTTGCACTACTCACGCAATAGTGGGGTGGTTACAGGGCGGCCCCACAGAACTGCGTTAGTCGCGTTTGGCGTCAGAACCGCCCAGAGAAAGCGACATTCTGATTTACCCCCCTTCATGACCAGGCCATTAAAAAAAAAAAAAAAACAACAATTGCACGTTCTTTTTTTTTTTTTGCAATACGGCACAGTGTTAGTTTAAATGACAATTGCGCAGTCATGCAACGCTGTACCCAAATAAAATGTATGTCCTTTTTTTTCCCCCACAAATAGAGCCCCCCCCGATTGAACCCTTTGAATGCCGCACTACTACGATGCATTGCACGCAATTGTGGGGTGGTTACAGGGCGACCCCACAGAACGTATTTGGCGGCAGAACTGCCTACCGAAAGCGGCATGCTGTTTAACCACTTAACCTCTGGAAGATTTACCCCCCCCTTCATGCCCAGGCCATTGTTTTTTGTTTTTTTTTTGCTCAACAGCACTGCATTGCTTTAACTGGCAATCGCGCGGTCGTGCGACGCTGTACCCATATAAAATTGATGTCCTTTTTTTTCCCACAAATAGAGCTTTGTTTTGGTGGTATTTGATCACCTCTGCGTTTTTTTGGGGGGGTTTTTTGCGCAAAAAAAACAACAAAAAAAACGACAATTTTGAAAAAAAAAATATTTTTTACTTAATGCTATAAAACATATATAATAAAAATAATGTAAAAAAAATCGAATTTTTTTATAAATGTTGGCCAATATTTATTCTACTCCCAATAAGCGTATATTGATTGGTTTACGTGATATGATTAACAATACCCCATAGTTTTGTAGACGCTATAATATATATATATTTTTTTTATTATCGGGGCTGCCTCCGTTTAAATCTGGACTGGAGACAGATATAAAAGACGCAAATTACCTTCACTCTGTATACATCATTAAGGGCTCGTGCACAACTGTTGATATATCACTGCATCAGTCCCAGATTTAACTCTTTGAATGCTGCATTACTGAACGCAATTGTGGGGTGGTTTTCAGGGCGGCCCAACAGAACTGCGTTAGTTGCGTTTGGCGGCAGAACCACACACCAAACCCACATGCTGTTTAACCACTTCACTGACTGCATTCCAAACGCATTAAAAAACGCACTAGAATGCACGGGAATGCACCAAAAACGCACTAGAACACACAGGTTAAGAAAAAAAGGGGGGGGGAATGCACTGAACTGCATCAATACTGCACCAAAAACGTGTCAAAAACACGCATGCAGAAAAACATCTGGAATGCATCCGGACTGCGTTTCTGTAGTGTGAACTGGCCCCTAACAAAAAAGACAGACAATTTTGGAAAAAAAACCAATATTTTTTACATTTCTGCTATAAAACCTATATAACAAAAACCATTTTTACAAATCTCACGTATTCATCAATTTCAACCAATATTTATTCTTCTACATGTTTTTTCTAAAAAAAAAAAAAAAACCACCAATAAGCGTATATTGATTGATAAACTATGGGATGTATTTATAGAATTTTAGAATTTTTATTTGTTTATTTTATATTGTAATGGTGGTGATCAGCAAATTATAGTGGGACTGCGATATTGCGGCGGTCAATCGGACACTAACTGTAACTTCTGACACCTTGCGGTCACCAGTGACACCAATACAGTGATCAGTGCTAAAAAAAAGAGGAAGGGGTTGAACATCAGGGGTGATCAAAGGGTTAAATGTGTGCCTAGCCAGTGTTTGTGTCTTTTATGTGTGCTGCTTTTACTTGGGGAAGACATGGATTCCCTGCTTTGAGGCACAGGATCCATGCCTTCCCCCCTATCAGAACCGGGATCTGCCATGTTTACATAGGCAGATCCCCGTTCTGTGCTGTTTTCTTAACCCCCTCTTACAGTGGGGAAAATAATTTTTTTACCCCCCCCCCCCCCAACAGATTTTGTAAGTTTGCCCACTTACAAAGAAATGAAGGGTCTATAATTTTTATCATAGGTGCATTTTAAATGATAGGGACAGAACATCAACCAAATATCCAGAAAAAACATGATACAAATGTTATTTTACTCGCTGAACTGCAACTCAATTTTAAGTATTTGATCCCCAAGCAAAACATGACTTAGTACTTGGTGGAGAAACCCTTGTTGGCAAGCACAGAGGTAAGACGTTTCTTGTAGTTGGTGACCAGGTTTGCACACATCTCAGGAGGGATTTTGGTCCACTCTTCTTTACAGATCTTCTCTAAATCCTTAAGGTTTCTTGGCTGTCTCTTGGCAACTCGAAGTTTCAGCTCCCTCCATAAATTTTGGTCTGGAGACTGGCTATTCCACTCCATGACCCTAATGTGGTTCTTCTTGAGCCACTCCTTTGTTGCCTTGGCGGTATGTTTTGGGTCATTGTCATGCTGGAAGACCCATCCATGACCCATCTTCAGTGTTCTGGCTGAGGGAAGAAGATTCTCATCCAACATTTTACAATACTTGGCCCCGTCCATTGGCCCCTCAATGTGGCAAATTTGGCCTGTACCTTTAACAGAGAAACAGCCCCAAAGCATAATGTTTCCACCTCCCTGCTTGACTGTAGGGATGGTGTTCTTGGGATCATAGGCAGAATTTTTCTTCCTCCAAAAGCGGCGAGTTGAGTTAATGCCAAAAAGCTAAATTTTGGTCTCATCTGACCGCAGCACTTTCGCCCAATCCTCCTCTGAATCATTTAGATGTTCATTGGCAAATTCTAGACGGGCCTGTACATGTGCCTTCTAGAGGAGGGGGACCTTGCGGGCGCTGGAGGATTTCAATCTACGGAGGCCTATTTTGTTAGTTTGTTTGGTGACTTTGGTCTCAACTGCCTTGAGATCATTCACAATCTCCTCCAGTGTAGTTCTGGGCTGATCCCTCACTTTTCTCATGATCATCTTTACCACATGAGGCAAAATCTTACATGGAGCTCCAGACTGAGGGCGTGGATGGTTATCTTGTATTTCTTCCATTTGCGAATAATCGCTCCAACAGTTGTCTACTTCTCATCAAACTTTTTGCTGATGGTCTTGTAGCCGATTCCAGCCTTGTGCAGGTCTACAATCTTGTCCCTGACGTCCTTTGACAGCTCTTTGGTCTTGCCCATGATGGTAAGGTTTGCATGGAAGAAAGATTTTGTAGAGGTGTCTTTTATACACATGACGAGTTGTCGTTAGGAGCACCTTCTTACATTGACAGGACTAATCTGTGTACCACATGAGCACATACTGTAGCCAGTCTGTGGGAGCCAGAATTATTGTTGGTTGGTAGGGGATCAAATACTTACCTTACTCACTAAACTGCAACTCAATTTATAACATTTGTATTATGTGTTTTTGTCTGAGTTTTTGTTTGAAATTCTGTCTCTATCATTTAAAATACACCTATGAAAAAAATTATAGACCTTTCATTTCTTTGTAAGTGGGCAAACTTACAAAACCTGCAGGGGATCAAATAATTAATTTCCCCCACTGTACCTTGCCTGCTGGGTTGAACGGAAATAACATACTCACCCGCCCAGCGAATCCAAAGTTGGTAAACTGCAAAGTCTGGTCCCGCGCCTCCATCTTCTTTACTGACACACCATCAAGGAGCTGGCTGACGATGCTTCACCGCGCATGCACAGCGTATTCTACATAGTTCCGAATCCTCCTGGGATGTGCGACATGGGTATCCCAGGAGGCATCATGCTGGAGGGATGTTATTCTCACCTAGGTGAGACAGGCAGAAGCATAGAGTGTGTTCCGCTAAAAAGCGTATTTCCCCACAAGAAAAAAAAATTATTGCAATTTTCTGAAAGAGGGGGGAGGAGTAAAGTTGATTAAAAAGGAAAATGAAGCAGGGGAGGAGGAGTCAAATTAATAAAACATGGAGATGGAATGGGGAGACGTTATAGTATTTCAAAATGATACGCGGAGAAGTAGTAAATTTATTTATTTATTTTTTTTTTTTTTAATGAAGCAGGGGAGGAGGAGTCAAATTTAATAAAAAAAAGAAAACAATGAAGCAGGGGAGGAGGAGTCAAATTTAATAAAAAAAAAAAAAGAAAACAATGAAGCAGGGGGGGGAGGAGTCAAATTAATAAAAAAAAGAAAACAATGAAGCAGGGGAGGAGGAGTCAAATTAATAAAAAAAAAGAAAACAATGAAGCAGGGGAGGAGGAGTCAAATTAATAAAAAAAAGAAAACAATGAAGAAAGGGAGGAGGATTCAAATTAATAAAAAAAAAAGAAAACAATGAAGCAGGGGAGGAGGAGTCAAATTTAATTAAAAAAAAGAAAACAATGAAGTAGAGGAGGAGGAGTCAAATTAATTAAAAATGAAAATGAAATGGGAAGGAGGAGTAAAATTCATAAAAAACTGAAAAGTTAACAGAGGGAAGAGGAGTCAAATTAATTAAAAATGAAAATGAAACGGGGAAGAGATGTAAAATTAATGAAACATAAAAAAGAAACACGGAAGTCAAAATACTAAAAAATGAAAATGAAGTGGGGAGGAGGAGCAAAATTAATAAAAAATAAAAATGTAGCGGGAGGGAGGAGTCAAATTCATAAAAAAATTTAAATAAAATGGGGAGGGGTAAAATTAATGAAAAAAGGAAAAGGAAACGGGGAGGAGGAGTCAAATCAATTAAAAATGAAAATGAAATGGGGGAGTAGACGTAAAATGATTAAAAAAAATAATGAAACACGGGAGAAGCCAAATTATTAAAAATTGAAAATGAAATAGGGGAGGAGTAAAATACCTCGAATTGAAAATGAAATGGAGGAGGAGTAAAATACCTTGAATTGAAAATGAAATGGAGGAGGACTCAAATAACTAAAAATGAAAATGAAATGGGGGAGAAATGCCCGGTTCACACCACTGCATTGCGGTGAAGTGTGGCACAGTGTGCTGAAAAAAATGATTGTATGCAGTACTTTAAGCGCAGAGCAAATAAACGCAGAGGTGGCGCATGGCAAGCATTTCTTTACACTAAGCAAACGCACCAAAAAATGTGCCGTTAACACATCTTAACGCATTAGGTGCGTTAACGGGGTCTCAGATTGCTTTGCACGTTTAAGTGAGCCAGTTGGGTCAATTTTAATGCGGCGCAACGTGATGCGATCTGAACACCCATGGGTGCTGCAATGCACGCAATTCTGACAGACGTCCGTGGGGCTTCTAAAACACTCATGAAATGCCTGCTTTTGAAGTTTAGAGAGGGCTAATGTTAAGGTTTTAGAGAGGGCTAATGTTAGGGTTTCAGGAAGGGTTAGTGTTAGGGTTACACTGAAGATTAGTGTTAGGGTTTCAGGGAGGGTTAGTGTTAGGGTTACACTGAAGATTAGTGTTAGGGTTTCAGGGAGGGTTAGTGTTAGGGTTACACTGAAGGTTAGTGTTAGGGTTACACTGAAGGTTAGTGTTAGGGTTTCAGGAAGGGTTAGTGTTAGGGTTACACTGAAGGTTAGTGTTAGGGTTTCAGGAAGGGTTAGTGTTAGGGTTACACTGAAGGTTAGTGTTAGGGTTTCAGGGAGGGTTAGTGTTAGGGTTACACTGAAGGTTAGTGTTAGGGTTTCAGGGAGGGTTAGTGTTAGGGTTTCAGGAAGGGTTAGTGTTAGGGTTACACTGAAGGTTAGTGTTAGGGTTTCAGGAAGGGTTAGTGTTAGGGTTACACTGAAGGTTAGTGTTAGGGTTTCAGGTAGGGTTAGTGTTAGGGTTATAGGGGGCTAGTGTTAGGGTTATAGGGAGAGTTAGTGTTAGGGTTATAGGGGAGTTAGTGTTAGGGTTATAGGGGGGTTAGTGTTAGGGTTTCAGGTAGGGTTAGTGTTAGGGTTATAGGGGGTTAGTGTTAGAGTTACAGTGAGGAGTAGCGTTAAGGTTACAGGGAGGGTTAGTGTTAGGATTATAGTGAGGATTCATTTTAGGGTTATGGGGGTTAGTGATAGTGTTACAGGGAGGTTTAGTCTTAGGGTTTCAGGGAGGGTTAGTGTTAGGGTTACACTAAGGGCTAGTGTAAATCTGGCTACACATTTATACATTTTTTTTGTTCAATTTTCTTTAGATTTACCTTCAAGCATGTAGTGCGAGGGCCTGTCTGATTGCATACAGTTTGAAAGTATGTAGAAAGTGTGTAGGTTTGACCTCATATTATATGGTTCTGGTAAATCTAAAGGAAAATTGTACAAGATAATTGTATAATGTGTAGCCAGCTATAGGGTTTTAGGGATGTTTAGGGTTAGGGTTATAGTGAGGATTGGTTTAAATGTTACTGGAGTTAGTGTTAGTTACAGGGAGTTTAGTGTTAGGGTTACAGGGAGGGGTATTTTTAGGGTTATAATGAGAATTCATTTTAGAGTTACAGTGGTTACTGTTAGGGTTACAGGGAGGGTTAGTGTTAGATTTACAGTGAGGATTAATGTTAGGGTTTCAGGGAGGGCTAGTATTAGTATTATAGGGAGGGTCAATGTTGGGATTACAGTGAGGATTAATGTTAGGGTTTCAGGTAGGGCTAGTATTAGCATTATAGGGAGGGTTAATGTTGGGGTTACAGTGAGGATTAGTGTTAGGGATACATTGAGCATTAGTAGTCAGGTTATACAGGGAGGGTACTACAGATACTAACTAAAGAGGCACTACAGAAGATGTTGCTGGTTTGGAAGCTCCATTTGTCTGATTGAAACGCATTGTCTATCAAAGCACCATCTCCTTGCTAGCTGCATTGTTGGGCAGCCGTGGAGGGAGGAGGGGTGCCCAGTCTGACCTCACAGCTAGCTTAGATAGCCCATAGGAAGACTGGACAACGCACTACATGTAGGAAGAGAACACATTAATAAAAATGGGTAAGCCTTCTAGATCTCCCCAGGCCTTAGTTCTGAAGCGGTTCAAGCAAGGATAGAATAGCTTCATAGATATAGTAGACACAAAAAAAAATATATATATATAAGCATTTTTCTCCTTTAGTAGTGAAATGTTTTAAATTGACTGCAGACTTCACATCTCACTCATAGTCTAAACCTGGAAGGTCCACTCTTTCCATTGTTCCCCTCTGCAGATTACTCACAGATGTACAAAGAGCTACAGCAACCCAACTATCCAGATGCGCGGCATAATTGCCGAATGCTTTCTCCCAACAAGCTTTTGTCCAGTTTTAATGGGAACTGTTACAGTACCTCTGTGCCTAGATTGCTGTTCGTTCTTTGAACGCTGTGGAAAACAAAGATCATCACTCTCTACAAACCCAACGTTCAAGTGATAAAAGGCAGAATTACACTGATCAAACCTAATCTGTCTTTCAGCAGGTCTGCTTTCTATCCCCGGCACTTCAATTAAAAAGAATAAAACAAAAACTTTAAAACACAATAGGCAGATGAGGTGACTGTGTCCTGTCCTTATTTTAACTCGCCCTAGCTAGGTTTTCTGGGGATATGAAACATTCAAAAAAGGGAAGAGTCTACAGACAATTTAGGAGAAATTTTTAAGAGGATGTGGACAAATTTCGGTGGTATGTGACAGACGATGTGTTTACATGTAATGCTATGCATTCCAGCACCACCATAAAAGGAAAGACTTGATTGGGAAGGATCTTAGTCCGGGAGTCTTCTACACAATCATGTATAATATTCGCATTGCACACGTTCTTGGAAAAGGCAAAAAAATTAACAAGTGCTGTGGCAACTAACAGCTGGAAATCGATTTAACATCATAGACCAAAGTATATGTTGCCAGCACAGCACGGATCTTTGAGACATTTTCGGAAAATGTGTTTAGATCATCACATAAGTAAGGTGCAACGTTTCGGGACCATGCAGGACCCTTTTGTCAGGCATGTGCTTCTACATGAAAATCATATTCTTCTACTAAGCAGACTGGAGACCTCTTGGCTTATGTGGCTTAATATGGACTTA
Source organism: Lithobates clamitans (assembly GCA_037952925.1). Classification (NCBI taxonomy): domain Eukaryota; kingdom Metazoa; phylum Chordata; class Amphibia; order Anura; family Ranidae; genus Lithobates; species Lithobates clamitans. The sequence goes on from JBBGZY010001798.1 coordinate 1,569,422, forward strand.
CCCTAGCTAGATTTTTTTAAGGTATGAAACATTCAAAGAGGAGAAGAGTCTACAGAAAATTTAAGAGACATTTTTTAGGGGATGTAAACAAATTTTGGTGGTATGTGACAGATGATCTGTTTACATGTAATGCTATGCATTACATCACAACCATAAAAGGAAAGACTTGATTGAAAAGGATCCTAGTCCAGGAGTCTTACTTCTACATGACCATGTTTAATATTCTCATTAAACACGTTCCTGGAAGAGGCCAAAAGATAAATTGGTGCTGTGGCAACCACCAGCTGGAAACCGATTTAAAAGCATAGACCAAAGTATATATATCGCCAGCACACCACGGATCTTTGAGACATTTTCAGAAAATGTGTTTAAATCATCATATCACATAAGTAAGGTGCAACATTTCTGGGCCATGCAGGATCCCTTTGTCAGGCATGGGCTTCTGCATGAAAATCATATGCTTCTACTAAGCAGAATGGAGACCTCTTATGTGTCTTATTTGGCTAAATACTGAACTTATCCTAGCTAGGTTTTTGGGGTTATAAACCATTAGAAGAGGAGACGAGTTTAGAGAAAATTTAAGATAAAATTTTTAGGGGGTGTGGACAAATTTCGGCGGTATGTGACAGATGATGTGTTGTAATTCTATGCATTCACCACAACCATAGAAGGAAAAATGTGATTGAGAAGGATCCTAGTCCAGGAGTCCTCCTTCTACATGATCATGTACAATATATTCATTGCACACTTTCCTGGAAATGGCCAAAAAAATGGGTGCTCTGGCAACTAGCAGCTGGAAACCAGTAACATTAAAGACCAAAGTATATATCGCCAGCACACCATGGATCTTTGAGACATTTTCGGAAAATGTATTTAGATCATCACATCGCATAAGTAAGGTGCAACATTTCAGGACCATGAGGTCCCCTTTGTCTGGCATGTGCTTCAACATATTCTTCTACTAAGATCTAATTCTTCTACTAGGTTTTCTGGGGATAGGAAACATTAGAGAAGGGGAAGAGTCTATCGAGAATTTAGGAGACATTTTTAAGAGGATGTGAAAAAATGTCACTGTAATGTGACAGATGATGTGTTTACAGGTAATGCTATGCATTCCACTGCAACCATAAAAGGAAAGCCTTGATAGAGAAGGATTCTAGTCCATACGTCCTACATAAAGATCATATTCTTCTCCTAAGCAGAATGTAGACATCTTGTCTTATGTGGCTAAATGTGGAAGATCTGGATGCACCTATGGTGGATCAACCCTTGTAATAGAAATTAGCTCAGATTGGAAGCACGGTGGTTTATTGGCTTGCACTGTGAGTTTGTAAAGTTGAGGTCTTGGGTTTTGTTTCTAGCAAGGGACACCATATGTTCACTTAGTATGCTTCCTCTGTGTTTAAGTAGGTTTCCTTCACAACCCCAAAAAACAGGGTAAACTTTCGTTATTTTAACTTGCCCTGTTTCAGCTACCCGGCTTGACTCCTGTGACACGTCAATTGCTAACCAACCTGACCTTGCGGATCCACAAGCCTCTGCTCAGTCTGATGGTCCTGCGCTGGACGTCCAGCTCATCTTTAATGGTGCGGGGGCCCCTCCTCAGAGGGGGGGGTAATGTCAGGAGCATCTAGCGCTCCTGCTCCTCGTTCCAGCATCCGGGTTTTGGCTATGGCATTCTTCTTGTCTTTGTCCACCTGCAGGCTGATTGATGTGGTCAGTCTCTGGGTGGAAACCAAGCCAGCTAAGCCCTCATTTGGATGCTTGTGATAGACAGTGATGCATGTGTTGTTCCTGATCAAGCTCCCTGTCTGTCTGCCCTGCTTTGCTAGATTGGATTTCACTGTGTATGACTTTGGACCGGATTTTGAACTATTCCCTGAACTCAGCCTGCCTTTTAACTGGACTGTCATAGAACCACACTATCTGTCTGCTAATCGCAAGTATCTATTTGCTTTGCTCGGTTCGCATCTGCCCTGGCGTGGTGGCCAGCCACTACAGCATTGTGTGTCCTGGGGGCAACCGAGTACCTGTAGGCCTGCTTGCCTTATGGGAAAGGGGGCTGCTATAGGTGAAGAACACAGTAGCCAGCTATAGTGTCTGACCACCTAAAAAAAAAATTATGTGAAGATGGACTCTACACAGGCTTGCTTATTTGCTGAGGAAATTTGCAAACTGACACGCCAAGTGCAGGAATTGTCTGTGTGTGTAAATGCACCTCCAGCAGTAACACAGGAGCCAGAGCCCAAAGTTGACCCGCCTGATCATTTTTCTGGTGACCCCCATGTGTTTTCCAACTTTAAAAATAGTTGTATGCTATACTTTAAGCTTAAGCCACACTCCTCTGGTTCTGAAGCACAGCTGGTTAACCTGATTATTACATGGTTGCAGGAGGATCCCCAGTCTAAGTCGTTTAGTCTCCCCCACAGATGACCCAGCAAGAGGGTCAGTTGAAGCTTTTTTCAAGGCCTTAGGTTTACTGTATGATGATCCTAACGTGCCCACGTCAGGATAAACGCACCGCTAAACAATACTGTTCTGATTTCTGCCGCTGGGCACCTGACTCAGGGTGAAATGACCCAGCTCTAAGAAGCCAATTCAGGTTAGGCTTATCAAACTCCATCAAAGACTGTGTGGCAGCACAGTGGTGTAGTGGGTAGCACTCTCACCTAGCAGTAAAAAGGGTCGCTGGTTCGAATCCCAACCACGGCACCACCTGCCTGGAGTTTGCATGTTCTCCCTGTGCTGCGTGGGTTTCCTCTGGGTACTCCGGTTTCCTCCCACACTCCAAAGACATGCTGGTAGGTTAATTGGCTTCTATCCAAAATTGGTCCTAGTTTATGAATGTGAGTTTGGGACCTTGGATTGTGGGCTCCTTGAGGGTAGGGAGTGATGAGTGTGGAATGCTGTGTAAATTGATGGCTCTATATGGGTACCTTAAATAAATAATGATATAATAGATGAGTATCTTAATGAGACACAATGTACGGGGATAGGGACAATTGTAGACACTCACTCAGGTTGAACTGGATGGACTGGTGTCTTTATTCAACTTTACTATGTATGTAACTCCTTAGTACACTAACCTGAACCAAAAGTCATTGAATGAAGCCATGTAAGTAGCCATCCATATAAACAGGCGTTTACGGGAAAGTTGTACAGAGAGGTTTGTTTCTTTGTCCCCCCAGTATGCCACCTTCTTCTTCATCATCAACCCTCTCTCCTGGAGGATGAGCCCATGCAAATTGGCGCTACCCATTTATCCTCTGGGGAAAAGGCTAGAAGAAGATCTCGGGGACTCTGCTTATACTGTGGCAACTACAGCCACTTTGTCGTCAGCTGCCCCAATAAGCCGAGAAACGCCAAGAGTCTAGTGCGGGTGGGGTCTGCTTCTATAGGCTAAATAGTGTCAGTTTTCCTCGGAGATAAATTATTTGTTCCTGCACAACTTAGCTCTGCAAAATTTTTTCATCACCTCTCAGCTTTCATAGATTCTGGTGCTGCTAGCAACTTCATGGATAGGGACCTAGCACAGCGTCTACAGATTCCTGTGACTAATGGCGCGTACACACAAGCTGACTTTCCGGCAGACATGGTCCGGCGTACTGGACCCTGTCAGACAATTCGATCATATGTGGGCTCCAGCTGAGTTTTTTTCCCCAAAAGTCCGACGGACCTAGAAATAAAACATGTTTCAACTCTTTCCGATGGACTCGAGTCCGGTCAAAAAATCTGCTTGTCTGTATGCTAGTCTGATGGACTAAAACCGACGCTAGGGCAGCTATTGGCTACTGGCTATCAACTTCCTTATTTTAGTCCAGTCGTACATCATCACGTACAAATCCGTCAGACTTTGGTGTGATCGTGTGTAGGCAAGTCAGCTCATTCTGAAAGTCTGTTGAAAGTCCGTCAGATAGTCCGTCGGACCAGTCCGGTCGAAAAGTCCGCTCATGTGTATGCGGCATTAGGTGCACAGACCCTTTCAGTCTTAGTTGTTGATAACTCTCCCTTGTCCATGGGCCTGGTCACCTTGTGCATTGTACCTGTTACTCTAACCATTGGGGAATTTCATAGGGAGACAGTCAGCTTTTACTTGATAACATCTCCTGCTTATCCCTTTATCTTAGGGTAGCCCTGGCTTAAACTTCATAACCCACACATAAATTGGGCTACAGGACAGATTAGGTCCTGGTCCCAGACCTGCATCCAGAACTGCATTAAAACTGCTGACCAGTTGCCTATTTGTAGCCAGTACAGTGGCCAGTACTAGTCATGTACCTTTTTATTACATTCCTATTCGGATATTGATCATGACCATTTTTCCAAGTGTGACTCCAGTTTGCATAACCATTTGCCTTTATATGACTCTGTTAAAGAAAAAGACGCTGACAAGTCTATTGAACTCTCTACAGGCCACCTCTCTAGTCAATTGCCACAGCCTGAATCTTTTCCTCCTAGAAGCCAAACTTACCCGCTGTCTCGCAGCCTTGATCCCTGTTTTGAAACTTCTAAGTTTCACAATATCTTACCTCCAGAACAAGTAATAGAGGTCTTTTGCCAGACCTTTTGGACTCTGTTTAAAAGGCTCAGTCTTGTGTTCCGTCCAATCTACCCCCTGGAAAGCTGTTTGTTCCCCTCCACCTTAGGCTTAAAGTGCTTTCTAAAGCACATGTCACTAAGATGGCCAGGCACTCAGGGATTACTAAAACTTTTTCTTTGGTTTCTCGTGGGCTTTGGTGGCCCTCTCTCTATAAAGACTCCTGTTCCTATGTAAAAGCTTTCAAAACCTGTGCTCACTCTAGTTCCTCAGAAGTCAAGCCCCATGGATTAACCCTACCTTTGCCTGTCCCTAAACGCCCTTGGACGCACAGCAAGGTTAACTTGTCCACAAGTTCCACAGTCTTTACACCTGGCGATGCGATTCAGGTAGTCGCTATACCTGGCGATGTGTTTCAGTCAGTCGCTACACCTGGCGATGCGATTCAGACGGCCTCTGCACCAGTTATGCCAGTCCAGCCCATGCCCATTGAGTTTCCTGCTTATTCTTATTCATAACTTTCTGTAGCCTGACCACACCCTACTTCTACTATATCCATTCTAACCTGAAGTTCTATCCTTTGGATAGAGAGAAATACATGCGCCTCTGAGTAAAGACTGTAGAATTTAAAAAACAAAATGCATTAAAATCTCAAATTAGAATTATCTATGAAGGCACAATGGAGTCCAGGGAGATCGCACAGTTACCGTGCAAGCTGTCTGCAGTAGCCACATCTCTGTAACCCAGGTGGACCCAGCGTCCTGACCAGCAGGAATCTTTGGCACACGAGCGGGATCTAGACCGAGGGTTGGAGCGCAGCTGTGCTGATGTTTTCAAGCTACAGAACCATTGGTATCTTTGTTTTATTCAGACTTCATGAAAGGAACCTTCTAAGCCTTACTTTCCAGCCATCCTCCACAGTTGATATAATCATTTTAATTTGCCTTATAAACTCTCTGGTCTGTGTCACATTTTTTATACTACAGACTGTGCCACTATCCCATGTTTTTTTACCTATCCGATGGATAGACTGCCTCATTTGGCCAGGTGGGGCTTTCAACCTTTTTTTCAGGGCTCTCTGCATTCTGTTTGTGTTTCATATCCGGCTTGACTCCTGTGACACGTCACCTGCTAACCAACCTGACCTTGTGGATCCACGGACCCCTGCTCAGTCTGATGATCCTGTGCTGGATGTCAAGCTCATCTTTAAGGGTCCGGGGGAGGTAATGCCAGGAGCGCTAATGCTCCTCATTCCAGCATCTGAGTTTTGGCTATGGCATTCTCCCTGTCTTTGTCCACCTGCAGGCTGATTGATGTGGTCAGTCTCTGGGTGGAAACTCAAACCTGTTATAAGCCAGCTAAGCCCCCATTTGGATGCTTGTGATAGACAGTGATACGTGTGATGTTCCTGATCAAGCTCCCCGTATGCCTGCCCTGCCCTGCTCTGCTAGATTGGGTTTCCCTGTTTATGACTTTGGACCGGATTTTTGACTATTCCCTGAACTCAGCCTGCCTTTTAACTGGACTGTCATAGAACCATGCTATCTGTCTGCTAATTGCAAGTATCTGTTTGCTTTGCTCAGTTCGCATCTGCCCTGGTATGGTGGCCAGGCACTATAGCATTGTGTATAAGTCCTGGGGGCAACTAAGTACCGGTAGGCCTGCTTGCCTTATGGGAAAGGGGACTGCTATAGGTGAAGAAAGCAGTAGCCAGCTATAGTGTTGGGGTGGAGGTGACACTTAGTAAGGTTTTCTGGGAAGTGGAGAAGAGTCTACAGAGATTTTAAGAGACATTTTTATAAGGATGTGGACAAATTTCGGTGGCATGTGACAGATGATGTGTTTAAATGTAATGCTATATATTCCACCACCACCATAAAAGGAAAGCCTTGATTGAGAAGGCTCCTAGCCTGAGAGTCACATTCTTCTGCTTAGCAGATTGGAGACCTCTTGTCTAATGCCCCGTACACACAGTCGGACTTTGTTCGGACATTCCGACAACAAAACCCTAGGATTTTTTCCGACGGATGTTGGCTCAAACTTGTCTTGCATACACACGGTCACACAAAGTTGTCGGAAAATCCGATCGTTCTAAACGCGGTGACGTAAAACACGTACGACAGGACTATAAACGGGGCAGTGGCCAATAGCTTTCATCTCTTTATTTATTCTGAGGATTTTGTTGTCGGAAAATTTTATATCCTGTTCTCAAGCTTTGTGTGTCGGAAAATCCGATGGAAAATGTGTGATGGAGCCTACACACGGTCGGAATTTCCGACAACAAGGTCCTATCACACATTTTCCGTCGGAAAATCCGACCGTGTGTACGGGGCATTACTGTACATGGCTAAATGTAGAAGATCTGGATGCTTCCTATGTTTGATCAACCTTTATAATAGTTAAAAATTAGCGTGGCTTGGAAGCATGGTTTTTATTTGGCTTACACTGTCTTACACTGTGGTTTTGTAAAGCTGAGGTCTTGAGTTTGGTTTCTCGCAAGGGACACCATCTGTACATTTAGTATGCTTTCTCTGTGTTCAAGTGGGTTTCCTCCCAATACCCAAAGGTAAACTTTCTTTATTTTAACTTACCCTAGCTAAATTTTCAGGGGATATGAACAGTTTGAAGAGAACAAGAGTCTATGGAGAATTTAGGAGACATTTTTAGGAGGATGTGGACATATTACGGTGGTATGGGACAGATGATGTGTTTACATGTAATGCTATCCATTCCACCGCAACCATAAAAGGAAAGCCTTGATTGAGAAGGATCCTAGTCCATGAGTCCTACTTCTACATGAAGAAGTGGCTAAATATGAAAGATCTGAATGATTTCTATGGTAGATCACTCCTTGTTTACAGTTATAAATGAGCTCAGATGGGAAGGATGGTGGTTTATTGGCTTGCACTGTTAGTTTGTAAAGTTGGGGTTTTGGGTTTAGTTTCTAGCAATGGACACCATCTGTACATTTTAGTATGCTTTCTCTGTGTTCAAGTGGGTTTCCTCCACAACCCCAAAAGATAATTGTAAACGTTCTTTATTTTATTTTTTTACCCAAGTTAGGTTTTCTAAGGATATGAAACATATGAAGTGGAGTATAGTCTATGAAACATTTAGGAGACATTTTTAAGAGGACGTGGACAAATTTTGTTGGTATGTGACAGATGATGTGTTTAAAAATGTAATGCTTTGCACTCCACTGCAACCATAAAAGGAAAGACTTGATTGAGAAGGATCCTAGTCCAGCAGTCCTACTTCTACATGACCATGTATAATATTCTCATTGCACACGTTCCAGGAAATGGGCAAAAAATGGGTGCTGTGGCTACTACCAGCTGGAAACCAGTAACATTAAAGACCAAAGTATATATCTCCAGCACACCATGAATCGTTGAGACATTGGGGTTGATTTACTAAAGGCTAATAGACTGTGCACTTTGCAATGTGCAGCTGCACACGTGCAGTTGCTCCAGAGCTTAGTACATGAGCAGAAACTTCCATCATCCAACCATGTGCAAGCAAAAATGCTATTTTTTTTTACACATATTCATTGGCTGAAAAAATAATTTATTTATAAATGAATGAATGTGCCTCCCAAGTCCCCACACATCTAGGTTTCCAACAGAGCCTTCCTGCACATCTGTGTCCCCATCAGAGTCCCCCCACATCTGTGTCCCCATCAGAGCCCCCCCACATCTGTGTCCCCATCAGAGCCCCCCCCACATCGTGTTCCCATCAGAGCCCCCCCCACATCGTGTTCCCATCAGAGCCTCCCCTACATCTGTGTTCCCATCAGAGCCTCCCCCACATCTGTGTCCCCATCAGAGCCTCCCCCACATATGCATCCCCATCAGAGCATTTCCTCACATCCATGTCCCCATTAGAGCCTCCTTGCACATTTATGTCCTCATCAGGGCCTTCCACACATTTGTATCCCCATCTGTGTCCCCGCTAGAGCCTTCCCCCTTATCTGTGTCCCCATCAGAGCCGTCCACACATTAGTGTCCCCTTCAGAGCCTTTCTGCACATCTGTGCCCCCATCAGAGTCTTCCCCACATCTGTGTCCCCCATCACTAGTCTCCCCCACATCTGTGTCCCCATCAGAGTCTCCACATATCTGTGTCCCCATAGCACATTTATGCCCAGCATATTTCCCCCATCTGCCTCTTACATTGCTGTCACAATAACGGCTCAGTACAGCTCTTCTGCACCTCCCGGATCCCGCCTGCTGCTACACAACCAGGCTGAATGGGAAAGGATGGCTGATGTAAACAGCGGGTGGGAGGTGAAACACAGAGAAGGTATGCTAAATGTAAAGGTGGTGGCCCTTGCTAGAAACCAAAGCGAAGACCCCAACTCATCAAAACCACAGTGCAAGCCAAGAAACCACCATGCTTCCCATCTGCATTCATTTGTATCTATTACAAGGAGTGATCCACCATAGGAAGCATGCATATCTTTCATAGTTAGCAACATAAGACAAGAGGTCTCCATTCTACAGGCATACCCCACTTTTAAGTACGCAATGGGGTTTATTTACTAAAGCTAGAATGTGCAAAATCAGGCTCACTTCTGCATAGAAACCAATGACCAATGAGCTTCCAGGTTTTATTATCAAAGCTTAATTGAACAAGCTGGGGTTAGAAGCTCATTGGTTTCTATGCAGAAGTGAGCCTAATTTTGCACTTTCTAGTCTTAGTAAATAAACCCCATTGTGTACTTAAAAGTGGGGTATGCCAGTACTTATTAGAAGAATATAATCTTCATGTAGAAGCATATGTCTGATGAAGGGGTCCTGCATGGCCCTGAACCTGAAACTATAAAAAAAAAGTCATCACTCTGACAATCGTGTGTAAATTTTTGTTTGAGCTACTGGGGTCTATAAACAACAACCTTTTTCAACAGGAAGTAAGAACAAATTGGAGAAAGCATATAAAATGGGCCTGAGATCACCAGCTGCTGTCTGCATATAGAATTAAAAAATATACAGTACTTACATGAATGAAATATAAAGTTTTGGAACCATATTGACAGAGGAATACCCATATGTCTATTGTGGAGTAGGATCTGGACCTGCTGTCCTTCCATCCCTCTTTCTTTCCTTCCTCGCTCTCCTTCCCTCCCTATTGCTTTCTTTCTCTCTGCGGCGCGGTGCATTTTTCTTTCTCTGCTATGCCACGCCTACAAATGCATGCCCAGCCCCCTAATTATAATAAGACTCCGCCTACAGGCAAAAAAAGTGTCCCTATACATTTTTTTACAATGGTGGCAACTATGAAATACATATAATAGCAGAGTATATTCCCTTTACAGATATATGGTATAATGAATGGAACGCAAACAAGCAATACCAGAGCAGCAGGGACAGATGCACATCCAGTATCTTGTCATCTGGTGATCATAGGAACTGATGTCACTTCAAAGAATGACTATTTACAGGAGGAGAGGTTACAGAAAATGATCTGTCTCAGTTCCTGTAAAAGGCTCAGCTTATGATTAGGATCTGCAGTGTAATACATGCAAGACTGTGCACGCATCATTACCAGCATGCATCTAAATCTCTTTTACAATCCAGATTCTGGAGCTGCACAGAGACCAAACATTTACATACAGATAAAGCCGGATTATTTCCGTCCTTGCCCCATACGGTTAAAGAAAGACTCTGCTGCTCTCTATGTAGGAACCAAATATCTTGTTGCCCATAGAAATTGCCCGATGACCACGTGGAAACCGGTGGGATCCATAAGGATCAATGGTGTGAAGCCTAATGTTCATGTTAGTGGATGCTATTGGCATCCCTTCAGATTACAAGGGGACAATACCTCTGGCACTCAGCGATATGTGGAACAATTCAAAGAATGTAGGACCTGTGTGAACTATTCTGAGCATGGGATAGCTAAAAAGAAACAAATTCAGGAAAAAACAGCTCTCCCCCAATAATGCAACAGATGCTTTCCAATTCTAATTTATGGTAATATGCAATTAAAATGGATACAGTATAAATAATAATATTAATATTATAAAAATATTATTTAAAGTATTAATATTATTTTTTTTTTAAATAGTATATTTTTAATATAAATGTATCATCAATCTTGTGGATGGCCTTCCCAGAAGAGTTGAAGCTGTTATAGCTGGAAAGGGAGGGCCAACTGAATATTGAACCCTACGGACTAAGACTGGGATGCCATTAAAGTTCCTGTGCATGTAAAGGCAGGCGTCCCAATACTTTTGGTAATATAGTGTATGTTGGGATTGTTAGGTAACTTGTCAAATTTTAATCAAGCGGGTGTTCAAGATCCAACGTTGTTGAAGAGGAAGCCATGTGCCATATATGTACATTTTTTTTAACTGACCAGAAATCATAATTGTGCAGAAGTAATATAGTGTGTATGTATGTATATGTGTGTATATATATATATATATATATATATATATATATATATATATATATATATTGATTCCGATCTATGGTAAGATTCAATTAAAATATATATTGTGTCATTATAATATATATATATATATATATATATATATATATATATATATATATATATATATTATAATATATACATTATATATACTTTTAAATATATATTTATATTTAAAATAAAATATATTTAACATGTATATAGAATAATTATAAATATTATATTTTATGTTAAATATATTTTATTTTAGATATAAATGTATATTTATATTTAAAAGTATATATAATGTATATATTATAATAATATATTATAATGCCATAATATTCCTTTGTTCGGGTGCTTTTTGATTCTGATCTATGGTAAGATTCAACTAAAATGTATATAGTATAAATATTATATTTTAAAATATTATATATGTTAAATCTTTTTTATTTTAAATATACATGTGTGTGTGTATATATATGTGTGTGTGTGTGTGTGTGTGTGTGTGTGTGTGTGTGTGTGTGTGTATGTATGTATATATATATATATATATATATATATATATATGTATTATAATGCCATAATATTCCTTTTTTCAGATGCTTTTTGATTCTGATCTATGGTAAGATTCAATTAAAATGTATATTTAAATGTGTAATATCAATATTTTAAATATAATATTATGTAAAGTATAAATATGAATATTTTTAAAATATATTTTATATTAAAACATATTATATTTTAAATTTAAATTAATATTTATAATTGAACATATATACATATATTTATGTCATAAAGCCAAAATATTGCTTTTCAGGCTTGGATAGAGTAGGTAAGGGTTAAAACCCCTGTTAGTTTATTTTTTTTCCTGCCTGGGGAGAGATTTCCCTTGTCTTCCTGCCCTGGGAACGCAACAGGAAGTGAGAGGAAATCTCTCCAAAGTGAGAAGAACTTCCCCTACTAGTGATTGATGGCACGTTCCCATAAGCACATTAACGTTCCAAAATATAAGGGCTCATTCACACCACGTTCCCGCAGGTCACATTTAAAGCAGCCCATTCATTTTAATAGGGCACCTTATGCATGTGGAATGCGCAAAAATAGTGCAGGTACAATTTTACAATCGTGCCGCACCAAACTGCAAACATGCATGTTTTCAAAAACGCGCCCATGCTTGCTAAATTCGTTGGGGTGCTTTTGAGAATGAATGGCACCCGTACGCCTGTGTGGCAGACGTGGCGTTTCCATGCGGAAACGCGTGTGAAATTGTGCATTTTTCCGCATCGCAAAGAATTCGCAGAGCTCTTTTCCCGGTGAAACTGCCTGCATATTCGTTCTGTGCAAAATCAAATGATTTTGGGCTGTTTTCTCTCCAGATCGGATGTTTTTCTATATAGGAATATTCGGATGTTCTATATAAGAAAAGCATGAATCAGGAAAAGAATGCATAGGAATCTATTTACTCGACATAACCCAACCTTTTACATTTTTGCTAAAACATCCGGTATAATAAAATTAAATCTAGTGTAGTTTTTTCCAAAAAATATGCATTTGATAAATAGCTACGTAGATATTGTGTGACATAAACAAAATACAATCACTACCCTTTTATTATCCAAAAAATATATAAATTTGGGGGATTTATGGTACTTTCTAGCAAAAAATGCAGATTTTAACATATGCAAAAACAAAAGAAAAATGCAGGGCTGCGGATATTAACGATTATTTCCTCGATTAATTATTAACTTTTTTGATCAATCAAAATTCTTTTGATCGGCACTCACCTCTCCGGGTCTTCAGGGAGTTCCGTCGGAGATCCGGTGACGTCACGGACATCGACGTCACCGGACTCCTCCCCCCTTCCCCAAGTGCCTCCGTCTGCTAATGAAGGGGAGGGGGGGAGGAGTCCGGTGACGTTGATGTCCGTGAAATCATAAAATGAGGAAGACAGATCCTAACGATTTGATTGATCTTACTGGTCAAAGTATTCAGATAAACATCCATGTAAATCCTGGACTTGGCTATGAAAATCAACATATCTGAGGGCTTTCCTGGCTGTAAGTCAGTTGGACGATGAACTGACATTGATTGGTTATCCAGCAATCAAGAAACATTTATGATGAGGGCACTTTTTTCCAAAGAGCTGACACTTTGCTGTCTCGGCAGGTGAAGGATGTCTCTGGCTCTCCATCGGTCTCCCGATGCACAATGGTGCTATAGACTGTAGGGTGACGCCGTAGCCCCACCCCCCTGAGAAAGTTCTGATTGAACGTAACGCGTACGGGGGAGGAGCTACGCATGACGTCAGCTGAAAGTAGTTGGATCTGTATGTGCGTTATAATTAATCGAAATTAGTCGATTGATCAATTTTTTTTAAATCAATTAATCGAACACGAAAATTTTAATCAGTAACAGCCCTAAAAAAAAATTTAAAAACTCCTCGAGTAGGCAAGTGGTTTATTTTATAATAGTACGAAAAATACGTTTCTATTTGAAAATACACGATTTGTCTTCAAATGTTAAAAAAAAAAAAAAAGCATAACTATACAGTTAATATTTTAAAGGGTATTTGAATAAAGGCTCCACTGCAACAAATTCAGACGATTTCATGCGTTCCTCATGCACTCGACAATCGCATTTACTTCTGAGCGCCATGAAAAACACCTGAAGGAGGAAAGGGGATATCAGAGCGTCTACTAAACAAGCTGTAACCGGAATCTCTGGATGGCTGACTGAGCAATGCAAAGGACAAAGTCGTAACATGTCACAGCTCATCACAACCAATCAGCAGCAAGCTTGCATTGTAGTAGTAACCGTTGTATACTGTTAAAAAGTAAAATCTAATAGGTCACTGCACATTACACATCATTGATTTTCAGCCCACGGTTTAGTGAAGTGAACCTGTAATGATTTCCTGAAAAATTTAGACAGGAAAAGCGTATTCTGTACTTGGTTCCTCAATTGGTAAAGGTTTTATTGAAGCATGACAGTATCTTGATTAGACACTGATACTTTGGCCACCCTCCAAACCTAAGTAAGGTAGACTCCCCCATCCACATTCCCACCTCATCTACCCCACTGCAGGAGTTCTCCCCGAAGTAAGCTCTGGTGTTTGGTGGTGTCAGAGCTTATTTGGGTTGATTACGTCATTGGCCCACCTCACAACGATTGGCAGCTCACGCCCAAGTATTGGTCATCCTTGGGATGGGCTGCCGGTTTGGTCTGCACCAATGTTAGTAAATGGCCATTACTGGTTTTAAAGATTTGGCTCCCATTGACCACAATTAGGTTTAGATATGGCACCAGAACTTCCTCTAATGTTAAGTTAACTCGTCTCAAACCAAATCCAGGAACGTTTGGCTCATCACTAGCTGTCTAACTTTGTCACTAAGATGTCAAGGGGTTGATTTACTAAAACTAGACATTATATTCTCCTCCTGATGGCCCGTGTCTACTACCTTTCCTCTTTTTCCAGTACTGTACCTGCCAAAACTCTTCAGCTTTTGATGCCGGTCTTCCTCTTGATGTACTGTGGTTCCATCCTCCAACGCCTACGTCAGTACAGGGCTCACCACTGATGTAGGGTCAGAAGATGGAACAACAATGTGCAATGGAGGAACACAAGTATCCAACACTTCTGGACGTGTTAAATGTTATGCCCCGTACACACGATCGGAATTTCCATCGGAAAAAACTTGGATGGTTTTTCCGACGGAATTCTGCTCAAGCTTGCCTTGCATACACACGGTCACACAAATGTTCTCCGAGCTTTCGACCGTCAAGAACGCGGTGACGTACAACACTACGACTAGCCGAGAAAATGAAGCTGAATGCTTCCGAGCATGCGTCGAATTGTTTCCGAGCATGCGTAGGAATTTTGCACGTCGGAATTGCTACAGAGGAACGGAATTTCCGATAGGAACTTTTTCCGTCAGAAAAATAGAGAACATGCTCCCAGTCTTTTGCTGGCGGAATTTCCAATCGTGTGTACGGGGCATTAGAGTCTTATGAAGGACTTGGGGCTTACATAGGACTAAGTATTAAGTAAATACATAAACGGCCCGTTTAGTGAACTTGGTGTAGAGTTATTCACTTTCATGTCATTACAGAGGACAAGGGAGCATTCTTTGGGGGGGTTACTAAAACTGGAGAGTGAAAAATCTGGTGCAGCTGTGCATGATAGCCAATCAGCTTCTAACTTCAGCTTGTTCAAGTAAGCTTTGACAAAAAAAATGTGGAAGCTGATTGGTTTCTTTGCAGAACTGCATCAGATTTTGCACTCTCCAGCAGTGGAGATACGTCCATTAGGGGCGCTCGGGGGCGCAGCCCCCTCTCTCCAGCCCCCCCCCCCTCGTGTAGCATTGCATGAATCAATCCACGGCCGCTGTAGTCACCCCCCATTCAGGCGTCCGTCCCCTTTTCAGGTGCTGGGCGTCTGAATTAGAGCAGCGGGGGGGGGGTTTGAAGCACCTGATTAGAGCCATAAGCTCTAAAAGGCTTAAAAATAGGTGCGCAAACCATTGCGCTTGCAGTGCACCCAGGTGTGTTAGCAAAGCACCTGATTAGAGCCATAAGCTCTAAAAGGCTTAAAAATAGGTGCACAAACCATTGCGCTTGCAGTGCACCCAGGTGTGTTAGCAAAGCAAATGAATATTTGCTTTGCTAACACACCTGGGTGCACTGCAAGCGCAATGGTTTGTGCACCTATTTTTAAGCCTTTTAGAGCTTATGGCTCTAATCAGGTGCTTCAAACCCCCCCCCCCGCTGCTCTAATTCAGATGCCCAGCACCTGAAAAGGGGCCGGACGCCTGAATGGGGGGTGACTACAGCGGCCGTGGATTGAATATTTGCTTTGCTAACACATAATCGCCTCACAGTCAATCAGGAGGCCCGGATGTAATACCGGGCACCTGATTGGCTGAGGGTAGAGGCGATCCCATTGGCCGCCGTGCAGAACAGGAAGAAGACACACACGGAGAAGTCCTGCATCCATCGCCGCGCTACACGTCCCACAGCTCGCTGCCTGTCCCACCACCATGATGGGGTAAGTGCCAGGCAGACAAGGGAAACATTTGGCTGCGTATGATGGGCACATTTGGCTGCATATGGTTGGCACAGAGACTGTATATGATGGGCACAGAGGCTGCATATGATGGGCACAGTTGGCTGCATATGATGGGCACAGTTGGCTGCATATGATGGGCACAGTTGGCTGCATATGATGGGCACAGTTGGCTGCATATTATGGGCACAGTTGGCTGCATATTATGGGCACAGTTGGCTGCTTTTACTGGGCACAGAGGCTGCATATGATGGGCAAAATGGCTGCATATGATGGGCAGAGTGGCTGCATATGATGTTTTTGTTTCAATATTTTTCAGAATTTTTCATGTGGTTTTCCACACTGCTCCAGTTTGAACTCAGGCCCAGGGGTTTAGCTGGGGGGAAAAGGAGGAGGCGGCCCTGATGTCACTCAGCTAAACCAAACTAACCCCGCTTGGGAATGCGTAATCCCTGGGGTAATCCCTGGGGACATCAGCACCGCGCCCCCTACTAGAAGCTGGCTGGGAGCTACAGGCCAAGGTGTGCGGGGTATGACTCGGGATCCGGAGAGTGCTGAGATCAATGGAGAAGCTACATCACTAGCCTAGTCTCAAAATACCAACTTAAATGTTCTCTTGGTTTCTCTCAAGACCTCCTGCTCTCTAGCTCCCTCATCACCTCCTCCTTTGCTCGCCTCCAAGACTTTTCCAGAGTTCCGCCGATTTTATTTTTTTTTTAAAGTCAGCAGCTACAAATAATGCAGCTGCTGACTTTTAAAATATGGACACTTACCTGTCCAGGGCGCCCGCGATGTCGGCACCCAAAGCCGATCTGTCTCTCGGCTCACTTCCTGGTTCCCTACTGCGCATGCGCAACCTGCACTGCACGTTCCCACTGGTCCCTGCTATCTCCTGGGACCCATGTGTCTCCCAGAATACAGCGGGGGGGGGGGGGTCAAGAAGGGGCGTAGATACCCACGGGTAGCGCAGGTATCTATGCCCGGAAGTGGGAGCAAAATACCTGTTTTAGACAGGTATCTGCTTCCCCCTCCCCCCCTGAAAGGTGCCCGGAGGGGGGAGGATTCCGAAAAGCGGAAGTTCCATTTTTGGGTGGAACCCCGCTTTAAGATGACTAAAATACGACTAATATATCACTAAAACTAAAATTGCATTTAGTCAAAAGACTATATGTCAGGGCTGGGCTCAGCCCTTCCTTCTCTGAGCTGGCTGCTATCTCTCCACAGTTACTCAGCTGTTGATGATATCCTGCTCGTCATTCCTGCCTACTTAAGCCGTGCAGTCCAGAGGAGCTCTGCCTTCACCTTGGTCAACATCACAGAAATTATCTCCTGCCATCCTGTTCAACACTTGCTTTGCTGACATCCCTTCTGGCTCCAGATCCTGCTTGCTGTTCCACCACATTGATCCCTGACATTTGGCTTGTCTGACTATCCATTCCGGTTACTGAACTTTGGCTATGTTTTGACTACGTTTGTTCTTTTTACTTTTTACTTTTATTAATAAACAAGTGTGATTTAACTGTACTTCTGTCTCGGCCTGATTTTATGGTTTCTGACACTATGACTAAAACTAAATTCAAAATTTGATGTCAAAATTAACACTGACAATGACACATCTCCATCAATGGTGTTATATAAGGGATGAAAGGCTCAACGCGTTTCCTGGACATAATCCACTTCTCCAAGAGCCACAAAAATACAATTTTCTGAAATGATGTTCCCAAGCTCAGTAAAGCGTAGGCCCGGATGGGGGACCACATCCACAGGGACAGCCACAGCCTGAACATGTCGGTGCTCAAAATGGTTCAATCACAAAAAAGTACCGTATATACACTATATTACCAAAAGTATTGGGACACCTGCCTTTACACGCACATGAACTTTAATGGCATCCCAGTCTTAGTCCGTAGAGTTCATTATTGAGTTGGCCCACCCTTTGCAGCTATCACAGTTTCAACTCTTCTGGGTAGGCTGTCCACAAGGTTTAGGAGTGTGTCTATGGGAATGTTTGACCGCTCTTCCAAAAGCGCATTTGTGAGGTCAGGCACTGATGTTGGATGAGGAGGCCTGGCTCGCAGTCTCCGCTCTGATTCATCCCAAAGGTGTTCTATCGGGTTGAGGTCAGAACTCTGTGCAGACCAGTCAAGTTCCTCCACCCCAAACCTGCTCATCCATGTCTTTATGGACCTTGCTTTGTGCACTGGTGCGCTGTCATGTGGGAACAGGAAGGGGCCATCCCCAAACTGTTCCTACAAAGTTGGGAGCATGAAATTGTCCAAAATGTCTTCATATGCTGACGCCTTAAGAGTTCCCTTCACTTTAAGGGGCCAAGCCCAACCCCTAAAAAACAACCCCACACCAAAATCCCCCCGCCACCAAATGATTTGGACAAGTGCATAAAGCAAAGTCCATAAAGACATGGATGAGCAAGTTTGGGGTGGCGGAACTTTACTGGCCTGCACAGAGTCCTGACCTCAACCCGATAGAACACCTTTGGGATGAATTAGAGCAGAGACTGCGAGCCAGGCCTTCTCGTCCATCATCAGTGCCTGACTTCACAAATGCGCTTCTGGAAGAATGGTCAAACATTCCCATAGACACACTCCTAAACATTGTGGACAACCTTCCCAGAAGAGTTGAATGTGTTGGTCTGTAGGGTTCAATATTGAGTTGGCCCACCCTTTGCAGCTATAAGACTGGGGTGCCATTAAATTCCATGTGTGTGTAAAGGCAGTTGTCTCAATACTTTTGATAATAAAGTGTATATATGGAAAACAACTGGGCGTAAGCGCACAACAGTTTTGTATCCCCAATTGTGTGTAGGTAAAGAGATGGTATTTTAATGTTTCCTTATTTGCAGAGTCAGGTGCCATACCATTGAAAATTATCAATAGGAATAAGCCCAAACTATGTGTAATGCCGCGTACACACGGTCGGACTTTTCGGCTACAAAAGTCCGACAGACTTTCGACTGACTTTTGTCGGACTTTTGGCGGACTTTTGGCGGACTTGCGGCAGACTTTCTTACGAACGGACTTGCCTACATACGATCACACAAAAGTCCGACGGATTCGTACGTGATGACGTGCTCCGGACTAAAATAAGGAAGTTGATAGCCATTAGCCATTAGCTGCCCTAGCGTGGGTTTTTGCCCGTCAGACTAGCATACAGACGAGCGGATTTCTGGGTCCAGCGTAGTTACGACGTAAAGATTTGAAGCATGTTTCAAATCTAAAGTCCGTCAGATTTGCGGCTGGAAAAGTCCACTGAAAGTCCGCCAAAAATTCGGGGAAGCCCACACACGATTGGATTGTCAGCCAGCTTTAGTCCATCGGCGCCCATCGGACTTTTATAGACGAAAAGTCCGACCGTGTGTACGCGGCATTAGAGCAGTGGTTCTCAACGCTGTCCTTAAGTACCCCCAACAGGTCATGTTTTGGCAATTTCTCTAATGCCTCATACACACGATCGGATTTTCCGACAACAAATGTTGGATGAGCTTGTTGGCGGAAAGTCCGACCGTTTGTATGCTCCATCGAACATTTATTGTCGGACTTTCCGCCAACAAATGTTGACTGGCAGGTTCTCAAATTTTCCACCAACAAATGTTTGTTGTGGGACTTTCCGATCGTGTGTTCACAAGTCTGTCGGACAAAAATCCACGCATCCTCGGAAATAAGTACGAGCCGGAGATATAACTAGCGTTCGTAATGGAGATATCACGTACGTCTTGTACGTCACATACGTTCGTAATTGTTGGCCAACATTTGTGTGACTGTGTGTATGCAAGACAAGTTGGAGCCAACACCCTTCGAATAAAAATCCACGGTTTTGTTGTTGGAAAGTCCGATCATTTCACAGGGCATTAGATAAAATAGCTGTCCAAAATACCAAGCCATTGACTCTGATTTAAAGCACCTGGGCAAGATAAAGGAAAACCTGAAACCATGGCCTGTTGGGGGTACTTGAGGACAGGGTTGAGAACCACTGGGTTAGAGGATCTCCAAAAAATGTTCACCTCTCTGAAGCACCAAAATGATCATAAAGCACAAAATTCTGGGTTGACACAAAACTCCAACAACAACTGGATTCCAGATGCCCACTTGAGAACCTCCATCATAACCAGGGGGGGGGGGGGGGGCTTTAAAACAGGGATGTGGCACTTTTAGCCAATGGCTTGTGATTTTTATAACTTGCAGTGGAAGATGACAGACTTTTTTTGCCAGAACAAATTTTGCAAATTATGTTAAAAGGTGGAGGCAGCAATGTAAATTACACCAATAAGATGCAATTTTTTGCATTTTTAAGGATTTGTAATCACTGTAAGCTTTACTTACTTTTGAGCACTTAATAATGGCTACCATTAAAAACACAAATCTCTCGTTAACAATAATGTACAACAATCACCCAACAATTCCATTATCTGATCCAGACAATACTTACACAGATCTTGGCATTTTCATTTCTAATCTGAGAAACGAGCAAAGAAAAGACTTTAGTATTCCAACAGGAACCGATTCCTTTTCCTTGGCCCTTCAGCGCTGATGAAAGGTATTGTAGCAGGGCCTGATTTCTGAGAAACGACGAGGATTTTACATGACAATCTGAGGAAGTCAGATTTCAGCCAAAAAGGACATTCTTCTATGGGGGGGTTAACTGAAGGCCGTGATTTTTTTTTTTTTTGTTTGGCAAAAAATACGAGAAGGTAAATAGGAAACACCAATATTATGGAGGAACTAATCCACTGACATAATATTGGCAAGGCTTCCCCCCGAAGACATAATACAAACAATTCATGTAAATGCCATACCAGGTGTGGACGCCAACGGCACTGGGAATCTTAAGAACATACAATTTCCTGTAGCTTGATAAACCACGTCCCTAGGCAACCTTACATGTGAGTAATTCCAGACCTTTGAGACGGGAACAATCAAATAATATAACAACAACGTGAACCCTACCAAAACAGGTCAGGCCAGGCTAAGAAGCTCACTGTGTTCTCGGAAGACTTGTAACATTATAAGTATGTTTGCGCAAGCTGTAAAGCCCATGTACACCCAATAACGGGGAATTCTTTGTAATTTTAACAGTATTAAGGTCATGTTACAAGTAAAGCAGACATGTCAGTCATGGAAGTTATAACAAGAAAGGGTGGAACTGCTATCATAGCTTGCTATGACAGACTGGTGGCTGGGAGTCTACTGTATGTATTCATTTTCATCTGCCCATTTAATTCCCACTGAAAATAATCCTAGCCTGGATTCTCAAGCACCAGATCTTTGTAGGAGGATCTCTTCATCCTAGCCCACATAGGTCATGTTAGGATTGACACCCCTGGCAGGCGACCCAGAGTGTGGGGGGGGGTCTAAGCAACAACTTGGTCTTCACCAGATCACTCTGCAAGGAATGACGAGCAGTGCCTGACCTCACAAATGCGCTTCTGGAAGAATGATCAAACATTCCCATAGACACACTACTAAACCTTGCGGACAGCCTTCCCAGAAGAGCTTGCTATGATAGACTGGAGGCTGGGAGCCTACTGTAGGTACCCATTTTCATCTTCCCATTTAATTCTCATTGAAAATAATCATAGTCTGGATTCTCCAGCACCAGATCTTTGTAGGAGGATCTCTTCATCCTAGCCCACATAGGTCATGTTAGGATTGACACCCCTGGCAGGCGACCCAGAGTGTGGGGGGGTCTAAGCAACAACTTGGTCTTCACTAGATCACTCTGCAAGGAATGACGAGCAGTGCCTGACCTCACAAATGCGCTTCTGGAAGAATGATCAAACATTCCCATAGACACACTCCTAAACCTTGTGGACAGCCTTCCCAGAAGAGCTTGCTATGATAGACTGGAGGCTGGGATCCTACTGTAGGTATCCATTTCCATCTCCCCATTTAATTCCCATTGAAAATAATCATAGTCTGGATTCTTAAGCACCAGATCTTTGCAGGAGGATCTTTTCATCCTAGCCCACATAGGTCATGTTAGGATTGATACCCCTGGCAGGCGACCCAGAGGGTGGGGGGTCTAAGCAACAACTTGGTCTTCACCAGATCACTCTGCAAGGAATGAGGAGCAGGTGATCCTACTGGCCCCGAGTTACTTTGTTGCAAGCTGCCACCAGATCTTAGCCATCAGGATCTCCTCCAACAAGGGGTCACATCACAGGAACTAGGTGGCTATGCTGTGAAGACGCAGGTGGCAGGCAAGAAAGTAATCTGTTTCCAGGCAGGTGGCAGCCAAGAGAGTAGTAAGTGATAACAAACGTGAAATGTAAGGGGCGCTAGTGATAACCAATTAAATAAGCCAAATAAGCTAGCTATAAAAAAAAAATTGTGAATCATATACTTTTTAAATAAATATTAAAAACTAAAATTCATAGAATATGTGATCCAAAAAAATATAAACTAAAATGTGAACAAACCAAATAATCAGAAATGATATACTGTATATAAAATAATGTGTAAATGTAAGTCCTAATTATACACAAGCATAAAATCAGCGAATACCATCACAATTATGTGCAAAAAGAACTATCAAAAAGATAAATAAAGTACATGAAATTCATCTGACTTGAATCATCCTTTCCATACTGCGCAAGACCACCCAGTGACTAGTGTGCACACTAAACACTCACCAGATCGCCAATGACTATGGTGTGGGCTTGTTTTTTAGGGGTTGGGCTTGATCCCTTAGTTCCAGTGAAGGGAACTCTTAAGGTGTCAGCATACCAAGACATTTCGGACAATTTCATGCTCCCAACTTTGTGGGAACAGTTTGGGGATGGCCCCTTCCTGTTCCAACATGACTGCACACCAGTGCACAAAGCAAGGTCCATAAAGACATGGGTGAGCGAGTTTAGGGTGGAGGAACTTGACTGGCCTGCACAGAGTCCTGACCTCAACCCGATAGAACACCTTTGGGATGAATTAGAGCGGAGACTGCGAGTCAGGCCTTCTCGTCCACATGAGTGCCTCACCTCACAAATGCACTTTTGGAAGAATGGTCAAACATTCCCATAGACACACTCCTAAACCTTGTGGACAGCCTTCTCAGAAGAGTGGAAGCGGTTATAGCTGCAAAGGGTGGGTCAACTCAATATTGGACCCTACAGACTTATGCCCTGTACACACGGTCGCACATTGATCGGACATTCTGACAACAAAATCCATGGATTTTTTCCGACGGATGTTGGCTCAAACTTGTCTTGCATACACACGGTCACACAAAGTTGTCGAAAAATCCGATCGTTCTGAACGCGGTGACGTAAAACACGTACGTCGGGACTATAAACGGGGCAGTAGCCAATAGCTTTCGTCTCTTAATTTATTCTGAGCATGCGTGGCACTTTGTGCGTCAGATTTGTGTACACACGATTGGAATTTCCGAGAACGGATTTTGTTGTCGGAACATTTTATATCCTGCTCTCAAACTTTGTGTGTTGGAAATTCCAATGGAAAATGTGTGATAGAGCCCACACACGGTCGGAATTTCCAAAAACAAGGTCCTATCACACATTTTCCATTGGAAAATCCGACCGTGTGTACGGGGCAGAAGACTGGGATGCCATTAAAGTTCATGTGCGTGTAAAGGCAGGTGTATAAAAAATGAATTAAATAAAATTCCAGTACTATTACAGTCCCGCTATAAGTCGCTGATCACCGTCATTACTAGTATCACAAGAATGAATAAATATTCCAGTACTGTCGCAGTCCTGATATAAGTCACTGATCACCGCCATTACTAGTATAAAAAAAAAAAATTCCAGTACTATCACATTTCCACTGTAAGTCACTGATCACCGCCATTACTAATATAAAAAAAAACTAAATAAAAATTCCAGTACGATCACAGTCCCTTTATAAGTTGCTGATCACCACCATTACTAGTATAAAAAAATAAAAATTTCAGTACTATCACAGTCCCACTGTAATGCCGCGTACACACGATCGGAAATTCGGTCAGCAAAAGACTGATGAGAGCTTTTGGTTGGAAAATGCAACCGTGTGTATGCTCCATCGGACTTTTTGCTGGCCGAATTACAGCCAGCAAAAGATTGAGAGCATGTTCTCAATTTTTCGGTCGGAATCCGTTCCTATCCGAAAATGCGTTCGTCTGTAGCAATTCCCACACGCAAAATTCCTACGCATGCTCGGAAACAATTTGACGCATGCTCGGAAGCATTGAACTTCATTTTCTCGGCTCGTCGTAGTGTTGTACGTCACCGCGTTCTTGACGGTCGAAAGTCCAGCAAACTTTTGTGTGACCGTGTGTATGCAAGGCAAGCTTGAGCGGAATTCCGTCGGAAAAACCATCCAAGATTTTTCAGACGGAAATTCCGCTTGTGTGTAAGTCGCTGCTCACCGCCATTACTAATATTTAAAAAAAACTAAATAAAATTTCCAGTAATATCACAGTCCCTTTATAAGTTACTGATCACCACCATTACTAGCATAAAAAAATAAAAATAAATAGAAATTCCAGTACTATCACAGTCCCATTATAAGGCACTGATAACTCCCATTACTAGTATAAAAAAGAATAAATAAATATTCCAGTACTATTTGATTTGATATGGGATTTGTACTGCGCTGAATGCCCTCCGTTAGGAGCGTGTCTAGGCGCACAAAAACCCTAAAATCACAGTCCAGCTATAAGTCACTGATCACCGCCGTTACTAGTATAAAAAAAGATAAAAAAATAAAAATTTCAGTACTATCACAGTTCCACTGTAAGTAGCTGATCACCCCCATTACTAGTATAAAAA
The DNA here is from genome assembly GCA_037952925.1 of Lithobates clamitans. Classification (NCBI taxonomy): domain Eukaryota; kingdom Metazoa; phylum Chordata; class Amphibia; order Anura; family Ranidae; genus Lithobates; species Lithobates clamitans. The sequence goes on from JBBGZY010001798.1 coordinate 1,594,210, forward strand.
AAGATAAAAAATAAAAATTTCAGTACTATCACAGTCCAGCTATAAGCCGCTGATAACCCCCATTACTTGTATAAAAAGAATAAATAAATATTCCAGTACTATCACAGTCCAGCTATAAGTCACTGATCACCCCCATTACTAGTATAAAAAAAGATAAAAAAATAAAAATTTCAGTACTATCACAGTTCCACTGTAAGTCGCTGATCACCGCCATTACTAGTATAAAAAAAGATTTAAAAAAATACATTTCAGTATTATCACATCCCACTGTAAGTCGCTGATAACCCCCATTACTAGTATAAAAAGAATAAATAAATATTTCAGTACTATCACAGTCCCACTGTAAGTTGCTGATCACCGCCATTACTAATACAAAAAAATAAATAAAAATTCCAGTATACTGTATATCCCATAGTTTGTAGACACTATAACTTTCACGCAAACCAAAAAATATACACTTATTGTGATTTTTTTTTTCTTACCAAAGACATATAGCAGTATTTATTTTGGCCTAAATTTATGAAGAAATTCAATTTTTACATATTTTTTTAATTCGATACGTTTAATAACAGAAAGTAAACAGAGCTCAAGTGGTTAAAATATAATGCCGTTAATTAGAGCTTAAAGATTTTGGACTCTCAAGATTTTCGTTGGCGCTTTCATTGGCCTACTGCACCACTGATATTTAGGACAGTTATTTTTTTTATTCCAAAAGCGGCTTGGTTTTTATTTTTTTTTTGAGCTTCCCAAAGTCATAAGTATTGAGAGACAGGCATCCTATGTGCAAAGTACAAGAACAGCTCCTTAGTAGAGATAGTACGGTATTTAAATTTGTCTTAGACTAAAGTAATTAAATATTCAGTTCAAAGCTGAACCCTGCATCCCAAAGCTATCTCCTACATGTATTCTGGGTCTTGTGCCAGAAGAAGGTTAAGGACTTCTGGGATAGACACAATATGGATTCATTAAATCCTGACTGCAGTACGCCAGCCTGGATTCATCATTAGACGAGCAAAGAGGATTCTTTTCGGCGGACGGAGTCAAAACGACATCCTGGAGGTTATGGAAATCAGTGCAAATGGAACACAGACACATAAAAAGAGATTTAGCTCAGGGTTGCACTGGCTGTGCCGTGGTTGGGCTGTATAGTCAAAAACATCAAACCGAGAACATTGTGATGCTGCAGATCCACACCGGATTTGTAAACCTGCTTAAACCTACTACATGACCCAAAAAAACCCTATATCCACCATCCGGCATCAAACAGGTGACGTATTATAGAGACTGCTGCACATTACAAGCGACTGCCTCAATATAAAGAGACTGCTTAGACCTCATGCACATGGCTGTATAGAATTCAACAACGTGCAGGAAGCGGCAACATAGATGTAGAATGAATGTACATACACTAAATTACCAAAAGTATTGGGACACCTGCCTTTACACGCACCTGAACGTTAATGGCATCCCAGTCTTAGTCCGTAGGGTTCAATATTGAGTTGGCCCACCCTTTGCAGCTGTAACGGATTCCACTCTTCTGGGAAGGCTGTCCACAAGGTTTAGGAGTGTGTCTATCGGAAGGTTTGACCATTCTTCCAGAAGTGCATTTGTGAGGTCAGGCAGAGATGTTGGACTAGAAGGCCTGGCTTGCAGTCTCCGCTCGAATTCATCCCAAAGGTGTTCTATCGGATTGAGGTCAGGACTCAGAGCAGGCCAGACGAGTTCCTCCACCCCAAATTCACTCATCCCTGTCTTTAAGTCCGCTGCAGGTCCGATGAAGCCCACACACGGTCGGATTATCCGACGGATTTGTCCCGTCAGACCAGTCTGGTCGAAAAGTCCGCCCGTGTGTACACGGCATAAGTCAGAGAGATTTCAACCAATATAAATCTGCCCTCCAAAGATACAATTCCAGCCTCCTCACTGCCTTTATCACTCTCATTAGAAACTTATCATCCCGTCCTCGTCAACTCTTCTCTGCCTTCAATTCTCTACTTCGTCCTCCACCCGCCAAATCACTTACTGCCCAGGAGATCACCAATCACTTCAAACAGAAGATTGATATGATTCGCGAGGAAATCTCTACTGTTCCAATACCCTCCACGCTCCACACTTCACGCCCACAGGCACAATCATTACTTCCCTCTTTCAACCCCACCACTAAAGTAGAGGTTGCTAAACTACTTGCTAATGTCCACCTTACCACCTGCCCTCTGGATCCAGTTCCCTCACAAATGCTACATTCACCCTCTGGCTCTATGCTACACTCTCTAACCTACATCTTCAATCTCTCCCTCTCTTCTGGCATCTTCTCCAACTCTCTAAAACATGCACTTGTCAGACCCATACTTAAAAAGCGCTCACTGGATCCATCCAACCTTAACAACCTACGCCCCATCTCCTTGCTCCCCTTCTTATCCAAACTCCTTGAACGCCTGGTCTGCAACTGACTGAGCATCCACCTCGCTGATAATAGCCTTCTTGATCCCCTTCAGTCTGGATTTCGTCCTCAACACTCCACAGAAACTGCTCTCCTAAAACTAACAAACGATCTACTAACGGCCAAAACCACCGACACTATTCTGTACTCCTACTCCTGGACCTCTCTGCTGCCTTTGATATGGTTGACCACCCCCTCCTCCTCCAAAAACTCCACGCCTTTGGTCTCCGTGACTGTACTCTTCGCTGGTTCTCTTCCTACTTATCCAATCGCACCTTTAGCGTTTCCTACAACTCTACTATCTCTTCTCCTCTTCCTTTCTCAGTTGGGGTCCCCCAAGGTTCTGTTCTTGGACCTCTCCTATTTTTAATCTACTCCCTGGGTCAGCTGATAGCATCCAATGTCTCCTCTCGTATCATTAATTTACTATCAGATATATCAGTCTGGATGTCACACCACTTCCTCAAACTCAATCTATCCAAAACCGAACTTATAAATTCTCCTCCCCCATATGCCCCTTCCCCTCAAAATCGATGGCACAACTATAAGCCCATCCCCACATGCCAAGGTTCTAGGTGTCGTCCTGGACTCTGAACTTTCCTTCAAGCACCAAGTCCAATCACTGTCCAAATCCTGCCGCCTCAACCTCCGCAACATCTCCAAAACACGCCCCTTTCTAACCAATGACACAACAAAGCTCTTAATTCACTTGCTAGTCATCTCTCGTTTCAACTACTGCAACTCCCTCCTCATTGGCTTACCTCTACATAGTCTTTCACCTCTTCAATCCATCATAAATGCTGCTGCCAGACTCTTCCACCTTACCAATCGCTCTGTTTCTGCTACCCCTCTCTGTCAATCCCTCCACTGGCTTCCGCTCGGCCAAAGAATTAAATTCAAAATACTAACAACTATGTACAAAGCCACCCACAATTTAGCCCCCAGCTACATCACTAGCCTAGTCTCTAAATACCAACCTACTCGTTCTCTTCGTTCCTCTCAAGACCTTCTGCTCTCTAGCTCCCTCATCACCTCCTCCCATGCTCGCCTCCAGGACTTTTCCAAAGCCTCTCCAATCCTATGGAATGCCTTACCCCAATATGTCCGCTTATCTCCTACTCTATTAGCTTTTAGACAATCCCTGAAAACCCTTCTCTTCAGAGAAGTCTACCCTACCCACACCTAACAACTGTATTTTAATTTTCTTTATCACCTCATCCCCCACAGTTATTACCTTTTTGTTTCCACTTGACCCTCCCTTCTGGATTGTAAGCTCTAACGAGCAGGGCCCTCTGATTCCTCCTGTATTGATTTGTATTGTAAGTGTACTGTCTGCCCTCATGTTGTAAAGCGCTGTGTAAACTGTTGGCGCTATATAAATCCTGTATTATAATAATAATAATAACCCCCGTAACCTTTATTCAGTTAGAATGACTGAAGGCCAAGGTCATTCTGTGCCTGCACCGCCGCTGTCTTCGCATTGTTTATGTTTTATCTCCTTTTGAACAAACCATTTACTAGGCATCATGACTAAAGGCCGAGGTCATTCTTCACCTGCACTGCCACGTGAGTGACTCATTCAGTAGAGATGTAAACACCAGCAATAGGCAATATCCGTGGCAGAGGTGGAGAATGACCTTGGCCTTTAGTCATTCAGAAGGACTGAATGTCAAGGTCATTCAATGCCCGCACCACCACTGCCTACACATTGCTTATGTTTACATGTCTCCCTGAATAAGCCATTTACTAGGCAGCATGACTAGTGGCGGTGCGTCCATAAGGGCACACAGGCGCCTCCAGTCATCCCTCTATCACCAATAGATAGCTTCATGCACTGCATGAATCTATCCATGGCCGCTGCTGGCAAAAAAATACCCTGCCGCTGTAATTCAGACGCCTGGCGCCCGAAATTAATTACAGCGGCGGGTTATTTTTTGAAGCACCTGATTAGAGCCATAGGCTCTAATAGGAGTCAAAAAAGGTGAACAGCGAGCGCCACTCTTGGTGCTCGCAGTTCACTCAGCTCTGTTAGGAAAGCCAATGAATATTCGCTTTCCTAACACTGAACTGCCTCTCAGCCAGTCAGGTGCTTGGGTCTGTTACCCGTCACCTGATTGGCTGAAACGACAGGCGCTGTGATTGGACGCCTATCAGGAGAGAATGGGAGGAGAGGACGGGAGAAGACATCAAGGACATGGAGGAAACCACTCGCCGCCGTCACCTGCTGCCCCACGAGACAGGGTAAATGCAGGGCAGACGGCGGGCGGGGGGGCACAGTAGCGGTATTCGATGGGCACAGTGGGAGAACTTGATGGCACAGTGGGATCATTTGATGGGCACAGTGGCTGCGTTTGATGGGCACATTGGCGGCATTTGGTGGGCACAGTGGCTGCGTTTGATGGCACAGCGGCAGTGTTTGATGGGCACAGTGAGACTGCAATTGATGGGTTTTTTATTCAGTTTGTTTGCGCCCCCCCAAAAATTGTGACCACCAGCCACCACTGAGCATGACTGAAGGCTGAGGTAATTCTTCACCTACGCTGCCACTTGAGTTATTTGATTCAGGGGGAGATGTAAAAATCAGCAATGGGCAGCAACCGCGGTGCAGGCGCAGATCACCTCAGCCTTTAATCAGTCAGAATGACCGAAGGCCAAGGTCATTCTGTGCCTGCACCTCCGCTGCCTATACATTGTTTATGTTTACATATCTCCCTGAATAAGTAATTTACTAGGTAGCAGGACTGAAGGCCAAGGAAAGCATTGTGATGCTGCAGATTTACACGGGATTTGTAAACCTGCTTAAACCCACTACTTGACTGCCTATTAAATAATGATGACAACAGACACCTCCCAAAAATGCAAAACACATTAAAGAAACCCAAAATGCGTTTGAAAAAAAAACTCAAAACGCATCAACAGCAGCCTGGAAAGGTGTGAACCAGGGTGAAATTTAATAGGAAATGCGGAGTCAGGCAATCAGAAAAAGCACCAAAAACGCATGTCTTTTTACAACAATTTTTTTTCAACGCAGCGGTGTGAAAGGGCTCTTAGGCCGGGTTCACGCTGGTACGATGTGACAGTCATACTACTTTGGATCCAACTTTGCCCTCCGACTTGAAGTCCGACATGCGTCCGACTTCAATGAACAGGGATCCGACAGGGGAAACCCCACACAAAATGTTAAAAAAACGGCATGGGTTCGTCTCAAGGAGCATACCAGGCCCTTCGGTCTGGTGTGGGTTTTAAGGGGAACCCCCCCCCAAAACCCATAGCAAACCCTTATCGGAGCACACAGGCTGGAAGGTCAGGAAAGGGTGTGGGGACGAGCACGCGCCCTCCCCCCTCCTGAACCGCACCAGGCCGCATGCCCTGAACATGAGGGGGTGGGTGTTTTGGGTCGGGGAGGCCCAGCGTCCCCCACCCCAAAGCACCTTGTCCCCATGTTGATGACGACAAGGGGACAAGGGCCTCTTACCATCAACCCTGGCCGTTGGTTGTTGGGGCATGATGTTTGTGGGCGGGGGGCTTATCAGAATCTGGAAGCCCCCTTTAACAAGGGGGCCCCCAGATTCCAGCCCCCCACCCTATGTGAATGAGTATGGGGTATATTGTAGCGGGAACTTGCGTTCCCCCTCACGATTTTACGTGGCTGATTTCCACGTGACTCCGTGTGTCACGCTTAGGGCAGCCCATGTGCGTTTGACGCCAAAAACAAGCTCCCGTTCCTTTTTTGGGGCGACAAGCTTCAGGCAGTTTAAAGGAGCACTTTGCGACAATTGCCGCATAATTCTGTTGTGCGACAATCGCGGCCTAATCGCTCCATGTTTGGGGTACCATTTGGAATGAATGGCACCCAATACGTGCACCAGATGTTTTGCAGCGACTGTCATGTGATTTGGAATCGCAGGCAAAATGTTGGCGATTGCGATTCCACCCTTTATTCCAAATCTCCAAATGTGAATGGAGCCTTAGAGATCTGAACACCACATTCTGTACTCCCATGTGCAGGAAAAGGAGCCCAAGTCGCCAACGGACCACTCCAGTTACTAGAGATTCTCCACGTTACAGGGAGAACCACCCAAGGAGCAATATTCAGACGGTATCTGACAGCAGCGTGCGTCCAGTCATGCGTTCCTACACCATTGGCCAAGCAATGAGCCAGGGAGACATTGGGGGAGCGAAGTTGTAAAAAACCCGTAAGCTGCTTCTTTGGCGTTGTCGCCAATTACAGAATCGTTAATGCGTCATAGGCCTATCAGAACCATAGCTGTTCCGTAAAATAATTTTCCAAAAGCAATAAAGAAAAGGAGAAAAATAAAATGAATGCACTAAACTAATACATAAATCGTATTGCCATCCAATTTCCCCTCGAGACCTATCAAACAATTATCCAATAAATCTAGTTTGCTCAGCAGGCAATCAGCCAAAGATATGTTTCTGACAGTCGTACACCTGCTCCTTCTGATTCTCATTAATAAAGTAATGGTCCTCTTCATTGCCAAATAAAGAACACGGATGGAAATGATATAAAAAGGTTTACCCAGATCTCTGTCAGAGACAACGTAGTCTTAAAATAGTGGCAAAACTTTTTTACTTTCATTTTGAATAGAGTAAGAAAGGGTTATAACCCCTGTCAATTTTTTTTTTTTTGCCATCTGTGTCCCCATTGTGGAAATTTCCCTTCACTTCCTGTCCCATAGCCACAACAGGAAATGAGAGGATATCCCTTTAAACTGGAATCCCAGAACTAGTGTCCCCATTGGAAGATTTCCCCACTATTCCCGTTCTGGTGACAACCCAAAAATTTGAGAGGGTGAATCTCCCTAATGGGGGCACAGACGGCAATAAAAACCTGACAGTGGTTGTAACCCCTCTCTAATCTATCCAAAACTTTAGTTGTTTAACTGCTTCCTTTCTTTACAGAGAGATTTAGTTCTTTAACTGCTTCCTCTCTTTATGGAGAGATTTGGGGTCTATTAGACCCCCAAATCTCTCCTCTGGCCTCCCATGTACCCGATCGGTTACTTGCCTGGCCGTTGCTGGCCAAGTAAACAAAGCGGCAGAACCGGAAGTGGCAAGCGGCTTGTCACCCTCAGTTTTCAGAGTTACAAAGAGAGGGGAACAACGTCAGTTCCTCTCTCTCTCTGTACAGGGCCACTGGCTGTATCGCTCCTGGGCACCGCGATGTGACCAGAGAGCCCGTGAGAGGCGGTGGCGAGAGAGGGGGGTGGGACGCCCTTTTACCACCCGCAGAAGTAAACGGGTGGCTAATTAGCCACTCAGATCACTTCTGCCTTGAAGAGAATTTCCGGCTGAAAAGATTGATGCGGGGGTGAGGCCTGTAGGTGCAGGCATCATCCTGTTATAACCACTGAAACAGGAGGACGTCCATGTGTGCCCTCCCGGTGGGAATTAGTTAAGTCCACCAACGCTCTTAAAGGGCCCCAATGATAGCCGGCAGAAAAACATCTCAAAGGACTGCCCCTCCCGTAATAATTATTCTGCAAGTCCCCTTTATTATTGCTCTTACCTTCGACATTGGTGGCAATACCTCACATGTGTGATGTAATTACTATTTACAGTTTTTATTGTACATGTATTCTATTTTATATCATAAAATATATTATAGATTTTTTACATATTTATTACATACATTTTTAGATTTTTTTTTTCATTTAACTTTATTGCTATAACAAAACTCCTATCTGGGCAGTTGACAAGTCCTCTTTATGGGGACATCATGGATCTGGTTATATGAATAATTATAAGATTCAATGAGCTCTCAGTAGTGATGGCCTCCCTCGCACATAATGCCATTGTTGTGACCCGGGGAGACAATGGCCCTCAGACACTGCGGCTGAGAATGTTCTGCGTCCTCCGTCGCTGTATTCCACAACAGAGTAAGTTTTGTTACAACTTGTGTGGAGTGTGCAGCCCACCCGCGGAGCCCGCACGCACCCGCTAAGACCATTCCATATCAGTGGCCATCTGTTACGCTGATCCAGGACAGAAAAGACAAGCTTTTGTTCTGGAGCCATTAAGCGCTTCCTGGTATTATCAACCCAGCGTCCGGCCAAGTGCACTCCAGTTCTAATCCCCTTCCTCCAGTGGGGATGGATTGGGGGGGGGGGGCAAGAATGGGATGTTTTCAAATCTGAGTTCCAGGATACAGAAGAGATAAATAAGACCAGTTGAAGCCCCCTGGAACCTCCGCATTGTACAAGGCGCCACCAAAAACAAGCTTAAAGGAGAACTCCAGGAACAAAAACTTTAATTGATAAAAAATATTCCTCAATAGCCACAGAAGAGAAAAATCGACTTTGTGTGCGCTAAATGCCTTTGCAAACCCAGATATTACCTTTGAGAAGTAGCTGTGCACCGCCTGTGCAGAGAGCAGAGCTGTGGGAGGGGCCCAGCAGGACCACCCACTGCACAAAAATACAGGAGGGGGCGGAGACAAGACCAGCCAGCCTGCACAAGGGGAGAGAGCTGCAGTGACAGGTCTTTATCACAAGCAATACCAAATACATTCGCACCCAACGTGTCAAGTGGGGGGCGAAGCATTAAAACGTTTTCTTTTGTTTCAATAAACTTAAATTTTTTTTGTACATTTCTTCAGTTGCTTCCTGGTTTTTGTCTCAGGCCATAATGATGTCGTACATCCCAGGAGTCTTTATGGGAGGAGGAGCGTTCTCAGCTAAGCACACCCTCCTGCCTGCCTGCAGGCCTGAGCTAAGGGCGGTTGCATTCCAGGAAGTAAATGTTACATGAATCATTTGCCCTTACTCAGGTAAGCACACCCTCCTGCCTGAGCTAAGGGCAGATGGATACCAGGAAGTAAATGCTACATGAATCATTCGCTTTTACTCGGCTAAGCACACCCTCCTGCCTGCGCTAAGGGCAGATGGATTCCAGGAAGTAAATGCTGCATGAATCATTTGCCCTTACTCAGCTAAGCACACCCTCCTGCCTGCATGCCTGAGCTAAGAGCAAATGGATACCAGGAAGTAAATGCTACATGAATCATTCGCTTTTACTCGGCTAAGCACACCCTCCTGCCTGCGCTAAGGGCAGATGGATTCCAGGAAGTAAATGCTACATGAATCATTCGCTTTTACTCGGCTAAGCACACCCTCCTGCCTGCGCTAAGGGCAGATGGATTCCAGGAAGTAAATGCTGCATGAATCATTTGCCCTTACTCAGCTAAGCACACCCTCCTGCCTGCATGCCTGAGCTAAGAGCAAATGGATACCAGGAAGTAAATGCTACATGAATCATTTGCCCTTACTCAGCTAAGCACATCCTCTTGCCTGCATGCCTGAGCTAAGGGCAGATGGATTCCAGGAAGTAAATGCTAAATTAATCATTTACCCTTACTCAAGATGGCTACAGCTATAAATGCTAGGAAGTTAAATTTAAATTTAAAAAAAAAAAATTAAATGTTTTTCTCTTTTTTTTTTATCACTTTAAAGAGGAACTTCAGCCTTTTTGAAAAAAAAAATAAGCAACTACAAATACTGTAGCTTTGAACGTTTAAAAATCAGGTACTTATCAATCCTGGGAGTCCAGCGTTGTCTTCCCGCAGCCTAAAGTCAATACTTTGTGGAGCCACCTTTTGCGGCTATCACAGCTCCAAGTCGCTTTGGATAAGTCTCTATGAGCTTGCCACATCTTACCACTGGGATTATTGCCCATTCCTCCTTGCAAAACTGCTCCAGCTCCTTCAAGTTGGATGGTTTGCGCTTGTGAACAGCAATCTTTAAGTCTGACCACAGATTTTCTATTGGATTGAGGTCTGGGCTTTGACTAGGCCATTTCGACACATTTACATGTTTCCCCTTAAACCACTCAAGTGTTGCTTTAGCAGTGTGTTTGGGGTCATTGTCCAGCTGGAAGGTGAACCTCCATCCTAGCCTCAAATCACACACAGAGTAGTACAGGTTTTGCTGAAGAATATCCCTGTATTTAGCACCATCCATCTTTCCCTCAACTCTGACCAGTTTCCCAGTCCCGACTGCTGAAAAACATCCCCACAGCATGATGCTGCCACCACCATGTTTCACAGTGGGGATGGTGTTCTTTGGGTGATGTAATGTGTTGGGTTTGCGCCAGACATAGCGTTTTCTTTGATGGCCAAAAAGTTCAATTTTAGTCTCATCAGACCAGAGCACCTTCCTTCATACATTTTGGGAGTCTCCCACATGCCTTTTCACAAACTCAAAACGTGCCATTTTGTTTTTTGCTGAAAGTAATGGCTTTCTTCTGGCCACTCTGCCATAAAGCCCAACTCTATGGAGCGTATGGCTTATTGTCGTCCTATGTACAGATACTCCAGTCTCTGCTGTGGAACTCTGCAGCTCCTCCAGGGTTACCTTAGGTCTCTGTGCCGCCTCTCTGATTAATGCCCTCCTTGCCCAGTCTGTGAGTTTTGGTGTGCGGCTGTCTCTTGGCAGGTTTGCTGTTGTGCCATGTTCTTTCCATTTGGTTATGATAGATTTGATGGTGCTCCTAGGGATCATCAAAGATCTGGATATTTTTTTATAACCCAACCCTGATTTGTAGTTCTCAACAACATTGTCTCTTACTTGTTTGAAGAGTTCCTTGGTCTTCATGGCAGTGTTTGGTTGGTGGTGCCTCTTGCTTAGGTGTTGCAGCCTCTGGGGCCTTTCAAAAAGGTGTGTCTATGTAATGACCGATCATGTGACACTTAGATTGCACACAGGTGGACATCATTTCACTAATTATGTGACTTCTGAAGGTAATTGGTTGCACCAGAGCTTTTTATGGGCTTCATAAGAAAGTGGGTGAATACATACACACATGCCAATTATCGTTTTTTTATTTCTGAAAGATAGTTTTAGGTATATATTTTTCTAATTTGACTTCACCAACTTAGACTATTGTGTTCTGATTCATCACATATAATTCAGATTTAAAAAAAAACCATTGAACTAAAAGCTGTAATGTAACAAATTAGGTAAAAAACCAAGGGGGTGAATACTTTTGCAAGGCACTGTATGTAAGAAGCTTAAAACTGGGTGAGGAATAGGCAAACTCTGCTACTAAGGTGAGGTCGGGGAAGACAATTTCATGTCACAGGTCATAGACCGTGGCAAGACTGAGCACAGCTACAAGACACAAGGTAGTTATACTGCATCAGCAAGATCTCTCCCAGGCAAAGAATTCAAAGCATACTGGGGTTTCATGATGTGCTGTTCAAGCTCTTTTGAAGAAGCACAAAGAAACGGGCAACATTGGAGACCGTAGACACAGTGGTCACCCAAGGAAACTTAATGCAGTGGATGAAAGACTCATCATACTTCCCTTACAGACCGGAAGATGCCCAGCAGTGCCATTAGCACAGAACTGGCAGAAACCAGTGGGACCCAGGTACACCCATCTACTGTCCGGAGAAGTCTGGCCAGAAGTGGTCTTCATTGAAGAATTGCAGTCAAAAAGCCAAACCTCCGACGTGGAAACAAGGCTAAGCGACTCAACTATGCAGGAACTGAAGACAGTTGCAGTAGAGGCCTGGCAGAGCATCACCAGGGATGAAACCCAGCGTCTGGTGATGTCTATGTGTTCCAGACTTCAGGCTGTAATTGACTGCAAAGGATTTGCAACCAAGTATTAAAAAGTGAAAGTTTGATGGAAGAATGTTAATCTGTCCCATTACTTTTGGTCCCTTAAAAAGTGGGAGGCACATATACAAACTGTTGTAATTCCTACACCGTTCACCTGATTTGGATCTAAATACCCTCAAATTAAAGCCGAAAGTCTGCAGTTGAAGCACAACTTGTTTCATTTCAAATCCATTGTGGTGGTGTATAGAGCCAAAAAGATTAGAATTGTGTCGATGTCCCAATATTTATGGACCTGACTGTATATACGAGAGCTGGTTCTTTCGTGTAGGAGGCCCGCATGCGTGCCACCGGTGGCTTTCTTCCACTGTGATCACACATAGCAGGAGCTGATCGGCGGGTACATCGATGATCCAGCAGAGAGGCAGAATGGAAACAAGTCAGATCACCATTCTGCCAGTATGGAAGGCATGGATCCTGTGTTCCTGCAAAGCATAGACATAGATCTATGCCCTCCCCTAGTAAAAGCACTTCCCCTACTATATAAAAACACGCTAGGCGAACATTTAACCCTTCGATTACACCTGATGTAGCCCCTTCCCAGCATATTTTTAGCACTGATCACTGTATTAGTGTCACTGGTTCCCACAAAGTGACAGTTAGTGTCCGATTGTCAGCCGCAATATATAAAGTTACCGATCGCTGCCATTACTAGTAAAAAATAAAAATAGTTACATAGTCAGGTTGAAAAAAGACACAAGTCCATCTAGCCCAACCATAAATACCCCATAGTTTGTAGACCAGGGGGTCTCAAACTGGCGGCCCCTCCAGCTGTTGTGAAAGTACAAGTCCCACCATGCCTCTGCCTGTGGAAGTCATGCTTGTAACTGTCAGCCTTGCAATGCCTCATGGGACTTGTAGTTCCGCAACAGCTGGAGGGCCGCCAGTTTGAGACCCCTGTTGTAAACGCTATAACTTTTTCGCAAACCAATCAATATACACTTATTGGGTTTTTTTTTTTTACCATATAATATATAATATATATCAGCCTAAATTTATGAAGAAATTAGATTTTTTACATTTTTTTTTTATTGGATATGTTTTATAGCAGAAAGTAAAAAAAAAATATTTTTTTGTTTATAGCACAAAAAATAAAAAAAGAGGTGATCAAATACCACCAAAAGAAAGCTCTATTTGTGGGAACAAAGAAGACATCAATTTTATTTGGGTACAGCGTCGCACGACCGCGCAATTATCAGTTAAAGTAACGCAGTGCCGTATGGCAAAAAAAAAAAAATGACCTGGTCTCGAAGGGGGGTAAATCTTCTGCAGTTAATAATAGACATGTGCAATTTGTTTAGTTTTGGATTCGTTTTTTTTTTTAACAAATTTCGACAAACTTGTTAATTTCGGAAGTATCAGAATTAACGAAAACCCGTTTTTTCTCCGTAAATTTGAAAATTTTGAAAATTTGAAAATCCAAAATAATAACTAACTAATAATAACTTAACTATTACTAACTATTAAATTATAGGTATTGGAATTTCCTTTCAAATTTGGCTGTGGGTGAACGTAACGAATACGAATTTATCCGTGATAATGACTGCCGCATCTAAATGAATAAAACGTAAAAAAATCATAATAATAACAATAATAATAATAAAAATGTTTTATTATTATTATTATTTATTATTAACCACTAGGCGTCCGCGCTATAGCCGAAAGACGGCTACAGCGCGGACTCAAATTGCCGGGAGGGCGTCCCTGGACGTCCTCCTGTTTACTTCCGCATTGCGCGCTCCCGCGAGCGCGCATCGCGGAAGTTTTGTGCTGGCCGTGTCCCTCGGACACAGCCAGTCACAGATCACCGTAAACGGCCAATGACAGCGGCCGTTTACGGTGCGATCGGCGGTGCCAATGAGAGAGGATCTCATATGTAAACATATGAGATCATCTCTCATCGCCGGCTCTCCCTCCTCACACAGAGACAGCGTGTGAGGAGGGAGAGCGGAACCGCTGCGGCGGTGAGTGTGAAAAAAAAAAAAAAAAAGTGTCCCGCTGTTAACAGTCCCTGCCATCTGCCCTGTCATCTGCCCTGCCATCTGCCCTGTCATCTGCCCTGCCATCTGCCCTGCCATCTGCCCTGTCATCTGCCCTGTCATCTGCCCCTGCCATCTGCCCCTGCCATCTGCCCTGTCATCTGCCCCTGCCATCTGCCCTGTCATCTGCCCTGCCATCTGCCCCTGCCATCTGCCCCTGCCATCTGCCCCTGCCATCTGCCCCGTCATCTGCCCCTGTCATCTGCCCCGTCATCTGCCCCCGTCATCTGCCCCTGTCATCTGCCCCTGCCATCTGCCCCTGCCATCTGCCCCTGCCATCTGCCCCTGCCATCTGCCCCTGCCATCTGCCCCGTCATCTGCCCCGTCATCTGCCCCTGCCATCTGCCCTGTCATCTGCCCTGTCATCTGCCCCTGCCATCTGCCCCTGCCATCTGTCCCCACTGCCACGTATAAGTGCCATCTGTCATCAGTGCCACATAGTGCCATCTGTCATCAGTGCCACATAGTGCCATCTGTCATCAGTGCCACATAGTGCCATCTGTCATCAGTGCCACATAGTGCCATCTGTCATCAGTGCCATCTTTCATCAGTGCCACCTGTCAGTGTCACGTGCCATCTGTCATCAGTGTCACCTGCCATCTGTCATCAGTGTCACGTGTCATCAGTGCCACGTATTAGTGCCACCTGTCATCAGTGTCATCTGTGCCACGTATCAGTGCCACCTGTCATCAGTGTCATCAGTGCCACGTATTAGTGCCATCTGTCATCAGTGCCACGTATTAGTGCCATCTGTCATCAGTGCCACGTATTAGTGCCATCTGTCATCAGTGCCACGTATTAGTGCCATCTGTCATCAGTGCCACGTATTAGTGCCATCTGTCATCAGTGCCATGTATTAGTGCCATCTTTCATCAGTGCCACATGTCATCAGTGCCACATATCAGTGCCATTTGTCATCAGCGCCACATGCCGTCAGTGCCACATATTAGTGCCATGTGTCATCAGTGCCACATATTAGTGCCATCTGTCAGTGCCACGTATTAGTGCCATCTGTCAGTGCCACGTATTAGTGCCATCTGTCATCAGTGCCATGTATTAGTGCCATCTGTCATCAGTGCCACGTCAGTGCCACGTATCAGTGCCATCTGTCATCAGTGCCACATCAGTGCCACGTATCAGTGCCATTTGTCATCAGTGCCACCTCAGTGTCACGTGTCATTGTCCTGGTGCTCCAGGGCCTTCAAAAGTGTAATAGGTAGTCAACAATTAGATGTGTAATTTATGCTCCTAGAACCCCTGATGGTGCTCCCTGCATGTTGGGCCTCTCTATGTGGCCAGGCTGTGAAAAAAGTCCCACACATGTGATATCGTAATACTCAGGAGGAGTAGCAGAATGTATTTTGGGGTGTCATTTGTGGTATATACATGCCATGTGAGAGAAATAACCTATTACAATGACAATTTTGTGGGGGAAAAAAAAAAAAAAAAAAAAATCTTCATTTTGCAAAGAATTGTGGGAAAAAATGACAACATCAAAAACCTCACCATGCATCTTACTAAATACCTTGGAATGTCTACTTTCAAAAAAGGGGTCATTTGGGGGGTATTTGTACTTTCCTGACTTGTTCGGGTCGCAAGAAATGAGATAGGCCGTCAGTGCATCACGTGTGATCAATTTTTATGATTTGCACCATAACTTGTAGACTCTCTAACTTTCAGAAAGACCAAATAATATCCACTAATTTGGGTTATTTTTACCAAAGATATGTAGCAGTATAAATTGTGGCCAAAATTTATGAAGAAAAATTACTAATTTGAAAAATTTTATCACAGAAACTAAGAAAAATGCGTTTTTTTTCAAAATTTGCGGTCTTTTTTCATTTATAGCGCAAAAAATAAAAAACCCAGAGGTGATCAAATACCACCAAAAGAAAGCTCTATTTGTATGAAAAAAAGGACAAAAAATTCATTTGGGTACAGTCTTGCATGACTGAGTAATTGTCATTCAAAGTGTGAGAGCGCTGAAAGCTGAAAATTGGTCTGGTCACGAAGGGGGTTTAAGTGCCCAGTTGTCAGGTGGTTAATTTGTTCCGTTCTATTTGTTTAGATGTGTCATTCGTTATTTCAGATAATTCGTAACTTCGGATAAATTCGTATTTGGTATTTCCTTTTCAAATTTGGCTGTTAGTGAACGTAACGAATACGAATTTATCCAAAGCTACGAATTATCTGAAATAACGAATGGCGCATCTAAACAAATGGAACGGAATAAATTAATAATAAATAATAATAATAAAAATTTATTATTTATTATTATTTATTATTATTAATTATTATTATTAATATTTATTCTTATTAATTTTTTACGTTTTATTCGTTTAGATGCGGCATTCGTTATTTCGGACCATTCGTAGCTTCGGATAAATTCCTATTCGTTACGTTCACTGACAGCCAAATTTGAAAGGAAATACCAAATACCTATAATTTAATAGTTAGTTATTATTACTTAGTTATCATTTAGAATGTTTGGATTTTCATTCTTTCGGATTTTCTTTCTTATTTTCGGATTTTCGAATTTACAAATTTTTGAATTGCGATCATAACGAATGACCCAGAAAAAAAAAAAGAAGAAAATGAAAATGAAAACAAAGAGATTTTTTGGCAGTGCACATGTCTAGTTAATAAAAGCTGCAAATTTAAAAATAGAAAGCATTTTTTTTTTTTTACATGGTAAAACGTCAGATTTTGATGACTGGGTTACATTCGCTTTAAATGGGACATTCAGGTTAAAATACCAGAAACCAAAAAGAATAAAACATGCCCGCCCGCAAAACGCAACAAAAACACCAAAGGCGCTCTGAAATCTACTCATTCCTTGAAAAACACTAAATTATTATTTTTTTTATTTTATTTTTTTTTACAAAATACGCGTTACATTTATTGTTCCCCATAATATATTGTTCTCTATATTATACCAGGCACCAAGGAAGGGGCTTTATATGTTCTAGCAATAAAGAAAAGGCAGTAATGTTCCCGAGCCCACCAGGTAATGAAGCAACAATAGACGTCCACAGCATGCCAATAACGAATGAATTGGCGTACGTGAAATCGCCTGATATAATAAAAGAACCTCCTATAAAAAAAAAAAAAAAAAAACAACGCCAAATCCCAAAAAACAAACAAATGAAAAATCAAGCAACTATCAATAGCAACAACAAAACAAAAAGAATGAAAGAGCAACAAGCAAAGGAATAAGGCATAGCTCAAACAAAAATATAATATAATAGAAAAAACACAAAAAAACCACCTGACTAAAACACAATACATTGGACCCCGGAGGAGAGCCTGTAACATGTCTATCCGGCCGCAACACTATTATCTATTAAAGGCTTGTTGTCTTCAAGGTGACATTTTTATTGTATCATTCTAATGCAGTGGTCTCCAAACTGTGGCCCGGGGGCCAGCTGTGGCCCTTTGCTTGCTTTTATCAGGCCCTTGGGGCACTATTTCATCCACTGATACCAACAATGGGGCATAATCCCCCCCCCCCGCACTGAGACCAGTGAAGGGGCACAATCCCACCCAATTACACCAACGATGAGGCAAAATGACACCAATGATGGGGAACAACTCCTCCCACCGCCCCCCATGAAAGAGCACAATTCCTCCCAATGAAACCAACAATTGGGCCCAGTGACACCAACAATGGGGCACAATTCCTCCCAATGACACCAACAATGGGGCCCAGTGACACCAACGATGGGGCACAATTTTTCTCCAATGACACCAAAAATTGGGCCCAATGACACCAACGATGGGGCACAATTCCTCCCAATGACCCCAACAATTGGGCCCAGTGACACCAATGATGGGGCACAATTTCTCCCAATGTCACCAACAATTGGGCCCAGTGACACCAATGATGGGGCACACTTTTCCCCAATGACACCAACAATTGGGCCCAGTGACACCAACAATGGGGCACAATTCCTCCCAATGACACCAACAATGGGGCCCAGTGACACCAACGATGGGGCACAATTTTTCTCCAATGACACCAACAATTGGGCCCAATGACACCAACAATGGGGCACAATTCCTCCCAATTACACCAACAATTGGGCCCAGTGACACCAACGATGGGGCACAATTCCTCCCAATGACACCAACAATTGGACCCAGTGACATCAACGATGTGGCACAATTTTTCTCCATTAACACCAACAATTGGGCCCAGTGACACCAACAATGGGGCACAATTTTTCTCCAATGACACCAACAATGGGGCACAATTCCTCCCACCAACAATTGGGCCCAGTGACACCAACAATGGGGCACAATTCCTCCCAATGACACCAACAATGGGGCACAATTCCTCCCACTGACACTAAAGATGGGGCATTGTTTATTCCCTCTGATGTCAGGACCTTTTCTAAGTCCGGTGGCCACAGTCCGGCACCCCTAATCTCCGAGGGACAGCAAACTTTCAGAACAGGGGGCCAGTTTGGAGACCCCTGATGTGACGGATGAGGCTGGGTTCACATATGAGGACACAGCAGCTCACAGCAGGGGGTCCGGTGCGGCTCCGTTCACCATTTCAGGTCTGATTTCAGATGGAATTTTTAGCTGAATTCGGACCTGAAACGGACCAGAAGACGCACAGGACTATGGTGCAAATCGCATCGGAGAGAGCCGGCTTCATAGAGAGACAGTCACAATCTCCTGCTGTGCGAAGTGAATGTGGGGAAACACCGCATCCAATTCGCACTGGTGTGAACCCAGCTTGATACACTATATCAGCAAAAGTATTGGGACACCTACCTTTACACGCACTTGAACTTTAAAGTGGTTTAAACCCACTAAAAAAACAAAAACAAACACCTGCAAGATAAAGGTGTGCGATGCATACTAGATCATTATGAAATACTCACCTTAGATGGGAGCCCCCACAGCGGTCCCAGCACACAGCCCAGGCCGGCGACATCGCTCCCGGAGTTACTTCTGGGTATCGCGGGCTCCAGCGCTGTGATTGGCCAGAGTCGCAATGCCGAATGTGCGCGGGAGCCACTGGTAATGGCACACTAGGTGAAGCATCAGCACGAACGTGCCATCGCTTCAGTGCACATGTGACGATGACATCGGCAATCTCCTAAACCGTGGAGGTGTAGGGGATATCCTGGGTAGCTACAGGTAAGACTTATTATAGGCTCACCTGTAGTAAGAAGTGCTCTGTACAGGTTTACAACCACTGTAATGACATCCCAGTCTTAGTCCGTAGGGTTCAATATTGAGTTGGCCCACCCTTTGCAGCTATAACAGCTTCAACTCTTCTGGGAAGGCTGTCCACAAGGTTTAGGAGTGTGTCTATGGGAATGTTTGACCATTCTTCCACAAGCACATTTGTGAGGTCAGGCACTAATGTTGGACGAGAAGGCCTGGCTCGCAGTCTCTGCTCTAATTCATCCCAAAAGTGTTCTATCAGGTTGAAGTCAGGACTCTGTGCAGGCCAGTCAAGTTCCTCCTCCCCAAACTCGCTCATCCATGTCTTTATGGACCTTACTTTGGTGCTCCAATACTTTTATTCTTAAAGGAGAATTGTACAAAAAAAACAAGATTGGTTAAACCCACAAGTTTTTTTTTTTTTTTTACCACTACTATTCCTTTATATTGGCTTTTGGAATTTACAAATGCAGCAATTTAGAAATCAGTTGAAAGGTTTAGCGCTGGGAAACACTTTTTGATAGATAAATAGTGCATTTTATATACAACTATATAGATCAGACCAAAATGAGGGACAAATGAGGAGGAATGAGGGACAGAGGGACATTGCTCCAAATCAGGGACAGTCCCTCCAAATCAAAAACAGAGGGACATTGCTCCAAATCATGGACAGTCCCCCCAAATCAGGGACAGAGGGACATTGTCTCTGATTTGGAGGGACTGTCCCTGATTTGGAGCAATGTCCCTCTGTTTTTGATTTGGAGGGACTGTCCCTGATTTGAAAAGACTGTCCCTGATTTGAAGCAATGTCCCTCTGTCCCTGATTTGGAGGGACTGTCCCTGATTTGAAAAGACTGTCCCTGATTTGGAGCAATGTCCCTCTGTCCCTGGTTTGGAGGGACTGTCCATGATTTGTAGCAAAGTCCCTCTGTCCCTGATTTGGAGGGACTGTCCATGATTTGGAGCAATGTCCCTCTGTCCCTGATTTGGAGGGACTGTCCATGATTTGGAGCAATGTCCCTCTGTCCCTGATTTGGAGGGACTGTCCATGATTTGGAGCAGAGGGACATTGCTCCAAATCAGGGACAGTCCTTTCAAATCAGGGACAGTCCCTCCAAATCAGGGACAGAGGGACTTTGCTCCAAATCATGGACAGTCCCCCCAAATCAGGGACAGAGGGACATTGCTCCAAATCAGGGACAGTCCCTCCAATTTAGAGACAGAGGGACTTTGCTCCAAATCAGGGACAGTCCCTCCAAATCAGGGACAGTTGGGAGCTATGGGAATATGGAACGTTGGGGTAACAAACACTCTGATTGGCTACTATAAATAACACCACTCAGCCGCCATGACTGAGCCGTATGTGTGCTCTGTTCTCTCCAGCAGCGGATTGCTCATAAAACAGCTTTCAAGAAGTTAGTCATAAAAAGGAAAAGGACATATGTTTGCTTTAGCAGAGGAACGAATCATATGGCAACTTCAGACTGATTTTATGACAACCAACTGGGTCTACTTTACAATTTATTAAAGAATGCATCATAATGACGCCTAAAAACCGACAAATGTTCCGAGATTTACTCGTTATCAATGACCGGGGTCGTTTTTGAATAAAGCAATGCCTCAAAATAACCCCAACCCCAATTTTGTGAAAGAAATACGTGGCTGCGGGAGACCCCTCACCCCCCCCCCCCCCCCAATTCATACAAACCCCACCATGATGAGTCCATAGAGCTCATTCACATGTGCTGCAAGGATTCCTATTCCTCTGAAGAGCAATCCACAGTTGGATCACAGACATGAAATGAATCAAATTGTGACAATTAGTACTTCCTGCTCTGTACCTACAGTGGGGTACAGAAAAGAATCACCCCCCCCCCCTTTAAAAAAATCACATTTTATTACTTTGCTGCCTGAAATGAAGACAGACACTGTCTTTGTTTTATCCGGGTGTGCAACTTATAACATCCAAGTGAAAGATGGAACATTGACATGTCAGAAAAAAATAAAAAAAAAACATATCACTGAGTTGTAAAAATGATCACCCCCTCTTAAAAATGACAATCGGGTGTAGCTAATCACTAGGGTTGTAAAGATACCACTTTTTAAGACTAAGTCCAAGTACCGACACAGTGCTCGCCGATACCGATTACCGACACTTTTTTAATGTCATGTGACAGAGGCACTAATATGCAGCCCCGATGACGCGTGAACTGTGTTAGTAGTTTTTTTTTTTTTTATTTTTTTTTTTTTACAATATTTTCTTTTTTTAGGGGCAGGAGAGGTCGAGTGGACAGTGTCAGTGTTTTTTTTTTTTAATTTATTTTTTATTATTTTTTATAATTTTACTTTTAAATATTTATTTATTACAATTTTTCCTTTTTTTAAAATTCTTGATTTTTTATCAACCCTGTTGGGGGGCTTTGGTGAGATATCAGGGGTCAAAACAGACCCCTGACATCCCCCCTTTGAAACATGGAAAGGGACTGAGGACACAGATTCCTCGGTCCCTTTCTCAGCAGCCTCAGCTGCACTGAAAATGAAGATGACAGGAGACAGAGGCTCCTCTCCATTCATAAACTGAGACATCGTAAACGCAGTTTACTCTGCTCACAGAGGGGGACCAGAACAGCACAGGGGAGGACACAGAAGGGGACCAGAGCAGCACAGGGGAGGACACAGAAGGGGACCAGAGCAGCACAGGGGAGGACACAGAAGGGGACCAGAGCAGCACGGGGGAGGACACAGAAGGGGACCAGAGCAGCACAGGGGAGGACACAGAAGGGGACTGGAGGAGGAGCACATAGGGGGACCGGAGCAGAACGGGGCAGGACACTGAGGGGGACTGGAGAAAGAGCACAGAGGGGGACCCCTTTGACTCTGTTCATTCATAACTGAGCAGAGTAGTGATCACTGACTCTGTCCATTCAGAAAAAGAAGGAGTTGGTAAATGACATATTTACCAGCTGTTTCATACGCTCTCCATCCTGAAAGATCCGGGACATGGGGGGGACCAGAGGGGGACCGGAGCCGCACAGAGTAGGAGCACAGAGGGGGACCGAGTGGTACACAGAAGGGGACTGGAGCAGCATGGATGAGGACACGGGACAGTCAGGGGTGATCGGTGCGGCAGTGGAGGGAGTAACAAGCACCAATCTCCCTGTATAGATTTCAATAAAATGGCTAACAGCCGCAGGGGAGGGAAGAGGAGAAGCGGCTGTCAGCTGCTTTATTGAAATCTGTACAGGGAGATCGGGGCTTGTAACTCCCTCCACCGCCGCACCGATCACCCCTGACTGCCCAGGTATCGGGTCAAGCATTTGGAGCATTTTGCACCAGTACAAGTACTTGTGCAAATGTTCGGTACTGATACTAGTATCAGTGCAACCCTACTAATCACCTTCCAAATCAGGCACACAAAGCCATTTTACTTTCAACTGTGATCAGCTGCGGTCATTTTGATTAGCTCAGCATGAAAAGAGCTTTCCTGGAGCATTTATGTCCCTGGTAGTGCAACTGAAGCAAACAATCACCTCTGGGTGGCAAAGCACTGTCACTGGGATCTCCGGGATAAAGTTGTGGACAGGCAGGAGATGGAAAACAATGGAATCATTTGGTGGAGGTGGGGTTATGGTGTGGGGTTGTTGTTCAGGGGTTGGGCTTGGCCTCTTAGTTCCACTGAAGGGGTCTCTTAAGGCGTCAGCATACTAAGGAACCAAGACCCTGAACAACAACCCCACACCATAACTCCCCCTCCACCAAATTATTTGGACCAGTGCACAAAGCAAGATCCATAAAGACATGGATGAGCCAGTTTGGGGTGGAGGAACTTGACTGGCCTGCACAGAGTCCTGACCTCACCCCGATAGAACAGAGTTGGTAAGAATTAGAGCGGAGCCTGTGAGCCAGGCCTTCTCGTCCAACATCAGTGCCTGACCTTACAAATACGCTTCTGGAAGAATGGTCAAACATTCCCATAGACACACTCCTAAACCTTGTGGACGGCCTTCCCAGAAGAGTTGAAGCTGTTATAGCTGCAAAGGGTGGGCCAACTCAATATTGAACCCTACGGGCTAGGACTGGGATGCCATTAAAGTTCATGTGCGTGTAAAGGCAGGTGTCCCAATACTTTTGGTAATATAGTATATTTTATGTTAAGATCAACAACAGTAGGGAAGGCCCTTAAACATTTTGTTACACAGTGACAGTGCCCCATGATCTGTAGTTTTGCCCCTGCTTGGTGGAAAATGTAAAAACAGCAGTTGGATTGTATAGGCTGAAAAGGGATACAGCCTAGATAAGATTATGAACTATTGTGTCATCCAGATGGACAATAAACACGTATTTCTGTAATGTTACAGTCTCTGTCGAGCAAGTCCGGCATGTCTGGTATGCATATGGGTTCAGAAAAAAAAGGGCACTTCCTTTCAGAATAAAATAGAAGCATGGAAGCAATTTCCTAGCTGATGAGACTTTCCATAAATCACGAGAATGATGTGCAATTGTTCAGACAATGTTACGGCTGCACAATAGTTTTAAGTGTAACCCTAGGTTAATTGCTGCCATGGCTGGCCACATTTTTGTTTAACGCGTGTCTTAACCTAACTAGTAAAAAATACAGATCTTCCCTTTTCCCTTTGTTTCCCACCTCCCAACTGTTGGCATGTATAGGCTTGCATGCTATCGAAATAGTCATTGAAAATTTAACCACAGGAGCCTCAGGTAATAGGGTGTGTCACGGTCAGGGGTCATGCTTCGAGATCAGTAGTTATAGCAGCAGCGAGGCTCCCACTGACCAGCTGGATAAGTACAGAAGTAGGTCACCCTGGTGGATTACACAAGCTCTTTTGAGGTGCGGAGTATAAATACTAACCGGTGTTCACCAGAGCTCCTGACGGTGAAGATGGGTTATGCTGCATGTTAGTACCAGATCACAGTCCTTGGCATCACCCCAGCAGAAGGTGAGGAAGCCGGGGTACAGTAGCAGATATTAGGGATTAAGCAGAAGCATAGTCAGTAAACAAGCCAAAGGTCAGTAACAAGTGGTTGCAGGTTGGATCCAAGCAGAAGCATAGTCGAGGAACAAGCCAAAGGTCAGTAACAAGTGGTTGCAGGTAAGGATCAAGCAGAATCGTAGTCGAGCAACAAGCCAAAGGTCAATAACAAATGGTTTCAGGTAGGGATCAAGCAGAAGCATAGTCAGTAAACAAACCAAACAAGCCAAAGGTTGGTAACAAGTGGTTGCAGGTTGGATCCAAGCAGAAGCATAGTCAGTAAACAAACCAAACAAGCCAAAGGTTGGTAACAAGTGGTTGCAGGTTGGACTCAAGCAGAAACGTAGTCAGTAGACAAGCCAAAGGTCAGTAACAAGTGGTTGCAGGTAAGGATCAAGCAGAATTGTAGTCGAGCAACAAGCCAAAGGTCTATAACAAATGGTTTCAGGTAGGGATCAAGCAGAAGCATAGCCAGTAAACAAGCCAAAGGTCGGTAACAAGTGGTTGCAGGCTGGACTCAAGCAGAAGCGCAGTCAAGGAACTTGCCAAAGGTCGATAACAAATGGTTGCAGGTAGGGATCAAGCAGATGCGTAGTCAAGAAACTTGGCAAAGGTTGATAACAAATGGATGCAGGTAGGGATCATGCAGAAGTGTAGTCAGTAAACAAGCCAAAGGTCAGTAACAAGTGGTTGCAGGTCGGACTGAAGCAGAAGCATAGTCGAGGAACAAGCCAAAGGTCGGTAACAAGTGGTTGCAGGTTGGAATCAAGCAGAAACATAGTCAGTAAACAAGACAAAGTTTGATAACAAATGGTTTTCAGGTAGGGATCAAGCAGAAGCATAGTCAGTAAACAAGCCAAAGGTCGGTAACAAGTGGTTGCAGGTTGGACTCTGGAAAGTTCCTTGACTTCGCTTCTGCTTGAGTCCAACCTGCAACCACTTGTTATCGACCTTTGGCAAGTTCCTTGGCTTCTGCTTAAGGTCGATAACAAATGGACGCAGGTAGGAATCCAGCAGAAATGTAGTCAAGAAGCCAAAGGTCAGTAACAAGTGTTTGCAGGTTGGACTCAAGCAGAAGCGTACCCAAATTTTCCACTTCTTATTAAGCGATTAAACAGTACTGACTGGCATATTCAAGGCTTTGGATATCTTTTTATATCCTTTTTCCATCTTTGTAAAGTTTCATTAGCTTGTTACGCAGGTCTTTTGACTGTTCTTTTCTGCTCCCCATGGCTCAGTGTCTAGCCTGCTTAGTGATCCATGTGAGAGCTAACAAACTCATTGACTATTTATACACTGACACTAATTGTGATTTAAAAAGCCACAAATGTGGGAAATTAACCTTTAATTGCTATTTTAACCTGTGTGTGCCACCTTCTGTGTCTGTACCAACGCCAAACATTCAAGGGTATGTAAACTTTTTATCAGGGCCATTTGGGTGATTTCTATTATCATTATGGTTTTAAAAGGAGCCAAAAAACTATGTGATAATAAATGGCTTCATGTGATTGCTATCCTTGAATAAAAGACAGTTTTTTGGTATGGTGTGTATGTGTATATATATATATATATATATATATATATATATATATATATATATATACTGTATGTGTAATATATGGTGTAGTCTTTTTAGCATCAAGGTGTTGTTGTAGCCTTGCCATTATCGTTTCTTCTGGAATTCGGTGACCCGAGTAATCTATAGAATGCCCCTCTGGAACATTAGGGACATGATTTCCTTCCAGAGACGAATGTCCTGTGTGTGGTCTTATTCTGATGTAGGCACCCCAGACGACGCTATTTGGGTAAATTCTGTGTACAGAGCACACTGCATATTTCATCAGCTCACGGAGAATTACCGCTGACTGCGGTCTCCTCTGATACCTGACCTTAAAGGACGTTCCAAGGTCACATGATGATCATGAAGAGCCTCGGCTGACTGCAGAACAGGCAGGGTGACCTGTCATTGTGGAGGGAGCTGCCATGTTGCACAGGTGGGGGGATGTTACACATCTTTTGCTTTCATCGATTACAGTGCAAGTCAAGGCAAAAAAAAAAAGTGTTTGTACACCTCTGTAATACATGCTCTTTCTCCATGTTTGCAAGTGCATAAAAATAAATGGTGATGTGCCAAAAATATTGGGTGCTCCTAAATTCCTCTGTGACATGACAACATGGCTCTGAATGCCTAAACATGTGGTGTCAGCCCTGCCTACTACCTACTTCTTAACCATGTGGTGTCAGCCCTGCCTACTACCTACTTCTTAAACATGTGGTGTCAGCCCTGCCTACTACCTACTTCTTAAACATGTGGTGTCAGCCCTGCCTACTACCTAATTCTTAAACATGTGGTGTCAGCCCTGCCTACTACCTAATTCCTAAACATGTGGTGTCAGCCCTGCCTACTAACTAATTCTTAAACAGGTGGTGTCAGCCCTGCCTACTACCTAATTCCTAAACATGTGGTGTCAGCCCTGCCTACTACCTACTTCTTAAACATGTGGTGTCAGCCCTGCCTACTACCTAATTCCTAAACAGGTGGTGCCAGCCCTGCCTACTACCTAATTCTTAAAAATGTTGTGTCAGCCCTGCCTACTACCTAATTCCTAAACATGTGGTGTCAGCCCTGCCTACTACCTAATTCCTAAACATGTGCTGCCAGCCCTGCCTACTACCTACTTCTTAAACGTGTGGTGTCAGCCCTGCTTTCTACCTAATTCCTAAACATGTGGTGTCAGCCCTGCCTACTACCTACTTCTTAAACATGTGGTGTCAGCCCTGCCTACTACCTAATTCTTAAACATGTGGTGTCAGCCCTGCCTACTACCAAATTCCTAAACATGTGGTGTCAGCCCTGCCTACTACCTAATTCTTAAACATGTGGTGTCAGCCCTGCCTACTACCTAATTCCTAAAAATGTGGTGTCAGCCCTGCCTACTACCTAATTCTTAAACATGTGGTGTCAGCCCTGCCTACTTTGTTTCTGATGGATTACAAGGAACACAGACCTCTCCTCATCTTTTCCCCCTTCCTCATCTCCATAACCCCTTCCCACTTATCTCCTTCTGCCACCTTATTCCCATAACCCCTCCTCCTTTCACATAACATGTTGCAACCAGATTCCCACTTAGAAGCACTGCGAAAGGACTGCTGAATGTGTAAACTCCCCCGGTAACCGCTAGGAGCAGCGTTTAAATTGGATCCCGGGCCATTCATAAAGTACAGCATCTTTTTTTTTTTTTTTAATTGCATTTGGAAAAACCGCTGTGCAAATACCGTGTCACATAAAATATTGCAACATCCACTAATTTGTTCTCTAGGGCCTCTGCTTTAAAAAAAAATATATAGAATGTTTGGGGGTTCTAACAAATTTTGTTTGCATGTAACAATCAGTATTTTTTGCTAGAAGAGTGTAAATAAAAAAGGCTTGGAGCTGGATATATAGATAAAATTATTTAATTTTATATTAATATAAATAATCATAAAAAATATAAATATATATATATATAGTGTATATATATATATATATATATATTTATACACACACCTTGTATGACCCCTTATGTTGATAATTGCAATCAACTGGGATTAGGATAACATTTTAGGGCAAACAGTAAAAATAAAACCTCTACATGTTACATGTAAACAAAAGTGAAAAAAAGGCATGGAGCTGAAGTTGATTTATATATAATATTAATATTATTATTATCTTTATTAAAAATTATAAACTATTATAATTTACTATACACACACACCTTGTATGACCCCTTATGTTGATAATTGCAATCAATTGGGATTAGAACATTTTAGGGCAATAAATGATACAGTCATGGTAAAATAAAAACCAAACCTCCCAACTGTCCCTGATTTCGAGGGACTGTCCCTGATTTGGAACAATGTCCCTCTGTCCCTCATTCCTTCTCATTTGTCCCTCATTTTGGTCTGATCTATATAGTTGTATATAAAATGCACTTTTTATCTTTCAAAAAGTGTTTCCCAGCGCTAAACCTTTCATCTGATTTCTAAATTGCTGCATTTGTACATTTTGAAAAGCCAGTATAAAGGAATAATAGTGGTAAAAAAAAAGCCCTAGTGGATTTAATCAACCTTTTTTTTTTTTTGGTTCATTCTCCTTTAAGGGGGTGTGGCAGGGGGTGTGTTCTATGCCTGCATACATTTGTTAGTAGGTGTCCCTCATTCCCATTTTATCATTTTATCTTTCAAAAAGTGTTTCCCCAGAGCTAAACCTTCCATCTAATTTATAAATTGCTGCATTTGTACATTTTGAAAAGCCAATATAAAGGAATAGTAGTGGTAAAAAAAAGCCCTTGTGGATTTAATTAACCATTTTTTTTGGTTAATTCTCCTTTAAGGGGGCGTGTCCTATGCCTACATACATTTGTTAGTTAGGTGTCCCTCATTCCCATCTCAAAATGTTGGCAGGTGTGTAAAAACATGTGGTGTCAGCCCTGCCTACTACCCAATTCCTAAACATGTAGTGCCAGCCCTGCCTACTACCTAATTCCTAAACATGTAGTGCCAGCCCTGCCTACTACCTAATTCCTAAACATGTGGTGTCAGCCCTGCCTACTACCTAATTCCTAAACATGTGGTGTCAGCCCTGCCTACTACCTAATTCCTAAACATGTTGTGCCAGCCCTGCCTACTACCTAATTCCTAAACATGTGGTGCCAGCCCTGCCTACTACCTAATTCCTAAACATGTGGTGTCAGCCCTGCCTACTACCTAATTCCTAAACATGTGGTGTCAGCCCTGCCTACTACCTAATTCCTAAACATGTGGTGTCAGCCCTGCCTACTATACTTCTGATGGATTACAAGGAACACAGACCTCTCCTCATCTTTTCCCCCTTCCTCGTCTCCATAACCCCTTCCCACTTATCTCCTTCTGCCACCTTATTTCCATAACCCCTCCTCCTTTCACGTAACATGTTGCAACTGGATTCAGCAGTCCTTTCGCAGTGCTTCTAGGTGGGAATGTGTAACCTCCCCCTCCCCCTCCCCCCCAGTAACCACTAGGAGCAGCGTTTAAATTCTAGGCACACTGTAATTTTCCCAAGCGTGGATCTGGGGCCATTCATAAAGTACGGCATTTATTGCGTTTCCGTGAGTGGAGACGCCGGCTGCACAATGCCTGGATGACAATGGGAAGCCAATGAGCAGATGGGTTTTGCCCTGGGGGGGGGGGGGGGGTGTGTGGAATAGACATTTCCAAGCATTTGGCAGCAGGCTGAGCACCCCATTAGCACCAATCAGAGCGCTGTTCTATCAATTGTGTTCTATTTATAGAGCCGATACATTGTATCAATCCAGAATAATAATGTTACTCTGTGACCTTGCTGCTTCCTTGTTTGGGGTGACTCCTGGAAGTCATGTAATGATCCTTCCTTCAGTCTGTGGGATCATCAGCCCACCTTTCTTGGCAGTAACCTTCACAGCTAAGTTTAGAATCCCCCAGCAGGCTTTACACCATACAAAAAATAGAAAAAGAATTCAATTTACAGCCAAGCAGGCAGGCAGGACTGGATGAGCAATGCTTGGTGCTCTGTAACCATGCAGCATCTGCACAACCATGGCAACCGGAGGAAAGGAGAGAATATTTAGGGAATACAAGCCTTACCTAGCGCAGACTCTTTAATATTACTCTGCTCAGTGGATGAGGCTCACAAACCGGCAAAAAACGAGGAACGCCAGTTCAATAGGCCAATCTTTTTTTTTTTTTCCCCGCATTCTGCAGTCAGGTTAGAATGATAAAGTTGCCAAAAAAAAAAAAAGTAGATGAATCAAAAGGATTTTTTTCTGGAGAGTACTCCTGACATGACCATCCCACTGCTAAGTCACTGCTGCAGACACACAAAATTCCATTTGGGTTGATGTAGAGATGGAGGAGGAGGGGGGGGGGGGGGGGGGACAGGAGTGCCACCTTGTGGTCGTTTCTGATTTTGCAATAGCTAAGAAATTAAAGCCCAACTCCAGGGATGTCTGAAAATGCAGCCTCAATGCAAAGGTTAACTCATCGTTTAGGTGTACAGGGCATGGAAAAAAAGTAGATTTACTTACCTGATCCTCTCCTCCTCTATGCTGCTAGGCTGGTTCCTGCTG
This sequence comes from Lithobates clamitans, assembly GCA_037952925.1. Lineage (NCBI taxonomy): Eukaryota > Metazoa > Chordata > Amphibia > Anura > Ranidae > Lithobates > Lithobates clamitans. The sequence continues at coordinate 1,624,624 of JBBGZY010001798.1, forward strand.
CATCTTCTCACCCCACGCTTCAGTGGTCTAAGGTCCTGATGTCATCAAGACTGACGCAGGATCCATAGCCCTGCATTGGATGTGAGGACACTGGCAGACAGCATTCCCCAGTGCTCTTTAGAGAGGCTGAGGATCAGGAAGTAAGAATGGATTTACTCCCCTCTAGGCCTAAATGGGCAGATAGTTGTTGCAAAGATTTAGCTGGCTAGTGTTCTGTGAGCATAGAGTGTATTATCTTAGTCATATGCTGTGTTGAGTTTGCTCCAGAAGGATATGGATATGCTAGAAAAGCATTCTGTGTTAAAGAGGAACTTCGCCCCCTATGTGCTCATTTCTGCTTCAATTGCATGTTCTTCCTCCTTCAGACATAGGTTCTTCCTCCCCTAGCCACAGGGCCTTTCTCCAATAGCCTCAATATCTTCCACCTCCAGCCACAGGTCCTTCCTCCTCCAGCTGCAGGGCCTTCCTCCACTAGTCACAAGTTCTTAAATCTCCAGCCACAGGTTCTTCCCCCTCCAGCCACGGGTCCTTTCCTCTCCAGCTTCAGGGCCTTCCACCTCCAGCCACAGGTTATTCCACCTCCAGCCACAGGTTCTTCAAACACCAGTCACAGGTTCTTCTCCCTCAAGCAACAGGTTCTTCCCCCTAAAGCCACAGATTCTTCCCACTCTTCCCCCTCCAGCTACAGGTCCTTCCCCTTCCAGCTACAAGTCCTTCCCCTTCCAGCCACAGGTCCTTCCTTCTCCAGCCACAGGTCCTTCCTTCTCCAGCCACAGGTCCTTCCTTCTCCAGCCACAGGTCCTTCCTCCTTTAGCCACAGGTCCTTCCTCCTTTAGCCACAGGTCCTTCCTCCTTTAGCCACAGGTCCTTCCTCCTTTAGCCACAGGTCCTTCCTCCTTTAGCCACAGGTCCTTCCTCCTTTAGCCACAGGTCCTTCCTCCTTTAGCCACAGGTCCTACCTCCTTTAGCCACAGGTCCTTCGTCCTTCAGCCACAGGTTTTTCCTCCACCACCCACAGGTCCTTCCTTCCTCCAGCCACAGGTTCTTGCTCCTCCAGCTACAGGTCCTTCCTCCTCCAGCCACAAATCCTTCCTCCTACAGCCAGAGGTCCTTCCTCCTCCAGCCACAGGTCCTTCCTTCTCCAGCTACAGTTTCTTTCTCCTCCAGCTACAGGTCCTTTCTTCTCCAGCTGCAGGGCCTTCCTCCACTATCCACAAGTTTTTCCACCTCCAGTCACAGGTCCTATCTCCTCTAGCCACAAGTATTTCCTCCTCCAGCCACAGGTCTTTTCTCCTCCAGCTGCAGGGCCTTCTTCCACTAGCCACAAATTCTTCCACCTCCAGCCACAGGACCTTCCCTCTTCAGCCACAGGTCCTTTTTTCTTCAACCACAGGTTTTCCTCCTCCAGCTGCAGGTTCTTTCTCCAGCCACAGGTCTTTTCTCCAGCCACAGGTCCTTTATCCAGCCACAGGTCCTTTCTCCTCTAGCCACAAGTCTTTCCTCCTCCAGCCACAGGTTCCTGCTCCTCCAGCTGTAGGGCCTTCCTCCTGCAGCCACAGATCTTTTCTCCTCCACCTCCAGCCACAGGACCTTCCCTCTTAAGCCACAGATCCTTTTTTCTTCAACCACAGGTTTTTCTCCTCCAACTGCAGGTTCTTTCTTCAGCTATAGGTCTTTCTCCTTCAGCCACAGGTCCTTTCTCCTCCAGCTGCAGGGCCTTCCACTTCCAGTCACATGTTCTTCCCCCTTCAGCCACAGGTCATTCCTTCTCCAGCCACAGGTTCATTCTCCTCCATACACAGGTCTTTCCTCCTCCAGCCACTGCTCCTTTCTCCTTCAGCGACAGGTTCTTCCTCCTCCAGCCACAATGACAACAATGATGGGGCACAAATCCTTCCAATGACACCAAAGATGGGGCACAATTCCTACCAATGACACCAAAGCTGGGGCACAATTCCTCCCAAAGACACCAAAGATCGGGCACAATTCCTACAACTGACACCAAAGATGGGGCACTGTTTTTTTCCCACTGACGTTGGCACCTTTTCTGCTCTCAATGGCCACAGTCCGGCCCCCCTAAATTTTGGACTGGCTCTTTGTTCAGAAAATTTGGAGACCCCTGCTATAGACTGTCCAGTGATGGGGGTCACTGAAGATTGTGCAGTTTAATGACATCAAGAAAAGGCGATCATTTGGCGCCGGCACAGAGTGTGGTGCTCTGGATTACCAGTTATGAAAAAGCACCAAGCTGAGAAGTGAGACAATCGATGTTCTGATTTATTTAAAGTACCGCAAGCTATTATTGTCTATACGAGTAAAGTTTTTTATGCTTTTATAAGTAACCTATTCCACACACAGTAGATCTAATAAGGTATAGCACCATGCAATACGTGGGTGCTTTATAAACAAAGAACAGCCTGATAATTATCTCTAACAGGAAGACGTCCTGATTCCTGAAGGTGAAATGTGTGAAGCAATGCATGTAATTGTTCTGCAGCAGTTGCTTGGTGACATTGCAGATGTACTGTCATTTACAGAGGAGGAGGACAAAGATTTAAGTCATGACACAGGGAGCTTAATTCCATAATACTCATTTTGCTCAAGACGCTTCGCCAGCTGGCGAACAAAGTTTTGCAGCGTTTTTCATCTTGAATTTTTGTTTTAGTTTTAAATTTCCTATAAAATGTATTTTGTTAAAACACTGCAAACATCAAAACTTTAGATAAAATTCCCTTTTTTTAATTGTTTTTATTACTGGGACAGCTAAGCAGCATGACAGCATTATAAAGCTGAACTCCTGCCAAAAATGTTTAAAGTGTAACTCCAACAATTATATGTTTGCAAACATTGGGCCAGCTTGGCACGATGTAAGAATCTCCACTCACTGGTCACTTTATTAGGTACACCTTGCTAGTACCGGGTTGGACCTACTTTGCCTTTAGAACTGCCTTCATTACACAGTAGGTGAGGCTGAAAAAAGACACAAGTCCATCAAATCCAACCTATGTGTGTGATTATATGTCATTATTACTTTGTATATTCCTGTATTTTGCGGTTGTTCAGGTGCTTATCTAATAGTTTTTTGAAATTATCGATTCTCCCCGCTGAGAACACCGCCTGTGGAAGGGAATTCCACATCCTTGCCGCTCTTATAGTAAAGAACCTCCTACGCAGTTTAAGGTTAAACTTCTTTAATTCTAATTTTAATGAGTGGCCACGTGTCTTGTTAAACTCCCTTCCACAAAAAAGTTTTCTCCCTATTGTGGGGTCACCAGTACGGTACTTATAAATTGAAATCATATCCCCTCTCAAGCGCCTCTTCTCTAGAGAGAATAAGTTCAGTGATCGCAACCTTTCCTCATAACTAATATCCTCCAGACCCTTTATTCGCTTTGTTGCCCTTCTTTGTACTCCCTCCATTTCCAGTATATCCTTCCTGAGGACTGGTGCCCAGAACTGGACAGCATACTCCAGGTGCGGCCGGACCAGAGTCTTGTAGAGTGGGAGAATTATCACTTTATCTCTGGAGTTAATCTCTTTTCTAATGCATGCCAATATTCTGTTTGCTTTGTTAGCAGAAGCTTGGCATTGCATGCCATTGCTGAGCCTATCATCTACTAGGACCTCCAGGTCCTTTTCCATCCTAGATTCCCCCAGAGGTTCTCCCCCCAGTGTATAGATTACATTCATATTTTTGCCACCCAAATGCATTATTTTACATTTTTCTACATTGAACCTCATTTGCCATGTAGTTGCCCACCCCATTAATTTGTTGAGATCTTCTTGCAAGGTTTCCACGTCCTGCGGAGAAGTTATTGCCCTGCTTAGCTTAGTATCGTCCGCAAATACAGAGATTGAACTGTTTATCCCATCCTCCAGGTCGTTTATGAACAAAATAAATAGGATTGGTCCCGGCACAGAACCCTGGGGAACCCCACTACCCACCCCTGACCATTCTGAGTACTCCCCATATATCACCACCCTCTGAACACGCCCTTGTAGCCAGTTTTCAATCCATATACTCACCCTATGGTCCATGCCAACGGACCTTATTTTGTACAGTAAACGTTTATGGGGAACTGTGTCAAATGCTTTTGCAAAATCCAGATACACCACGTCTACGGGCCTTCCTTTATCTAGATGGCAGCTCACCTCCTCATAGAAGGTTAATAGATTGGTTTGGAAAGAACGATTCTTCGTGAATCCATGCTGATTACTGCTAATGATGCCATTTTCAGTACTAAAATCTTGTATATAGTCCCTTATAATCCCCTCCAAGAGTTTACATACTATTGATGTTAGGCTAACTGGTCTGTAATTCCCAGGGATGCATTTTGGGCCCTTTTTAAATATTGGTGCTACATTGGCTTTTCTCCAATCCGCTGGTACCATTCCAGTCAGTAGACTGTCAGTAAAAATTATGAACAATGGTCTGGCAATTACTTGACTGAGTAACCTAAGTACCCTCGGATGCAAGCCATCTGGTCCCGGTGATTTATTAATGTTAAGTTTCCCAAGTCTAATTTTAATTCTGTCCTCTGTTAACCATGGAGGTGCTTCCTGTGATGTGTCATGAGGATAAACACCGCAGTTTTGGTTACTGAAGCCCCCCGATTCCCTCGTGAAGACTGAGGAGAAGAATAAATTCAACACCTTCGCCATCTCTCTATCCTTGGTAATCAGATGTCCTTCCTCATTCTTTATGGGGCCAATATGGTCTGTCCTCCCTTTTTTACCGTTTACATACTTAAAGAATTTCTTGGGATTTTTTTTTGCTCTCCTCCGCTATGTGTCTTTCATGTTCTATCTTACCCGCCCTAACTGCACCCTTACATTTTTTGTTGCATTCTTTATAAAGTTTGAATGCTGATGATGATCCCTCAGCCTTGTATTTTTTGAAGGCCTTCTCTTTTGCTTTTATATGCATTTTTACATTGGCGTTAAGCCATCCAGGACTTTTGTTCGCTCTTTTAAATGTATTACCCAATGGGATGCATTGGCTAATGCCCTTATTTAATATGCTTTTAAAGCAAACCCATCACTCCTCCGTGTTCTTTGTTTCTAATATTTTATCCCAATTTATATCTTCTAGCAAGGTTCGTAGTTTAGGGAAGTTTGCTCTTTTGAAATTCTGTGTCTTTGTATTTCCCTTATGTTTTCTGTGTAATTTATACTGAAGCCAATGGACCTGTGATCGCTGTTTCCTAAATTGCCCCGTATTTCCACATTCTTGATCAGGTCTGTATCATTGGTAATCAGTAGATCTAGTAACGTTTCATTTCTAGTTGGTGTGTCTACCATCTGACCCATGAAATTGTCTTGCAAGACATTTAGGAACTGGTGAGTCTTATGCCCCGTACACACGGTCGGACATTGATCGGACATTCCGTCAACAAAATCCATTGATTTTTTCCGACGGATGTTGGCTCAAACTTGTCTTGCATACACACGGTCACACAAAGTTGTCGGAAAATCCGATCATTCTGAACGCGGTGACATAAAACACGTACGTCGGGACTATAAACGGGGCAGTAGCCAATAGCTTTCATCTCTTTTATTTATTCTGAGCATGCGTGGCACTTTGTGCGTCGGATTTGTGTACACACGATCGGAAATTCCGACAACGGATTTTGTTGTCGAAAAATTTTATAGCCTGCTCTCAAACATTGTGTGTCAGAAAATCCGATGGAAAATGTGTGATGGAGCCTACACACGATCGGAATTTCCGACAACAAGGTCCTATCGCACATTTTCCGTCGGAAAATCCGACCGTGTGTACGGGGCATTAGTCTGGGCAGAGGGAACCACGCATTCGTCTATGTCTGGATAATTAAAATCCCCCATTATGATAACACTTTCCATCCTTGCTGCTAATCCAAATTGTGATGTTGTGGAGGAATTGTACCTGGAGTACTGAGTGATACACATTGGTGGATTTATTGATAATTCAAGATTGCACATAGAGGTACAAACGATTGTTTCATGTTCAGCCCTGGAAAATTTGGTTGCTGAATGACCAGGCCTTTTTTTTTAAATTCGGCACTGCGACGCTTTAACTGACAATTGTGCGGTTGTGTGACGTTGCACCCAAAAAAATTTACATCCTTTTTTTCCCACAAACAGAGCTTTCTTTTGGTGGTATTTGATAATCTCTGCGGTTTTTAATTTTTGCGCTATAAACAAAAAAAGAGTGCCAATTTTGAAAAAACACAATATTTTGTGCTTTTTGCTATAATAAATATCCCCATTTTTTTTTTCTTAAGCAATTTTTTTTCTCAGTTTAGGCCGATATGTATTCTTCTACATATTTTTCATTAAAAAATCGCAATAAGTGTATAGTGATTGGTTTGCGCAAAAGTTATAGCATCTACAAAATAGGGGATAGATTTATAGCATTTTTATTATTATTTTTTTTTACTAGTAATGGTGGCGATCTGTGATTTTTATTAGGACTGCGACATTATGGCGGACACATCGGACACTTTGACACATTTTTGGGACCATTCTCAGTGCTAAAAAAATGCACAAAAATGTCACTGGCAGGGAAGGGGTTAACACTAGGGGGTGATCAAGGGGTTAATTGTGTTCCCTATGTGTGTTCTAAGTGAAGGGGGAGGGGACTGACTAGAGGAAATGACAGATCGTGATTCCTAGCTATTAGGAAATCACGATCTATCTCTTCTCACAGAACAGAACAGGGATTTGTGTGTTTACACACACACACACGTTCCTGTTCTGCCTCTCCTGCCCGTGATCGCTCGTGGTCGGTGGTCATCGCGACTGTCCGCAACGAGCATCGGCAACCCCGCAATGCAGCGGCGTGCGCGCCTGCTATCCCGCTCAGAGGAGCCGACTTATAGCTACGACGGCTCGCAGGATCGTGCCGACCTGCCGCCGTATAATGACGGCGGCTGGTCGGCGAGCGGTTAAATGACTCAATTTACAAATTACATTATTTATACTTTGGTATTATGGACTATTATGATTTGTTTTAAAACCGCAGAAATAAGATTCTTTCCCTGCTCTATACAGTGTGATATTTTTGTACAGCTGTATCCAGGACAACGGTCAGTTTATCTTACATTATTTAGAGGGTGGAGCGTGAAGAAACTATAGACTAAAGAAGAAAAACAAAGATAAAAATAAATTTATTAAAGAACAACTCCGGGCATGCTGGATCCCTGAATCAGCAGGAGGAAGGTGTCATAATGTGCATTTTACTGTAGGTCTATGCCCATCAGAACTTTGAGAGCTGCCATGCTAGCACACGTTGTAAGGTCTGTTCTAGAAGTCTAATGGTGGCCATATATCTGTATCTGTGATCGGTCTAGGTACCAGAAATCCTCAATGAGTAATTCATCATCAGTTGTATTGACAATATTGTTCCAAGCTTTGTGATCGGCTGAAAATAGTGATCGAAAATATAATTTATCAGTTATAAATCTCAAGGACCTCATCTGATCCCTCAGTTCTCTGGGCTCCCTGAGCAGAGAGCTGGTGACTGTCAGTCACCGCTCTCTGCTCTGTCCCCCCCCCCCGATCACTGGAGTGCTGGGCTGTTGAGGGGGCTAGAACGGCTGGCTCAGACTCTCAGCGGCTCGCTGAGAGGCTGAGCCGGGTGGCGGTTCAGGCATGTGGGCAGATCTTGACCATTTGGTTGCGATCTTTCCCAAGCCTGGACCGGCTCTGTGACTTCAGCCCGCTGTCTGCTGAAAACGGGTCACAGAAGTGCAGAACCAACTGCAGTCCTGTGATTCATAGGAGAAGTACAGTCAAACGAGGTTTGGACATTCTTCTCCATTAAAAAATGTCTTATGCCGCGTACACACGGAGGACTTTTCGACCGGACTGGTCCAACGGACTTTCGACGGACGTTTGAACGAATGGACTTGCCTACACACGATCACAGCAAAGTCCAACGGATTCGTACGTGATGACGTACGACCAGACTAAAATATGGAAGTTGATAGCCGGTAGCAAATAGCTGCCCTAGCGTCGGTTTTTGTCCGTCGGACTAGCATACAGACAAGCGGATTTTTCGACCGGACTCGAGTCCATCGGACAAATTTGAAACATGTTTCAAATCTAAAGTCCATCAGATTTTTGACTGAAAAAGTCAGCTGCAGGTTCGATGGAGCCCACACACGGCCGATTGTCCGCCAGGTTCGGTCCATCGGACCAGTCTGGTCGAAAAGTCCGCCCGTGTGTACACGGCATTAGTTCAGCCATTCTAAACCACTGTTTCATGGAACCCCAGGGTTCCTCCAGAGATTGCTAGGGGCTAGGGGTTTCTTGAGCTAGGGCTGACTGACCTCCCATTTGATGGTTTCTGCATAGCTTCAGGGACAATACCACTTGCCAAAGTCAGCAAATGAAGGAGCACCCTCCAGAGATTGCTAGGGCCAAGCCTGTGTTTAACCTGGGTTGGGTGAGTGATCCAGGGAGGGCTGGTATGACTCATTAGGCAGCATCTCTGGTGCGTCCTCCTACTTCTGTAACTTGCTGGAAACTTCCAGAAGAACGAGAGGGAGGTTAGGAGGAGCTGCCTGGAGTATTTACCAGTGCCCTGACCAATCCCCAACAGATGTGTTGGCAGGGAGCAGGCCCCCTCAAATACTCAGGGTCAGCCCAGCTGGGCAGGAGAGTACGGGTGGAAGTTGGAGATTGAGGGTAATCCCTTAGTCTGGGGGGGGGGGGGGGTGTGACCCCGGGTCTGGAAGCTTGGGTGAAGGAAGGATCTTCTGAAAGCCCAAAGAGGAAAAAACCTGTGGCACAGGAGCAGGTGCGAGGACAGCAGGAGCCAGTGAGCACATCCAGGAGATCTCCAAGGAGAAGACAGCCAGGTGGGCTGGTGAGTGTTACAGTCGGGGAGGACGAAGAGGCAGCCTAAAGAGGACTTGCTGAGAACAGTCTGAGATGGAGGACTGTGGAAGATTAACTAGGAGGGCTGGAGAAGGGCACAGCTGTAGCCAGGTGGGCTTGCAGTGTCTAAAGAGGTGGTGCTGGGATCAGTAGCCACAGGACAGTTGGGCACTAGGACTTTGCTACACTACCAAAGGGACCCACGGTCCCTGCCTGTAAAGGACATTTGCTGAAATCTGACTGAGCCCTATTGTCAGATCACCTAACAGTGTGCCAGCTGGTCTTGGGAGTTTCAAGCAAGTGTTCTGCTGGAGGAAGCTGAGAAATGCATATGTAGCGCTGGTAGATTTTTAATCTACCGCTGATAGGTAAATCTTGTGGATTACTTGTTAGAGGAATTTAGATTTGCCTCTGTTCCAGCTTGGCTGAGTTGCGTGTAGTTCCACACTGTGCCGGTGGGTGTCGTTGTCACCATGGGTGGGTGTTGGAAAGGCAACGTGTTGAAGCGCATGAGTGCTCCTCTGTCCCGGAGACAACTCGGTGGAGGTGGTCCTCCGAGTTGCATTCTGGGAGAGGGTATTTATGGGACAGACGCCATGTTTAGGGGTTCGTTTTCAGCCACCTCCTAGCTGACAGGTATGCGTTAAGAGTACCACCTCATGGTCCTCCGTTCCGGAGGCCCACGTCGCTGCGGCGTGTGGGTGGGCCCAGAAGCCTGTCTGGGGCTTACCACAGCAGCAGAGGAATGGTCCTGAGCTGTCTATCCTGAGTGAAGAAGCTGGACAACCGAGGAGATCCCAGGGGAGGACCCGTCATGGAAGGATCATGCGTGGTGCTGGTCTGGAGAGGGGCCTGGTGACTCGGTTGGGGGACGTATCCTGAAGTAATCTTACTGCATAGTACTGCCGGGTTGGCTTAAAGGTTCAAGTACTGTGTCTGGCATTTGTTGCAAACCAATACATCCTGTGGCAGAGGACCATACGGGTTTTATTCCAAACAAGTCTGTGGCAGAGACTTTTGTTTGTGCAATGTACTGGCTGCTAGGCAAGTGAGAGAGGCCTATCCAGGCGGGCAACGATTGAATCCTACAAGGGGAGTGCATTCAACTACAAGTGTTCAATTCCAAAGAATGTTCTAAGGAATACTAAGGAAAGGTATTTGAGCTTCCCTGCAACTTTCCTTCTGCCTCTTTCCTGCTACTTCCTTTATTACTTGTTCATTAAAGCATTGGAAAATATACTCAAGTGTTTGGTGCTTATATCGTCCAGAGCTAAACTCAACGGGACCCTAGACCTGGTGCCGGTGAAACAGAGGTATCGAGAGTGAAGGTAACAGCCCGCTTTAAACCAGCAGCTCCACCGAGAGTTAGTGCTACACATACATAGTCTGTATACAAGAAGTAGTTCCTGGACAGTTCTACCAAAGTCAAGTGGGCATCCCATAATACCCTTTACGCCATCCATGTTCACTACCCCTAATAAATATACAATAATAAATATACAAAAAAACAAAGCTGCAAGCACTGTTTCCTGACTTAAGAGTGCTGTGGAAATTCTGTGTGCCTGGCTGTGCAGGGTGGGGGGAACCCTTGTTCATCAGACGCTCCTGTGGGGGTAGCGCTACACATATATTGGGGCATTCTCACCACTGACCACCAATGTAAGGGACATTCTTTTCACTGAACACCAATGAGGGGCATTCTTCCAACTGACCCCCAATGTAAGGAGCATTCTTCCCACTGACCCCCCAATGTAAGGAGCATTCTTCCCACTGACCACCAATGTAAGGAGCATTCTTCCCACTGATCACCAATGTAAGGAACGTTCTTCCCACTGATCACCAATGTAAGGGACATTCTTCCCACTGACCACCAATGTAAGGAGCATTCTTCCCACTGATCACCAATGTAAGGAGCATTCTTCCCACTGATCACCAATGTAAGGAACATTCTTCCCACTGACCACCAATGTAAGGAACATTCTTCCCACTGATCATCAATGTAGATGTAGCATACCTCCCAACTTTTTGAGATGGGAATGAGTGACACCCATCAGAAAAAGTATGCAGGCATAGGACACACCTCTTGCCACACCCCCTTAAAGGAGAATTGTACAAAAAAAACAAGATTGGTTAAACCCACAAGTGCTTTTTTTACCACTACTATTCCTTTATATTGGCTTTTGGAATTTACAAATGCAGCAATTTAGAAATCAGATGAAAGGTTTAGCACTGGAAAACACTTTTTGATAGATAAATAGTGCATTTTATATACAATTATATAGATCATACCAAAATGGGGGACAGATGAGGAGGAATGAGGGACAGTCCCTCGAAATCAGGGACAGTTGGGAGCTATGGATGTAGCACCCTGGTGTTTAGGCAGGGTTACTAACAAATTTAGGTCCTCTGGTATGCTGGTCGCTTTGTGTCCATTGTGGACTAAAAATGCTTTTATGACTGATTTATCTACATATTAATAAACCTCACTTGGTAATGCGCAAGGTTGGTGCGCCATCATTTCATTCTTTTACATTATTTCCATTGGGTTCCCCCCGACGATCAGCAAGTCCTGTGTGTTTTACCTGGAGCCATAGAGATCCTGGGCATCACCCTTCAGCGCAGGAGATTATTATTTTTTTTTGCAAAGCAGCACTTGCATGTTTTCTGGGTGTTGAGCGTCAGCACGGCGTCCAATACGTGACGGGGCACCATAAAATAAAATGGAACTCGAGCGCTGAACCGCTCTTTCTTCAAATTGGTCAGAGGTGAACAGGGGCCTACTGCCTCCTCCGGGCCTCGTTCACAACTGGCCACTTTTGTGCTGTGCTAAAACACGCCACCTCAGCACGTCAAAAGCACAAGTACAATATTCCCCCTTAAATGCCAGGTAACTTCCCACATCCCTGTGCTGCATATTTAAAAAGTCCTGCTTGCTTCAGTGACCTTTTTGAAAAGTGCAGCAAGAACGCACCTTCCGTTATTATTAATAAAAGTGCACCAAAAAAGCCCCAAAATATTCCAAAAAAACACCCGTTTTGCTGTGCTTTCGAAGCGCTTTTAAGGCGATTCGGAAGCCCTGCCCGTTCATTTTTACAGCGCTCCAAACACACCCTAAAGGGGCCGCTTGCAGGACTTTTTCTAACGTCCCGCAAGCGCGCCGCCCCAGTGTGATAGCACTCATGCAAATGGATGGGAGGCAGTTTTACAGGCGCTATTTCTAGCGCTAAAACGCCTGAAAAATTGCCTCAGTGTAAAAGGGTGTCTGAGTGTGAACGGGGCCTTGTGTTTATATCTAGGTGTTGGGGGGCTATCAGAGCGATGGACCTCCACAATTTCACACAAGCTTTACTTTCAGGGCTTTTCTTTGTAAGGTTTTTTTTTCTTTTTTGCATTTTTCTTTATTTTTATTTTATTACATTTTATTTTTTACATTTATTTATTTTTTTGTTTACATTTTTCTTTACAAGTTCCTATTTTTTTACATATATATGCACTGAGAGCTGCAAAGGTTAGCAGACCATGCATTTTTATGCGAAGTCTGCTCTCAAGCTTTTGCCAGCCATGGCGGCCTTCATGCTTCCTTCTGACACTTTGTTTTGCCTCAGAAGCTTCTAAAAATGCCCCTCTAATCAACCAACCAATCAGAACCCGCGTCCCTGATCAACCAGCCAATCGGAGCCCCCCTTTTCATCTGATTAACCAGCCAATAGGAGCCCTCTCCCCTGATCAACCAGCAAATCGGAGCCTTTCCATCTACGCAGCCGCAGTGTGCTAAGTCGGAGACGAGCTGTTGTAGGCGAGCCTCCCTCTCATTAGTGTGGGCGGGGCTAGAGCCGGCGTCCCCGCTGAATTTCCTTGTTGGTGTGGGCGGGCCTCTGGATGGTATTCTCTGATTGGTGTGGGCGGGGCTGTAGTGGGTGTTCCTGGTCCGTACGACGTGGGGTAGTAGTCAGTCCGCGGTGTGAATACACGGAGGAGGCCGTCCAGACTGTCAGGTACCCGGGCTGTGTGCGGACGGTATAGGACTACATCTCCCAGCAGGCATCGTGGGTCCACATACACTCGTGGGGCATGCTGGGAGCAGTGTGGGCGGGGATATCTCCTCTGTACTGCTGATGAGCTCCAATTGCAGGAGGAGTCAGCTCCTCCCCCCTCCATCAGAGCATACTGCTTTTATGGAAGAGCCCACTGTCTGTGCTGGACCAGCTCCTCCCCCATTTGCATACATAGCCCTGTGTGTGCTGGCCCAGCTCCTCCTTTTTTTTGTCATAACCCTGTCCTTTTCTGGGAATGTCTGTGCTGGCCCAGCTCCTCCCTCCTTTCGTGTAATAGCCCTCTGCTCCCCTGGGCATACCTAATTACTGTCTGTGCTGGCCCAGCTCCTCTGTCCTTCCACATGCTAGCCCCCACCGGCTCAGGGAGTGTTTGATGTCTGTGCTGGCCCAGCTCCTCTCTTCTTCTATGTCATAACCCTGTCCTGTAAGGGGAATGTCTGTGCTGGCCCAGCTTCTCCGTCCTTCCACTTCCTAGCCCCCACCCCTCCTCCTCCTCAGGGAGTGTCCAATTACTGTCTGTGCTGGCCCAGCTCCTCCTGACTATTCTAAATGTCAATAATTATTTGCTAGACACGCCCCCCTTTCCTGTGTGGGGGCGTGGCCATAGGCTGTTCAGGCACTACATTGTGAGGAGGGTGCATGTTAGGAAAGAAAAAGTAAAAGGTTTTCTGTCCTCCTATGGAGTATCAATAAAGTTAGGTGAAATAAAAAAAAAAATTGAAAGTTGAATAAAATCCTGAAATCTCTCTAAATAAATGGCAACGCCCACCATTTTATTCTCTAGTGTCTGCATAAAAAAAAAAAATATATATATATATATATATATATATATATATATATATATATATATATTTTATGCAGACACTAGAGAATAAAATGGTGGGCGTTGCAACTTTTTTTTTCTATAGGTGCTATTGACATGAAATTTTCCCCACATGTCGGTAATAGGTTTTTTTTTTGTTGTTGTTTGTTTTAATTCAGTATTTACGTAACTTCATTTAGTTAAATTCGTTTTTCGTTTATTCGAATCGATTAGAATTTTCCGAATTCAAATCGTTTTCAGATCAATTTCAAATAGTTTTCGATTTGTTTTCCAATTTCCAAAGAGAATAGAATAGAAAAATAAAGGACTAAAATAGAAAAAAAAATATATAGTAATATAATAGAAAAGAATATAACGGAAAATAAAAGAAGGGAATATAATCGGGTAAAACAGGACACAATAGAATAGAAAAGAAAATAACGGAATAGGATAAAAAAAAAAAGAATAGAATAGAACCATCTTCTGAAATTTGAATAGAATAGGAGAGAAAAGAATTAAAAAAAAAAACAATAGAATAGAATATAACCACTTCCCAAAATTCAAATATAATCAATTCCAATTTGAATAGATTAAAATAGAAAAGAAAATAACAGAATAGTATACAAAAAACAATAGAATAGAACATAACCATCTTCCTATTCTAATCCATTCTATTCTAATTCAAATTGATTCTATTTGAATTTTGGGAAATTGTTATATTCTTTCCATTCTATTTTTTTTAAATTCTATTCTTTTTCTATTTTCTTTTCTATTCTTTTCTCTTCAAATTAGAATGTATTCTATTTGAAATTCAAGTTTCGGAAGATGGTTTTATTATTTTATTCTATTCTGTTCTTTCATTTTCTATTCTATATTCTTCTGTTTTTTACTCTCTATTATATTCAATTATTTCATTCTATTTTTTTCTATTCTTTAACTTTTCTTTTCTTTTTTTTATTTTGTTCTCGTTGGAAATTGGAAAACTATTCAAATTCGGAAACTATACACGAAATTGATTTTGAATTATAATTTCGTCCTAATTCTTTTTTTCGTTATTTCGGATTCGGTTAAATTTGGTTCTATTGTAATTTGGATACATCCAAATTTCCGAAAACGAATTTCAATTGGGAACAAAACGAACTGCACACGTCTAGTGGGTAACGACCCATGCAATCCATACATCCAAAGACACCAAAACAAACGTGTTCAGAAATGAAGTTCTGTGTAATAAAATGGAAGGACACAGGGAAAAAGTATTGAACACGCAAACTAAAATTTATTTAATACTTTGTACAAAATCCTTTGTTGGTAATGATAGTTTAAAGACACCTCCTGTATGGAGACACTAGTCCCATGCACTGCTCAGGTGTGATTTTGGCCCGTTCTTCCATACAGTCTTCAAATCTTAAAGGTCCTGTGGGCCTCTTCTATGAACTCTGATCTTTAGTCCTTTCTATAGATTTTCTATTGGATTCAAGTCAGGTGATTGGCTGGGCCATCCTAGCAGCTTTATTTTCTTTGAAACCAATGGAGAGTTTCCTTGGCTTTGTGTTTTGGGATCATTGTCCTTCTGAAATGTCCTTCCTTCGTTTCATCTCCATCATCCTGGTAGATGGCCGCAGATGTTTACCAAGAATGTCTTGGTCCATTTTTCCATCCAACCCTCCTTCAATGATATGAAGTTTGCCAGTACCACCCATCAACACCATAATGTTCCCACCTCCAAACCTCACTGTTGGTATTGGGGGTGTTTTTTGGGGTGATGTGCCATGTGACCTCTAAACATGGTGTGTGATATGGCATTCAAAGAGTTCAATTTTGGTCTCATCTAACCAGACTATATTCTCCGAGTATTTCACAGGCTTGTCTAAATGTTGTGCCGCAAACTTTAAATGAGCTTCAACATGCTTTTATTTCAACAATGGAGTGTTGCGTGGTGAGCGTACATACAGGCCATGGCGAGTGAGTGTATTACTTATTGAAACAATTGTACAGTGGAACCTCGGATTGCGAGTAACGCGGTTAACGAGCGTTTCGCAATACAACCACTGTATTTTTAAAAATTGTAACTCGGTTTGCGAGTGTTGTCTCACAAAACGAGCATGATTCAGGCCAAAGCGTGTGCAGTACCACGTTTGGCCTGAGGTGGGGGGGCACCGGAGCCGATCGCAGCCGATCTGTGCTGTTCGGAAATGCACGGAAAGGCCCGAGGACAACTTGGCTGACCTCGGGAACGGAGTCTTTCTAAGGTTTGCAAAGGTGTCCTCGGGCCTTTCCGGCTGTTTCCAAGGCTCTCTGGCGCCTCCCCCCCACCTCTGGCCGCATGCGGTATTGCATGCCATTGAAGTCAATGCAGAAGGAATTATTTTAGTTTCCATTGACTTCAATGGGGGAACTCGCTTTGATATGCGAGTACGTTGGATTACGAGCATACTCCTGGAACGGATTATGCTCGTAATCTGAGGTTCCACTGTACCTGCTAATTCCAGGTCTTTCTGAAGCTCTTCACAAGTGGCCCTTGGCTCTTGGACAACCCTCCTGATAATTCTTCTGATAATTCTTTTCACTCCTCTGTCAGAAATCTTATGAGGAGCACCTAGCCAAGGTCGGTTTATGGTGAAATAATGTTGTTCTGGCCCCAACAGTGCTCACTCGAACATTCAGAAGTTTAGAAATCCTTCTGTAACCAATGCCATTGTTATGTTTTGCAACAATAAGTTTGTAAAGGTCTTGAGAGAGCTCTTTGCTTTTACCCATCATGAGATGTTTCTTGCGTGGCACCTTGGTAATGAGACACTTATAGGCCATCGGTTGAGACTGAACCAGCTGATATTAATTTGCACTGATAAGGGACAGGATTGCTTTCTAATTACTGATAGATTTCAGCTGGTGTCTTTGCTTTCCATGACTTTTTACACCTTCCTTTCTTTATGCATTCAATACTTTTTTCCCTGTGTCATTCCATTTTATTACACAGAACTTCATTTCTGAACTTATTTGTTTTGGTGTCTTTGTATGTATGGATTGCATGGGTTGTTACTGACATGTGGTGAACATTTCATGTCAGTAGCACCTTTACCAATCTATTTACCTAGAAAAATGGTGACGTGTTCAATACTTATTTTATCCGCTGTATATCATTATAGTTTTATATTAGCGTGAAGCCTCAGATTCCACGTTTATTATTTACACTTCTCCTTGTTATTCTCATTCTAATCTCATTATCAGGGATCTCGGCACGATGGAGGTTGAGGCCGGCTCTGCCGCAGGGTCTAATGAAGACAAAGCCGTGAAGACTCACTTTAGGGTGACGAGGTTTATTATGGAGGCCGGTGAGTGCTATGAGAGTTCACTCCAACCCACATCCCAATCTTCTACAGCTCAAACCACTCACCCACATCATCCGTTATAAAAGTAGTTAACTATGTTCATTATTGCTTAGTTGGTCAGCAATGGAGCAATGCCTCATGGGACATGCAGTCCTAGGCAGGAGAATGAAGTGATTTAAAAGTGATTATTAAGGCAGAAGATTTTTTTACAGTGCTAAAGGGGCACTCTATAGTATAGTTTGCAGCTTGCTATAGGGGCAGGAGGAGCCAGAAGCGCTGGTGGGGGACCCAGAAGAGGAAGGTGGGGGCTGCTCTGTGCAAAACCACTGCACAGAGCAGGTAAGTATAAATGCGTTGAAAATACCTGTCAATCAGAGCTAGCGCCCCCCCCACGGATCCATCTTGCCCACCATTGATGGTACTGGAGGTAGACTGTTCTCAATGGTGGGTATAGACGGACCAGGATGTTCTTGGTGGTGGGTATGGACGGACCAGGATGTTCTCGGGGGTGGGTATGGACAGACCAGGATGTTATCGGGGGTGGGTATGGACAGACCAGGATGTTATCAGTGGTGGGTATGGACAGACGTGGAGGATATGCCGCTCACCAAGCCTTAGAACCACATCTGAGTGTCTCCACCCTCTGTGATAGATTTCAGGTGCAGACTTTGCACAAATCTATAGAAGCAAGAAAATCCTGGACTGCCGCACACTGAAGACAGACATCTTTATTGCATAATCAGTTAAAATCCAACGATAGCCATTACATGGTAACAGAGTGTAGCAAAAGCTAACGCGTTTCGCATCCGGAGATGCTTACTCATAGCTAATAGTGGGTATGGACAGACCAGGATGTTTTTGTGGTGGGTATGGACGGACCAGGATGTTCTCGGTGGTACGTATGGACAGACCAGGATGTTCTTGGTGGTGGGTATGAACGGACCAGGATGTTCTCGGTGGTGGGTATGAACGGACCAGGATGTTCTTGGTGGTGGGTATGAACGGACCAGGATGTTCTCGGAGGTGGGTATGAACGGACCAGGATGTTCTTGGTGGTGGGTATGAACGGACCAGGATGTTCTCGGTGGTGGGTATGAACGGACCAGGATGTTCTTGGTGGTGGGTATGAACGGACCAGGATGTTCTTGGTGGTGGCTATGGACAAACCAGGATGTTCTCCGTGGTGGGTATGGACAGACCAGGATGTTCTCGGTGGTGTGTATGGACAGACCAGGATGTTCTCGGTGGTGTGTATGGACAGACCAGGATGTTCTCGGTGGTGGGTATGGACAGACCAGGATGTTCTCGGTGGTGGGTATGGATGGACCAGGATGTTCTCGGTGGTGGGTATGGATGGACCAGGATATTCTCGGTGGTGGGTATGGATGGACCAGGATGTTCTTGGTGGTGTGTATGCATGGACCTGGATGTTCTCGGTGGTGGGTATGGATAGACCTGGATGTTCTCGGTGGTGGGTATGGACAGACCAGGATGTTCTCGGTGGTGGGTATGGACAGACCAGGATGTTCTCGGTGGTGGGTATGAACGGACCAGGATGTTCTCGGTGGTGGGTATGAACGGACCAGGATGTTCTCGGTGGTGGGTATGAATGGACCAGGATGTTCTTGGTGGTGGGTATGAATGGACCAGGATGTTCTTGGTGGTGGGTATGAACGGACCAGGATGTTCTCGGTGGTGGGTATGGATGGACCTGGATGTTCTCGGTGGTGGGTATGGACAGACCAGGATGTTCTCAGTGATAGGTATGGATGGCCCTGAAGGTACACTGTTCTGGGTGATTAGTATGGATGGACCTGGAAGCACACTGCTTTGGGTGCTTTAGGGGAGACTGTCCTCGGTGACAGGTATGAATGGTTGGACCTGCAGGAAGACTGTTCTTTGTGACAGGTATGTATGGAGGGAGACTGTCCTGGGTGACGGGTATTTATGAAGGGAGGCTGTCTTGGGTGACAGGTATGTATGGATGGAGCTGGAGGGAGACTGTTTCAGTGATGTGTTTTGGATGGATATGGAGGGGGATTGTTCTGGGTGACTAGTATGGATAGACTTGGAAGGAGGCAGGAGAACCATTAACCTGATCCTGGCTTCAACTTACTGTCCTGGAGCAAACATGCAAAAACGAGAGTTCAGACTTCACTGACCACCTGCTTGGGCGAAGTCTGCGGCTGTTTATTAAAGGCATTACCATCCAGGATTATAATTTCCAACCAATCTAGCAATGGCCTCTCCCGTGTTTCTACCCCCTCTCAGGCTTCCTTTGACATTTTACTGAACAAAAAGAGTTTCACAAGCGTTCTATTAAGTTTAGCTGCAACTCTGGGGGTGTCATTCTGAACACCTGATTTATTGCTGTGCCACCAGCACTGAACTTATCCATCATTTCTCCGATTGCCTGCTATGCTCTAACTACAGGCTTCAATTTGGCACCTGGATTATGAAGATTCAAGCTGAGCTGTGACAATCCTATCCGTCTTGCTTAGTTTGAACCCTTCGTTGGTTTGATGCATCCGCTGGCTTTGTAGGGGCTCAGCGTATAATGTTCGTGTTCTCTGTGCTTTGTCTCAATCTGAGAAAAGTGACAGCGACATCTTCAGGTGACTAAAGGGTACTGCAGGCCAGCACCTATAGTCTTAGCTTCTTACGTGGAACACTTGTTCTCCTAGCTGCTCCTTTCTGCAGGAAGTGACCACAACTTAAATGACTTATGTGTCATAGTGATGAGGGGGAATTTTGAATTGCAGAAAAAGAGATCGAAGGAAAATTCAAGACTTTGCAACACGGGCTAACCAGAGGCAGAAATTGTAGGTGCCACTATGGTTTTCCGTGAACCATCACCCCAGGCACATCTCCACACCAAAGGAAGTCTACAAAAGACTCAACACCATCCCCCTTAGGTATACGATTGACAGGATGGCTCCTCTGTCTTACAGAAACACTGATCCCTATCTATGCTATTTATTTATTTTTTTGCACCCAATGCATCTTACGTTGTCAAGTTGATAACATCTCCGGCAGTGGACTGTCCCTCGGCATCCTAATATCCTATGCAGGACTATGGGCTCATCATTGCTCCTAAAGCAGATCTTCACCTTCCTCCTCCAATTTTATTTTTCCCCCTTCCCTACCGTGTTATAGTCGAAAGATGACTACAAGCATGGCTCTGTTGTTTTCCGAGAGGGAGTCCATTGATGTCCTCCTGGAACCACGTCAACCTTGCGCGTCCCCTGGGGATCACAGATCGTACTAAAGGGCCAACCCTTTACCATGTGATCAGCCATGACCAATCACAGCTGATCACAATGTAAACAGAGTTGCCAGTATACAGCTCTTATTTTCTCATGGGCTGTCAGGAGAGGAGAGCCAGTAACCGGCGATCCTGACAGGGGACATGTACACATATAATCAGTCTATCAGGGCACATCAGTGAAGCAAAAAAATGTCTTATTTGCTAAATTTTATAACAGAAACTAAAAAAAAAGGTTTTTGTTTATTTTATTTTTTCAACATTTTTTTTTGTTTGTTTATTTAGCAAAAAATGAAAACCCCCATGGTGATTTAATACCACCAAAAAAGCTTTATCTGTCTCAAAAATTAAAATGGCATATGGGTACAGTGTTGCATGACCGCGCAATTGTCCTTCAAAGTGTGACAGCGCTGAAAATCGGCCTGGGCAGAAAGGGGGGTAAAAGTCCCTGGTAAGCAAGTGGTTAACCCCTGCTTATCTGGTTGCGGCTGCTGCACAGTTAAAATACTCTCCGGCCAAGCAGATCCAGCATTGTCACCCCCCCCCCGCGTGGTTCTGCACCACCATCTGCTTGCTTGACATCATCAGGAAGCTGCTGCCTCTTCTGATAATGAACCGCTAGGCCTGCCCCCCCCCCCATCTCCTTCTTTGGTGAAGGACCGTGCCTCCTGGGCTCTGCGATGTGAATATCCCAGGACACACAGGAGGCAAAGTGCACCCCATTTGCCTTGGCGAGAGATATGCATTGGGGGGCGGGCCAGAGCTTTTCTATTAAATAAAAAAAAGAAAGAAAAGGTAAATTTAACAAAAGTCCTATTTGCACAGCGAAGATCCACTTTAAGGCCTAAATTTAGTCAAACATTTTTTTTTTTAAATCAGCACAAGGGACAGTACATACTATCGGTGTCACATGGCCCTTGTGCTGATGGCTGGTTGAAATCCAAAGTTCTCTGAACCCCCCCCCCCCTACACCTCCACTTCCACAGCCATAATCTTCCGGTGTGTCAGAGGTTAATAGAGCTGAGGGACCTGTGACAGGTACTTATCAAGTGTGCTGATTGTGACCGCCCCCTCCATTTATAGGAGCCGTAATATCGTTTCCATATACTGTATAAAAATGAAAGAATTTATGAATAGAGGAGGTGGACCTTTCATTCATCTGCACTTTTTATTGATGGAGGCCATAGTACAAGAACCTTGCTACTGTGAATGAAGGGGGGGCGGAAGGGTTGGGCATAGTTGGCACTCTGGATGAATTCATATGACCGATCCCTCAGGCTCTATTACTCCGGCAATACCAGAGTATTACTGTTGCTGGGGTAGGAAGGAGTTGGAGGACTTTAGATTTCAATGAATGCAGCAGCCATCAGTTCAAGGTACACTTTGCATTATTAAGTACCGTCCCATTTGCTGATTTTTTTTTTTTTTTTTTGTAAAACCTTGTACCTAAATCAGCAGTTAACCCTTGTAGTGGGGCTTCCCCTGGACTGCAAGGGTTACCTGCTTGTTTAGGTCTAGCGGGTTGCAAAAGCAGGGGCAGCCCCTATGCGAGGGAGCAGCTTTTCAGCAGGCTTCAAGGAGTTCTAAAGCCTACTAGCAGCTTGCTTAAAGTGGCAATCAGCACTCCCATTAGGATTAATGTTCCAACATTTACAAACTGGAGCTGAATGGTACATTAACCACTTCCCGCCCGGCCTATAGCAAAATGATAGGCGGTGGTTCAGTTATCCTGACTAGGCGCCATTTGACGTCCAGTAGGATAACAAGCGTACGCCCATCGTTTTTTGCGGCGTGTCAGTCTGTCACACCGCAACTCCGATCTAGGTAAGGAGTCTCTGACGGAGGCTCTTTACCACATGATCAGCCGTCTCCAATCACGGCTGATCACGATGTAAACAGGAAGTGCCGTTGATCGGCTTTTCCTCACTCGCGTCTGACAGACATGAGTAGAGGAGAACCGATCGGCTTCTCTCCTGAAGGTGGGGTTGATTATCAGCGCAGCCTCCCCAAGGATGCCCACATAGGACCATCAGGGATGCCACCAGGACCACCAAGGATTTCCACCATTGATGACCACTAGGTATGCCACCCATGGCCAACAGGGATGCCACATAGTGCCCACAAATGATGCCAGTCAGTGCCCATCACTAATGCCTGCCAGTGCCTCCTTTACAGTGGTGCCCATTAGTGTCACCTATCAGTGCCCATCAGTGCCACCTATTAGTGCCGCCTACCAATGGCCATCAGTGCTGTATATCAGTGCCACCTTATTGGTGCCGCCTTATCAGTGCCTGTCAGTAAAGGAGAAAACTTACATATTTACAAAATGTTATAACAAATGAAGAAAAACTTTTATTTTTTTATAATTTTTTTTTATTTTGGTCTTTTTTTATTTGTTAAGCATTTGTTTGGGTACAGCGTACCACGACCGCGCAATTGTCATTTAAAAAGCGACAGCGCTAAAAGCTGAAAATTGGCCTGGGTAGGAAGGGGGGAAATGCCCGGGTATTGAAGTGCTTAAAAGCTTCAACAAAGCCCGCTGAAAGCTCTGCAAATGCTTTGTCAAAGCTTGCTGTTCACAATTCTTATACAAGCTGAAGCCCATGTGAAACAGGCTTAAGCCTGACCCATTAGGATATCTGATTCTGTACAAATCACGGATATCACAGAACTAATTATCTGTTTCATAGGTGTTAAGTTGGGAATGCAATCCATCCCAATAGCCACGGCTTGTACAATCTATCACAAGTTTTTCCATGAGAGCACGCTTGATGAGTATGACCCGTACCTCGTGGCAATGTCCGCCATTTACCTGGCTGGAAAGGTAGAGGAGCAGCACCTTCGAACACGAGACATCATCAATGTTTGTCATAGGTGAGAACTACTTTGTGTGGCGTGTTGTTTCTTTATGCGTATTCACATGCTTGATGCCAATGGACTAAGTGGATGAGGGCCATGGTCCTTTCCTTTAATTGGGGTAGTGTGAGCGGGGCGGACAATTGGCTATATTCCTATTCTCGCATTGGTTTTGTTTCAGGCAGGGAGACGGTAAAGTACAGTACTGTGCAAAATTTTTAGACAGGTGTGAAGAAATGCTGTAACCTCAGATTGCTTTCATAAATCTATATTTTAATTGTTATGCTTTTTATCAATTTACAAAATGCAAACAGAAGAAAAATCAAAATCAAATCAGTATTTGGTGTGACTGCCCGTTGGCTTCAAACCAGCATCAGTTCTTGCCCTTGCACACTTTGTACACTTGCACACAAGTCAGGGATTTTGTAGGATAAGCCCGGGTTCACACTATTGCAAATTCAATGCGGGTTTTCTCCGCATCCAATTCGCATAGTAGGAGATTGTGACCGGCTCTCTATGGAACCAGCTCACACATCTCCAGAGCGGCTCCGGTGCGAATTGCACAGGAGTCCTGTGCGTTTTCTGGTCCATTTCAGGTTCGAATTCAGCCCAAAATTCGGGCTGAAATCAGACTGGAAACTATTAATAGAAATGCACTGGACCCCCTGCTGTGACCCGGAGCGTGCTGCGGTGTGAACCCAGCCTTAGAGTCGGGTGTCTGATAAACTAGTTATACAGCGGAACCTCAGATTGCGAGTAACGCGGTTAATGAGCGTTTCTCAATACGAGAACTGTATTTTTAAAAATCAGTTTTGAGTGTTGTCTCGCAAAACAAGCAGGATTCAGGCCAAAGCGTGTGCAGTACTGCGTTTGGCCTGAAGTGGGGGGGCGCCATTCGGAAATGCACGGAAAGGCCTGAGGACAGCTCGGCTGACCTCGGGAACGGAGTCTTTCCGAGGTTTGCCGAGGTATCCTAGGGCCTTTCCGGCCGTTTCCGAGGCTCTCCGGCACCCCCCCCCCCCACCTCTGGCCACATGTGGTATTGCATGCCATTGAAATCAGTGCGGAAATAATTATTTTTGTTTCCATTGACTTCAATGAGGAAACTCGCTTTGATATGTGAGTACTTTGGATTACGAGCATTCTCCTGGAACGGATTATGCTCGTAATCCGAGGTTCCACTGTACCAAGCATGGGCTAATGATCATTAATTTCATATGTAGGTTGAAACACAGTCAATAAAGTGGTTGTAAAGCTAGTTACACCACTTGTACCTAAAGGTAAGCCTATAATAAGACTTACCTGTAGGTACTGTAAATATCTCATAAACCTGCACGGTTTAGGAGAAATTTACCATATACATTTGCGCCAACATCTTTGGCGCATGCGCACTGAAGTCAGGGCACGATCTTACCGTATCTAAGGGGCTTGTGCCAAGACCGTTGACGTCACGCAACTCCGGCCATTCACAGAGCCGAAATCGCGGCCCCGGAAGGAAGAGGGGCGCAGATGGATGCGGCCATCAGCGGGGACATCTCGGACTCCATTTGCAGGTAAGTGCAACATAATGGGCTAGTATGCAATGCAAAAAGAGGAAGTAAAACCCATCAGGGTTTACTTCCTCTTTAAAGGCTCTATTTACCATGTACACTTGCACCAACGTCATCGGCGCATGCACTGTGAATAAATGTACAAAAAGACATTCTTTTTGGTTGCTGTGAATAAATGGCCCGCTGTGCAGTTTTTTTTCACTAGCAAGTGCTATGACTAAAAATAAAACGCTACTTACCTAATCACAGTCTTCGATCAACCAACCAAAACCTCCTCCACATTCGGAAATCCCACTACAAATCAATGGGAGAACGAAGATTCGCAGTCCCAAGGGCCACGGCTACATCCGTATGGAAGAAAACCATCAGACCTTCAGGAAAAAACTCAAGACCTACCTCTTCCAACAAGCTGGACCACACAGGATGGACCAAGCGCCTTGGGGTGATTCAGTTTGCATTTGCAGCGCTATACAAGTCATTCATTCATTCAATAACGGCTCCCGCGCTCATGCCGCGACCCCGGAGGGAAGAGGGACGAAGATGGATGCGGCCATCAGCGGAAACAACGCGGGCTTCGATTGCAGGTAAGTGTGACATAATGGGATCCATACTAGCCTATTATGCTTTCACTTTGCAGGGGAAAGCAGGGGGCTTAATACTGGGTGAGGAACAGCCAAACTCTGCTACTAAGATGAGGTTTTGAGAGGAACAGTTTCATGTCACAGGTCATACACCATGGCAAGACTGAGCACAGCAACAAGACACAATGTACTTATTTTTCCTGCATCAGCAAGGTCTCTCCCAGGCAAAGACTTCAAAGCAGACTGGGGTTTCAAGATGTGCTGTTCCAGCTCTTTTGAAGAAGCACAAAGAAATAGGCAATGTTGAGGAACGTAGACGCAGTGGTCAGCCAAGGAAACCTAATGCAGCAGAGAAAAAACACATCATGCTAACTTCCCTTTGACATCGGAAGGTATCCACAACAGTGCCATCACCACAGAAGAAGTCTTCATAGAAGAATTGCGACCAGAAAGCCATACCTCCAACGTGGCAACAAGGCTAAACTATGCAGGAAAACATAGGAACTGGGGAGCAGAAAAATAGCAGCAGGTGCTCTGGACTGATGAGTCAAAATGTTAAATATTTCACTCTAGCAGGAGGCAGTTTGTTGGTGAAGGGCTGGAGAGCGGTACAATGAGTGTCTGCAGCTAACTGTGAAGCATGGTGGAGGTTCCTTGCAAGTTTTGGGCTGCATTTCTGCAAATGGAGTTGGAGATTTGATCAGGATCAATGGTGTCCTCAATGCTGAGATATACAGACTGTTATCTCAGCCAAGCAAGTCTTTAACAGGAACACAGGAGAGCGTCTCTAGAGATGCGACCATGGCGAAGGCAGTGATCATCTGGGCTGGACGGCTTAAGTAGGCAGGACTGACGAGCAGGATATCATCAACAGGTGAGTCACTGTGGAGAGATAGGAGCTGACAATTAGCCGACAGCTGAGCGGCCAGCTCAGAGAAGGAAGGGCTGAGTCCAGCCCTGACACCAACATGACAATGACCCAAAGCACACAGCAAAATTGACCATACAGCGGTTGAAGGAGAAAAAGTTGAATGTCTTTGCATGGCCTAGTCGGAGCCCAGACTTCAATCCCTTGAAAAATCTGTGGAATGACTTGAAGACTGCAGTCCACAAACGTTCACCATCAGATTTAACTGAACTTGAGCAGTTCTGCAAAGAAGAGCGTGCAAATATTGCAAAATCTAGATGTGCAAAGTTAGTAGTGACAAATCCCAACAGACTAAAGGCTGGAATTAAATCAAAAGGTGGTTCAACAAAATACTGACATATGGGGGTGATCCTTTTTCCAACTCTGTGATTCTGTTTTTGAATTCTTTTTGTATTTTTTTTTTCTGACATGTTGGTATCATATCTTTCACTTGGATGTTATAAGTTGCTCTAGTAAATACAGCTGGATAAAACAAAAACTGTTCCTGTCTTCATTTCAGGCTGCAAAACAACAAAATGTGATTATTGTAAAGGGGGGGGGGGGGATTCTTTTCTAAACCCACTGTAAATCTATCTAAATTTTGTAAAATTGTAAAGCAGTGTAGACTGAAGTGACAGTTTGATGGTCCTTTTTTTTTTTTGTGTGTGTCTTGAACAGGTATCTGAATCCGGGGAGCGATCCGCTAGAAGTAGACTCCAAGTTCTGGGAGCTCCGGGACAGCATTGTGCAGTGTGAATTGCTGGTGCTGAGGCTGCTACATTTTCGGGTCTCCTTTAACCATCCGCACAAAGTAAGTGATTGAAAACAGCATGTTATGTGCAGCGGCATAATGGAAGCATGACTTGGCAAGACTCCCGTAACGATAACACTATGACTACCCGTCATTAGGTAAATGAGTACAGAATGTTCCGAGGATACCCATGGAGTGACGTTTATCTCTGTCGTGCTTCACTCTCAGCATGGGACCCGGCATACATTGTCAGTCTTTTCTGTCTGTATAATAGAATAGACATGCATACCGAAATGTGGATGGCAAAAAAAAAAAAAATGTGGAACTTAATTGTGTATTTAACCACTTTACCTCCGGAAGATTCACCCCCCCCCCCCTCCATGTCCAGGCCATTTTTTGCTCTACGGCACTGCGTTACTTTAACTGACAATTGCGCGGTCATGCGACACTGTACCCAAATAAAACTGGGTCCTTTTTTTTTCTCCCCACAAATAGAGCTGGTACGGGTCACGGGAGTGCAGAACGAACTGACACTCCTGTGACCTACAGTACACCCAAAAGAGCTTTGGCCCTACTTCACCATTTAACTTGCACCTAAATCTTTGGTAGTGGCCCCAGTAATTATATGCAAGCTGAATTAATTTACTTAGGGCTGATTTGTAGTTTAACCACTCACCGACTGGGCCACACCCAAAAGACGGCTACAGCATGGTCAGCTTATTCTGGGTGGGCGTCCATGGACGTCCTCTCCAGAATGTTGCTCTCGCGCGCTCCCGCAAACATCCGTGACCATCACGGATCGCGGTAAATGGCCGCTTGTAGCGGCTGTTTACCACGTGATCGCTCCGTCAAATGACAGAGCGATCACTTGTAAACAAACCGGCGTCATGACATGACGCCGGTTCCTCCCTCCCCTCTCTGTACCGATCTGTACAGTGCAAGGGGAGAGGGGGAGAGATCGTTTTTAGCAGTGCTGTGGGCTGGATCTGTAGTGCCCACAGTGCTGCTCTGTGCCCATAATGTGCAATACTCTGCAGTACTCTTCAATAATGTGCAATACTCTGCAGTACTCTGCAATACTCTTCCAATACTCTGCACTACTCCGCAATACTCTGCAATACCCCGCCATACTCTGCAATACCCAGCAATACTCTGCAATACTCTGCCAATACCCTGCACTACTCTGCAATACTCTGCAATACCCCGCCATACTCTGCAATACCCAGCAATACTCTGCAATACTCTGCTAATACCCTGCACTACTCTGCAATACTCTGCCAATACCCAGCAATACCCTGCCATACTCTGCAATACCCAGCAATACTCTGCAATACTCTGCCAATACCCTGCACTACTCTGCAATACTCTGCCAATACCCTGCAATACTCTGCCAATGCCCTGCAATACCCTGCCATACTCTGCAATACCCTGCACTACTCTGCAATACTCTGCAATACTCTGCCAATACCCAGCAATACCCTGCCATACTCTGCAATACCCAGCAATACTCTGCAATACCCAGCAATACTCTGCAATACCCTGCAGTACTCTGCCAATACCCTGCAATACTCTGCCAATACCCTGCAATACTCTGCCAATACCCTGCAATACTCTGCCAATACCCAGCAATACTCTGCAATACCCCGCAATACTCTGCAATACCCTGCCATACTCTGCAATACCCAGCAATACTCTGCAATACCCCGCAATACTCTGCAATACCCTGCAATACTCTGCCAATACTCTGCCAATACCCAGCAATACCCTGCCATACTTTGCAATACCCTGCCATACTTTGCAATACCCAGCAATACTCTGCAATACCCAGCAATACTCTGCAATACTCTGCCAATACCCAGCAATACCCTGCCATACTCTGCAATACTCTGGCAATGCCCTCCAATACTCACCAATACTCTGCATACAATATCATACAATATCAATGCATTCCAAACTCCCACAATGCATTGAAAAAAATAGAACGCTGGACGCTAATTAACGCACGTGTATGAGCGTTTATCGGCGTTTGGCGTTTTTTTTTGGCGGTGAAAAACGGCACTTTGAATGCAAATTTCTGGCGTTCAGAAAAAGGCCCATAAACTCCACTGCTCATTAAAGCTAAAAAATGTCCATGTGTGCATGGACACATAGGATAATGTAGAGTGGAGTTTATGGGCTTTTAAAAAAAACGCCCAAACTCCAATAAACTTCAGTATGAGCACCAGTGTGCATGGAGCCTTATAGCGCAAAAAATAAAAAACCCAAGCGGTGATTAAATACCACCAAAAGAAAGCGCTATTTGTGTGAGAAAAAGGATAAAAATTTCATATAGGTACAGTGTTGCATGACTGAGTAATTGTCATTCAAAGTGTAAGGGCACTGAAAGCTGAAAATTGGTCTGGTTAGGAAGGGGGTTTAAGTGCCCAAGTGTCAAGTGGTTAACCACTTGCGGACCGCCCCGTGCATCCAGAAAGTATTTACAGTGCTTCACTTTTTCCACATTTTCAGCCTTATTGCAAAATGGATTCGAAGAAGTTTGTTTCAAATCTTTGCAGATTTTTAAAAATAAAAAATGAAAAAAAATTCCATGTACATAAGTATTCACAGCCTTTGTTCAGTACTTTGTTGAAGCACCTTTGGCACCAATTACAGCCTCGGGTCTTTTTGAGTATAGCAACAATAGAATGATTGGGATTATAACGGTGCCCACAATTACAAGGAATACATTTTATATAATAATACAAAGTTTATTCATAAAATAACAACAATTATTGGGTTCTATAAAAAGTCAGAGTAATTATACATATCACATTGATGGTGAATGGTGTCCAACTTTACAAGGTGGTCAATACTTGATACTTTTTAAAGTATGATGCTACAAGCTTGGCACACCTATTTTTGGGCAGTTTCTCCCGTTCTTCTTTGCAGGACCTCTCAAGCTCCATCAGGTTGGATGGGGAGGGTCGGTGCACAGCCATTTTCAGATCTCTCCAGAGATGTTCAATCAGGTTGAAGTCTGGGCTCTGGCTGGGCCACTCAAGGACATTCACAGAGTTGTCCCGTAGCCCCTCCTTTGTTATCTTGGCTGTGTGCTTGGGGTTGTTGTCCTGTTGGAAGATGAACCTTCGCCCCATTCTGAGGTCCAGAGCGCTTTGGAGCAGGTTTTCATCAAGGATGTCTCTGTACATTGCTCCATTGATCCTGACTAGTCTCCCAGTTCCTGCCACTGAAAAAGATCCCCACAGCATGATGCTGCCACCACCATTCTTCACTGTAGGGATGGTATTGGCCAGGTGATGAGCGGTGCCTGGTTTCCTCCAGACATGAAACTTACCATTCAGGCCAAAGAGTTCAATCTTTGTTTCATCAGGGCAGAGAATTTTGTATCTCATGGTCTGATAGTCCTTCAGGTGTCTTTTGGCAAACTCCAGGTGGGCTGTCATGTGCTTTTTACTGAGGAGTGGCTTCCGTCCGGCCACTCTACTATACAGGCCTGATTGGTGGAGAGCTGCAGAGATGGTTGTTCTTCTGGAAGGTTCTCCTCTCTCCACAGAGAAACGCTGGAGCTCTGTCAGAGGGACCATCTGGTTCTTGGTCACCTCCCTGACTAAGACCCTTCTCCCCCGATCGTTCAGTTTGGCCGGGCTCTAGGAAGAGTCCTGGTGCTTCCAAACTTCCATTTATGGATGATGGAGGCCACTGTGCCCTTTGGGACCTTCAATGCTGCAGAAATTTGTCTGTACCCTTCCCTACATCTGTACCTCCATACAATCCTGTCTCGGAAGGGGGTAAAACCTTCCAGAGCTCAAGTGGTTAAAGCTGAAGCATATCATGTGGAGAGTTACTAATGTCATATCATTTCACTTTCAGTATTTGCTGCATTACCTGGTTTCGGTAAAGAACTGGATGAATCGGCACAGCTGGGAGCGCAACCCCATTGCTACAGCTTCCTGGTCTCTTCTCAGAGACAGCTACCATGGAGACATTTGTCTGCGCTACGAGGCCCAGCATATCGCTGTAGCGGTAATATACTTCGCTCTGCAGTGCTACGGAGTGGAAGTCCAAGGGAACGACAGTGCTGAGAACCAGTGGTGGAAGGTAGGTACCTCTGCTGACTGGTCACTTATAATTGCAGGGTGCTGTAATTGGGTGACATTGGTGACATTACACTGTGTCACAGTGTAACGGTATGGCAGGCAGACACACTTGTTGAAGGAAAAGTTAAAGCAGATCTTCCCTGCATCTGAGCATCAAAAACACTATTTAATTCATTTTAAACATTCAAAGCAAACTCCCCCCATCCATCCATGTCTCCATGCTTAATTTTGTTGAGAAATCAATTTGAAAAACAACCCCATTACATTTCTGCCCATGGCCATCTTGATTAAGGGCAGATGATTCATGAAGCATTTATTTCCTGGAATCCATCTGCCCTTAGCTCAAGCATGCATGCAGGAGAGCGTGCTTAGCTGAGAAAACCCTTCCTCCCCTCCTGAAGACTCCTGGGATGTATTACATCATTTGCCCAGGCATGGAAACCAGGAAGTAGCTTAAAAAATGTAAAAAAAAAAAAAAAAAAGTTGAAAACAAGTAAAAAAAATATACCTCCCTATCTATTTACTAATGCTAGCAGCATGAGGATCAAAAATAATCAATGTTGATTGAGAGAGTGAAGTTCCACTTTAACTATTTGCTGGCCGCCCCTATAGCAGTTTTACTGCTACAGGGCGGCAGCTGTGCTTCGGATAACATATATAGTGGAACCTCGGTTAACGAGTAACGCGGTTAACAAGCTTTTTGAAAGATGAGCAATTTTTTTCTTCTTTTTTTTTTTTTTTTTAATTTTGACTCGGTTTGCGAGTGTTGTCTCGCAACACGAGCAGAATTCAAGCTAATGGGGTGTGCAGTACCGCATTTGGCTAGAGGTGCGGGGGCGGACCCGGAATGGTTCGGAGCCATTCGGAAATACTCGGAAGCACTCGGATATACTCCGTTCCTGAGTGTTTCCGAGGCTTTCCAAGTTCAGCCAAGCTGTCCCTGAGTATTTCCGGGCCCCCCCCACCTCTGGCCACATGTGGTATTGCATGCAATAAAAGTCAATGCGGAACAAATTATCTTCGTTTCCATTGACTTCTATGGGGAAACTCGCTTTGATATGCGAGTGCTTTGGATTACAAGCATTCTCCTGGAATGGATTATGCTCGTAATCTGAGGTTCCACTCTATATATGTATGTATATTTATGTGTGTGTGTGTGTGTGTGTGTGTGTGTGTATATATATATATATATATATATATATATATATATATATATATATATATATATATATATATATACATGATCCCGCACTTCCGCCTGCAGGGGGCGAGCGCACGCCGTTTGTGCTGTAAATATTCACAACAGAAACCGATCTGCGGGTGCCGGGCATCCGATGTCCGGCACCCACTAATCATCGGTAAACAACACAGAACAGGGATCTGCCTATGAAAACAAGGCAGATCACTGTTTTGACGGGGTGGGGGCAGGAATGGATTCTTTGTTTTTGCAAACAGGGACTTGAATCCATCTCTTCCCCTAGTAAAAGCAGCACTTATAGTAAACATAAACATGGGCTATGAACACATTTAACCCTTTGATCACCCTAGATGTTTAACCCCTTTTCAGCCAGTGTCATTAGTACAGTGACAGTGCATATTTTTAGCGCTGATCACTGTATTAGTCTCACTGGTTCCCGCAAAGTGTCAAAAGTGTCAGTTATTGTCCAATTGTCCGCTGCAATATCGCAGTCCCGCTATAAGTCACTAATCGAAGTCATTACTATGTAATAGTAATACTGTATAAAAAATAAATAAATAAAAATTCCATAAATCTATCCCATAGTTTGCAAACGCTATAACGTTTGCATAAACCAATCAATATACGCTTATTTGGATTTTTTTAATCAAAAGCATGTAACAGAATACATATTGGCCTAGAAATTCGATTTTTTTTTTGTTTTTTTTTTGTTTGTTTTTTTCAATTGGATGTGTTTTATAGTAGAATGTAAAAAATATTTCTTTTTTTTTCAAAATTGTTGTTAAAATAAAAACCGTAAAGGTGATCAAATACCACCATAAGAAAGCTCTATTTGTGGGAAAAAAGGACATCAACTTTATTTGGGTACAACGTCACACGACCGCGCAATTGTCAGTTAAAATAACCCAGCGCCGTATCTCAAAAAATGGCCTGGTCATGAAATTTCCCGGAGGTCAAGTAGTTAAAGACGATCTGCAGTGCAAAAATAAAATCCTCCCTTGCAGTGGGGCTGTCTCTGCACTGCAAGGGGTAAATGACCCTTTTAGGTGTAGGGTACCAGATAAAGCAGTTTTTACTTACCTGATCCTCTTCTCCCTCTGGAAGCCTGTGCTCTCCTCTTCTCTCCTATGCTCCTGCAGTGGATTGTCCCTTGGCATCCTCATGGCCAGTGCAGGGCTGTGGGTCCTGCCTCTGTCTTGATGATGTCAGAGGACCTGTGACTGCCGGAGCGTAGTGGAGATGAGGCTGCGGGGACCGGTCTAGCAGTGCCGTGGAGCCAGCAGGAGTGGAGGATATGGTAAGGCTGGCCATAGATGATTTATTTTTTATTTTTTGTAACCACAGGGCTGATCGAAAAAAAAAAATGGATTCCCACATCTACAAAATCAAGGTGGGTGAAGGAATCCTCCCCATTGTGCTATTGTAGGAGGGATTGCTGAATAAGTATTGAACCTTACCCAGAAATAATTGATCTGGCAAGCTGTAAATTGCAGGGTGTACTGGCCAATTTGTCTATATTCAATGGTGCAAAAATCAACTACCTATGATTTTTAACTTCTCTTTCTTTTTTAGGTACAAAGTGAACACGGCAGCACCTCCAGAAAAAGTCAATGTGGAAGAGCCTAGGACCGTAGTCAAGTTCTTGTTTCTCCAAGATGAAACGGTGCGAAGCAGATCCATGATGAAATGTCACAAACTTTGGGTGAAAGTGGCCCTTCATATGCAACAGTTAAAACGTTGGGTTGTCCATTTTAAAACTGGCCATTTTGGTGTTGAAAG
Organism: Lithobates clamitans; assembly: GCA_037952925.1. NCBI lineage: Eukaryota > Metazoa > Chordata > Amphibia > Anura > Ranidae > Lithobates > Lithobates clamitans. Next base: position 1,658,656 of record JBBGZY010001798.1, read on the forward strand.
TGAGAAACCCAGTGGAAGGTATGTTTCTGTCCCTGTGCCTGCAAAAGTCAAAGGTTTTGGAATCCGCTTTGCTCCAAGCTTTCTCATTTCCAAGTCGTTGTGGATAATGGGACCAACTCTCTCATGTCATATTCCCAGATATGTACTTTTGGGTTGATATTCGGCGGTTTTCAGTGATCATCTCATTGATAGCTTTCACATTTGCGAGAACAGAGACAGAAACAGGCCTTCCACTGGGTTTCTCATTTTCAACACCGAAATGGCCACTTTTAAAATTGACAACCCACACGGTTGGGTGACAGTGGCCCTGCACATGCAACAGTTAAAACGTTGGGTTGTCCATTTTAAAACTGGCCATTTCGGTGTTCAACGTGAGAAACCCAGTCGAAGGCCTGTTTCTGTCTCTGCGCCTGCAAATGTAAAAGCCATCAATGACCTGTTCATGGAGGACTGCCGACTATGAACCCAAAAATATTGCTACATATCTGGGAATATCACGTGAGAGAGCCGGTGCCATTATCCACAATGACTTGGAAATGAGAAAGCTTGGAGCAAAGCAGATCCCAAAACTTTTGCAGGCACAGAGACAGAAACAGGCCTTTGTTTCTCACTTTCAACACCGAAATGGCCAGTTTTAAAATGGACAACCCAACGTTTTAACTGTTGCATATGAAGGGCCACTGTCACCCATAGTTTGTGACATTACATTATGGATCTTCTTCGCACCTTTTCTTAGAGAACCAAGAACTTGGTTATGGTCCTAGGCTCTTCCACATTGAATTTTTCTGGAGGCGCTGCCATGTTCATTTTGGACCTGAAAAAGATATTTTAAAATCATAGGTGGTTGATTTTTGCACCATTGAATATAGACAAATTTGCCAATACACCCTGCAAATTTACGGGTTTCTCGCTCAATTTTTTCTGGGTAAGGCTCAATACTTCTCAGCACCCCCTTGTATTCTGAGAACAGGGGTTCCTCTTCTGTCAGAATGCACTGATGTCAGAAACCATTAAATCAGGCCGAGACAGAGGTACAGTTAAATCACACTTGTTTAATAATAAAAGTAAAAAGAACAAACATAGTCAAAACATAGCCAAAGTTCAGCAACCGGAATGGATAGTCAGCCAAGCCAGAAGTCAGGGATCAATGTAGTGGAACAGCAAGCAAGATCTGGAGCCAGAAGGGATGTCAGCAAAGAAAGTCTTGAACAGGATTGTGATGTGGACCAAGGTGAAGGAAGATATCCTCTGGACTGGACGGCTTAAGTAGGCAGGACTGACAAGCAGGATATCATCAACAGCTGAGTAACTGTGGAGAGATAGAAGCTGGCAATAAGCCGACAGCTGAGCGGCCAGGTCAGAGAAGGAAGGGCTGAGCCCAGCCCTGGCAACTGATCAACACTGCAGCTGATAATTGAATGACAACTTTCCAAAATTCACGTTCAACGAAAGTCAATAGTTAGATCTACTTCTAACAAAAGAAAAAAAGGGATCAAAGTCTTTACCAAGTAACTATAGACCTGTTAGTTTAACTTCCATAGTTGGGAAGATACTGGAGAGTTTAATAAAAGACCACATAGATGAGTTCTTGCAGTCAAAAAATATTTTAAGCAACAGACAGCATGGAATCATGAAAGACAGAAGTTGTTAAACAAATCTGATTTCTTTTTATGAGGAGGTAAGTAAAACCTTGGACAGAGGGGTGGCTGTGGACGTGGTATACTTGGATTTTGCAAATGAATTTGACACAGTTCCCCACACACGGCTCATGTGTAACGTAAAGTCTACAGCAGGGATCTTCATACTACGGCCCTCCAGCTGTTGCAGAACTAAACATCCCATGAGGCATTGTAAAACTCTGACATTCACAGACATGACTAGGCATGATGGGAATGGTGCTTCCTGAACAACTGGAGGGCCATAGTTTGAAGACACATGGTCTACAGGCAGAAGACAGAATTCAGAGAGTAGTGGTTAATGATTCTTACTCTGAATGGCCTAAGGTTATCAGTGGTGTACCCCAAGGTTCAGTGCTGGGACCTTTACTTTTTAATAGCTTTATAAATGATATATTGCCTGGGATTAAAAGTAACATTTCTGACTTTGCAGATGACACCAAGCAATGTAGTAGAATAACGTCCTTACATGATGTCTCCAGTTTACAAGCCGACCTCAATGCTGTTTAATTGTTAACTAAGTGGCAGATGAGGTTTAATGTTGATAAATGTAAAGTTATACACTTGGGGGCTAAGAATATGCATGTATCATACATACTAGGGGGGGGGGTACAACTGGGGGAATCCATAGTGGAGAAGGATCTGGGGATATTGATAGATCATAAGCTCAATACATGCAATGCCAAACTGCGGTTTCCAAAGCGAGCAAAGTCTTTTCTTGTATTAAGAGAGGTATGGACCCCAGAGAGAGAGATATAATTTTTATTAGTAAGACCTCATCTGGAATATGCAGTTCAGTTTTGGGCACCAGTTCTCAAAAAGGATATCAGGGAACTGGAGAAAGTGTAGAGAAGAGCAACCAAGAGGCATGGAGGAGCTCAGCTATGAGGAAAGATTAGAGGAAGTGAATTTATTGTCTCTGGAGAAGAGGAGATTAAGGGGAGATATGATCAACATGTACAAATATATAAGGGGTCCATATAGTAAACTTGGTGGTGTTATTCACGTTAAAGCGGGAGTCCGGCGACCAATCTTTTTTTTTTTTACGTCATTGAGACACTTTGCTAACCCCAAAATAATACTCACAGTTTGGGTGTAATATTTCCAGCTCTCTGTTTTCGTACTGAAGAATAACTTAAAAAAGGTGATGCTGGCTGTTTCCATCTTGCTTGTGGGCATGTGAAGCCCACAAGCATTGATTTCCTGGATGTGGTGAATGCTGTTAATTTACAGCTTGTTCCCATGCATGATCATTGTTTCCGCACTGAATCTTGGGAAGCCTGACACTAAGCTCCCAGGAAACAGTGCGGCGCCGGAGAAAGGCAATAAACACGCCTACTTCCATGGGAGGAGAGACAGGAAGTGCCACTATAAAGTACAATATAAAGGTAATTACAGCGATAAAAAATTTTCGTGCGACATTTGAACATCTATGCAATTAACTGAAGGAGGTAAGATTAAGTTAAAAATTTGAGTGGAACCCCGCTTTAAGGTCCTCACAGAGGACAAGGGAGCACGTCTAGCTCAGAGATCTCCAAATTATGGTCCTCCAGCCGTTGTGGAGCTACACGTCCTATGAGTGTTTTTGCTTGCGTCTATCTAGCAAGGTTACTTTGTGGTATAAGCAAGGAAGCTGAGACTTCTGCAGTGTGTAAATGTGCTTTTACTATACAAAGATGCTGTACATACAAAACGTTTACAATAAAAGACTGACAGATATCTATAACAAGCAAAATGCCTAGCAAATGAACAGCCTATGGTCTATAACAGTACAAATACACATAATGCCGCGTACACACGGTCGGACTTTACAGCAGACTTTCCCCGGCGGACTTTTCGACGGACTTTACGACGGACTTTCTGAATGAACGGACTTGCCTACACACAATCAACCAAAGTCCGTCGAATTCGTACGTGATGACCTACGACCGGACTAAAACAAGGAAGTTCATAGCCAATAGCTGCCCTAGTGTGGCTTTTTGTCCGTCGAACTAGCATACAGACGAGCGGACTTTTCGACCGGACTCGAGTCCGTCGTTTAGATTTGAAACATGTTTCAAATCTAAGTCCGTCCAACTTTTGAGAAAACAAAGTCCGCTGGAGCCCACACACGATTGAATTGTCCGAAATCCCGTCCGCCGGGCAAAGTCTGCCGTAAAGTCCGCTCGTGTGTACGCGGCATAAGAGTTACTCAACTTCGGTTACTGTATGTTCGTGATCTCCATTGGCAACGATTTTCCTTGAGACCAGTCACCTTCTTGTATGATGAGTGGCTTCCGATCATAAAACAATGTGAGCCCCTAGCTTATGCCTGAATCCCCCTTTAATGTGTCAGGCTGTTTCCCATAGTTACCAAAAAACAGAAAACATACCTGTTTACTGTAGCTGTAGAAACAATGGACTGTTGAAACTGTCAATTGAATACAACAATGGTATCTACGTACCCATTGTATGCAGCAGCATTTGTTTGAGAAATATCTACTCAAGCCAAAACCTGACAGTAATCTGATTTCTATGACCAACTACTATTGTAATATTATACCATGTAATGTTATGTCTGATTTAATATAAAAAAACCATATTTTAACAAATGCAACACAATGGGGCATTGTAAAACTGACATTCACAGACATGACTAGGCATGATGAGAATTATAGTTCCTGAACAACTGGAAGGCCATAGTTTGGAGACCCCTGGTCTAAAGGAAAGGAGATTTCTTCTCCAAATACAGAAAGTTTTCTTCACAGTAAGAGCTGTGAAAATTTGCAATGGACTCCCTCCAGAGGTGGTTCTGGCCAGCTCAGTAGATTGCTTTAAAAAAGGCCTGGATACTTTCCTAAATGTGCATAATATAACTGGGTACAAATATTACAAATATATTTATAGGTAAAGTTGATCCAGGGAAAATCCGTTTGCCGATCGGGAGATCAGGAAGGAATTTTTACCCCTGTAAGCTCTGATCATGCTTTGCTGGGTTTTTTTCCTGCCTTCCTTATATTTATTTTATATTTTTTATTATTATTATTATTATTTTTCATAGATGTGGGTGCATTTATTATTTTTTTAATATATATTTTTTTTAAATTATTATTATTATTATTATTATTTTTCATAGATGTGGGTGCATTTATTATTAATTTTTTAATATTTATTTTCTTTTATTATTATTATTATGTTTCATTGTTGCATGTATTCCTATTTTTTTTTTTTTTTTACAAAAGCTGGACTATGCCTTTTAACTTATATGCCAGACACGTTCAAAAACATTGGTGCATCTAACACTTTTTTTCCCCTTGACTGCAGGTATTTAGTGAGGATATAACAAAAACAACCATCAATGACATCATATCTGAACTAATAAACATTTATACCCTGGATACCGAAATACCTTAACCACATTGTTACTAAGGACTGAACTGAACTACCTGAAGACAAGGGATATATTGGCAGCTTCTTTCAGATAATTCCTGCTATGGCCGGCCTTGGGTATATAAGTCATAACCCAAACCATCTTTTCAGAGCGCCAACTGCTCCAAAGTGACTTTTCAACTATTGCCTTGTGACTTTTCCTGATTACAAAGTTCAGAATAAGGTTGTATGCTGGAACACTGTCAAATTTGGATTGTACATTCAGAATTCTATGGAACGTTTATTGGGTTGTCAAGGCTAGAGATGGGTCATCAGAGCAGATCACAGGACAAGCCTTCCAGGAATCAAAAACTTTATGCGTAAACAGTTGGACGATCTCTGCACATGCCGACACTCCAAATGTGCTCTTTCGTCCTGTGGTCCAGCCTGGCTGCCGCGGCCTAGAGACCCCCTCTTGTTCCACGCACTCAAGGAAGGTCTGCACACCGATGATGTCTTCAAAGTCCAGTTAACTTTGCCTTGTAAGCTTCTTTGCTTGCTCATTACACTACAGACCTCCAACCTTAGGCCACAAACTAACGCATTTCATCATGGGTGAAACGCGTTAGTTGTGTAGGTTTGCCTTGTTTGTTATATACTGCTTTGCTTACTCATTAACCACTTTAAAGACTGCAAAATGTATATATACGTTGTGGCTTTAAAGTGGTTTACTGGGTTATGGCTAAGGGTATCGGCCATAACCCAGTAAACCCACTTTTATTTTTTTTCTCATGAGCCCCTGCAACGCTTTCAGAAGCGAGGGAGGGGGATGTCCGTCCCTCCGCCCCCCCCTCTGCTCGCCGGTGTTTCTCAGGCTTACTATTTTTACCGGCGCACCTGAGAAACCGTGTGGCTGGCTGGTCACAGAGGCGGACAAAGACTAGATCATCTTTGATCACCTCTATGGCCTTGGAGGACCGGAGCGACGTCATGATGTCATTTCTGGTCCAGGGTGGAAGTGAACCATTTTTTTTTAACCACTTAAGGATAGAGCCTCGTTTTGAGATTTGGTGTTTACAAGTTAAATTTTTTGTTTTTGCTAGAAAATTACTTAGAGACCCCACACATCATATATATATATTTTCTAACACCCTAGAGAATAAAATGTTGTTGCAATACTTTCTGTCACACCGTATTTGCGTAGTGGTCCTACAAGCGCACTTCTTTTGGAAAAAATACACTTTTTTGAATTAAAAAACAAGACAACAGTAAAGTTACCCATTTTTTTAATATTGTGAAAGATAATGTTACGCTGAGTAGATTGATACCCAATATGTCACGCTTCAAAATTGCGCCCCCTCGTGGAATGGCGACAAACTTTAAAAATCTCCATAGGCGACGGTTAAAAATTTCTACAGGTTACAAGTTTTCAGTTACAGTGCTAGAATTATTGCTCTCACTCTAACGATCGTGGCGATACCTCATGTGTGGTTTACTCACATATGCGTTCGATTCTGCGCACAAGCTCAGCGGGACGGGGTGCTTTAAATTTTTGACACTGTCCTTTTTAAAAAAAAAAGAATTTGGGTCACTTGTATTCTTATTACAAGGAATGCAAACAAAAAAAAGCATGACAGGACCTCCTGAATATGAGATCTGGAGTCAAAAAGACCTCTGATCTTATATTTACATTAAAATGCAATTAAAATAAAATTCAAAACTGTCATTTGAGAAAAAAAAAATTCTCCTTTTAAGAGCATTGGGCGGAAGTGACGTTTGACGTCGCTTCCGCCAGTCAATGCTATGGAGCCGAGTGGAGGCCATCTTTCCCTCACTCGGCAGCCAGCCAAGCAGGAGAGAGGACCTGATCGTCTCCACCGCTACCAGCGGCTCTGGTAAGCTGTGGAGACCACCGGAGCGTGCGCCCACCATAAAAGTGATCTCGCGGTGAATCCGCCGCTGAGACCACTTTTATCTGAAAGGAGACCGCCGGCTGAAGAAGAGGATACCGGGATAATGGCAGCTATTCCTCTTCAAACAGCCGACGTATATCGGCGCGCGCCGGTCTGGAAGTGGTTAAAGCAAAAGATCCAAAAAAAAACCCTGTATTTTTGATCTTTTGCTTTTTAACCAATTCAGCCCCGGAAGGATTTACCCCCCTTCCTGACCAGAGCACTTTTTGCAATTCGGCACTGCGTCTCTTTAACTGACAATTGCGCGGTTGTGCAACTCTGTGCCCAAACAAAATTGGCGTCTTTTTTTTCCCACAACTAGAGTTTTCTTTTGGTGGTATTTGATCACCTCTGCGGTTTTTATTTTTTGCGCTATAAACAAAACAAAAAAAAACGACAATTTTGAAAAAAAGCAATATTTTTTTACTTTTTGCTATAATAAATATCTCCAAAAATATATATAAAAAAACTACATATCGGCCTAAACTGAGAAAGAAATATTCTTCTACATATTTTTGGTAAAAAAAATCACAACAAGCGTATATTGATTGGTTTGCGCAAAAGTTATACCGTCTACAAAATAGGAGATAGATTTATGGTATTTTTATTATTCATTTTTTTCTTTTTTTTTTATTAGTAATGGCGACAATCTGCGCTTTTTTTTTTTTATCAGGACTGCGACATTATGGCGGACACATCAGACACTTTTGACACTATTTTGGGACCATTGTCATTTATACAGCGATCAGTACTTTAAAAATGCACTGATTAATGTGTAAATGACACTGGCAGGGAAGGGGTTAAACACTAGGGGGTGATCAAGGGGTTAATGTGTTCCCTATGTGTGTTCTAACACTGTTAAGTACTGTTAAGTGTGTCCTAGGGAGTGATTCTAACTGTGTGGGGGGGGCTACCTAGGACATGACAGCGATCAATGCTCCCGATGACAGGGAGCAGTAGATCCCTGTCATGTTGCTAGGCAGAACAGGGAAATGCCTTGTTTACATAGGCTTCTCCCCGTTCTGCCGCTCCGTGACACGATCGCGGTCACGGAGTGCGCGGCGATCCCGCGATTTGAAGGGGACGCACCTGTACGCCTATTTGCCCAGCCGTGCCATTGTGCCAACGTATATCGTCGTGCGCTGGTCGGCATGTGGTTAAGGTAAAGTAGAGATTTGGGGTCTCTTTGACCCCAGATCTCTCCATAAAGAGGACCTGTCCTATTGTAATAGGAATTAAAGTGATTAAAAAAAAAAAAAAAAAGTTTAAAGGGACAGTGTAAAAAAAAAAGAAAAAAATGTAAGCCTCCGTACTCGCACGCAGAAGCGAACGCATACGTAATTCGCGCACGCATATGTAGATGATGTTCACACCACACATGTGAGGTAGCGCCGTGAACGTTAGAGCGAGAGCAATAATTCTAGTGCTAGACCTCCTCTGTTACTCCAAGGGGGTGGGGTCAAGACCAGTCTCCCTGCACAAGGAGAGAGAGCAGCAGTGAACGGTCGTTATTACAGGAAGTCTCAAATATTATTATAAAAATATAATTTTTTTTTTTTTTAACTTCCGTTTAAGGAAGTGAGTGGAATGATCTGGCTCAGTATATACAGTGGAGAGGCAGTTAAGAATCTACAAGGAAGTTTGTGAAAATCCTTCCGATGTATGTAACTGAAGTGTAAAGGATTGCTTTGTTCCTTAGCCAAAGGGGAGTGCCACTTTGTTCTGCTTTGTAAAGTCCGTTATTGTATCCATGTCAATTTTAAACCGCTGTACGGGTTTTGCGAATTGTTAATATGACTTGTCCTTATTTAAAATGTGCCATTAAAGCAGTGGACACCATGTTGTTTTTGTTTGAACATGCCTAAGTTGTCATGGTGTGAATTTTAACCCCTTTCCTGCAGACCGCCTTCCCGGCCCTTTTAAGGATTCTCAAAGCTAGGAGGCGGGCCTTCGGGTCATGCGATCATTGTGATTGGCAGTCACCACCGGCTACTGTGCCGGAGGGGGGGAGCGTGCATGGAGCGCTCTCTCAGCACAGTAAGTGGTTTACACAGGGCCGTGTATATGCGGCCGCTCGCTGCAAAGGCCCCCACATGTCAAGAGGTGTCGCATACAGTGCCTTGAAAAAGTATTCACACCCCTTGACATTTTCCACATTTTGCCATGTTACAACCAAAAACGTAAATGAATTTTATTGGGATTTTATTTGATAGACCAACACAAAGTGGCACATGATTGTGAAGTGGAAGGAAAATGATAAACGTTTTTTCAAATTTTTTACAAATAAATATGTGAAAAGTGTGGTGTGCATTTGTATTCATTACTCTGATACCCCCCCACCTAAAATCTAGTGCAACCAATTGCCTTCAGAAGTCACCCTAATTAGTAAATAGAATCCACCTGTGTGTCATTTAAACTCAGTATAAATACAGCTGTTCTGTGAAGCCCTCAGAAGTTTGTTAGAGAACCTTAGTGGACAAACAGCATCATGAAGGCAAAGGAACACACCAGACAGGCCAGGGATAAAGTTGTGGAGAAGTTTAAAGCAGAGTTAGGTTATAAAAAAATATCCCAAGCTTTGAACATCTCACGGAGCTCTGTTCAATACATCATCTGAAAATGGCAAGAGTATGGAACTGCAAACCTACCAAGATGGCCGTCCACCTAAACTGAGAGGCCAGGCAAGGAGAGCATTCATCAGAGAAGCAGCGTATTGGCTGTCCCATAAAAAATGTACCTTTTTCCCTCGAGAGCCTGGGTACAATCATTGAAAGGTGCATTTTGGAAAAATTGTGTCATCTGGGTCTTCTGCGGGTTGGAGGAAGCATTTCTTCCGTTTTCCCACTTCCAGTGATTACTCGTAACAATGTAACTTTCAAGCAGCAGGGCGAAAGATGGCACCAGAAGGTCTATCTCTGTGGGACAACGTTTACTTGCATCCAAGAACAAAATGGCTACTTATTGTGCAACTGCTGAGATTTATGTAAGTGCATCATCCCTGGGCCAGCATCTTCGTAAAGGAAGTAGCTCCTTTATTTTGCACAGGTGCTTTAAATCAGAGTCAACTGCTTGGTATTTTGGACAGTTAGTTTATCTAAGAGAAAATCCCAAAACATGGCCTGTTGGGTGTACTTGAGGACAGGGTTGAGAAGCGCTTGAGGGCAGACAAAAGGAGAAGGTAGCCAACCTGTTTTGGCAGTCAAACAATCTCATTCCTTTGGCAGTTATCAATATGTCTAATGGACTCCTGGATATACAAGGGCTGTACCGAAAGTAATTGCATTGCAGGTAAATAATGGTTTCCAAGCAGAAGCAACTTACCTTCATTGAGTGCTTGATGGAGTGGTACAGGCTTTCCGACACCCACAGATGGCTACAGAATGTTTACTGAGATGACACCATTGACAAGAGTCACTGATGACATCACAATGCTCCTGTCAATATTGCCATCTTTGTAAACATTCTGTAGCTTTCTGTGGATGTTGGACAGCCTGCACCCCTCCTTCATCAAGAACTCAATGATGGCATGTTACTTCTGCTTGGAATTCATTATTAACCTGCAATGAAAAAGCTGAAGAAGAAATGTTAATATAGAGCAATGGTCTCCAAACTGCGGTCGGAGGACCATACGTGGCCCTTTCTTCGGCTCTTGGAGCACTATTCTTCCCACTGACAACAACAATAGGGCATAATTCCTGCTACTGACATCAACAATGGGGCACTATTTTTCCCATTGACCCCAATAATGGGTCATTATTCTACCCATTGATACCAATGGGGTCACTATTGATTATTTATTGAAAAGAATCAAGCAACCAATTTTATACAAAAGCAAAAAGCAAAACTTAGTACAAAATTTCAACAGAAATCAAAGGAATACACATCCATGTTCAGAATATATACATAATCCACTACCAAAAATTTTTTAGAAAACTATTTACAAAAGCAGCAGAGAGGGCCTAAGAGGCACAACCCATCACCTATGTATGCAGCCATTTATCAAAAATCAATCAAAAAAATAATCTAGGGTGATAAGAGACAGACAGCCACACCTGGGAAAGAGACTCCTGGCAGTCAAGGAGGCCTGAAACCCCTCCACGCCTTCAACCAAGCCCCCCGACTCCGCTTGTCTCTCTCAAGTACCCGAATCTTCCCCACCTCATGCAAAATGGCATAAAATCCTTCCTGTTGAGGTGGTGGTGTATGACGAGTTCAGACCTGACACCGTGCGTTCCAGGTGAAATAATGGACTACTAAGCTAACTAGAAAAAGCGTATCCAAACAAAAAACCCTACCAGTATTGAATGCTCTGTACACCCATTCAGCATAACCCAGCCTGGAGAGGAAAGGAACACAGGGGGCCTGCCCCACCTGCTTGTACACCTCTATGTTAAAAGGGCAACGAAGCAGAAAATGGTCCATAGTCATCTCCTCACCTGCACACTCCTTCCGAGGACAGCTACGATCCATCCCACTGCGGAATTTCAAATTGCTCTGAACATAGTCTCCCACGGAAGCACAACCAGGCCAGATCTCTAAAGGGGGGCACTATCCAAATTAATCAGTCTTAACCCTGCCCTCAAAACTGGACCTGGGCAATCCCTTAAGGTCAGTGGGTCATGAAAGACTTTGCTCAAGACTCGACTCTTAAGGACTTTCCTCGGAACCGATCTGAGATCTTCAGTCGACAATCGCCACTGCTGTAGTAAGTTCAGGCACGGAGCGAGATAGGCTGGTAGCTGACCATGATGACCTCTGAGATTCTTCACTTGGCCACCTTCTTTCCAAAGTCGTAGAAAAGGCCTAAACCAAGATCTAAATATGCCTACCCATCCAGGAGGTTCCACTGCAAGCATATTACCAATGTTAAACTTGAGAAAAAGCAGCGAAAAGAAAAGAACTGGGTTTACCATACCTAAATATATAAAACCGTATAAAATAATAATTGAAGCGCTTCACTCAATGATCAGTGACAATTATAAAATAAAATGCACTGCTGTGCATCCCGCACATAAAATCCAAACCAGTGTAAAAATCCACTACTAATCCAAATGTTTCAAAAAACTCAAACTTATAAATAACTAAAAAATCAAAAATTATATAACGTGATCTTGCTCAGATAAGTACATAAAAGTGAAAATCTATAACGTGTACATACAGGAACAATCATCCATCATAGTGATATAAATAGTGAAAAAAATATATAAGTAGGCAAGTGTTGGTAATAAATTAATGATGTGATTGAACAGGGAGAAAAACAATAAAAAGACTATTATAGTAGAGATGTAAAAATAGTCCCAATGATTGTGGTTCTTTGATTGCTTAATTGGAGTGTCTGCTTGTCATTTTTACACAATTCTTCCATCAGCCTCCATTTTCATCAGGTACAGCTTACCACACCGTTGATTATATGTAAACCAAAAAATGAACAAGGAAAAAATCATTGCGCAATGAACTCCATATAGTACACCAGCAAAACACACTCAAAGATTCACTCACGTCCGCCCAGTATTAGAAAAGCATATGAATCAGCAATAGCAGTCAGCCGCTGTGGACGAGAGAAAGGATCGCTGCAGTACACCGCTCTGTGTCAGACTGCAGAGTGCGTCCTAGGCCCCTCCCACGCATTGCGTCACCGTCACGTGACTTTCTCAAGGATACTCTCAAGGTGTGACGGTGACGCAACGCGTGGGAGGGGCCTAGGACGCACTCTGCAGTCTGACACAGAGCGGTGTACTGCAGCGATCCTTTCTCTCTTCCACAGCGGCTGACTGCTATTGCTGATTCATATGCTTTTCTAATACTGGGCGCCAGTGAGTGAATCTCTGAGTGTGTTTTGCTGGTGTACTATATGGAGTTCATTGCACATTGATTTTTTCCTTGTTCATTTTTTGGTTTACATATAATCAACGGTGTGGTAAGCTGTACCTGATGAAAATGGAGGCTGATGGAAGAATTGTTTAAAAATGACAAGCAGACACTCCAATTAAGCAATCAAAGAACCACAATCATTGGGACTATTTTTATATCTCTACTATAATAGTCTTTTTATTGTTTTTCTCTCTGTTCAATCACATCATTAATTTATTACCAACACTTGCCTACTTATATATTTTTTTCACTATTTATATCACTATGATGGATGATTGTTCCTGTATGTACACGTTATAGATTTTCAAATTTATGTATTTATCTGAGCAAGATCACGTTATATAATTTTTTTATTTTTTAGTTATTTATAGGTTTATGAGTTTTTGAAACATTTGGATTAGTAGTGGATTTTTTCACTGGTTTGGATTTTATGTGCGGGATTCACAGCAGTGCATTTTCATTGAGTGAAGCGCTTCAATTATTATTTTATACATTTTTATGAAGGGATATTGAGCACCTTATATTGATAGCAGCCTTTCTCATATATATGATTAGTTTCACTTTGTTTTTTTTGGTTTTATTTTAACCATCACAGCGCTTTGTTTTTTCACATTTTACCATACCTAAGCCACCCTCCCTCCTGGATAGATAGGTGACATTCCTCTTGATGGTGTTCAATCTGTTCCCCCACAGCATCTGGAAGAACACACTACTGACCCTAGCATAGAGAGACACTGACAAGATGCAGACAAAGCTGACATACAAGAAAATCAGAATCAGGTAAGTCTTAATCAGATCAACCCTTTCCCTCAGAGATAACTTCAATCTCTTCCAGCTGACCACCTTAGTATTGGGAATTTCCAGTCCGCCTTCCCAGTTTTTGAGGCCATAATCGCCGGGTCCAAATTCAATGGTCCAAATTCAATGCCTAGTATCTTAATTTTTTCCTGGGGCACTTTCCCATCCAGAAAACGTCACTCTTTTCTTGCTTGATCTTGGAGCCCGATGCTTTAGAGTAAGGTGATGTCAGAGATACCACCTCCTCTGCTTCATCAGTCCCAGTGACAATCACAGACACATCGTCCGCATAGGCAACAACCCTCAATGGCGGCTCAGCCGGGAGCCCCACTGGTACCCCACACAACATGCCGCTCTCTAGCCTCCTGATGAAGGGGTTGATTGCAAACACATAGAGCAGGGGACAACCCTGACGCACTCCAGAGCTAACCTCAAAATACTGCCCAACCCAACCATTAACAAGAGGAAAGCTTTCTGCCCCCTTATACAAGACTTTCAACCAATCGACAAAACCAGCCGGCAGACCATACTTACTAAGCAGCAATCACAAGTACTCATGGTTAACAGAATTAAAAGCCTTTGCCTGATCCAATGTCAGCAAATATTTTCCCTAGCCTGCAGCCCTGCACTGCTCCAAGGCCTCCCGGACAGCTAAAACCACTGTAAAGGTGCTCCTACCCTGGACCGAACAGTGCTGATGACGAGAAAGCAAAGACTCTGCTACTGACATTAGGCGCCAGAAAAATATCTTTGCCAGCACCTTTTTATCGACATTGAGAAGGTTAATGGGGCGCCAATTCTCAATTATCGAAGGATTTTTACCTTTTGAAAGAAGAATCACAGCCGAGTGCCTCATGGAAAGGGAAAGCACCCCCTCAGCAAGGCAACTGTTAAAAACCTCTACCAAATGTGGGGCCAAAATAGACTCTAAGGCTTTGTAAAACTCAGCCGTCAAGCCATCCAGTCCAGGTAACTTTTTGATGGCAAGCTGTTCAATTGCCCTCATCACCTCTTCAACTGTGATCTCCTCTGTCAAATTCATCAATGGGACATATTCATAATTTAGACCTGGAGTAGAGTCCAAAAAGCTTTCCATCCTGTCACGGTCAAGCTCTTTCCTCCCAAGAATGTCAGCATAAAAGGACCTCACGACCTCCAGGATCCCTGACCTGGACTTTGTCAAGAAACCTGTACTATTCTTAAGGCCAATGACCGTTTTAACAGCTACACCTTGTTTGCAGTTCTGGTAAGGGTCAGGCGAGTGGTACTTCCCATAGTCCCTCTCCAGAACCAAAGAGGCATGCCGGTTATATTGACACTTCCTGAGAAGGAATTTCACTTCAGAGATTGCCCCAGGATCTCCTCTCGAGACAAGAATATCCAGCTTCCTCCGTAAACGTTGGTAGGTCATGTATTTGTTAAACTGTTTTCTATTGGCTAGGCCCCTGAAGAATTCAGCGATCCTCTCTTTGGTCAGCTTCCACCATTCAGCCATACTGCTACAACAGTCCAGGATGGTCACCTGTGCCTAAAAGAATTCCTCAAAGGATTTTCTAACATGTTCTTCCTTGAGTAGAGTTGAATTTAATCTCCAGATGCCCTTGCCCCTTTGAGGGGCGTCTGAAGCATTCAGGACCACAGATACCATACAGTGATTAGAGAACTCTGCTGTCTGCACCACTGAGGGCAAGAAAGCAGAGGTCTCCTTAAAAAAAACCCTATCTATCCTAATCTATCTACTACCTCGATGAAAGGTGAACCCGGTGTCATCTGGGAGTTGCACATCCACAAGACCAGCATTCCTAACCATACTATTTAAAAAAAAGTCTATCATATCCCAGCCTGTCCTTGAAGTCCTTTCTGTCCTTGGGCCTAGTTACTGTATTAAAGTCACCTCCAAAGACCACTTGCCAGGATGTAAAAAAAAATGGCTTGATCCTTGTAAAAAGGCATTTTTCTGTCCCACTTCGTGTGTGGCCCATAAACATTAATTAGGCACAGGTCCTTCCCCCTCACAAGGACGTCTAAGACCATACATCTCCCAATCTCCACCTCAATAACCTGCCGGACAGTTACCATGCCGGTTTTGAACAACACCGCCACACCACCGTAAGGCTCGGCTGCAAGAGACCAGTAAGATGGACCTCTACTACCTCCACTCTCTCTTGGCCATATGAATATCTGCCAATGAGGTGAGCCTAGTCTCCTGCAAAAATAAAATTTCAGCATCTAATTGGCTAAACAAAAAGAAGGCCATAGAACGGGCTCTTACTGACTTAATGCTGGCGACATTTATTGTTACCACTTTTAACAGAAGGGGAACTGCCATTTGGGTTATTGGGTGGATTGCTTCTTAGCTCCCCTCTGTTGCTCATCACCATAAGCCTCTCTATTTCTTGAGGCCGCCTCAAACTCCATTTCAAAATCGGAACTTTGCTCCGAAGAAGCCCCAGATGAGGAAATATCCCACTTAGAGGACCTATGACGGTTGAAGACAGGCAGTGGAGCTTCCTGACCCCGTTTTGTCCTCACCACCTGCTTGTTCCGCCTCTCAACCTTCCTTCTCTCCTCCAGGTACTGCAGGTCAGTTTCAGAGATGCCCTCATCCCTTGCTTTTTTTTTGAAGTCTTCAGAGAAGACTTCTTTACAAATGAAGCAGCACCCCTTTTGATACTCTCTACCACTCCTGATGGGAGAGGGGCTTTCTTTAAGTCAGACTTAGGAGGGGTAGACTCCTGGGGGTAACTGACTCAGGGGGCACAGAAGGTTCTGACACGAGGAGAGGGTACAGTAGGCTGGGGGGACCCAGAGACAGATACAGAAAGAATACTTACAGACACAGTAGGGGTGGCCACAGGAACTGGAGAGGGATCCTGAACAGGGGGAGATGGTCACCGCAGAGGAGGATGGTACACCAGGGGCCTCATCCTCCAACCTGTCCAGCCTTGACAAGTCATCTATTACCTCCTTCTCCATATTGTGCCAGTCTTAAGGACATCTGCTATAGGGGTGGCCAAGGCGCAGGCACAGGTTGCACCTGATCATCTGGGTGCAGTCCTTGGCCATATGACCCTGACACACTGAACATATCAAGGCTGAACAGGAGGAGCTCAAATGCCCCTTTAATCCACAGCGGTGACACAGCTTTGGCTGACCAGGGTAGAAAATAGTCATCCTATCCCTCCCTATAAAATCTGAGGAGGGCAGGTGACGGACAACATTCCCATCCCTGGCCAACCTGACTGTTACTGACCAACCCCCAGTCCAGATGTTAGGCTCTTTAAGGATTTTATTGGGCTTAGTCAAAACCACACCATAACTTTTTAGCCAGACCTCTAGATCCCGAGCAGGGACGCTCCCATTAGTGAGAATAATTGTGATCTTTTTAACTGTTGACCTTTGTGAAACTGCAACTGGGGCCAGATCTTCCCATTCAGGTCTTGACCTGCATCGAGCCTCATATTGCTTCCAGAACAGGTCAAGACCCTCTGGCCTGGTGAAGCTAATAGTATACTCTTGGCTCCCAGCTACATGTATTTGGGCATACAGGTCATTTTCCCCAAAACCCATCTCCAAAATCATGTCCACCACACGCCGTGCTGGAGGTATTGCACCATCTTCCCATTTAAGAATGACTACATTTTGTCTGGGACCCCCAGCAGAAGCCAGAGACCCAAGACCTGATCCTGGGTTGCACAAAGTAGAAGGCTGCAGGGGGAAAACCTGCTTTGGAGCGGAGTTACCAGGAGCACAGCGTACCACCTCAGCAAATGTAGGCTTATCAGGGCCAAGGCCCCACACTGATATCACATTAGTCTGTACAATATTATTATTAACTGCTTGAACTGAGTTGGCAGGATTATTCATAACACTTGTACTGGGACCATTTTCCATCACACTGGTACTGGGATGATTTTTATCAGTCACACACATTCAAATTTCCATCAGGTATAGTCACAGTTTCTGCTGCAATACCAGCTGTCTCCTGAAGCTGTGCTGTAGAGTCTTGTTCAGCAGCTGTGGGGCAAACAGCTTTGGACTCAGCTAAAAGAGGGTTAATGGGTTGGGCTGATTCTTGTAGTTCCTCTGCAGGAATGACATTTTTTAAATGCAACTTTTGCTGTACTGTAACATCAGCAGGTACAGCATTGCTGCACATTGGATTAGCAGCCTGATTGTCATTGGGCACATTGTCAGCATCAGTCATGGTGTTGAATGGCCCAAAAATAGTTGTATCCACCATATGGTACTTGACAGGCTTTACCTTGTCAGGCACATTACCAGTAATGTCCTCATCATTAAACACCAGCTAATCCTTCCGCATAGGAGACTCCATTGCCTGAATCACTCTCAACATGCCTCCAGAGTCCTGGGAAGGCATGGGGCTGCTTACCCCTCCCTGAGAGGGCAGGGGGTCTGAACAGGGGGTCGCCTCCTCCTCCACCTCCACCTTTGTCATCCTTGCAAACCTTCTGTCATTGCAAAACTTTTCCTTGAAGGGCCCATCTCTGCCTTCCATCATGGCCACAATGGTCTCCTGGTGTTACACCTGGACTTTAGCTAATTGTATCTCTGAATCCATCGAACCATGTTTCTGGCTGTGCAAGCCCTCATGCTGCCTTCGCAAATGCTTCAGCTCCACTCTGAGCTTGTCTCTCTCCCTATTCAGGACCTTAATTCCGACCACCACTCGCTCACGAATGGCCTCCGAGCCTTTATCCTCACCAGGGGCAGAGAGATCACCATCCATGGCATGTATAGGGGCAGAGAGATCACCAGCCATGACTTGTATGGGGGCAGAGAGATCACCAGCCATGGCTTGTACAGGGGCAGGCATGTCACCCGACGGCCCAGGAGATGGCTGCTAGCTTCCAGCAGGAGATACCCTGCTGGCCTCCATGGCTTCCCCAGAAAGGGGCCAGGAGAGCTGGGAGAGATTTCACCACCACTCCCCTCTCACACAGATCACCTGCAGCAGCTTCAGACACACCTTCCTCCTGACACACCTGTGCTCCAATGATGGGTGGGGCACCTCCCACTGACACAAAGGATGGGGCACTATTTTTTCCACTGAAACCAATGATGAGCACTATTCCTGCCACTAAAAGCTAATGATGGGGCACTATTCCTCCCACTGATACCAATGATGGGGCACTTATCCTTCCACTGATGCCAACGATGGGGGATTATTCCTCCCACTGACACCAATGATGGGGTACTATTCCTCCCACTGATACTAATGATGGTGTACGATTATTCCCACTGATACCAATGATGGGGCCCTATTGCTCCCACTGATACCAATGATGGGGGCGCTATTCTTTCCACTGATACCAATGATGGACCCTATTCGTCTTACTGATGCCAATGATGGGCAATATTTCTCCCACAGACACCAAAGATGCATTGTATACTTCCACTGATGCCAGGTCAATTTTTACTCCCAATGGCCACAGTCCGGGCCTCCTAAAGTCTGAAGGACAGTAAACTGGCCCTTTGTTTAGAAAGTTTGGAGACCCCTGCTATAGAGTAAGACTTACTCTACTAACATGTGAAATTTGATTGACTTATGTAAGATAAAAAGAATGATCAGTGAGTGAATAGTGAAGGAGTTTTGTTATCATACAGCAGAACACTTTGATTACTGCTAAAGCCCTGATGACGGGGGATTGTTTGTTCCTTCAAATGGGTTGGCTACCTTCTGCTTTACCTTTTGCCTACTACAGAATCCATAAAGTACTTTTGGACTACATTTAGACTTCTCAGTAGAGATGAGCTTTATGTTCGGGTAGAACATGAGTTCGACTCGAACATTGGCTATTCGAGCATATGTCGAAATAGGAACATTACGGGGCGCTTCAACCACATTCGAGCAGCGCGTCACGCCCCATAATGCACTGCGACATTGCTGTCTGATGATTGGCCAAGCATGCACTATGACTCGCATGCTTTGGCCAATCACAGAGCCGTCAGCTAAGAGAGCCATCATTGGCCAAAGGCAGGGTGCCATTGGCCAATTATGGCTCAGGGGGTTAAGTCCACGCCCCACACTATATAAGGCAGCCTGTACGTCGGCCCTGTGTAGTGTGTTGCTGGCGTTGACCAAGAGAGTGTCATTTTATTTCATTTTTCATTTCATGTTTGGCTCACATCCTTAATTTGGTGGTGCAGCAGTTCTTGTGCAGGTACCCGGGCTTACAGGATCTTCTGAGGCAGGCCAGGAAAGTCTGTGGGCATTTCCTCCGATCATATAATGCCAGTGCTCGGCTGGCTGACCTTCAAAAGGAATGCAACCTGCCCAAGAACCGCCTCATTTGTGACATGCCCACCAGGTGGACGTCACCTCAACGTTGGCCATGCTGCAGCAACTGCACATGCAGCAGAGGGCCATCAACGAGTACCTGTGTGAGTATGGAACCAGGACAGGGTCAGGGGATCTTGGCTTTTTTTCACCATGCCAGTGGCTGCTGATCAAGGATGCATGCACTGACCTGTCACCATTTGAGGAGGCCACGAGGATGGTGAGCAGTGACAGTGCATGCATCAGTGATACTGTCCCTCTTGTCTTCCTGTTTGGAGCACACACTTCATGGAATAATGGACAGGGCACTTGAGGCAGAACAGAGGGAACAGCCCGCTCATCACACAGGAAGAGGAGGAGGAGGATTGTGTCAGCATGGAGGTGGAGCCTGACACTCAACATCAGCGGCAGTCTTCAAGGGATTGCTTGCAGTCCCCAGAAACCCATGGACTTGTACATGGCTGGGAGGAGGTGGCTGTGGATCATGTCATCCTTAGTAACCCAGAGGACTCCAGATCGAATTCTTCAGCAAACCTTCGTTGCATGGCCTCCCTGATCCTGCAAAGCCTGTGAAAGGACCCTCGGATTCGTGGTATCAAGGAGAGGGATCATTACTGGCTGGCAACCCTTGTTGATCCACATTACAAGGGTAAGGTTGTGGAATTTATCCAGCCTTTGCAGAGGGAGCAGAGGATGAAACATCTTCGGAAGGCCTTGCAGAAAGTTTTGTGCAATGCGTTTCCAGAGCCTGGGAGGTTAAAATTTCCTGGTCCTCCTGGACAACTTTTTGCTGAGGCTTTGGTCATTCACAAAAGGAGCGGTGGAGAAGGTGGCCCTCTGACCGATGCGTTCAGACAATTCTATAGTCTGCAGCCCCAAGGTCTGATCGGTTCCAGCAACCATCGCCAGCGTGTGATTTACATGGCGCAGGAATACCTAGGGGGAAGATCAGACTTGGAGACCTTTCCAACCGAAAATCCACTGGGTTACTGGATCTTGAGGATGGACCACTGGCCAGAGCTTGCACGATATGCAATTGAACTACTGGCCTGTCCTGCATTCAGCGTTCTTTCTGAACGCACATTCAGTGCTCCTGGAGGCTTTGTAACCGATCACAGAGTGCGCCTGTCCACAGACTCAGTTGATCGGCTCACCTTCAAAAAAATGAATCAGCCTTGGATCACCAGCTACCAAGCACCTTATGCTGATGTAACCGATTAATTTTTCTATGAATGTGAGATCCCTTGAAGACTGCCTATGCTGAGTGACTATCCTATTCCTCCTCAATGTTCATGTTGATAGCTTCTAAGAACATTTTTGTTTCAGGGCACCACCACCAGTGTCTAAGGCCCAATTTTTCTGCCCCTGTTTAACAGGGGCGTGAAATTACAATTTTTGCTGTAATATTTCGCAGCAGGGCTTGTTCCTGCGATCAACTAGAGTATCCGTGAGGGGTTGCAGTGTTGTGGCACCACCACCAGTGCCTAAGGCCCAATTTTTCTGCCCCTGTTTAACAGGGGCATGTAATTACAATATTTGCTCCAAAATTTCACAGCAGGGCTCGTTCCTGCGCTCTACAACAGAATCTGTGAGGGGTTACAGTGTTGTGGCACCACCACCACTGCCTAAGACCCAATTTTTTTGCCCCTGTTTAACAGGGATGTGTAATTACAATTTTTGATCTAATATTTCACAGCAGGGCCTGTTCCTGCACCCACCAAGAGTAACTGTGGGGGCTTACAGTGTTGTGGCACCACCACCACACCACCACCAAAGGCCCAATTTTTCTGCCCCTGTTCAACAGGGGCATGTAATTAAAATTCTTGATATAATATTTCACAGCAGGGCCTGTTCCAGTGCCCACCAACAGTAACTGTGAGGGCTTACAGTGTTCTGGTACCACCAACACCTAAGGCCCAATTTTCTGCAGAGTATATAAGGCAGGCCGTATAGTATATACAGGCGGCCCCCTACCTTCAAACATCCGACTTACAATAGACTCCTACTTACAAACGGAGGGAGACAATAGGAAGTAAGAGGAAATCTACCCCTAGGAAGGGAAATATTCTCCTGTAAGAGTTAATATGGGAAAAAGGTGTCTCCACTGATGCTTTATCACCAACCCTTGTTTCCCTAATAAACCCAAAATTTTCAAAATCCAATTGTCATTGGGACAGAAAGTGAGGTGAAATCTTCTGAACAGGGGCACAGACAGCAAAACAAATGTTACAGGGGTGATAACCCTTCCCTATGTTATCCAAAAAGCTTAAAAATTGATTTTTTGGCTGGAGCTACACTTACAAAATGTACCTGTTCCAAATTACAAACAGATTCAAATTAAGAACAAACCTACAGTCCCTGTCTTGTTTGAAACGCCTGTATACTGCTGTTCAGAGTATATAGGGCCTGGGGGCCTCACGCCTTTTCTTTTTTTAATTTGGGTGCGGGGTTCCCCTTAATATCCATACAAGACCCCAGCCTGGTAATGGGCTGGGGGGGGGTACCAATGCCGTTTTTCTCAATAATTTTCATCCATATTGCCGGGATCCGACATCACATTACAGCAGCAAGCAGTTTTAAATGACTTTTTATTCCTTTAGAAATGTCATTTGGTGCAGGGACTGTTCTAAGCACGGGAAACACGCGCCACTTTACAGCCATACTATAGACACCCCCCAGGTACGATATTTAAAGGAATATTTCACTTTTACTTTTTCATTTTAAGCATTACTAAAATCACTGCTCCCGAAAAAACTGCCGTTTTTAAAACTGTTTTTGCATTGATACATATCCCCTGGGGCAGGACCCGGGTCCCCAAACACTTTTTAGGACAATAACTTGCATATTAGCCTTTAAAATTCACACTTTTGATTGTTCACGTTCGGGTCCCATAGACTTTAACAGTGTTCGAATGTTCGCACAAACTTTCGGTCCATTTGCATGTTCTGCCACGAACCGAACCGGGGGTTGTTTGGCTCATTCCTACTTCTCAGTTTTGGTAACCCCTGTCCCCGGCAGGGGGGGGGGCCTGCTGTAAGGATCCCTGCCAAACCCGAAGCCTTCAGACTCAATCACAGACCCCTTTTTGTCTCCTAAGCTAGGGATCCATATCCAGCACCTCACTACCATTTGTCTATTTTTTTATGGCCTTTTAAACAGATCCACCTTCTTAATTTGTACCGGTAACCACTGTCACTGAGACAGTAAGTGATAGAAAATCCAAAATGTTGAAGTTGTCACCAGAACAAGAGGTGTTCCAATGGGGACCCCTCTTTTGGTGACCGTGAAAGGTAGGGTCACACCTTTGCATACCAGGAACACGTGCCAAATCGCTTGCTTTGCGGACATGCACAGAAATGCGTTGCCCTTTAGCAGACATGTAACGGGGACCAGTAATTGTTCATGGCACCCCAAGCATTTGCTAATGCGTGCATTTTCATGAGTGCCCAAACTGATGGTTACATACATAATCACACAGTCTGGTTGAAAAAAGACATGTCCATCTAGTTCAACGAGGAACATTGGACATGGTGCCAATGTGGTGGAAAAGGGTCAGGGACTTCTTTTCTGCGTTTCTTGCACGTAGGGCAGCCCATTGAAATGAATGCGACACCCGGGAACACACATGCCCTTGGTTGCACTTGTAGAGGGGACTTCCTCTGGCCTTGTAGAGGGGACTTCCTCTGGCCTTGAAGAGATTTCCACTTGATGGTTTCCTAGTCCTTTTCTACTCTCTTCTAACTATAGAAGATATATTTTAGTCATACATGACCAATCAAGATGGTCAAAGATGCTGAACCCGGAAGAAGACCTGGAAAGCATGCCGGCAAAGGGAATATTTGTAGACTTTAGTTACGCTTTAGGTTCTAGATTGGACCATAGAGGTGAGTGAAGAGTGATTTTACACACTGTTCTCCCTTCACTCCACCATGTGGAATCGCCATATAAATGACAGTCTGAAGTGGACTTTGTAGTAAAATGAAAGGTCCACTTATAATGTCTAGGCTACCTTCGCCTGTATAAATCACTAGTAGTAGGTTTAGAACATACCTGTACAGAAAAGTTAGATACATACTTATCTTAACCCTGCCTTTCGTCTATGGTGCCAAGGCCAGGGTGGCATCACAGACCTTCCAGCAAAATTCTGGAGAATACAGCGCAGCTAAATTCCAATGAGAAGATGCTTTTGCTTTTGAAAGATCATCTCGAGAATTTCACCCAGAATGGTAGTGGTGCCATGCCCAGATAAATATATTTCTTTAAAGGTATGTTTTGGACCTACAGTCTGCTATAGATCTATACCGGGGGACAGAATAAACAGAACTTGCATTTTACTGCAAGGTCTACTTAAGGATTTCAATATTCCACAGTTGGGAGTCAATGGGGTTAATTTAGTAAAGGCAAATAGGCTGTTCACTGTTATACTTTGCAAAGGAATTTGCACAAAGCTTAGTGAACGTGATGCAAATTCACTTCGCAAAGAATACCCGATCACAAGCTGAAAAAAAAACCCCAGTATTTTTGCTTGGTTTTTGCACATATTCGGATGAGTGACATCAGCACAGCTTTACCACATTTACTAAGTTAAGAGGAAATTTCCATGCAGTCTATTTGCCTTTAGTAAATCAACCTAATTTTTTCACAATTCTGGATCACTTCCCAGTTACAAAGTTTATTTGCAGATCACCTAATTTGGAAAAAAAATTAATGTTTCCTTGCAAAGAAAGCTTATGATAAACCTAAAACGGCTGACCTGAGTATACCTATCTGAGTCTGAATTTAAAGTGGAGTTCCACCCACTTTTACAACTCTTCAGCATCCCTCACTAAACTGTGCCCTGTAAACAAATTGGATATTTTTTTATTTTTTTTCTCAGCACCTACTGTATATCTGCTGTATTCATTTTTCACTTCCTCCTCCCTGGCCGCGGCCCATCGCATCATTTCCTGTTTGCAATGCCTTTTGGGAAGGGGCGGCAACTTCCTCTGAAACTGCCGTTGCTATGGAAACCTGTCCTGAAACCTATTACACTGCTTGTTCTGCACTGAGCATGTGCAAGATCTGCAAGGATGAGACCCAGGAAGAAATACAGTCTGGCTTCAGATGCCCACACTTAAGATGGCCACGGCCTGCTGTAAGTTTATAAAAAAACAAACTACTGCTATAAACTAACAAAACAGACCTTAGTTTACAGACTAACTTTACTAGTATACATTAAGCTTGTGTATTATAGGGGTATTTTTATTTAAAAAGTATAATTTTGGCTGGAACACCACTTTAAAGTCGAAATCCAGGTTTACTTTCACTTTAAATAATTCAGGCCAAGCGGGCCCAAAGAAGATGATACCATTATATAGCAATGTGGCCGCTGTGTGTGCTGTAATGGGCTGTTTACATTTGCAGTTGGGAGGCGGATGAGACACATTTTTACCATCCCCCAACTGCTCCACCTTAAGCTGGCAAGGCATTGGATGGGAATGTACACATGCCACGACTGCGACGCTTTGCCGGGGGAAATAATTCAAACACTGTCATGTTTGGCAGGCAGTACTGCCTGCCAAACCCGACCCGACCCATATTGGTGAATAGGGCTACGCCACAACCACACACTTTAAATGCGGTGCGGAACATACCGTTGACATATAATAAATGCATTTTATATACCATACCATGTCCCCACTGAAGGGAAAGAAAGAAAAGAAAAGGAAATAAGAGACCATGGTTGTGGTGATGTGGTGTGTGCTTCTAGGGTTGGTTCGCACAAGCTTTAGTCTCTGAAGTACGATCCCTGTTTAGATGGCTCTTCAGAGAGAATGTAACAGATGGTGAGGAGGCATTATATCGCCTCCTCCCTGCCTGCTTTAACCCCTCGATCGCTGCAACCGTGTGCATTGCAGAGCAGCCCTATTCACTTGAATGGGTCGGGTTTAGAAGGCCCTAGATCCGCTGACAGCGACAGAAGTATAATTCTTGCTGTAGCCGCGGCATGTGTACACCCTGGCCGCTGCCCTCTGCAGCTAAAGGGGGTAGCAGTTGGGGGGCAGTAAAAGCATGGCTAACCATGGGTTTTTATGTCCCCCCCAACCTCACATATCGACTAGCCCTTAGGTGTTAAAACAGACAGTGGTGGCCACCTTTCCACTACGACCAATTAGAGGAAGCCTTGTATTTCTATCGATGAATGCAAGGCTTCCCCTGATTGGCCAAGGTGGAAATCATGATGTCATATGCCCAGCTTTCCACTACGACCAATTGGAGGAAGCCTTGTATTTTTATCAATAAATGCAAGGCTTCCCCTGATTAGCCAAGGTGGAAATCGTGATGTCATCTGCCCACCTTTCCACTTCAGCTAATTCAATGAAGCCTTGTATTTTTATCAATAAATACAAGGCTTCCTCTGATTGGCCAAGGTGGAAATCATGACGTAATCCACCCACCTTTCCACTTCGGCCAATTAGAAGAAGCCTTGGATTTTTATCAAAAGAAAACAAGGCTTCCTCTGATTGGCCTGAAGTGGGAAAGGTGAGCAGATGAAGTCATGTTTTCCACCTTGACCTAACTGGTGGAGAAGCCCTCAGCTGGACTCTCTTTAATTCTGGAAGACAGCGCCGCTCTCGGTATATAGCTAATGCTGCCGGGAAACAGAGGCTGCATCATTCTGTAATGAAAATAGTTCATTTGGGCCAGCTTGGCCCGAACAAACAATTTAAAGTGAAATGAAACCTGGAATTCTACTTTAATCATTACCCAGAAAATTAAGGACTCTTTATTGTGAAGTGAAAACCTTATCTTCAGTACAGATTATCTGTTCATAAATTTAGATGACTGAACAAAAAACACATTATCAAAACTCAGCTTGTAGAATAGTTTCATATTTTTTTTTTTATACAGACAAAGTTTTTGCCTATTGAAATTTTGAAATTTCGATACAGACTTGTTTATGCTATACAGGGTGTTGTCTTTCATATATAATTATTTTTTTTTTTATAACAGGCAGGTAAAATTTTAACATTATGTAGCAGTTTGAACAAAATCAGCCATTCAATACAGTATATGCTTCAGGGAGGCTTCCCAATATGAGTTTTTAAGCCCTTCCCTGAATAATGTACAAGCAGTTCTCTTTATTAAAAAAAAAAAAAGGAAAAAATAAAGACAGCATGGACATATTGCACTGCTCCCAACCCCACCTACCTCCCCACCCAATAAAATAATAAGCAAAGCACACTTACATTTGGCAGATTTATACAGCAGTAGTGGCTTTTTTCATACCTTTTTTTTTTGTTTGTTTTTTTTTTTATATTTTTTGGCTTTTAAATATATAATTCTTTGTATCATTTGTTCTATCAATATATCTACAATATTGAATGAAAAGAAGCCTGCAAATGAACAGTAATTACACATTTTGTAAACACCACTTTCTTTTTTGTTTTTTTAATATCTTTTTTTTTCGTTACACTCATATGCTGAAAGAAACAAAGTTGCATCTTTTTACTTTGTTTTTGCTTTTTCTTTTTTTCTTTTTTTTCATTTTTTTTTTATTACTGTTATATTTTTAGCAGATAATTTGCTGCAATCTTTCAACATAAAGGAATGGCTTTAACCATCTAGAGCTGGTAGTTCTGAGTGTCACCATAGGCATTACACAGATGTTCAAATAAAAAAATAAATAAAAATTAAAAAAAAGGACCCTGTCATGATTTTTTTTTTTTTAATCCACTACAATTTTTTTTAATTAACTTACTCTAGATAAGTTTGCTCTTACAAGGCTACAGAAACAGATTTTTTTAAATTCACCTTGCATTGGTTTGCAACTGTGAATCAAATTCCTAGTTTTTGTGAAATGCCTACAGAGCAGAGGAAAAAAAAAAGAAAGTTGGCATTTAAGATTCATTACACAGGATTTCGCATGGCTTATATTTAATGCAAACGTGATATATAAGTCATTTTATAGGCATCATCCCTTCAAATTAAAAATAAATAAACAAAATAAAATAAAAGAGAAAAGGGATTTGGAGGCTTCCACTTTGCTTGTAATTAGAACAAGTCCACTTTAATCTCAAACCACTTAACAGTCCACCATTTATGACTCTCTTCATCTGAAATCCAGTTGAGTTTTGGGCAGGAAGGTTTTCAAGGCAAGACAGTCTTCCACATGCGTGGCAATCCACAATCGGCCAGCTCCAGCATCGCTTACGTACATACTGCATCCCCATTAGGTTTGATTTAGTTATTTTACTATGTTGAAAATTTTATGCTCCAAAGCATTTTTTTTATTGTGTAAAAAATTGGGAAGTAAAGCATGGAAGTGGCAGTTATTGTGATTCCCTCATCTCTTACCAAATAAAGATAGGCTACTCCAGCAGAAATGTAGGATCATATAGGAACAGGACATGGTATTTAAGACAAATGGTGTGGTTCTAATATGAAAAAATAAAAATAAATTACATTGTAAAAATCATGTACTGAATGGTATAGAATAGCTTTATGATTTTACATTATATTAGTGCGATTCTAATATTAAAAAAAAATATGTAATGGTAAAAATCATGCACTGTATGGCATAGAATAGGTTTATGATTTTACATTATATTGATGTGGTTGTAATATATTAAAAAAAAAATAAATACAATGTAAAAATCATGCACTGTATGGCATAGAATAGGTTTATGATTTTACATTATTATTAGGTTTTTTTTCCCCTACATGTTTGACTAAATGGTTTCTATTTCATGCTGTTTTTCAAAGCGTATGAGCAATAAATAAAGCAAAGCTTTTAAAGCTAAGGTGTATTGTTTCTTCAATGTAAATTGTATTATGTTTTTTTAGATGAAATACATAATTAGGTCACCTAAAAAAAAGTAGTTTATTTGATTGGGAATTTGATTTTTTTTTTTTTAATTACAATTAAATATTCTGCAACATATTTTTGTGTTGCCCGGATAATATTACTATTGATTTGTAAATTAAAAAACAAAAAACAAATTCCTAATCAAAAATTGCCCTTTCCTTGTCATCCAAAATAATTAGGAAAAACAAAAAAACACTACAAACTAATCTAAAACAAGAGAAAGATCTCATTGAGATCCTTGTGTATTTCAGAGGGCATTCAACTTATCTTACATTTGCAATATGGAATTTTAAAAGATAAAGCATTTTAGAGATTGTTAAAAAAAATGTGAGTGGCAAATCAACAGGAGGATAGTCTTTTATATATTTCCAGAAGGGCTTTTATTCAATAGTAATATTATATTATCTAGGCAACACAAAAATATGTTTCAGTATA
Organism: Lithobates clamitans; assembly: GCA_037952925.1. NCBI lineage: Eukaryota > Metazoa > Chordata > Amphibia > Anura > Ranidae > Lithobates > Lithobates clamitans. Next base: position 1,687,885 of record JBBGZY010001798.1, read on the forward strand.
TTTAATTGTAAATTAAAACTACTTTTTTTTTTTTTAGGTGACCTTATGTATTTCATCTAAAAAAACATAATACAATTTACATTGAAGGGGCAATACACCTTAGCTTTAAAAAGCTTCACTTTATTTATTGCTCAAAGGTGTATTGTCCCTTCAATATAAATTTATTATTATTTTTTTTTTAGATGAAATACATAATTAGGTCACCTAAAAATATAGTTTTTTTGATTGGGAATTTGATTTTTTTGTTTTTATTTACAATTAAACATCAAGGCAACACAAAAATATGTTGCAGTATAATATTACTATTGCATTTTTGAATAAAAGCCCTTCTGGAAATATATAAAAGACTGTCCTGTTTTTTTTTTTTTTTTTCTCAATCTCTAAAATGCTTTATTTTTTAAAAATCCATGTTGCAAATGTAGGATAAGCTGAATGCCCTTTAAAATACACAAGGATCTCAATGATGTATCAAGGGCATTTCTCTTGTTTTAGATTAGGCCAACCAATTACAGTTTGTAGTGTGTTTTTATTTTTTTCCTAATTATTTTGGATGACAAGGAAAGGGCAATTTTTTGATTAGGAATTAGTAGGTGTAAATAAAAAAAAATGAATTTCTAATAAAAAATTGCCATTTCCTTGTCATCCAAAATAATTATGAAAAAATAAAAAAACAAACACTACAAACTGTAATTGGTTGGCCCAATCGAAAACAAGAGAAATGCCAAAAATACATCATTAGGATCGTACGTTTGGAAATGGAATTTTAAATGATAAAAAAAAATGTCATTGGCAAGCCAATAAGAGGATAGTCTTTCATATATTTTCAGAAGGGCTTTTAAGCATTTATTCAAAGATGCAATAGTGATATTATATAGGCAACACTAAAAATATGTTGCAGTATACTTTTTTTTTTTAAATTTACACCTACTAAGTATACTGCAACATATTTTTAGTGTTGCCTATATAATATCACTATTGCATTTTTGAATACATGCTTAAAAGCCCTTCTGCAAATATATAAAAGACTATCCTCCTGTTGATTTGCCACTAACATTTTTTTTTAACAATTCCTAAAATGCTTTATCTATTTAAAATTCAATTTTCCAAATGTAAGCTAATCTGAATGCCCTCTGAAATACACAATGATGTATCCTGGGTATTTCTCTTGTTTTAGATTAGGCCCACCAATTACAGTTTGTAGTGTTTTTTATTTTTATTTTTTTTTTTATAATTAATTAATTTTTTATTTTCTAACAATTTCTAAAATGCTTTATCTTTTAAAATTCATATTTTCCAAATGTTCAGCTAAGCTGAATGCCCTGGGCATTTCTCTTGTTTTAGATTACAAGTACAGTTTGTAGGGTTTTTTTTTTTTTATTTTTTTTTTTATTATTTAGATGACAGCAATTTCCAAAAAAAAAAAATGCCCACAAGGTGCTAAAATCACTGCCATAATTTTTTTTCCTTTTCTTTGCTGGATTTGAGATAGTGAACTGTTAATGTTGCCTCGGGTTGCGTAATACAAACCAACTAGGAAAGATGCTTAATAACCTCCAATAAATATGTTTCTTTAAAATGAATACGTAAATGAATATTCATACATTTTGGTCTCGGATATCCTTTTTTGTGGGTTTTTTTTTTTTTTTTTTTTTAGTACATCTAAGCTGTTTCAGCTGCAGATATAGGCTCTGCTGACACATCAGCAAAAGCAAAGAGTTTCTACGGTCTTGCTTGTGGTTACTGGAGATGAGTATGTTGTTCTGTTATAGAGAAGTCTCCACACTGTGCAAAGGACTTTCTGGATTGGAAGAGGCAGCTGACTTGCTTGTGTCTGTGGTCAAGTAGATACCGCTATCAATAGCGTTGTTGTTCTTGTTGGGGGACGGAGGAGGAATGTACCACAGCACCTTGCCCGGAGGCTCCTCGCTATCTTCCGCATCTGTGTCATCGATAAGGGGAATATTATGGATGTAATCGTTGATCAAAAACTCGGGGGTTGCCATGAAATTGTGAATGGAGGTCTTGGAGTCAGGTTTCTCTATGCCTTCGTAGAGGGAACTACGGAATGCTTTCACCACCCGGATCTAAAGAGTTTGGGTTACAAAGGTCCGAAAGGGGGGGGGGGACCCAACATGGGATGAAAAGACGGAGAAGCAAAAACAGAGAAAAGGATTTGAAGGGAAATAGAAAAAAGAAGTGTTAGATTAGTAGAGGAAAAGGAATGGTCTTTTGTTATTTCTTATTTCAGTCCACATTAATGGCAGCGCACGTTGAGTTATTCATCAGAAAATATTTTTAAAAATTTGAATATTTGCATTGTGAAAAGCTACTTGTGGGCTAGGCTTCGATTAATGTATATTCAGAAAAAAATCAAAAATAAAGATTTACGGACTTTACAGGTACCAAAGGAGACAATAATAACCACTTGCTGACCGCCCTATAGGAGTTTTCCTGCTACAGGGCGGCAACTCTGCGCAGGATCATGTATATATAAGTGATCCTGCACTTCTGCGAGGCTCAGGAGAAGTCCTGGAGGCGGATATGGGAGAAGGTGATGAGGGAGCTAGAGAGCAGGAGGTCTTGGGAGGAACGGAGAGGGTTTAAGGACTGCCCTATAGCAGATATACTGCTACAGTATACAGTACATATACACTGCTACAGGGCAGCCCTCCTGTGCAGAAACATGTATATATAGGTCATCCTGCACTTCCACCTGCAGGGGGCGCGCACACTCACTTCTCAGCTGTATCTATACACTTAAGGACCATTCTACAGCAGATATACTGCTACAGTATACAGTGCAGACATATTGCTACAGGGCAGTCCTCCTGTGCAGAAACACGTGTATATATATATATATATATATATATATATATATATATATATATATACATGATCCTGCACTTCCGCCTGCAGGGGGCACGCACGCTCAATTCTCAGCTGTATCTATACACTTAAGGACCACACTATAGCAGATATACTGCTACAGTATACAGTTACAGTACAGATATACTGCTATAGGGCAGCCCTTCTGTGCAGAAACATGTGTGTGTATGAATATATATATATATATATATATATATATATATATATATATATATATATATATATATATATATACGTGATCCTGCACTTCCACCTGCAGGGGGGCGTGCATGCTCCCTTCTCCGCTGTATCTATACACTTAAGGACCGCCCTATAGCAGATATGCTGCTACAGTAGGGTTGCCACCTCATCCCTTTAAATCCGAACACATATTAATTACACAGGCTCATTTTAGCAGTGCTTTATTGCTGTTTAAGCTGTGCTTTTGTACTGCTTTTTGGTCGCCAGCTGGATGCTTTTAGCCCCAAAGAAGGGGTTAAAAACTCCCATGTTGCAGCGCTGTCCATTCATTGCAATGGGCAGAGGCGTTCTGGGAGCGGTGGATACAGTGCTCCCATACCGCCCCAAAGATGCTGCTTGCAGGACTTTTTCTATCGTCCACAATCGCACCGCCCAGGTGTGAAAGCACCCATTGCAATGAATGGGAGGCAGTTTTCAGGCACTTTACAGGCGCTGTTTCTGGAGCTAAAACGCCTGAAAACTGCCTCAGTGCGAAAGGGATCTAATACAGCGATCAGTGCTAAAAATATGCACTGTCACTGTACTAAGGCTGGGAAGAGGTTAACATCTAGGGGAGCGATCAAAGGGTTAACTGTGTGTTTTATGATACTGTGGGGGGGGTGCATTTACTAGGGGAAGAGTGTTAGACCGCCGTTCTTCCTCTCTGCCTAATGATTGGTGGGTGCCGGAGGACATCAGGTACCGTGCACCCGTCGATCGGCTTCCGCTGTGTGGAATCACACTGGAAAGGAGCCAGTGGTGGCAGGCATGTGCACCCCCTTACCCGGAAGTGTATTTTTATACGTGATCTGGTATCGCAGGTGCCGCCCTGTATCAGTAAAACTGCTATAGGGCGGACCTGAAGAGATTAATTCAAAAGTTAGGTCTACTTTTGCATTACTTTCGGTACAGCCCTCATATTGTTGCCACCTTGTAACCCGTTAAGTCTGCCAACGAAAAAAAAAACTATTTTTTTAAAATTTTTTATTTATTTATTTTTGTTTTTTTGTTTTCTGCCAATTCTTGCAGATGTGGTACTGAGTCAGCCCTCCCTAATATCTTTGATATTAAGATATACTAAAAAATACTCTTTACCTTCCTTTTATGATGTTGGTTATCTCAATAAATAAGCCCCATTATTGTGGTCTGAAACATTTAAAACATTGTATCACTTTTGGCATCATTCTTGAATAAAGTAGTTTAAATGTGTTTTGCCATATATGTATGTATATATTAAAATAAAACATACATATATAGAATTGTAATAATGTAAAAAAAAAAAATTGAATGACATTTTATGAGAGACACGACAGCTAGATAGACGTCTAACAAGGAGAATAATGCTTTGCTAACAAACTGCTTAATAAAACATACATTCACTATGTGACAACGAACAAATGCAAAAGCGGTGAATATGCAATGTAGACAAAAAAAGGGAAGTCGAAAGAGTGGACAAAGGAAATGTAAAAAAAAAAAAATGTTTGCTGTTTTAAAAACTTACTAAAATAAAATATTTTGTTATATTGCTTACTTACATTTTGTTTTTTATATTGATACATATTTTATTCTGTATATTAATACTAAGGAAAAGCAATTTATTAACTAATAATTAATTTTATTTATTTATTTATTTTTAAGTTCAAACCTAGTAATTTAGTAAGTTAGTAATTGTTGAATATTTTATTCTGCATTTTAATACTAAGAAAAAGCAATGTATTAAATAATAATTACCGGTAATTCATTTTTTGTTTTTTGTTTTTATTTTGAATTTTCCACCTAGTAAGTTAATAATTTATAGCTCAAAATATTTTTTAAATATACACTGCAGTAATATCAATTTTCCAGGGAAATATTTTAAATATTTTCAATATGAATACTGTACCTTTTTTAAATATTTTAAATATGAAACCTTTATAATATGTACTACCTAACAGGTGGTCAGGGGGTAGGGTGATATTGAAGGAGATTTACTAAAAAGCGGAAAATCTGGTGCAGCTCTGCATAGTAACCAATCAGCTTCCAGGGTTTTATTGTCAAAGCTTCATTGAACAACCTGAAGTTAGAAGCTTCAATCAAAGAAACATAAAAATCCGGCACCACAATGTCTCAAAAATAGAACATGTACAATTTTATTAAATCCATCCAATAAAAGGAATCAATGCCTATAGTTATTGACGTGTTAGCTTCTAACTTCATGACTAAGGCCATTGTAAGAGGCTGAAACACGCCAATTAGCTTCTAACTTCATGACTGACGCATTTTAGCCTCTTACATTGGCTTTAATCATAAAGCTAGAAGCATATTGATGCATTTCAGCCGCTTCCATTGGCCTTAATCAGCTTCTAACTTCATGACTAAGGTCAATGTATGAGGCTGAAACACGCCAATTAGCTTCTAACTTCATGACTAAGGCCAATGTAAGAGGCTGAAACATGGCAATCAGCTTCTAACTTCATGACTGGCATGTTTTAGCCTCTTACATTGGCCTTAGTCAGCTTCTAACTTCATTAACAAGGCCAATGTAAGAGGCTGTAACACGCCAATCAGCTTCTAACTTCATGACTAAGGCCAATGTAAGAGGCTGAAATGTGGCAATCAGCTTCTAACTTCATGACTAAGGCAAATGTAAGAGGCTGAAACACGCCAATCAGCTTCTAACTTCATGACTAAGGCCAATTTAAGAGGCTGAAACGTGGCAATCAGCTTCTAACTTCATGACCAAGGCCAATGTAAGAGGCTGAAATGTGGCAATCAGCTTCTAACTTCATGACTGGCGTGTTTTAGCCTCTTACATTGGCCTTAATCAGCTTCTAACTTCATGACTAAGGCCAATGTAAGAGGCTGAAACGCGCCAATCAGCATAGATTATATTTACATAAACACGTGCGTTAATTTAAATTTTTTAAAAAGTTGTTAACATATAACTAATTTTACATATACATAATTTTGAGTATGCATTATATGTTTTTTTAATGTGTTTAAGGTTTTTTTTTTTTTCAAAGTAAAACAAAAAATCACAACAAATTTTTAAAGTGTTTATTTTTAATTATGTCCCTCCAACTTTTGACGCCGCAGTTGTTTTTTCCGAATTGTGTGAGTGATGTGGAGAAATGACAACTACTATGCCAAAAGTTAAACTTACAGCAGTGCTGATAACTTACAAACAGCAGGAATTGGTATGGCTATAGTCCAACAAAACATGCTAATTAAAAAAAAACAAAATTAAAGAAATTAAATGTTTGAATCAAGAGCAGCTGTGCAAAACATGAAGAGCCAATGGATGTTTTAAACAAACAGTTGAGATGACATAAAGTAAAATAAAATAAAGCTTTTCTAAATGATGAGAAATGCACTCATGCTGCGCTTGAGACTCAAAGGAAAGGGAAATTGAGAAGGAAAAAAAAATCAAAAAAATCAAAAAAAAAAATCAAGATTTTCTATCATGACTGTGTTCAGCGTGACTTGTAATAATGAAACACCAATAGGAGGCTCAGCCCACACAGTGACACAGCCTTGACTGCATGGAGGCGGAGCTCCGATTCGATCATGCATATTTGGCACAGTAAACATTCGAGTATTTAAGCCCATCGTTGCTGTATAAAAGGGACTAGCTCGATTGGTCAGCCTTTTGTGGATAAAGGATTATAGCATGCGAGGATGTTTTTTTTTTTTTTTTGTGTTCTTCCATGCCTCGGGAAGGGAAGAAATGGAGAAAAGAAGGTAAGGGTTTAGGGATTAAAGCCAATGAAACACAGAGTGGAACACACCTAGAATTTTGCAAAGAAGTGGTGCTAATGGGATTCATGGAAGGCTTCAAGCATGGAATTGTAATTTTTGTTGATTCTTTGTGAATGTATGTCTTTTAATCAAGAATTAACTTTTTCTTTTACTTTTTTTTTTAATCAGTACCCCCTTTTTTCTATTTTTTTAAATACTGGGAGTATTAGTGTTGGTCATTTTCTGAAGGATGTATGATTGTAGACATTTGCGGTAGTCAACAAAATTAAAAAGACTATCCATAAGCATGAGCACTGCTATGTGTTCAATTTTTCAAAAAATATTTAAGGAATATACTACACCAGTCTTTAAAAATATCTATATTTGAATCTTAGTATTGCTTGCAAAATAATCACTTCCTTCTTAAAAAAAAAAATTTAAAAAAATAAAATAAATCTGATGAAGTTAGCTTTGAAAAGATATTGCTATATATGTGTCACTGTTGAGATCTGTAAACTGTATCTGACTATTCATGGTATTTATTACTCCTTCAGTGTTCTTGAGATTCTGTCCTGAATATGATTTTAGATGCCTCAAGAGGCCTTATGTCTTGAAGAAAAAAAAAAAAAAATGGCTTGATGTGATATGAAGGCCTTCGAAGAAAAAACATGATTGTGTGTGTGTGCTGATGACAGAAAAAGGCAAACAAGCTAAAAGGAGAAATTTTTGTTCAATGACGAAAACCGGCACCAATTCATAAAAAGTAAAAAAAAAATAAATAATAATAAAAATAAAAAATAGGGAAAAAAAACATTCATTTTAGATCAAGCACCAGAGGAGAGACAAATCCACCAATCCGTTTTGGTAACTTAGACACTGAGAAAAGGGAGGAAACGCTTGCTATTGCTCTGTAAAATTTGGTAATGAAATGCAAAAAATTTTCCTGAGCCCTTGGTTAAGGTTTCATTTCAGGCTTAACTTGATGTAGTTAATACATCATTACATTTTACAAAGATGAGAGAAGGCCCGTGGCAGCCCACTTTCGAAGTTCTATGTTACATAAAAAAAAAATCAGTCTTCCCTCACCATCTAGTTTCATTTAATTAAATTGAAAATAAAAGAATTGTTTTAGTAAACCTTTCTGGGTCGAGACTGATGGCTGCATAAGTTTTGGTTTGACAAACACCAATGTAAAAAAAATGGTAAAACTTATACAATTTCTTTTGCCCTTCACTAAATTAGAATTTTGTTTTTGCCACATTTTTTGTACCATTTTTCGTTGGGGCAATGCACTGTTTGCCAAAATTAAAGATTTAACCTTTTATTAAATGTTTCCAAAAAATAGGTAAAGACCAATGTAAAAAATGGTACAATGACTGGAGCGAAAATACTGAGACTGATGACTATATACGTTTTGGTTTGACAAAAACCAATGTAAAAATAAAAAAATGGTACAATAAAATATCTTGTCTAACAAAGGGACCTATGGACATTTTAAAAATGTATAATACAAAAATGTATTAAAGTAAAAAATTATAACCATTCCGTACCATAAAAGTTATGTATTTTCTTTGCCCTGCGCTAAATTTGATTTGTTTTTTGTTTTTGCCACATTTTTTGTAGCATTTTACATTGGGGCAATGCCCTGTTTACCTATTTGTTGGAAACATTTACTAAAAGGTTAAATCTTTCAATTTGACAAAGACTAATGTAAAAAAAAATTGGTACAATAACTGGACCGAAAATACTGAGACTGATGGCTGCAAAGGTTTTGGCTTGACAAAGACCAATGTAAAAATTGGTAAAAGTTATACATTTTCTTTGCCCTTCACTTAATTTGAATTTTTTGTTTTGTTTTTGCCACATTGTTTGTTGCATATTCCATTGGGGAAATGCACTGCTTACCTATTTGTTGGAAACATTGTCAAATTTAAAGAGTTCACCTTTTAGTAAATGTTTCCAACAAATAGGTGAACATTGCCCCAATTAAAAATGCTACAAAAAATGTGGCAAAGGCAAAAAAACAAATAAAATGTAGTGAAGGGCAAAGAAAATACATAACTTTTATGTTACGGAATGGTTATCATTTTTTATTCTAATAAATTTTTGTATTATAAATTTTTTAAATATCCATAGGTCCCTTTGTTAGACAAGGTATTTTATTGTATTTATATTTATTTATTTTTTTACAATGGTCTTTGTCAAACCAAAACTTATACAGTCATCAGTCTCAGTATTCTCGCTCCCGTTATTATACCATTTTTTAGATTGGTCTTTGGTCTTTTACTAAAAGGTTAAATAATTAAATTCGACAAAGACCAATGTAAAAAATGGTATAATAACGGGAGCGAAAATACTGTGACTGATGACTGTATAAGTTTTGGTTTGACAAAGACCAATGTAAAAAAATGGTACAATAAAATATCTTGTCTAACAAATGGACCTATGGACATTTTAAAATTTATAATACAGAAATGTATTAAAATAAAAAAATAAAATAAAAACGTATAACCATTCCGTACTATAGAAGTTATACATTTTCTTTGTCCTTCACTAAATTTGATTTGTTTTTTGTTTTTGCCACATTTTTTTGTAGCATTTTTCGTTGGGGCAATGCTCTATTTATCTATTTGTTGGAAACAGTTACCAAAAGGTTAAATCTTTAAATTTTACAAAGATCAATGTAAAAAAATGGTATAATAACTGCATCAAAATACTCAGACCGATGGCTGCATACGTTTTAGTTTGACAAAGACAAATATACATTTTTAAAATGTCCATAGGTCCTTTTGTTAGGCAAGATATTTTATTGTACTATAATTTACATTTGTCTTTGTCAAACCAAAACATATGCAGCCATCGGTCTCAGTATTTTGATCCAGTTATTATACCATTTTTTTTACATTGATCTTTGTAAAATTTAAAGATTTAACCTTTTAGTAACTGTTTCCAACAAATAGATAAACAGAGCATTGCCCCAACGAAAAATGCTACAAAAAATTTTTCAAAAACAAATCAAATTTAGTGGACAATGAAAATGTATAACTTTTATGGTATGGAATGGTTATGATTTTTTATCTTAATACATTTTTGTATTCTAAATTTTTAAAAATTCCATAGGTCCCTTTGTTAGGCAAGATATTTTATTGTACCATTATTTACATTTGTCTTTGTCAAACCAAATTGTATGCAGCCATCGCTGTCAGTATTTTGATCCAGTTTTTATACCATTTTTTTACATTGATCTTTGTAAAATGTAAAGATTTAACCTTTTAGTAACTGTTTCCAACAAATAGATAAACAGAGCATTGCCCCAACGAAAAATGCTACAAAAAATGTGGAAAAAACAAAAAACAAATAAAATTTAGTGAAGGACAAAGAAAAATGTATAAGTTTTATGGTACGGAATGGTTATGATTTTTTATTTTAATACATTTTTGTATTCTAAATTTTTAAAATGTCCATAGGTCCCTTTGTTAGACAAGATATTTTATTGTACCATTATTTACAATACAAAAATTTATTAAAATAAAAAATCATAGCTGTTCTGTACCATAAAAGTTATACAGTTTCTTTACCCTTCTCTAAATTTGATTTTTTTTTGTTTTGTTTTTGCCACACTGTTTGTAGCATTTTTCATTGGAGCAATGCACTGTTAACCTATTTGTTGGAAACATTTAATAAAAGGTTAAAGTGTAAGTAAACCCTCCTATTGTTTTCAGCCAAGGAAGCTGCCAACTTGGCCTCTGTTTAATCTACAACTGCCATGATGCTGCTCATGTGATCAGTTTAGACACCAGCGATTGGATGGTTTGACAGTTTGGTCGAAAGCACAACCAATGGGTGTGTTAAATTCTCGACACGTGCCATAAATGAAACTGTTTTATGGATGGGTTTACGTCCGCTTTAAATTTAGCAGAGTTGTCCATGTATAGACCTTTCCATACAAGTTTTGATATATTTGTTGGAAACATTTATTAAAAGGGTTAAATCTTTAAATTTAGCAGAGTTGTCCATGTATAGACCTTCCCATAGAAGTTAAAAAAAATCCACCTTAACTGTCTTTAACATAAGACTGTAGATGCAAGTTGGAATGCAGATCTTTCAGATGTAAACTGCCACTGACAATATGAAAATCTGCTTTTAAGTTAAATTGGCTGGCAGTAAACACATCAAAATGTAATTGCATTCAAGAAAACTGTATAGCGTCCTTTGTCGAATTAAAAAAAAAAAATAATAAAATTATATTTTTAAAAAATGCCTGAAATGATAGCTCAGCAAGGACTCAATTGCACTGGATGGCTTCCCAAGGTATCCTGATGGGAAAGAAAGTGTTGTTAATGGTTTTCTGTTGTTGTGAACATTCATTGCTGTTCACCGCAAGAAGGAACTATGCTTCCTATGCTGCAAAAGCAAAAAGAAGTAATGTTTATATATCAGCTTTCACTTTGGGCCCATACTCGAAGGTTTACTCTTTTATGAACATATCAAGACTTGTAAGGACGTTTTGCCATATTCTCTTTTCGAAAAATGCTCATTTTTTTGTTGCAGGTAAAATTTGCCTTACCATTCTGTAATTTGTCTCCTGTGTTAATTAGCTGCCATTTTCATTAGAAGAAGTCATGAAATTTTACGTGCACAAAGCACGTCATGCAAAGAAATTATCTCATGTGTTTGCAACCATTTTGCACTTTTTTTGGAATAAATTAATGACATTGAGCACAGGAGTTTATATCTGTATAAACATTCACTGAATTTGTTGCAGTTGTAGTTATGGCAGTTTCCACTTTAGTTTATATCAGAGTAAATATTCAATATTAAAACTGCAGTACAAGATAAAATACATTAGCTGTAAAAGTCAATGTTATAAATGTGTATATGTATGTATGTATGTATGCACTCCAAAAATATACAATTTTAACATTTAGGTCTGACCATATATACGTTCATTTCTGCAACTTTCTTAGTTGTGTAATCCATTTTCTTTAGAAAAAATTGTCTGTAAAGGACATAAAATGCATTTCACGTTCAAATTGTTAAATGTAACGTCAAACACAAATTGGCAGTTACATAAAAAAATTTTAGGAAAAGGATTTTTTTTTTTTTAAAACAGGGATGTTTAAAATGTATTATTTAACATAAACCTGGGTTCTGAGATTAAAAAAAAAAAATTTATAGTCAATTTTTTTTTCCTTTTTTAGTTTTAGTTTCGGGTAAGGGTCGAAACCTTTGTCACTGGACCATAGCAACAGGGGGGTCAGGCCAATAGTCTGAGTGTTGATACAGTTTTTAATGTTTTGTCCGGTACCAGAGAATTCCCATTGGCCAGTTCTCCAGAGAACTTTAGGCTTTAAAGTGACTCGAATTTCAAACACAACTTAAAATGTAATAGAGGATAGTGCCAAAAATTAATGGTCAGAAGTCCAGAAATAATTTTATGCTCAGGACACATACAGTAAAACAGCCAACCTCTTTCAAGAGTCTAAAAGGTCCTCCTTCACCAGGACTTAGTAGGTACTGCAAGAAGTGCATTAGACAATAAATCTGGAATTATTCTTTGAGAATGATTTCAAATGCATTGTAGTACAAAAGACAAGCCTGCTCATGTTGATGGGTACCCCTTGAAATTTTCCACATTTTGTCATGTTACAACCAAAAATGTAAATGTATTTTATTGGGATTTTATGTGATAGACCAACACAAAGTGGCACATAATTGTGAAGTGGAAGGAAAATGATAAATGGTTTTCAAAATTGTTTACAAATAAAAATCTTAAAAGTGTGGTATGCATTTGTATGGCGCCCCCCGGAGTCAATACTTTGTGAAACACCTTTCACTGCAATTACAGCTGCAAGTCTTTTTGGGGATGTCTCTACCAGCTTTGCACATCTAGAGAGTGATATGTTTGCCCATTCTTCTTTGCAAAATAGCTCAAGCTCTGTCAGATTGGATGGAGAGCGTCTGAACAGCAATTTTCAAGTCTTGCCACAGATTCTCAATTGGATTTAGGTCTGGACTCTGATTGGGCCATTCAGACAAATTAATATGCTTTAAACCCTTCTATTGTAGCTCTGGATGTATGTTGAGGGTCATCCTGCTGGAAGGTGAACCTCCGCCCCAGTCTCAAGTCTTTTGCAGCCTCTAACAGGTTTTCTTCTAAGATTGCCCTGTATTTGGCTCCATCCATCTTCCCATCAACTCTGACCAGCTTCCCTGTCCCTGCTGAAGAAAAGCATCCCGTGTTCAGGGTGATGTGCAGTGTTAGTTTTCCACCACACAGAATTTTTCTTTTAGGCCAAAAAGTTCAATTTTGGTCTCATCTGACCAGAGCACCTTCTTCCACGTGTTTGTTATGTCCCCCACATGACTCGCAAACTGCAAACAGGACTTCTTATGGCTTTCTTTCAACAATGGCTTTCTTCTTGCCACTCTTCCATAAAGGCCAGATTTGTGGAGTGCACGACTAATAGTTGTCCTGTGGACAGATTCTCCCACCTGAGCTGTGGATCTCTGCAGCTTTTCCAGCATTACCATGGGCCTCTTGGCTGCTTCTCTGATGAATGCTCTCCTTGCCCGACCTGTCAGTTTAGGTGGACGGCCATGTCTTGGAAGATTTGCAGTTGTGCCATACTCTTTCCATTTTCAGATTTACTATTTAGGTGACTTCTGAAGGCAATTGGTTCCACTAGATTTTAGTTAGGGGTATCAGAGTAAAGGGGGCTGAATACAAATGCACTCCACACTTTTCAGATATTTATTTGTAAACATTTTTGAAAAGTGTTCATCATTTTCCTTCCACTTCACAATTATGTGTCACTTTGTGTTGGTCTATCACATAAAATCCCAATAAAATACATTTACGTTTTTGGTTGTAACATGACAAAATGTGGAACATTTCAAGGGGTGTGAATACTTTTTCAAGGCACTGTATTTGAGCTTGAAATAACCATTGACTGGAGCAGTCTCATTCTGCATTATTACATACAGTAAAACAGGCAACCCCTTTCAGGAGTTTAAAAGGTCCTCCTTCATCAGGGTTTAGTAGGTACTGCAAGAGATGCATTCAGGACAATAAATCTGGAATAATCATTTGGGAACGCACCGAAATGTTTTGCAGTACAAAAGACAAGCCTGCTCATGTTGATGGGTATTTGAGCTTGCTATAACCATTGACTGGATTATTCAACTCTATTGCCCAAATACACCTTTTGCAGAACCAACCAAGTCCTGGTGAAGGGAGACCTTTCAAACCTTTGAAGCACTTTTGCTGTTTTATTGTATGTGTTTTCTAAATAAAATTGTCTTTTGATTTAGGCTGGCCACAGATTGATAGAATTTTGAACAAAAATTATTTGAACAAACTTTTCTTAAAATATTCTTTTTCTTTTTTCTAATAATTAGTGGGTCAAATTCATGTTCGTTTTTTCAACCGCAATGGCAAGAAAATTCAAAGGAGCGGAATAAAAAATGGTTCTCAAATTAATTTCTAATGCCCTGTACACACGGTCGGACTTTGTTCGGACATTCCGACAACAAAATCCTAGGATTTTTTCCGACGGATATTGGCTCAAACTTGTCTTGCATACACACGGTCACACAAAGTTGTCGGAAAATCCGATCGTTCTGAACGCAGTGACGTAAAACACGTACGTCGGGACTATAAACGGGGCAGCGGCCAATAGCTTTCATCTCTTTATTTATTCTGAGCATGCGTGGCACTTTGTCCGTCGGCTTTGTGTACACACGATCTGAATTTCCGACAACGGATTTTGTTGTCGGAGAATTTTATCTCCTGCTCTCCAACTTTGTGTGTCGGAAAATCCGATGGAAAATGTCCGATGGAGCCCACACACGGTCGGAAATTCCGACAACACGCTCCGATCGGACATTTTCCATCGGAAAATCCGACCATGTGTACGGGCATTAGAGTGTATGTGGTTTTTGTTCCACAAAGTCCATTCATTCCAAAATCAAATGGTAAACGCAAACAAAATCTTTCAGATGACATTCGAATGTTCCGAGAATTTTCCTAAGAATTTTTGTTCCAAATTCTATCCATCTATTGCCAGATTTAAACACCTGGTGTTTGGCACTTGACGCTTTCCCTCAATTAACTTTTAGGATGCTTTATGCCACGTACACACGACCGGTTTTGCCGTCGGAATAAACTCTGAAGGTTTCGCCGACGGAACTCCGATGGAATTCTATTCAAGCTGTCTTGCCTACACACGGTCAAACCAAAGTCCGACCGTCCAGAACGCGGTGACGTACAACACCTATGACGGGACTAGAAAAAGGAAGATCAATAGCCAGTAGCCAATAGCTTCCGTCTCGTACTTGCTTCAGAGCATGCGTCGTTTTTGGTCCTTTGGAACTGCATACAGACCAGCAGTTTTCCCGATAGGAATTGGTTCCGTCGGAAATATTTAGAACATGTTCCATTTCTAGGTCCGTCAGAATTTTCGGAAAAAAAAAAAGTCCGATGAGGCCTACACACGAAAGGAATAGACGATGAAAAGCTTCCGTCTGACTTTTTCTGTCGGACATTCCGTTCGTGTGTACGCGGCTTTATAGTCTTTGTCAGAAAATAATTCACTCCCTGAACAAAAATTCTTATGAATGTTCTAAGAAAGTTTTTTTCTAATCATTATTGTGTCAAATTTGATATTCGTTTTTAGATCGCAGTGGGAAGAAAATTCTAAGGAGCAGGATAGAAAAATATTCTCAAACAATTTAAGTGTATGTGGTTTTTGTTCGATAAATTCCATTCATTCCAAAATCAAATGGTAAGAGCAAACAAAATCTTTCAAGTGACATTCGAATGTTCTGAGAATTTTTGTATGAATTCTCAAGACTTTTCCTAAGAATTTTCCTTCCAAATTCAATCCATCTATGACCAGATTTATACACCTGGTTTTTGGCGCTTTCTCGCATTCAATTCTTAAGATGTATTATAGTATTCACTCCCTTTCTGTATTGAAGTGGGAAAAAATCTCCCCAGTAAGGACCCAGATTAAAAAAAATGAAAGCTGAAAGCAATTTTAACTACTCTGTCCAAAACGAAAAATAAGTTTGGCTTGATTTTTTTCATTTTATTTTTTCACATTTATTATTTTATTAGTTTAACTAGATGGACTTGTGTCTTTTTCCAAGGTATCCAACAATATTTGGAGACATGAAATTTTTTAATCTAATTAAAAAAAGGCAAAAGTAGCTGTATTATGTTTATGTGTTGTTGATTGTGTTTCGGCATTATGAAACATCACATAATATTTTGAACTTAAATAATATGGTAAATAGATGTAGTACATGTGTTTGCATTGTAAGCAGTGCTTGGTGTTATCTGGTACTACAGGTTTAATATACAGATTAAACTAAAAAAACAAAAATGGAAAAGGCTCTTGAAAGCAGCAGCAGCTATTGTAGCAGATAGCATACTTAGCAATAAGGAAAACAAAATCCAGTGCAAACAAACAAAGCTGAATTAGGTATCAAATAGAAGCATGGTACGCTAGGCACACCAAATATTGTAGAATAAATGAGAATATGGCTTTAGAAATCATACACCACCTTGACTGAAAAAAGACTAGACAAAGCAATAAATAAAGAAAAAAATCACGGTGAGCAGAAAATGCAAGACTGCAAAAGAGATAAGATAAAATAACTTGTATAAAGGGTGGGTTTCAGAATGTTACTGATGAGCAGTAAGGAAATCGCACTCACTCCCAGCAGTGCTGGTGGCATTGGCGGCAGAGAGAATTACATGAGTGGGGGTAGAAATATTTGTTACATCATGGAGTTGGCTGAGGACCGAGGAACGCCGACGCACAGCACCCTGAAATGAACCGCTTCTCTTGAAGGTACTCACTACCTCCATCTGTAGGAGAGAAAATGAGATAGTGTTTTTTTTTTCTTTTTTTTCGATTTCATTTCAAATGTTCCTTCTTTGGGGAAAAATAAGAAAACACCATTAAAAAAAAATAACTCCATCCAAAAATGTAACGTCTAGTTTTGGATGGTGTTTATTGTCTTAACCAATCCAAACCTTGTCTGCACCATTCTTGATCAGTCTTACACTGCTCTCCTCTGCTAGCACTCTTTATGTTCTTTGTGTAAAATGAATTGCCCAATCTCTTTAATAATGATATCTTCTAGCAGATGAGGGCACTGCAAGATTGCCAGACTAACGGATCAAAAGAATGGTGTAACCAACCAAGAAATTGGCTTTATATGAAGGCTGATAGTAATGCAAAATTTGGCATAACATTTTTATTAACTTACTCAGGTTGTTCAAATTTCACATGTTGGTAGAGCAACTCTTCTTCTGTAGTGACTTCTTCATTAAAGGAAAAAATGGATTCCAAGCAGAAGCAATATGTTGTCATTGAGTTCTTGATGAAGGAAGGCTACAGGCTGTCCGACATCCACAGAAGACTACAGAATGTTTATGGAGATGACACAACTGACAAGTCACCAGTGACAAAACATTGCTCTTGTCAATGGTGTCATCACCATTATCATTCTGTAGCCTTCTGTGGATAATGGACAACCTGTACCTGTCCTTCATCAAGAACTCAATAGAGGCATGTTGCCTCTGCTTGGAACCTATTATTTACCTTCAAAAGTGAAATTTGAACAACCAATGTAAGTTAAAGAAAACGTTTTGCCCACTTTTGCATTTCTTTCAGTCTACCCTCATATTTATCACTGTAAGTTTTTGTTGAAGTCATTAAAGTCCTTCCTTTTGTATGTTTGTAACAATTTGGCAGTTTTTGTTTGGGAAGAGCAGTTTTCACCTGTACGGATATAGACAACCTCCACAATATGTAAGCCTGAAATCATTTTCTGGTTTCTCCTCAAATTTCAATCCTTTGTATACTTGCCACTTCAAGAAGTCACATTTTAATGTGTCACCATTTTGCTACACCTTTATTATTGTTTCTACAAATTTTCAGCAAATTTTGTGATAACAAGCACATTAAAGAGACCCTGTTGCTAAGTTGAAAAAAGATGGACCTGCAAAAGAAAAGGTTTATACTCTCCTCTACCGCCGCCTGTTCCTGGTTATTTTCTCTCTTGTGCAGCACTCTTCTCATCCAACACATTTCCAGTTGAGGTGGATGCCTGTCCTTCTGCTAGGTGTTGTGGTGTCTTCCATTGGCCTCATGCATCACTACGAACTCAGTAGAGATGCACGGGTCAGTGGAAGAAACCAAAGTAAGTAGTAGAGGATTCAGGCATTAGGTGCTTAGCATGAAGATTCTTCAGGTGGTCATAGCTCTTTAGAAGGTAAAGAATGGAGGAATTGGTGGCAGGACAGATGCACAACCTTCTTTTGCAGGTCCTACTTTTTTGAGCTTTTTTTTATTTAGCAACAGAGTCACTTCAATGTTTAGCAGGTAAGTGGAGAAGGTAGAGAATGGAAGAAAAATTATGTTACCAAAATTGGAGAAAGAAAATATACTTTCTGGTTCAGTTTAGCATCAGAATCTAGAAATATACTCCAAAATTAGGTCTGTCTTAATGAGTCAGTCCATTAAAAACGAATCCCCTCTTCAGTGTATCATGAATTATGCTGCCAGACTCATCCACCTTACAAACTCAGTGTCCGCCACTCCTCTATGCCAATCCACTGGCTTCAGATTTCCCAACAAATAAAATTAAAAACACTAACAATACCATACAATACCATACAAAGCCATTCACAATTCTGCCACAAGCTACATCACCAATCTTATCTCCAAATATCACCCAAACCGTCCTCGTCACTCCTCCCAAGACCCTCTGCTCTCTAGCTCCCTTGTCTCCTCCTCCCATGCTCATCTCCAGAACTTCTCCAGAGCCTCTCCCATCCTCTGGAACTCACTACCCCAATCTGTCCGGTTATCTCCTACTCTGTCCACTTTTAGGCGATCCCTGCAAACTCATCTCTTCAGGGAGGCCTATCCTGACTGCAGCTATAAACCAAATCTTCTACTCCCCTCATCAGTTCATCCTTCACAGTCCCTTACTTTTGTTTTACTAGCCCCTCCCTCTTAGATTGTAAGCTCACAGGAGCAGGGCTCCTCTAACCCTCTTGTTTTCAATTGTATTTTTGGTGTAGTGTCTCCCTACATTGTAAAGTGCTACACAAACTGCTGGCGCTATATAAATCCTGTATAATAATAATAATATTTCAGTTACAGGTGAGCTCTTCTAGACTTTGGGAGAGTCTAGAAGAGCCTAGTCATGGGGTTTCTTAGAACTCTTGGGACCAGTTGCAGTTTTGGGTGATTGTGTTTAAATTATGTTTTAGGTATTAGGTTTACATATACTTTAACTTCACTATAACTAATTTGCATACCTAAAATGCTTTCTCTATATTATTTACAGTATCTATCTATCTATCTATCTATCTATCTATCTATCTATCTATCTATCTATCTATCTATCTATCTATCTATCTATCTATCTATCTATCTATCTATCTTCACTGCTCAAAAAAATTAAAGGACTACTTTTTAAGCAGAGTATAGCATCAAGTCAATACCCTGGGATATTGATCTGGTCAGTTAAGTAGCATAGGGGATTCTTAATCAGTTTCAGCTGCTTTGGTGTTAACAAAATTAACAACAGGTGCACATAGATGGGCAACAATGACACAACCTCGAAAACAGGAATGGTTTTACAGGTGGAGGCCACTGACATTTTTTCCCTACCCATCTTTTCTGACTGTTATTCACTAGTTTTGCATTTTGCTAGGGTCAGTTTCACTACTGGTAGCATGAGGCGATACCTGGACCCTATAGAGGTTGCACAGGCAGTCCAACTCCTCCAGGATGGTACATCAATACGTGCCATTGTCAGAAGGTTTGCTGTGTCTCCCAGCACAGGCACAAGAGCATGAAGGAGATTCTAGAAGACAGGCAGTTACTCTAGGAAAGCTGGACAGGGTTGTAGAAGGTCCTTAACCCATCAGCAAGACCGTTACCTGCACCTTTGTGCAAAGAAGAACAGGATGAGCATGCATGCACAGATGAGAGCAGATTCCCCCTGAGCACATGTGACAGACGTGAAAGGGTCTGGAGAAGCCATGGAGAACGTTATGCTACCTGTAACATCGTTCAGCATGACCAGTTTGGTGGTGGGTCAGTGATGTCCTGGTGAGGTATACCCATGGAGGAACACACAGACTTCTACAGGCTAGACAATGGCACCCTGACTGCCATTAGGTATCAGGATGAAATCCATGGACCCACGGTCAGACCCTATGCTGGTGCAGTGCATCCAGGGTTCCTCCTGGTGCACGACAATGCCCGACCAGATGTGGCGAGAGTATGCAGCCAGTTCCTGGAGGATGAAGGAATTGATACCATTGAATGGCCCCTACACTCACCTAATTTCAATAGCACACTTCTAAGACATTATGTTTCTGTCCATCCAACGCCTCCAGGTTCCACCTCAGGCTGTTCAGGAGCTCAGTAAAGCCCTGATCTAGATCTGGGAGGAAATACCCCAGGCCACCCCCCGTCGTCTCATTAGGAGCATGCCCTGACATTGTCAGGCATGAATGCAAGCACGTGGGGGCCATACAAACTACTGAGTACCATTCTGAGTTGTTGCAGTGAAATTTCAGCAAAAGGGACTAGCCTGCTGCATCATTTTTTTACTTTGATTTTCGGGGTGTCTTTGAATTCAGCCCTCTGTAGGTTGATAACTTTCATTTCCATCAAACGATGTGGCATCCTTTTGTTCCTAACACATTACCCAGTCCATATCAGTATAGATATCCAGCATGATATTTTTCCCCATTGAGATCTGATGTGTTTTCAACATGTTCCTTTAATTTGTAGCAGTATATATATATATATATATATATATATATATATATATATATATATATATTTTTTTTTTTTAATACTGCAATTGTATCTAACAACTACATGATAATATATACAGTATATATTCTTTGTTTTAATGCTGTAATTGTATCTTACAACTACAGTAGTAAGCAAAAGCACAATGCTTGTCTTGTGAATGGAGCCTCATTTCATGTGACTATTACTGACATAGCAATCACATTATTAGGGAATGTTACTGGTCATTATTGGGAACCTGGGGTGAGAGCAGCTTTGCACAGGGTGCTTTGCTTTTAGCTTTCAAATGGGGGGGGGGGGGACATAGTTTTAAACTTCCCCTAGCATGGGGCAGAGCCAGGGGGATGTCAATCTACCCACTGTGGGTTACAATAAAACCATAACTTTGTCTTGCATAATGATCAGTCAGCTTAGATGAGAAATGTTTTGGCTGCATACAGTATTAGCAATTTTCCTTTGGTGGATCTTCATAGTAAGGCTTCTGAAATGAATGTGCACATCACCTAAACCTTTAACCGATATTTCATTTTGGGTCATAACAGCTGTTCTATATTTCATACCCAAGATATTCTTTAAATTCAAACTTTATAATCATTTTCCTCCTGCAAAGAAGACATTCATGTTTCCCTTCCCCTGTGGCCCGTGCCATTGATCTCCGTGGTAGTAAAGAGAAACAGACGAAATCTGTCAATTTCAGGGGTGTCAAATTCCTGCTCTACCACTCTGTGCTATGGATCCTCAAGTCAGTCCTACACTGCATAGTAGGGGCCAGCCATCTAAACCACTGAGTGCATCTGGAAACCATAGATCTGACACAGCCATAAATGTTGGATTCACCAGGATCTTCAGCTGGCAGCACTCTACAATCATTTTCTATCTGAGAAGAAGTTATAAAGTCTGCTTTTAGTGGTAGAATTGGCAGAGTCACTTTAAAGTTTAACTGAAAGCAAAACATTTTTTTCATGTAGAATAGAGTAAGGGAGGGGTTGAAACCCCTATCAGGTTTTTATTTGCCATCTGTGTCCCATTGGGGGCATTTCTCTTTACTTATTGTCCCATAGCCACAACCAGAAGTGAGAGGAAATAACTCCAAAGTGAGGGTATCCCTGGTATCCCCATTGTATTTCTCCTATACCTTTTTTGGTGACCACTCGAAATCTCCTCAACGGGAGATAACAATAAAAACTTGACGGGTTCTAATCCCTCTTCACTTTATCTAAAACTAAAAAAAAAAGTTTAGTCTTCAGTTGTACTTTTATTTATATATTTTACCCTATATTTATAAGGTACAAATATCTAGCTGTTCAAGATTTTTTTTCCAGTCCATTACAGATACAAAAATTGTTAGTTTTAGAAAGTGTCCTATGACTTCCAACAATTTCCAATTGGCAATATGAATAAGAAAAGAGCTCAACATCATTATAGAATGTAAAGTTGTCTTTACTGAACTGTTCAGACAACAGCCAGGAGTGCCCACTAATACTACCTCAAAAGACATCAGTATTTCTAAAGTTCCTTTGGTGGAACAAACCGCTGAAGATATAAATATGAGTGTTTCTTTGGTAAATCATCTCTGAATGATAAAGGGAATCTATCACAAAACATTTTTTTTTTCAGCTGATTGGACAGCTGCTGCTTCTGATTGTCCCACTGATATCTACACCTACATACTGTTCAGTGCTGTACCTGTTCTACCTACCTGCGGTCTACATGGATAATTCTATACTATGCTAAGGAAAGACTATGAATACCATATACAAGATATACAAGTACTGTATTAAAAGTAATGCAAATGTGGGCATAGTTTTTTTATTAGCTTACATAGGTCGTTCAAATTTCACATGTTGGTAGAGTAACTCTTCCTCTATAGAAACTCTTCTTTGCTCTTCCTCATTGCAGGTAAATAAAAGGTTCCAAGAAGAAGCAACATGCCGCCATTGAATTCTTGAAGGCTGTCCAACATTCACAAATGGCTACAGGATGAGAATGGAGATGACACTATTGACAAGAACAATCTCTTGTCATTGGTGACTCTTGTCCATTGTGTCATCTCAGTAAAAATGCTGTAGCCTTCTGTGGATGTCAGAAAGCCTGCACCCCTCCTTCATCAAGAAATGAATGACGACATGTTGCTTCTGCTTGGAATCCATTATTTACCTTCTTTTTTATTGCAGGTAAAAAATGGATTCCAAGCAGAAGCATCATGCGGTCATTGAGTTGCTGATGATTATGTAATGTAGGAACACTGGACCTTTTGGTGTTATAACATGATGGGTGGTTTTTTGGTCCTAGAGGCTGCTCACTAGCAACTGTAGGGTCCTGCTGGACTCCCAGAGGAGTTTACTAAAGTTTTGAAAGGATGGGAGTGCCACACCGGTTTGTATAGCCCTTTGAAAGATTTTACTTTGCAACAGCCAAAGTGCATCGGGGGCTCAATACTCCCCTTCAGCAGATTCTGTAGGCGTCTGGATTGAAAATAAGTTTTTTTTCTTTATACAATCTGGTGTGACTCTTTCACCATTTCAAAACTTGAGTTCTTGATGGAGGAGGGGATGCAGGCTGTCTGACGTCCACAGAAGACTACAGAATGTTTATAGAAATTACACCATTGACAAGAGTCACAAATGATAGGACAATGGTGTCATCTCCGTAAACATTCTATAGCTTTTTGTGGATGTCGGACAGCCTGCTTCCCTCCTTCATCAAGAACTCAATGACGGCACATTGCTTCTGCCTGTAATCCATTATTTACCAGCAATGAAAAAATAAGAAGAAGAGTTACTATAGAGGAAGAGTTACTTCACCAACATGTGAAATTTGAACGACCTATGTAAGTTAAGAAAAACGTTATGTCCACTTTTGCATTTCGGCACAGCCCTTGTATATAATGTCCATACAGACGCTGACATTCAAAGGATATCTAAACCCCAAAACAAAAATGTAATATATATTGCATTATACTAGTACTTATATGTGGTGGCTGCATTGGTATACCGTTTTTCAGGGTTTATTTTTCCCTTTATTTTCACCTGGTGATTCTGCAATTACCACACTTCCTGAGTGACAGCACTCACTTCTCCGCTGTATCTATCCACTTAAGGACTTCACTATTGCAGATTTACTGCTAAAGGGTGGTCCTTCTGCGCAGAATCACGCACAGTGCCTTGAAAAAGTATTCATAACCCTGGAAATTTTCCACATTTTGTCATGTTACAAACAGATTTTTTTTTCGTTTTATGTGATAGACCAACACAAAGTGGCACATAATTGTGAAGTGGAAGGAAAATGATAAATGTTTTTCAAATTTCTTTACAAATATTTGCAAAGTGTGGCTTGCATTTGCATTCAGCCCCCCTGATTCAATACTTTGTAGAACCACCTTTTTCTGCAATTACAGCTGCAAGTCGTTTTGGGGATGTCTCTACCAGCTTTGCACATCTACAGAGAGACATTTTTGCCCATTCTTTTTTACAAAATATCTCAAGCTCTGTCAGATTGGATGGAGAGCGTCTGTGAACAGCAATTTTGAAGCCTTGCCACAGATTCTCAATTGGATTTGGGTCTGGACTTAGAATGGCCTAGTCAAACACATGAATATGCTTTGATCTAAACCATTCCATTGCAGCTCTGGCTGTATGTTTAGGGTCGTTGTCCTGCTGGAAGGTGAACCTCCTCCCCAGTCTCAAGTCTTTTTCAGATTCTAACAGGTTTTCTTCTAAGATTGCCCTGTATTTGGCTCCATCCATCTTCCCATCAACTCTGACCAGCTTCCCTGTCTCTGCTGAAGAAAAGCATCCCCACAACATGATGCTGCAACCACCATGTTTCATCGTGGGTATGGTGTGTTCAGGGTGATGTGCAGTGTTCGTTTTCCGCCACACATAGCGGTTTGCTTTTAGGCCAAAAAGTTTCTTTTTGGTCTCATCTGACCAGAGCACCTTCTTCCACATGTTTGCTGTGAAATTTGCAATAAGCCATGTGGGGGACAAACAGGACTTCTTATGACTTTCTTTCAACAATGTCTTTCTTCTTGCCACTCTTCCATAAAGGGCAGATTTGTGGAGAGCACGACTAATAGTTGTCCTGTGGACAGATTCTCCCCCCTGAGCTGTAGATCTCTGCAGCTCCTCCAGAGTTACCATGGACCTCTTGGCTGCTTCTCTGATTAATGCTCTCCTTGCCTGGCCTGTCAGTTTAGGTGGACGGTCATGTCTTAGTGGGTTTCCTGTCGTGCCATACTCTTTCCATTTTCAGATGATGGATTGAACAGTGCTTTGTGAAATGTTCAAAGCTTGGGATATTTCTTATAACCTAACCCTGCTTTAAGCTTCTCCACAACTTTACCCCTGACCTGTCTGGTGTGTTCCTTGGCCTTCAGGATGCTGTTTGTTCACTAACGTTCTCTAACAAACCTCTGAGGGCTCAGTATAAATACAGAACAGCTGTATTTATACTGAGATTAAATTGCACCTAGGTGGACTCTATTTACTAATTAGGTGATTTCTGAGGGCAATTGGTTCCACTAGATTTTAGTTAGGGGTATCAGAGTAAAGGGGGCTGAATGCAAATGCACACCACTCTTTTCACATATTTATTTGTAAAAAAAATTAGAAAACCTTTTATCATTTTCCTTCCACTTCACAATTATGTGTCACTTTGTGTTGGTCTGTCACATAAAATCCCAATAAAATACATTTACGTTTTTGGTTGTAACATGACAAAATGTTGAAAACTTTAAGGGGTATGAATATTTTTTCAAGGCACTGTTTATTTACGTGATTCTGCAATTCCACCTAGGGGGATAAGCCATTTCTGCTGTGATTACTCATAGCAGAAGCCGATCTGTGGGTGGTGGGCAATGGATGTCCGCCGCCACCCACTGATTGTCGGGCAGACACACAGAACGGAGCTCTGCATATCTAAATTAGCTCTGTTCTGACAGGGAGGAAGTGATGGATTTTGTGTCCCTGCAAAGCAGGGAATAAAATCCATCCCTTCCCCTGGTAAAAGCACCACATAGTACAGCAAAACACTGGCTAGGCACACCTTTGATTACCCCTTATGTTTAACCTCTTCCCAGCCAGTGTCATTAGTACAGTGACAGTGCATAATTTTAGCACTGCAATATCGCAGTCCAGCTATAAGCCTCTGATCTCCCCCATTACTAGTTTAAAAATAAAAAAATAAACCTATATAACCACTAGTTTGTAGATAGTATAACTTTTGCACAAACCAATCAATATGCGCTTATTGGGAATTTGTTTACCAAGAATATGTAGCAGAATACATAAATTTATGAAGAAATTAGATTTTTTTCAATTTTTTTATATTGTATCATTGGCGGTCACCCAGAATGAACGTCAAGCAAGTCTGCCTGTGTTCATCTCTGTTACATAGGAGTTGAAGGGATTAGTAGTGTACACAAGAAAGTTCATCTTATATAAAGTTACTAAGATACCGTGGGGTTGATTTACTAAAGGCAAATAGATTGTGCACTTTGCGAAGTGCAGTTGCACTTTTTTTTTTCCTTGCACGTGATTGGGTATTCTTTGCAAAGTGAACCTTGACCTAATTTACTAAGTCCTGGAGCAACTGCACTTTGCAAAGTACACTATATACTATTTGCTGTTAGTAAATCAACCGCTCTATTTCAATATGATTAGCAGGTATTTTTAGTACTTGATGAAAATGAAATACTAAAGCAGCCACCACATCTAAGCACTGGTATGTAGCAATATACAACATTTTGATGGTTAGGTTAATTCTCAAGTAATCATTTCTGTGCAACCTGTTGCTCTATGTGGGCTGTCAAGATTGGCAGCAAGCCAACAGAATGGCGTATAGAAGATTATCTGGAATTCATCTGTATCACCTTAATTTTAAATATCCTTTGCTCTGATAACCTACTGAAAGTAAAACTCTCCATATACTGTAAATACATATATATATATATATTGTGACCAGTGGCGGCTGGTGAAGTTTTAGGTTGGAGGGGGGCGCCAGACCCCGCCCTTCCTTTTTGACCTCTCCCACTTGGTGAAAATGGGCGTGGTTTCAGCAAAATAGTGGGCGTGGCTCTAAGGTGGTGTGGTTAGCATTTAAGATGAACAAGGGATGGAGGGAGAGGGAGAGAGGGATGGAGGGACAGCAGGCCCAGATCCTACACAACAATAGAAATATGTGTATTCCAGAAATTTTAACAATCAGCAGATAAAGATACTTCAAACAGCTGGTGTTAGCACTTCAATCATCCCAGCACCATGGTTGTTATGGTGTTAGGATGATTAAAGCGTATTATTTCTATTATTACACTGTAATTTAAAATTAAATAATTTAACTCACCATAATGTAGAATCAGTGGGAGCCCTGAGTATGTCGCCTGCTACCAGATGCCATCAGGTGTCCCCAGCAGAGTCCCTCCATACATCAGGTGCCCCCAGCGGAGTCCCTCCTTACATCAGATGCCCCCAGCAGAGTCCCTCCTTTCATCAGGTGCCCCAGCAGAGTCCCTCCTTACATCAGGTGCCCCCCAGCAGAGACCCTCCTTACATCAGGTGCCCCAGTGGAGTCCCTCCTTACATCGGGTGCCCCCAGCAGAGACCCTCCTTACATCAGGTGCCCCAGTGGAGTCCCTCCTTACATCAGGTGCCCCCAGCAAAGTCCCTCCATAGATCAGGTGCCCCCAGCGGAGTCCCTCCTTACATCAGGTGCCCCCAGCGGAATCCCTCCTTACATCAGGTGCCCCCAGCGGAGTCCCTCCTTACATCAGGTGCCCCCAGCGGAGTCCCTCCTTACATCAGGTGCCGCCAGCAGAGTCCCTTCTTACATCAGGTGCCCCCAGCAGAGTCCCTCCTTACATCAGGTGCTCCCAGCAGAGTCCCTCCTTTCATCAGGTGCCCCCAGCAGAGTCCCTCCTTACATCAGTTGCCCCCCAGCAGAGACCCTCCTTACATCAGGTGCCCCAGTGGAGTCCCTCCTTACATCAGGTGCCCCCAGCAGAGACCCTCCTTACATCAGGTGCCCCAGTTGAGTCCCTCCTTACATCAGGTGCCCCCAGCAGAGTCCCTCCTTACATCAGGTGCCCCAGTGGAGTCCCTCCTTATATCAGGTGCCCCCAGCAGAGTCCCTCCATAGATCAGGTGCCCCCAGCGGAGTCCCTCCTTACATCAGGTGCCCCCAGCGGAATCCCTCCTTACATCAGGTGCCCCCAGCGGAGTCCCTCCTTACATCAGGTGCCCCCAGCGGAGTCCCTCCTTACATCAGGTGCCGCCAGCAGAGTCCCTTCTTACATCAGGTGCCCCCAGCAGAGTCCCTCCTTATATCAGGTGCTCCCAGCAGAGTCCCTCCTTACATCAGGTGCCCCCAGCAGAGTCCCTCCTTACATCAGGTGCCCCCAGCAGAGTCCCTCCTTACATCAGGTGCCCCCAGTAGAGTCCCTCCTTACATCAGGTGCCTCAGCAGAGTCCCTCCTTACATCAGGTGCCCCCAGCAGAGTCCCTCCTTACATCAGGTGCTCCCAGCGAAGTCCCTTCTTACATCATGTGCCCCCAGCAGAGTCCCTCCTTTCATCAGGTGCCCCAGCAGAGTCCCTCCTTACATCAGGTGCCCCCCAGCAGAGACCCTCCTTACATCAGGTGCCCCAGTGGAGTCCCTCCTTACATCGGGTGCCCCCAGCAGAGACCCTCCTTACATCAGGTGCCCCAGTGGAGTCCCTCCTTACATCAGGTGCCCCCAGCAAAGTCCCTCCATAGATCAGGTGCCCCCAGCGGAGTCCCTCCTTACATCAGGTGCCCCCAGCGGAATCCCTCCTTACATCAGGTGCCCCCAGCGGAGTCCCTCCTTACATCAGGTGCCCCCAGCGGAGTCCCTCCTTACATCAGGTGCCGCCAGCAGAGTCCCTTCTTACATCAGGTGCCCCCAGCAGAGTCCCTCCTTACATCAGGTGCTCCCAGCAGAGTCCCTCCTTTCATCAGGTGCCCCCAGCAGAGTCCCTCCTTACATCAGTTGCCCCCCAGCAGAGACCCTCCTTACATCAGGTGCCCCAGTGGAGTCCCTCCTTACATCAGGTGCCCCCAGCAGAGACCCTCCTTACATCAGGTGCCCCAGTTGAGTCCCTCCTTACATCAGGTGCCCCCAGCAGAGTCCCTCCTTACATCAGGTGCCCCAGTGGAGTCCCTCCTTATATCAGGTGCCCCCAGCAGAGTCCCTCCATAGATCAGGTGCCCCCAGCGGAGTCCCTCCTTACATCAGGTGCCCCCAGCGGAATCCCTCCTTACATCAGGTGCCCCCAGCGGAGTCCCTCCTTACATCAGGTGCCCCCAGCGGAGTCCCTCCTTACATCAGGTGCCGCCAGCAGAGTCCCTTCTTACATCAGGTGCCCCCAGCAGAGTCCCTCCTTATATCAGGTGCTCCCAGCAGAGTCCCTCCTTACATCAGGTGCCCCCAGCAGAGTCCCTCCTTACATCAGGTGCCCCCAGCAGAGTCCCTCCTTACATCAGGTGCCCCCAGTAGAGTCCCTCCTTACATCAGGTGCCTCAGCAGAGTCCCTCCTTACATCAGGTGCCCCCAGCAGAGTCCCTCCTTACATCAGGTGCTCCCAGCGAAGTCCCTTCTTACATCATGTGCCCCCAGCAGAGTCCCTCCTTACATCAGGTGCCCCCAGCAGAGTCCCTCCTTACATCAGGTGCCCCCAGCAGAGTCCCTCCTTACATCAGGTGCCTCAGCAGAGTCCCTCCTTACATCAGGTGCCCCCAGCAGAGTCCCTCCTTACATCAGGTGCTCCCAGCGAAGTCCCTTCTTACATCAGGTGCCCCCAGCAGAGTCCCTCCTTACATCAGGTGCCCCCCAGCAGAGACCCTCCTTACATCAGGTGCCCCAGTGGAGTCCCTCCTTACATCAGGTGCCCCCAGCAGAGACCCTCCTTACATCAGGTGCCCCAGTTGAGTCCCTCCTTACATCAGGTGCCCCCAGCGGGGTCCCTTCTTACATCAGGTGCCGCCAGCAGAGTCCCTTCTTACATCAGGTGCCCCCAGCAGAGTCCCTCCTTACATTCGGTGCCCCCAGCAGAGTCCCTCCTTACATCAGGTGCCCCTAGCAGAGTCCCTCCTTACATCAGGTGCCCCCAGCAGAGTCCCTCCTTACATCAGGTGCCCCCAGCAGAGTCCCTCCTTACATCAGGTGCCTCAGCAGAGTCCCTCCTTACATCAGGTGCCCCCAGCAGAGTCCCTCCTTACATCAGGGGCTCCCAGCGAAGTCCCTTCTTACATCAGGTGCCCCCAGCAGAGTCCCTCCTTACATCAGGTGCCCCCAGCAGAGTCCCTCCTTACATCAGGTGCCCCCAGCAGAGTCCCTCCTTACATCAGGTGCCTCAGCGGAGTCCCTTCTTACATCAGGTGCTCACAGCTGAGTCCCTCCTTACATGCATCCTGTGTCACATCAAATACAGCCTGTGCCACATCAAATGCAGTCTGTGTCACATCAAATGCAACCTGTGTCCCATCAAATGCAGCCTGTGTCCCATCAAATGCAGCCTGTGTCCCATCAAATGCAGCCTGTGTCCCATCAAATGCAGCCTGTGTCCCATCAAATGCAGCCTGTGTCCCGTCAAATGCAGCCTGTGTCCCATTAAATGCAGCCTGTGTCCCATCAAATGCAGCTTGTGTCCCATCAAACCCCCCCTTCTCCGTGGGAGGTCCGGACTGGCACAGCAGTACTTACCTTGCTGTGTTGTCCTCTCCTGCAGTGTCTCCTTCCACTAGCAGCGGCGATGGAGTAGTCCACTCCTCATACTTCCGGTTTTCTCTCTCGGGCACAATGGGAGCGAGAAAACAGGAAGTGACATCTAACTCAGATGTCACTAAAACTGCCCGGCCATAGTAATAGATACTACGAATGCTGGACGAAAGCTACTCTGCGCTTCGGAAAGCGCCTCAAGGCAGTACAAAAGCCCGCAAATGAAGTGCCGCTTCTGCAATCTCGTGATTGCATAGACGGCGTCCGAACACAGTGCACTTAAGGACCTTTTTTTATATATATTTTTTTTAAAGGGCCAGTTTTAAAATGTTTAATTTTTTTGTGACTGCCTAGAGGGGGGGGGGGGGCGGCGCCCGTGCGCCCCTATGGACGGCCCGCCACTGATTGTGACGGTATGCGAGGTGAGGTCATCGATTATCGGTATATTTTCACCTTGCATTTGTTCTATTGTCAGAGACTGAACCGGAATCCGGCCCGGATTTTTCCAGCCTCTGTGCCAGGCTTGGTTCAGGTCCGGGTCTTCTGGTCCACTTGAGTTCATGCTCAGGTGGACTTTAAATGACCAGGAAGCGAGCACAGTAGTGCTCCGGCCTGAGACTCAGAAGGGAATCTGAGAGAGGAGCCTTGTTTTGGATTGAAAACGAAGGTTTGCTTTACCTCTTGTTTTGTGGGTGACGGGGACCAGCCCCACCCCATATAGAGAGCAGTGTACTGTTTAGTTTAGCGCCGGACGGCAAGGATTTGTTTTACTATTTTGTTTATTTTTATGACCTTGCAAACCATCTGTAAATAAAGCTGGCAATCCACCAGATTTTAAAGAAACTGCCTGTACGCTGACCTTCATTTCAAGAAAAGGTGATTCCCATGGGCTAATCACCCCACTATATATATATAAAAACTGTTAAAAGTATTGGGACGCCTGCCTTTACGCGCACATGAACTTTAATGGCATCCCAGTCTTAGTCCGTAGAGTTCAATATTGAGTTGGACCACCCTTTGCAGCTATAACATCTTCAACTCTTTTGGGAAGGCCGTCCACAAGGTTTAGGAGTGTGTCTATGGGAATGTTTGACCATTCTTCCATTCCTTATTATGGACCTTGCTTAGTGCACTGGTGCACAGTCATGTTGGAACAGGAAGGGGCCATCCCCAAACTGTTCCCACAAAGTTGGGAGCATGAAATTGTCCAAAATGTCCAAGTCCAACCCCTGAAAAACAACCGCACACCATAATCCCACTCCACCAAATGATTTGGCCCAGTGCACAAAGCAAGGTCCATAAAGTCATGGATGAATGAGTTTGGGGTGGAGGAACTTGTCCAAAATTCCTTGGTATGCGGGCCAGTCAAGTTCCTCCACCCAAAACTCATTCATCCATGTCTTTATGGACCTTGCTTTGTGCACTGGTCCAAATCATTTTGGACAATTTCATGCTCCCAACTTTGTGGGAACAGTTTGGGGATGGCGACCTTCCTGTTCCAACATGACTGTGCACCAGTGCACAAAGCAAGATCCATAAAGACATGGATGAGCGAGTTTGGAGTGAAGGTTAATGAGCACACACTGTAGAATAGTTATCGAGAGGTCAATGCACATGAACTGGAGACTGGTCACTGTGACGTTAATGCACATACAGTGCCTTGAAAAAGTATTCACACCCCTTGAAATTCTCCACATTTTGTCATGTTACAACCAAAAATGTAAATGTATTTTATTGGGATTTTATGTGATAGACCAACACAAAGTGGCACATAATTGTGAAGTGGAAGAAAAATGATAAATGGTTTTCAAAATGTTTTACAAATAAATATGTGAAAAGTGTGGTGTGCATTTGTATTCAGCCCCCTTTACTCTGATACCCCTAACTAAAATCCAGGGGAACTGATTGCCTTCATAAGTCACCTAATTAGTAACTAGAGTCCACCTGTGTGTAATTTAATCTCAGTATAAATACAGCTGTTCTATGAAACCCTCAGAGGTTTTTTAGAGAACCCTAGTGAACAAACAGCATCATAAAGGCTCAGACACACACAACAGGTCTGGGATAAAGTTGTAGAGAAGTTTAAAGCAGGGTTAGGTTATGAACAAATATCCCAAGCTTTGAACATCTCACGGAGCACTGTTCAATCCATCATCTGAAAATGGAAAGAGTATGGCACAACTGCAAACCTACCAAAACCTACAGGTCGGGCAAGGAGAGCATTAATCAGAGAAGCTGCCAAGAGGCACATGGTAACTCTGGAGGAGCTGCAGAGACCCACAGCTCAGGTGGGAGAATCTGTCCACAGGACAACTATTAGTTGTGCTCTCCACAAATCTGGCCCTTATGGAAGAGTGACTAGAAGAAAGCCATTGCTGAAAGAAAGCCATAAGAAGTCTGTTTGCAGTTTGCGAGAAGCCATGTGGGGGACAAAGAAAATGTGTGGAAGAAGGTGCTCTGGTCAGATGAGACCAAAATTGAACTTTTTGACCTAAAAGCAAAACGCTATGTGTGGTGGAAACCTAACACTGCACATTACCCTGAACACACCATCCCCACCGTGAAACATGGTGGTGGCAGCATCATGTTGTGGGGATGCTTTTCTTCAGCAGGGACAGGGAAGCTGGTCAGAGTTGATGGGAAGATGGATGGAGCCAAATACAGGGCAATCTTAGAAGAAAATTTGTTAGGGTCTGCAAAAGACTTGAGACTGGGACGGAGGTTCACCTTCCAGCAGAACAACGACCCTAAACATACAGCCAGAGCTACAATGGAATGCTTTGGATCAAAGCATATTCATGTGTTAGAATGGTAAAGTTAAAGTCCAGACCTAAATCCAAATGAGAATCTGAGGCAAGACTTGAAAATTGCTGTTCACAGACACTCTCCATCCAATCTGACAGACCTTGAGCTATTTTGCAAAGAAGAATGGGCAAAAAATTTCACTCTCTAAATGTGCAAAGTATTGACTCAGAGTTCTACAAAGTATTGACTCAGGGGGGCTGATTACAAACACCCCCCACACTTTTCAGATATTTATTTGTAAAACAATTTGGAAAGCCATTTATCATTTTCCTTCCTCTTCAAAATTATGTGCCACTTTCTGTTGGTTTATCACATAAAATCCCAATAAAATACATTTACGTTTTTGGTTGTAACATGACAAAATGTGGAAAATTTCAAGGCGGTATGAATACTGGAGACTGGTCACTGGTGGGTAATGCACATATACTAGAGCCTGGCACCAAGAGGTTTTGCACACGCTGGAGACAAATCACTAAGGGGTTAATGTACATACACTGGAGAGTGGTCACTAAGGGAGTTATTGCACATCCATACATTCACCAGACTGATCACAAACTGATTGTGAATAGGGAAGGGGGGGGGGGTGTCTGGTTCATTATAATTAGCTGGTGCACTCTCAGTGGTCTATTGAGGAAAGCTGTAGTGTCTAAATCCCTTCAAATATATTTAGGCAGAGGGAGTATGTCACTGAAACTAAAATTCCCACGCCTAAAATCTGACTTGTATCTTGGCACAGACCTTTGCGAATATCAGTGAGCCAATCACAGAAGCAGGAAATGACATTTCTGGGGCATTCGGTATAACGATGGTGTACACACCGTCTCCAGGTTACCACATTACATTGGATTGGATTTTATAGGAGGTTACAGAGCTGCAGAAGGAAAAGGAAAGGTCATTTTTAAAAACATTCAATTACAACATGGCTTGGGTAGCAATTGCATTTGGAATATATATATTTTTAATTTGCTATAAGTGGAGTTACACTTTGTGCGTTTTATCTAAATAAGGAAATTAATTGGGAAATGAAGTACATTTATAATTTATGAAGACAGAAATACCCCATCAAGAGTTTTTTTTTTTAATCTGATGGTCACTATTAGACTTACCCAATGAAGCCACAAATCAAATGAGACTTTCTCTGATTTCAGACTAGTAAAATAAATCTAAATGGCTGTTATGAGTAATTGCACTTGATCACACATGTTTGCCTAGCTGATAATAGTGCCTATTGGATAACTATCACTTATACTGATTGTTTTTCACAGAAACAGCCAATGATCTAATATATACTGGGTATCCTCAATAAGCCCTGAACCAATGATCTAGAAACCTTTTCCAATCAGGAGTTAAAGAGACCCAGTCCTTTGAAAACATCCCAGCCATGACCTCTGCCAATGCGTGCCATGGCCCTGTTCATTTCAAAGGGAGAGCAGTACACCGCTGGACCACTGAAGGAAGTCGTGAGTAGGACTCTGCCATAGAAATCTACATGACCATGGCCCACATGCTTGTTAAGAGGACCTGGTGGGGACAACTTGGGAGGAGCAGCTTTTCAGCGCTGAGTAGGGCCACACAGTGAAGGTCATGGGCAAGCAGGCTAGACTTGAAGGGGTGGGGGGATTCCTTAAAGAACAACTTACACTATATTACTAAAAGTATTGGGCGCCTGCCTTTATACACTCATGAACTTTAATGACATCCCAGTCTTAGTCTGTAGAGTTCAGTTGGCCCACCGTTTGCAGCTATAACAGCTTCTACTCTTCTGGGAAGGCTATCCACAAGGTTTAGGAGTGTGTCTATGGCAGGGGTCCCAAACTGGCGGCCCTCCAGCTGTTGCAAAACTACAAGTCCCATCATGTCTCTGCTTGTGGGAGTCATGCTTGTAACTGTCAGTCTTGCAATGCCTCATGGGATTCGCAACAGCTGGAGGGCCACCAGTTTGAGACCCCAGGTCTATGGGAATGTTTGACCATTCTTCCAGAAGTGCATTTGTGAGGTCAGGCACTAATGTTGGATGAGAAGGCCTGGCTCTCAGTCTCTGCTCTAATTCATCACAAAGGTGTTGTATCGGGTTGAGGTCAGAACTCTGTGCAGGCCAATCAAGTTCCTCCACCCCAAACTCCATCATCCATGTTTTTATGGACCTTGCTTTGTGCACTGGTCCAAATCATTTGGTGGAGGGGGATTGTGGTGTGGGGTTGTTTTTCAGGGGTTGGGCTTGGCCCCTTAGTTCTAGTGAAGGGAACTCTTAAGACGTCAGCATACCAAGACATTTTAGATAATTTCATGCTGCTAACTTTGGGGAATAGTTTGGTGATGGCCCCTTCCTGTTCCAACATGATTGCACACTAGTGCACAAAGCAAGTTCCATAAATACATGGATGAGAAGTATTTTAGAGTGTAGCCTCAGGTATTAATGGTCAATATGGGATAAAAAGTACCATCATCTAGATTGAAGTATGGCAAATTGAAAAGATGGAAATATGGGGGCAGTTGCTGATGCTGACGACTACACAAGACCACCTATCATGGTTAATGGACTATCTCGGTACTCATACAATGACCCAATAATTTTATGATAAAAAATCAAATTTTAATACAAATCGATAAAAGAAACCAAAATACAAATATCAGAAATATTAAAAAATACATCACATTAACTAACTAACACCTAACGGGTTCCTCCGTAGAGTTTCTGTTGGAGTGAAGTAAAAAGGGTTTCCTCTACCAGTTTCGCGGTATCAACCGCTTCTTCAGGGGGAAGGTCTAAAGGACAAGTAATACATTTAGACAAAGCATAATTACATTTTTAACAGCATATTATAATAGAGATTAATATAAAAGGAGACTAGCTCACCCGTTTGGACGAGACCAAAAAGCAACAAGGCCCAACAAAATTCCCCCCACGGCGGACAAGGGGGATTGCAACTGACCGTCTCTGGTAAATAGGTGAAGATCAAGGTTAGAAGGTAATAAAGTTACTATAAAACGTGGGATGGTGGTAGAGGAACCAAACCAGTGCCGCTGTGGGGTCGAGTGGGTGGGAAAAAAGGGGGGGGGAGATTTGTTATCATAAAATGATTGGGTCATTGTATGAGTACCGAGATAGTCCATTAACCATGATAGGTGATCTTGTGTAGTGGTCAGCATCAGCAACTGCCCCCACATTGCCATCTTTTCAATTTGCCATACATGGATTAGCAAGTTTTGGGTGGAGGAACATGACTGGTCCGGACCTCAACCCAACAGAACACCTTTGGAATGAATTAGAGCGGAGGCTGCGAGCCAGGCCTTCTCGTGCACATCAGTGCCTGACCTCACAAATGCGCTTCTGGAAGAATGGTCAAACTTTCCCGTGGACAGCCTTCCCAGAAGAGTTGAAGCTGTTATAGCTGCAAAGGGTGGGCCAACTCAATATTGAACCCTACGGACTAAGACCGAGATGCTATTAAAGTTTATGTGCATGTAAAGGCAGACGTCCCAATACTTTTGGTAAAATAGTGAATAATATAGCATAGTTGTCCTTTAGAAGCTTCTTTGTATAAGCCTGTTCAACTTTGGTTGTCAACAAAAAAAAAAAATCACGTGTTGTTTCCAATAAACCATTTTTAATGTTCCTACTTGATAAAAAGGTAACATCATCATTTTCAGTAACCTAGCTCAATCAGTTTGCAATATGCCGCTTCATATGAAAAACGCATTTAACCCATGATAGATTCCCTTTAAACAATACAGAAGGGAAGAGGAGATGGTTTCTCTGTAATCTAATCAAGCGTTTTGCTGCATTTCTTGGCCAACCTGGATAGAAGAGAAAAGTTATCAAAACAAAACATTTGAATTATTAATGCATGCACGGGTTTATAGCTCAATCGTTCTGAACCGACTACGACAGAGGCATGCAGTACAGATCCCCTGAGATCTTCATCCACAGTCATTAGCCATCACCGACAAATGTTTGAAAGCCATACCTGTGTCTGGATACGGTTCAGCCCGCGAAACCATAGGATCTGACCCCTGCGGAGCTCTCTCTCTGCATGATCAATTTCGTCTTCATCCTCAGCCATCTCCTCATCTGTCATTTCATCTTTGCCTGGCCCGTGACCCGCTTCCTTCAAACACTTCAGATGGCTGGTGGGGATGGTGGCAATGACCTACATAAGAGAAAGATTGTCAAGTACAGATGCCAAGGGCAACTCCGGTATTCTCAACATTGGAACCATTGAAATATTTTTTTTTTATAATTCCTGGATAGAATAGGAAAGGACTTGAACCTCTGTGTCTCCCATGAATAGATTAACCCTCCATATATGTCCTGGTGACCACTGAGACAACAAGTAACTTTAACTGTCTGGTGGGGACCGTGGGAATGAATTAGTTAGAATAAAGTCTGTAAATTACAGATGCCTAGGACAACCCCGGTATTCTCAACATTGGAACTATTAGAAGCATTGGTAAGAAGGATGAAGTCAACTCTTATTGGAACATTAAGTTACACCTAGTGTTCCAAAATCCTTTTCCTTCATTTTTTAAAATTCCTGAATAGAGTAGGGAAGGAATTGAACCCCTGTGTCTCCCATGAGTAAATTAACACTCTATAGCTGTCCTGGGGACCACTGAGACAACCAGTAACTTCAGCTGTCTGGTGAGGACCTAGGAACTTGGGAATGAGTTTGATAGAAGAATGCCAAGGGCAACCCCGGTTTTCTCAACATTGGACCCAATGAAAGAATTGGTATGACGGATAAAGTCAACTCTTAGGCCCCTTTCATGCTTTGCAGTCCCAAGTCGCAGGACAAGTCACACAAGTCGCATGACAGGTCCTTCCCCTATGATTTCCAATGAGTACCATTCATATCCGTGCGACTTCAAAGTAGTCCCTGCACTACTTTGGACCGACTTTGATGCGACTTGAGGTCCATAGACTTTCAGGTCATACAAGTGTGAAAGGGGCCCCACTGGAACATTTAGTTACATGTACTGCTCCAAAAGCCTTATCCTTTATTTACAGCCAAAATAAATAATAAATTCCTGCATGTAATTAGTAAAATGGAATAAAAATAAGCTCCTGTTGGTTGCTCTAAATTTAAAAATAAAAATTTGGATTTACATACACTTGGTTCTTGGCTTTGTGGAGGAGAAATGTTTAGAGTAAAAACCCGGCCCAGGTTTTCATCGCTGTCCCACTGGGAAGATTTTACCCTCTCTATTGGTTCTGGTGACCATGGCTTTTAAGATTGACTGTGGTGAGAAATCCACAATGTTAGAGTTGTCACAGGGACAGGAGGTGAGGAGGAATCTTCCAACGGTTCCAACATGTTCTAAAGACAACTGTCTAAAATGCTCTGGTACTCATCAACAAAAAAGTTCATACAAATCCAAAACAGGTATAGAGGCACTCATGAGGCTTGCAGTAGAGATAATTCAAAGCAAAAGCATTTTATTCTCAACCTTTCAATGAAGCTCAATCTATTTTCTCAAGACTTGAGCTCCATCGAAAAATGCTGTTGTTTTCCATTATGTCTGCTGCAAGACCCATGAGTGCTTCTATACCTGTTTTGAACATTAGAACCATCGATAGAATTGGTAAAATGGAATAAGTCAATTCTTGTTGGTTGCTCTGAATATGTCCCTTCTTCAAAACCCATAACTAAGTGTATGTAAATCCAAACCTTTGTATAACTTTAGTTAGAGTATGGAAGTGTAAAACCCCAGCCAGGTTTTCACTGCTGTCCCTCTCCATTGTTCCTGGTGACCATTGTCTCCAAGACTGAAAGTGGTGGGAAATCCACAATTTTAGAGTTGTCACAAGAACAGGAGCTGAGGGGAAATCTTCCAATTGTTCCAACACATTCTGGAGACAACTGTCTAAAAGGGGGTTTTCAATGGCTTTGGAAAGATCTCTTTCTTCCTGTTGTGTCTTTGGGACAAGACGTGGAGGGAAAACTCTGCAACAAAACCTAGAGACAACGAAAACACTGAGGGGTATTAACTATCCCTTACCCTACCAAAAAGAAAAATGGCTTTATGTAAACTTTAAGGGGTAATAAAGTTATTTTGATCAAGAAAAAATATACGGAGAGAACTATGCTGTGCTGTTTATGGTCAGGTCTTTCAGGATGACCAGATCATAAAAGGGTTCTTCATGTGTATTCATAAGTAGATCCATGCTTCCATCCTTACAGTCAAGGAACAAATTTCATAAGTAGTACAGGCTGAAAAAACATGGTATTTTGGCTCATCTATGTAAATATTGGTGTTCCAATCACTGCAATTACATAAGATTGGTGTCTCAAGAAAATCTAAATGGAAATCTCATAACATGATTCACCTGTAAGGGAAGTTAGCCTATTACTGTATATGTTAATGTGTGCTACAATTGTTGGTGTAACAAATCTCAAGCAATGTTTGTTAAGACACAGGCCCTTATTCATCAAGCTGTGGCAACATTTAAGGCATGCTAAAGAGTGCTTATGGTATGCTGTAAAAACATCCAGTAGCACTGGCAAAGAGGACACTTTAGCATAATTATCATGCTTAAAGTGGACCTAAATATAAAAAAATGAAGATCTGCTATTTTATAGTGAACATCTAGAAATGTTAATTGTGCCTAAGAAGATCCCGGAAAAAAGTATAAGTTTTGATTTGAACTCCTCCTGAAAGATAGCAATGCACTTCCTTTGCCTTGAGCCTCCTAGCTGTATATGTGGGTTGTGAGATCATCTAAGGAACAGCCGCCTTTGACTGTTAGGCCCCTTTTACATGAAGGGTCCGATCAGGTCTGCCTTTCAGTTTTTCAGGCAAGCCTGATCAGACCTTGTAGTTAACCCTTATGGACCGATGGGTGTAAACAGACTTGTGTCTGTTTACACCCGCCTACCTCCAATCCGATTTATTCTGCTAAAAAAAAATAAAAAAGGGGAGGGCGGGGGAATCTGCCTCCTCCGTCTAGGCGGATCATATGAGAGGGCAATTGGGTCTAAACAGTCTCAGATTCAGATTAAAATTTGGTGATGACCCTGTTGTTGCTAATTGTTATCCTTGCTGAAGAGTAAGCTGTTGCTGAGGACCTGCAGTGCAAGGATCTCCCTGCTCCTGCTTCATTCATTCTGTGAATCTGTATCTGCTCAATCTTTCCTGCCCCTTCTTAAATATTCCCTCAGTCATCAGATTTTCATCCACTGAGGGAGCATATCTGACATTCAAAAGCAAAGTCCTGCTCCTCTACCAAGATGGCTGCCTCTACACAGAGGCACAGTGCAAAACAAGTCAGGATAAAGCTAGCAGGACTAAACAAGAGAAATTCATTGATTCTTCCATCAAGCTAAACAGTGATGGATAAAAGGAATCTCCCCTGCTGGGTATTGTATTCAGTAGCTGAATACCCAATCCAATAAGATGCGATCACCATTTGGCCAAGAATTTTCCGCCTTCTCCAAAAGTTGATTGAAATATTGACTTTTTTGAGCCAGGTGGTGTCGGCAAGGCCACCTACAGCTCAAATTCCAGCTAATTGAGTAGAAATTAAAGGATTGTATCACAGGCTTAAGTCAGTACCAGAGAACAGATCAGCTGTGGTAAACCTGTAGGCAATACAAGCCTAGAGCTTTGTTCTCTTCTTGGCACATTTTCTACAGTACAGGTACACTTTTTAAGTTGCTCTAAATGCTGTTAAAGCTTGATGTACAACACTGGTAACTATTCAGATGAGCAGTTATACTACTAACAAAATCCATATTAGGTGGATAATCATACAGCAATATTTCACCTGTCCCCAAACAAGCTCCCCCACTCCCACAAACAGACACCACAGCCATTGTTGAGCATTTAAAGGAGCACAGCTGAAGGGCTTCCCTCCGAACTGGACAATCAAAATCTGAAACGAGAATAACAAAATGTAGAAAAAATACTTAAAATATAATACTTAGATAATATATAGATAGATAATAAACCATTTAGTTATAACAGAGCTTGTATATGTTTGCACAGCAGTTGTATATTGCAGATTACTGGGTTTTTTTCTGGTTGGTAAAAGCAGCAGCAGAATCTTTTTAACTTCACCTTCCTCCCAATCATCAAGTTAAGTTTTTCTGTACCTTGCTTACTTCTTTCTTAAGGAGCTCATTATACATTTTAAATTCATACTTGCCAGTGAATGGCTCTAGTTGTTGCAAATGTTCGTCAATCTGAGTTTGTATCTCTGATAGTTGTAACTTCTCTTCCTGAATGATCAGCTTCATTACCTCGAGACCATGATTGATACAGGTCTGCTTCCATTTGGTGAGGAAGCTTTTGTTTTGTAGGTGCCCAGCTGGAGTCACCCATTCTTGTCCTCTCGGGATTATTTTCTTATCAATATATGACTCTAGGGATAGAATCTGCCACTTATGATTTAGTTGTTTAA
Source organism: Lithobates clamitans (assembly GCA_037952925.1). Lineage (NCBI taxonomy): Eukaryota > Metazoa > Chordata > Amphibia > Anura > Ranidae > Lithobates > Lithobates clamitans. The sequence goes on from JBBGZY010001798.1 coordinate 1,729,501, forward strand.
TATTTAGTTTTTTATGATGTTTTTACATTATTTCTATCCAATCGGATAGTTGTTGATCACGTGGGTTGCCAGTAAAATGTAAGCCTTATTTCCTCTTCAATATCTTCACCTATCACATAAACCATGTGTGCGACTCATAACATAACATAAACCACCAACTCACACACCCTATGTAGCAAATAGACCTCTGAGTAGTCTGCTAGGTATCAACAAATCATGTCAATAGGTCCTGGGTGCTGGGTATGATCAAAAGAAGATCAGCTTATAGATAGCATTAAATTGATTTAATAAAAAGCACACCAAAGGATCCCAGTGCTGGATAGTGGTAGTATATGCCAGCAAATTAGGAAGTATTGACTCACCAGAGTGGCGCCAATCCCTACAGCTCCCAAACACAGACTATGACTGAACAAGGTTGGGAAGATCCCATAGGAGTTCTATAGGGGGGAGGGAATCAGGCGACGGCAGTCTCTTCCTATAAACTTTATTGATAGAGGTCAAAAATAATACGCAAATCAAAATAGCAGACTACACGGAAGATTTAAAAAGAGGAAACATTGCCATTAAGAACACACACCCTGGGTTCACTAGCACACTGCAGACATAAAATGCACAATGACAGTCGAGTGTGAAGACTAGAGGTCAGGTTAGATGGAAATACAAGGAACCCTAGTGATGTCCGCATATAACCAGCTGTACAAAAGCACTGCGAACATCTGTTCCTCCTATTTGGTGTGATCCTTTGGTTTGCTTTTTATTAAATCAATTTAATGCTATGCTTCCGCTTATCCCTACCTGCTATATCAACTACTGGACCCCGATTTTCTCACCTCCTATTGGGATGATCCTGAGGAACATGACCTGGCACTAACACACAGCAGAACCCATCCCCACCATGAGGACCTCTAGTGAACACCGGTTAGTACTTAGACTCTGCACCTCGGGTGAGCCCGTGTCATCTGCCAGGGTGACCTGCTTCTGTACTTAAAAAAATGAATAAAAACCAAGCGCTGATGTGGAAAGATATGTGTGATATAAATAAATTGTGCTTAAAAATATATATATACCAATATAGTTAGTGCTATGAAAAAATCAGTAAATTAAAGCTGCTATCAATATAGGGTGATCAGATAACCAAACAAATAGTACTAAGTATAAAATTGATGCGCTTTAAATAAATAGTGCACAATATGCTGCTGCGACTAAGCTTAAATCCAGGAATAAAAAATGCATACATGTGAATAAAATAAATTGATAATTATGGTGCTAATACATGTGTTAAAATTGCCAAAATAAATCTTCAAATTGGTGATGTGACGGTGAGTATAAATAAAATAATAATGACACTCTAAATACAATGTCCAGGCAGAGATAAATGGTGGGAGAAAGTAAAAATAATTAAACAGTTTCTTCCCTTAATCCAGATTGATTGACTCACTGGGTTAGATCATTTGTATCAGGATATTTAGTTTTTCTTGTATCCCACTTCAGCATTTACACTGCTGGTGATTCGGCTCTCAGGATAAAGGTTTTATGCAAAGCAAGCAAAGAAAAAATAGATCATTGTGCAGTGAACTTACTAGATAGTACATAAGCAAAACAGGGACAAAAGATACACTCACAAACTCCCGGTCTATTAGAAGCATTCAAATAAGCAGATTGCAGTCAGCCGCTGTGGACGAGGTTTCCCATAGAGAAACAGCTGCTGTTAACCTTCAGGTGTATTGCAGCACTGAACGTCCTAAGCTCCTCCCACGCGTTACATCACTGACACGTGACTTTTTCAAGGATCCTTGAAAAAGTCACGTGTCAGTGATGTAACGCGTGGGAGGAGCTTAGGACGTTCAGTGCTGCAATACACCTGAAGGTTAACAGCAGCTGTTTCTCTATGGGAAACCTCGTCCACAGCGGCTGACTGCAATCTGCTTATTTGAATGCTTCTAATAGACCGGGAGTTTGTGAGTGTATCTTTTGTCCCTGTTTTGCTTATGTACTATCTAGTAAGTTCACTGCACAATGATCTATTTTTTCTTTGCTTGCTTTGCATAAAACCTTTATCCTGAGAGCCGAATCACCAGCAGTGTAAATGCTGAAGTGGGATACAAGAAAAACTAAATATCCTGATACAAATGATCTAACCCAGTGAGTCAATCAATCTGGATTAAGGGAAGGAACTGTTTAATTATTTTTACTTTCTCCCACCATTTATCTCTGCCTGGACATTGTATTTAGAGTGTCATTATTATTTTATTTATACTCACCGTCACATCACCAATTTGAAGATTTATTTTGGCAATTTTAACACATGTATTAGCACCATAATTATCAATTTATTTTATTCACATGTATGCATTTTTTATTCCTGGATTTAAGCTTAGTCGCAGCAGCATATTGTGCACTATTTATTTAAAGCGCATCAATTTTATACTTAGTACTGCTTCTGTACTTATCTAGCTGGTCATTTGGAGCCTCTCCACTACTATGACAAGTGGTCATGTGATCGTCCAGTCCTTCTTGCACCCCCTCCGATCTGAGCGCAGGTGTATTGCATGACTCATGCACACAGCTTTATAAAGACCAGTGCTCCTTGGTAATTCAACTCAGTTTAGAAGATGTTTCATGAACACTGTATTTTTGATCACTAGTGAACAGTATGGTAAAATGAAATGAATACAGGAGATTCTTACCTGGACTCCAAAAGTGCCCAGCACTATGCTACAGAATATTAGATTTGCAAAAATACCATCGAATACATTCCTCTCTCCGTGGATTTTGCGTGCATTGATTTCGTTAAACAACTGCATCATGACAAAGGTGTTAAAAATGATGGTGTAATGTTCTGAAGGAGGTGAGTGCAGCGGGGCGTTTCTCCCACTGTCAATGTCAAAGATGAGTTCACCTAGAAGGCAAATATGAACAAAAGCAATCGTTTAGCATAATTTCTTGGAATAAACCAAATAAAAATGTACCAAAAACATAATACAAATCCTAAGGGTTTATCTATTTACAATATTTTTTTGAGGGGTGGGGAGGTCCCAGCCTTTTGAGAGATTTTCCCAAATATGTCCTAGTTTGTATGTTACTTGTAATTCTGTCTTCTTTTTCATAAAAATGTATTTGTAGCCATTTTTTTAAAACTTCTGGATAGAGGAGGGAAGCAAATGAACCCCTGTGTCATCCATGGGCAGATTAATCTCCTCTCTCCATCCTGGTGACCATGGAGACAGAAAGTAATTTCAGCTGGCTGGTGAGGACCATGGGAATGAGTTAGATAGGAGAAAGATTGTCAGGTACAAATGCCAAGGTCAACCCCGGTATTCTCAACATTGGAACTATTGAAAGAATTGGTAAGAAGGATACAGTCAACTCTCATTGGAACATTCAGTTACACCTTGGGCTCAAAAATCCCTTTCCTTGAATTTTTTTTAAATCCCTGGATACAGTAGAGAAGGCATTGAACCCCATAGGCATTATAACCTCCTCTATCTGTCTACTTGTCCTGGTGACCCCTGAGACAATAGATATGTTTAGCTGGCTGGTGGGGACCATGGGAATGAGTTAGACATGAGAAAGATTGTCAGGTGCAGATACCAAGGGCAAGCCCGGTATTCTCAACTTTGGAATTATTGGAAGAATTGGTTAGAAGGATTACGTTAACTCTTATTGGAACATTCAGTAACACCTAGGGATCCAAAATCCTTTTCTTTTCATTTTATAAAACCTCTAGATACAGTAGGGAAGGTATTTGACCTCTGTGTCTTCTATGGGCATATTGACCTCCTCTATCTGTTCTGGTGACCCCTGAGACAATAAGTAAGTTTAGTTGGCTGTTGGGGCCTGTGGGAATGAGTTAGACAGGAGAAAGATTGTCAGGTGCAGATACCAAGGGCAAGCCCGGTATTCTCAACATTGGAACAATTGGAAGAATTAGTAAGAAGGATTAAGTCAACTCCTTTTGGAACATTCAGTTACATCTAGGGCTACAAAATCCTTTTCCTTATTTTTTTTTAAATTCCTGGATAGAATAGGGAAGACATTGAACCCCTGTGTCTCCCATGAGTAGAGTAACCCTCCATATCTGTCCTAGTGACCACTGAGACAGCAAGTAACTTCATCTGGCTGGTGGAGACAGTGGCAATAAGTTAGGAGGATTGTCAGGTACAGATGCCAAGGGCAACCCCAGTATTCTCAACATTGGAAACGATGGAAGAATCGGTAAGAAGGATTAAGTAAACTCTTACTGAAACATTCAGTTACACCCAGTGCTCCAAAATCCTTGTCCTTCATTTTTAGTCAAAACATGTTTTTAAATTCCCAGATAGAGTAGGGAAAGAATTGAACCCCTGTGTCTCCCATGGACAGATTAACCCAGCTGTCGCTGAGACAGAAAGTTACTTCAGCTGGCTGGTGAGAATGGTGGGAATGAGTTTGATAGGAAAAGAGACTGTCGGGTACAGATGCCAAGTGGTATAGTCACCACTGGAACCATTGAAAGAATTGGTAAGAAGGATAAAGTCGATTCCTACTGGGACATGTATTTACACTGGGGAATGGAGTGCCCCAAAATCCTTCATAAAGCAATAAAAAAAACTCAGAGGTTCTAACCTTTCCCTCCTCTGTAAAAGTCTTAGGTTATTTTAAATTAGTAATTAAGCCAATTTATAGAAGAATTAAAGAAAATAGGGTCAACGGTGGAGTGTCATCACTTGACCAACTGAACCATCTTTATTAACACTTACCAACAAACAACAATGTGAAGATGATAACGAGTTGGTAGACTGCGTGACCAAGTATATTTTTCATCATGGTGCGAGATATAAGGGGTTTGTTTCTTCCATAGGGTTTGCGTAGAAGCAGTGATTCTGTAGGGGGTTCTGTTGCTAACGCCAGGGATGCAAAGGTATCCATAATTAGATTGACCCAAAGCATCTGCACTGCTTTTAGTGGTGAGTCCTAAGTATTAAGCAAATTGAAAAGTTAAAAGAAAAATATTTTTATTTGCCACAAATTTTCTGAATTCTGGTAAATAGATTTTTGCTTTTCTACAGTGATGTCACGGAAATGCACTTTAGTGGGAGGGGAAGAGATAAGGAAGGTGTGTAGCAATCACTGAACTTCCAAGTCCTTATTTGATCACCAGTTTAACCATGTCCTGCTTCCACTGTAGATTAACCTTCCCCTGCATGATGCTGGGACAGCTAGCGGCTAACATCATGCTCTGCTGCTAACTAAGACCTGGTACACACTAACAGTTTTTTTTTGTTCTACCCGGCGGTTTGAACGAAAAGAACTGACAGCTCCGGTTGGAGCTGCTGTACTAACTATCTGACGTTAGTACAGCAACCTCCCCCCGCTAAGCTCTTATGTTCTGCCAGGGGGACACCCAGGGACCTTAGTACAGTGACCTCCCCCGCTAAGCTGTTGTGTTCTGACAGGGGGACACTGGGGGATGCCAGGGGATGCCCCCCCGCCAGAACACTGTCTCAGAGCGCTCATCGGGAGCCGGTCAGCTGCTGGTTTTCCAAATGGCCGGCTTCTGTCGGACAGACCGACATACACATGGGGCGAATGTCGGCCGGTTTTTATTGAACCAGCCGATATCTCCCGACATATGGCCCGTGTGTACTAGGCATTACAGACTTAGCTGTCCCTTACAGCAGCAAAACCCAGTAACATTCAGGAACCATCACACTTGTTCCTAATCATGTAATTACATAGTGGAGAGGATTCAGCCCCAACAGAAACAAGGGTGACATCACAAGATTCACCAGTAGTGAAAATGTTGAAATGTTCTCTTTAAAACACAGGCATTTATTGGTCAACCAACAGTAAAATACATCATCAACGTGTTTTGTAGCATTGAGATGGTCACTTAATCAGGACGGGTGTACGAAACACTGAATAAAAAATAGGGGATGAGGATAAAAGTCAAGATAGAGTATAGTGTAAATCAAGTGTTCTCTTTAAAAGGTAGTTATTTATTGGTCAACCAACAGTAAAACACATCAACGCGTTTCAAGGCATCAAGATGGTCACTTCATCAGGACAGGTGTATAAAACACTGAATGAAAAATAGGGGTTGAGGATACATGCCTAGTAAATTAATTTTTGGATAGATTCAAGACTGAAGTTTATTTTTCAATTACCTTTTGTCGAAGGAGCTTTTGGAAAATTCTCAGTCGAACAGTGCCTGCATCCAATCAGATGCAGACATTATATGCGTATTCTGACAGCCGTGAAAACCGGTTGTCAGAACACAATAGCCAGCACTGCAGATTCGTCCATCCATGCTAGTTGGCGTGGATGGGGGAATCCAATGATTTCTCTTGTTCAGCCCGTGGGGCTAAACAAGAGAAATATTAACATGTATGGCCAGCCTAAAGGAGTATAGCATGTCCTCCTTTCAAAGAGAATTTTCACTTATCTTAAATGCAAATTCAGAGTGCAAAGAATACCCAATCGTGCAAGGAAAATTTAGAAACAGAATTTTGTAAGCATGGAGGATTCGAGGAATTAAAATTAGCTTAGTGAATGAGGATAAGTTGCACTAAGTAAAAATTCTCTTCACAAAAATAAAATTCACTTTGCTTTATAAATGTGGTGAATTTGTGCTCACTTCATCATTTAATCATGTGAAAGCAAGGATCATGTTTCATCCTCTTTGCTCATGATTGGGTAGTCTTCGTAAAGCTAATTTTTACATTGTTTTGCCTAGTCCACCAGCCTAAGTAAAAATTCACTTTGAAAGTGAACATGAAAACTTCTTTACTAAATCAACCCCACATTATTGGAAACCTGCAGTTGAATTCTGATGTTCCCCTTGATGGAACATAGATAAGGGCAGCTTATGGGATAATTGTCTAATATGCTGAGCACAGCAATTGTACAAGTAGGGTAAAAAAAAGTCAACATACTAGGGTCTGGAGCCCTCATTTATATTCATTAATAGTTTACTCCAAATATGCCTGTTTATGAACCGCAGGTCATTTAAACCGGTGGTCGCCAACCTCTAGGACCTCACGGACCACTAAACTCACATTCTGAATCCCGCAGACCACTAACATTAATTTTACATGCTTTTTTCACACAATGCTCCTGCTCTCTGCCCTCCTCCCCCTGGATCACACTGCTGCCTTATACACACAATGCTCCGGCTCTCTTCCCTCCTCCCAGATCACACTGCTGCCTTATACACACAATGCTCTGGCTCTCTGCCCTCCTCCTCCTGGACCACACTGCTGCCTTATACACAATGCTCCGGCTCTTTGCCTCCCTCCCCTTCGATCACACTGCTGCCCTATACACACAATGCTCTGGCTCTCTGCCTCCCTCCATTTGGATCACACTGCTGCCTTATACACAATGCTCCAGCTCTCTGCCTCCCTCCCCTTCGATCACACTGCTGCCTTATACACACAATGCTCTGGCTCTCTGCCCTCCTCCTCCTGGATCACACTGCTGTCTTATACACATGATGCTCCATCTCTCTGCCCTCCACCCCCTCGATCACACTGCTGCCTCATACACACAATGCTCTGGCTCTCTGCCTTCCTCCATTTGGATTACACTGCTGCCTTATACACATAAAGCTCTGGCTCTCTTCCCCCCTCTGCAGCCCCCCCATCCACTCTGCATCACACTGCTACTTTAGCACTACTGACTCATCATTGGATCTCACCTCCTTATCCAACCATGTGCTCGAGCTCCACTCTCCCCCTATCACAATCTGTGATCAGCGTTGCCATTGAAAATCGCTTCCTTCTTCGCCTCCGGCTCTCTGCACAACTCCTTGCGCCTCCCTCTGGGTTCACAGGAGCCGGAACTACAGAGGAAGCATCTGGTATCCATGCACGCTAGCGCATTGAGAACAACATTGGGCGGTATACATCCGCCACAATGTTGATTTGCAGCAGAACCTCTGGGGACCACCAAAAATGTTCTCGTGGACCATCAGTAGCTTACGGACCACTAGTTGGCGACCGCTGGTTTAAACTGAAGCTCAACAGAACAAGATGACACAGGTAAGACACAGTTGGGCTAAGTTGAAAATCTTTACTTTGGAACGATTTCATCAGTTATCTGGAAAGTTTGAGGGACTCTAGTGATTTAATGAAGCTGATTTACTGAAGACTCATCAATCATAATTTAAAAAATTGTGTGAATATTCACCAAATTTATCCAATCATGCAAAAAAGCATCTGCACATGATTGGCTGTGCAAAGTGATCAGGAATTTACTTTTCAAATGATTGGATAATTGAAGTGAATATTCACATAATGTTTGAATGATGATTCCCAAAGTCTTCAGAAAATCAGCCTCAGTATATCATTAGAGTCCTGATAAAAAAATTCCAGAGTCAGAGTAAACGATGAGCATGCAGGTCTGGAGTCAAATATGGACAACCAATCTACAGTATGTCTAGCCCCATCTAAAACTAATATATACATTTTTGGGAAGGATTAGTGAGTCGATTCACCAATTGGCTCTGTACATTTTTTTGGGGACAACAGTTGTGAGATCCATGACTCCCCCAATCCCATGTAGTTTGTGTCTCCACTGCTTCCTATAAGGCCATAAGAAATATGTCACTCTTACAGCTGGATTCCCTGATTATTATGAAATCCAACTTTGACAAATATTCACTGAAGGAGACTTCTGGTGGGTCTTGTCAAATACTAGAGTCCTTGAGAGAAACAATGGGGTCGATTTTAAACATGTGCACGCTGGAAATTTAAATTTTGTTTAATTAACAAATGCATCCAAAACTAAAGAATTTAAACTCATCATATTTATTTTGTTGAACTGATTCATTTTCAGAATTCTTTTTGTATCTTCTGCATTTGTTTCATATATTCATTGGCCCGGGTGGATTTGAAAAATGTTGCAGTTTTTCCGAAAGATTGCTATATATTCGATATATTATCGAATCAGGTGGATCGGAAACGGAACGATTCGATATTTTCAAGCCCACCAAGAGAAATGGCATGAGCTGATTTGACAATATCAACTGACGTCATGTGCATCCGAATTACCAAATGGAAAGAAGGTTGGATCCATTCGTTATCCGAATTATCAAACAAAAATTAAAATTGAACTAATTTCCCCATGGGCCTGAACCTGATATGTGACGTCATCCAAATGAAACAAATGCATTAGTTAATTTCATTATAACTTTTTTTTTCAGATATGTTTACATTGGTTACTATGTCCATTCAGAGATTCATCTACATTCGAATCTCGGAAAAATTAAATTTTTATCTGAAAAACGAAGCGTAGTGAAACAAAATGCACGTCTAGTCAATTTACTAAAGACTTTGCAAATGAATTTAATGTTGCAAAGAATACCCAATCACATGAACGGAAAATAAAAAGAACAGCATTGTTGCTTCCAAGTGGTTGGATGATGGAAGCCAGTAGAGCTTCCCCTTATCCTCTGGGTGAATTCTCTGTGGTGAATTCCTTTGCAACGAGCAACTTGCCTTGCAAAGTGATCAGCCTATTTACCTTTAGTAAATTGTTTGTGGAACCTGACCATCACACCTGCACTAAATTGTCAACAGTATGTTGACCCCCAACCAAATAACTGAATTTGGGTCTTTTTAGTAAAGGGTTCTGTTAATGCTACAACACACAAAGACATTGTAGACAACGCTGCCTTTTCAACCTTGTGATAAGTGTTTGGGGAAGACCTTTTTCTGTATCAGCAACAAAGTCAGCTCCATAAAGACATGGCTTGACCAGTCTGGTTTGGAGGAACTCAAGTGGTCTGCACAGAGCCCTGACCTCAACCCTACTGAACACCTTTGGGATAAAATAGATGTTTGAAGGAGAGCCAGATTTTCTCATCCGACATCAGTACTTGATCTCACGAAAGGTGTTTTGGATCAATGAGACTAAATTGCCACAAACATTAAATCAGATAAAGAGCCTTTTGGCTCTTCTTTATCCGCATCATCAGAAGGTTTCAACAACATTCAATAAATTCTAAAATTAGCACTAGAAGCCACTTCATAGTGTACAATGACAGCATGCTTACTACAGAGTTGCTTTTAGTGTTGAGCCAATTCATTCCAAAGGTGTTCGGGTATTTACAAGCTGTGATGACGAAGGGGTTGAAGGGGTAGCGCTGGGGGAAGTTCTCTATCTGGAGGTTCTGGGAGATGGGAGTTGGGAAGCCCCAACCAGCTGTTGAATGTGGCTGGGCTCCTTGTAGATTCCCAGTACTTACACAATAATCAGCCATAACATTGTGACAACCCACCATCATTTTATGATTACCCACCTAATATTGAGTAGGTCCCCCTTTTGCTGCCAAAGCAGTGCTGACCAGCTAAGGCTTGGGCTCCACCCGACCTCTGAAGGTACTCTGTGGTATCTGGCACAAAGCCATCAGTAGCAGATCCTTTAAGTCCTGTAAGTCGGGAGGTGAGACTCCATGGATTGGACTTCCCATAGTGCAACTTGATGCCATCTCTTCCCCAAGTAATCGATACACATGCACCCGGCCAGCCACATGATGTAAAAGAAAACGTGATTCATTAGATGAGACCCCCGTCTTCCATTGGTCCATGGTCCAGTTCTGATGCTCGTGCCCACTGTAGGATTTTGGCTGAGGACACTGATCAGCTTGGACACTCTGACCGGTCTACAGCTATGCAACAATCTGCGAGGCACTGTCTGTTCTGACACCTTTTCATCAGAGCCAGCATTTACTATTTCAGCAATCTGAGCAACAATATTTCTTCTATTGGCTTGCAATACGTGGGCCAGTCTTCGCTCACCATGTGCATCAATGAGCCTTGGCTACCTATGACCCTGTTGCAAACTTGCTCATTTTCCTTCCTTGGACCACTTTTGGTTGGTCCTGACCACTGCAGACCAGGAACATCCCACAAGAGGTGCAGTTTTGGAGCTGCTCTGACTCAACCGTCTAGCCTTTATCATTTGGCCCTTGTCAAAGTTGCTCAAATCCTTATGCGTGCCCATTTTTTTCTGCATTCAACACATCAACTTCATGGACAATATGCTTGCCTAATATAGCCCACCCATTTTCAGTTGCCATGGCAACAAGATTCAATATTACTTTACCTGTCAGTGGTTATAATGTTACAGCTGATGAATGTATATCACCATCCAGAGTCCACATCAGCATTCTCAAAGCCCCGATGGAGGGGGGGAGTTGTATGGCCCTCAAAAACGCATTGGATTTTGCATTTAATATGTTTAGAATAAAATCCAACTTTTGTGACTCCAGAACTCTAGTGTGGTGCCTAGATTTTTAGACTAAAACATTGCATTCACATTACGAGGCTTCTGTGACAGTTCCTCAGGGTATGGATGCAGCCAACGTATGACTTTGTTGCCCCATTGGGTCACCATTAGTACAGTTGTGATAAAATACATTTTAAACATGCAGGCTCTATTTACTCAAGGTTACAGTGCCATCAATTCACCACTTAATGGGTGGCTGCCATGGCGGAGTACGTACTGACCTGAGTGATGCAGGCCCCAGTAAACGCCACAATCACAGCTACCACGTTGACGGTCAGTTGAAACTGAAGGAATTTAGAAATGCTGTCGTATACGTTGCGGCCCCACATAACAGCTTTGACAATGCTGGAGAAATTGTCATCTGTGAGGATGATATCTGAGGCTTCCTTGGCGACATCTGTGCCTGCCAAACCCTAAAGGTCCAAAGAAAAAAACAAACATATTACTAAATACAAATTATAAAATAATTACCTTCCAGATGTTGAATTTATATAGTTTTATGCAAATTTAAAGTTCTACTATAACATATTCTAAAAGTAAATGGATACCAATGTAAATAGCTTTGTGTATTTGGTAATGTATATGTCAATGTGTCCAGTTTAAATCTGACCTCCAGCCTTCCTTTTAGACTTGCCCAGTTTTACAGGTTCCTCTCCTGTACTTAGAAGCTGAAGCAAATCAGGACATCCAGTATCATCTAGCTTTTTTCTCCTCAGCCTGACTTTTCTGGCATGCCCCTTTTCATTCATTGGATTCCAGTTCTTTCAGTCATGGAGGCCCATCATCGTATGCACGCTGGCTACCAGGGGAGTGGAAGAAGAGGTAGATAAACCTGCTAACAGGGAACAGGAAAATACAGACAGTTAACACCAACGTGTTTCGGCCAGCCGAAACACGTTGGTATTTTACTGGCTGTATTTTTCCTGTTTTCAGTAAAGTACAGCCACATAGCTGATTTACATTGATGTGCCAGCAATTCTGTGTGGCCATTTTTATCAGTTCCAGATACCAGGCAGGCCTGGATGGATTGTCATCCAGTTCATTGATTTTTGACTCCCCAATGAAACATTACAATCACACCCTTTGACTATTCTCAGGTTATCAGTATCCGCCTTAGGATAACCATCAGCAGTTTACAGGAGGGGGAAAGACAAGCGCCAGCTAAGTGTAGCAGTAATACATTTACAAAGGAAGTATAGATCAAACATATTAAAGTCCAGGTCCACCAGGTGGTGATGGCCTAAAGAAGAAGGGCATGCTCCGCAACGCGTCAACACGTTCCCCTATCACATCCGGCCGTGATGTCACATCCGCCCGACTTGGTGTTCCACGGGAACCAGGAGGCCCTGGGAACCTCCAGCGCTATTGATCAGTTGGACCACAGTCTTTCACCAGCTGGCAGACTGGGACTAGGACTTTGTGTTAGAAAGGACAGATATTTGCAGCGCTGCATGTTTGATTCATGCTTCATTTGTGAGTGCATTACCTTTATCAGTACTAAGTTCTTTTAACTGCTACACTTAGCTGGCGCTTGTCCTCCTGTAAACTGCTGATGGCTATCTGAAGGAGAACACTGATAACCTAAGACCTGTTAAAGGGTGTGATTGTAAATATTCATCGGGGAGCCAAAAATCAATAAACTTTTATCAGTATTAAAGTTCTTTTAAATGCTACACTACGCTGAGCTCCTATGGCTAAGCTGCCACAGAAGTGAGCTTTCTTCTAATATGGACATTATGGACAGTTTTTTTCAGGATTCAGTTGATCAGTGGACTTTTAATGCTATCCTTGTAAATTGCTAACAAAAAAAGAAACTATTTGGTGCAGCAGGGGGACAACCGTCAATTAAAGTTCTTTAGGACTGTACAAACTGTGGGCCGGCAGCTGTTCATTCTACTTGAGATGTTTAGGAAATACCTTGCTTAAAATGGAACTAAACTCTCTCAATCAATATCAACTATTCATATTCCTCATGCTGCTAGCATTAGTAAATAGATAGGAAGGTATATTATGTTTACTTGTTTATATTTTGTATTCTTTTTTTTTTTTTTTACATTTCTTCACTTGCTTTCTAGTTTCTGGCCTAGGCCAAAATGACGTCCTACATCCCAGGAGTCTTTATGAGCATTTCTTCAGTTACTCCCTGGTTTCTGGCCTAGGCCAAAATGATGCCCTACATCCAAAGTGTCTTCATGGACATTTTTTTTTTTTGCAGGGGGGGGGGGGGGTTCGGGCTTTCTCAGCTAAGCACACCCCCTTGCATGCATGCCTGGGCTAAGGGCAGATGGATTCCAGGGAGTAAATGCTACATGGATCATTTTCCCTTAGCCAAGGTGGTGTCAGGGCTGGGCTCAGCCCTTCCTTCGCTGAGCTGGCCGCTCAGCTGTTGGCTAATTGCCAGCTCCTATCTCTCCACAGTGACTCACCTGTTGATGATATCCTGCTTGTCAGTTCTGCTTACCTAAGCCGTCCAGCCCAGATGATCTCTGCCTTCGCCTTGGTCAAAATCAATGAAACTTTCTCCTGCGCTCCTGTTAAAGACTTGCTTGGCTGACATTCCTTCTGGCTCCAGATCCTGCTTGCTGTTCCACTACGCTGATACCTGGCTTCCTGACTTTCTGGCTTGTCTGACTATCCGTTTCCGCTTACCGAACTTTGGCTATGTTTTGACTACGTTTGTTCTATTTACTTTTATTATTAAACAAGTGTGATTTAACTGTACTTCTGTCTCGGTCTGATTCATGGTTTCTGACAAGTGGCCACGGGTAGATTTGCTAGAGAGTTGTTTTGCAAAGTGATTTCTCACCAAATAAATTTTGGTGACAATGATGGATGGGGGAGTTTGCTTTGAAAAGAATTAAAGAGGAGCTCCAGGTTCCCCCCAAAAAAATACTGTAGCTGCTGACTTTTAGACCCCTTTCACACCGAGGAGCTTTACAGCCGCTATAGCACTAAAAATAGCACCTGCAAAGCGACTGTAAAGCGCCTCTCCTTTCAATCCAATGTAAAAGCCCAAGGGCTTTCACAATGGAGTGGTGCGCTGGCAGGACGCTCAAAAAAGTCCTGTGAGCAGCATTTTGGAGGCGCTGTAGGAGCAGTGTATACACCGCTCCTAAAGCGCCCCTGCTTTGCGGACACTTTTAACCCTTTTTCGTCCGTTAGTGGGGGTTAAAAGCGCCCCACTAGCAGCCGAAAAGCGCTGAAAAAACGATGGTAAAGCGCCGCTAATAGCGGCGCTTTACCGCCGACGCCCGGGCGCTGCCTGTGTGAAAGTGCCCTTAATGTAAGGACACTTTTTTTTCCCTTTCCCCTGGTTGGATACAACTAACCAGTAATATGTAATATCAATATGTGGTGTTGTTAATGTTTTTTCATTCTAAATTTTTAAAAAAATTTTATTTGACCACCTATCATCTAGTGGTCCACTGCTTGCGGTAAGAGGCCCAGTGTGTTGCTGTTCGGTGGAGGAAATCTTCATTCATTCCAGTTGTCCGATTTACACCCTGGGTGATTTCAGAAAAGAAAGGCTGACTTTTTGTGCCAGCGTTAGTGGACTTTTGTGATTATAATTTATTTTTATTATACCAATTTTTATCTGTGTTATTTTTACCAACATATGTATGCTAGCTGCTCCCTAGGATCTAAGCACAGTGAACATTCCTATTTCTAATCTGACTTAGAGCTGATCACAGTTTATAAACTCCATAAAATGCCTTCATTAATTGCTATGGAGATGCTTTCCTAGGGTTATGTGTTTGGGTGCCCTGTGTTCCTTCCCGTCACTCTAGTAGACATGCCAAATGACAGGGCTGGAAAGTTGTTGTCAAAATATGATCTTGCCGATGATAATGTAATTTCCTCCAGTTTTTTTTTATACACGCAAATCATCCAGGAGAAAGCCACAAATTGAATTACCATTGCAAATCCAACATCTGCTTTTTTGAGTGCTGGGCCATCGTTGGTGCCATCTCCTGTCACTGCCACCACTTGACGTTGTTCGCCGATTGTGCTGTCAATTATCCCTGGAAATAAAGAAAGGGTTAGGGCAGCCATTGCACATAATGATGCTCGGGTTGTATTAAACTGAAGCATCCAGAACGTTTGTCACCTGATACAGATGAAGCTTCCAATCCGTGTTGGACGATTCTACGGACTCATTCTCAGTTCTGGGGCAGAACACACCTGCTCAGCACCATGTTCAATGATGTGCTCTGCTCCGGAACTTAGTAGCTTGCTCCCAGTAGACAAGCAATAGTAGCCACCAGCACTGGATGGGTGCCAAGGCCTGCCTACAGCACATATTCCAATAGATTCCTTTTGCTGCCAGGGGCATTTTTGTGTTTTTTTTTTGCATATTTAAAGTGGTAGTCAATAAAAAAAATAAAAAAAAGTGGGCCCCCACGTACATATACTGCGGCAGGGCAGCCCTTAAGCGCGAAATTACGTACCTGTACGTGATTAAGTTCTTTGTCTCTGGGGCGGGCGCGCGCCGCCGGAGCCCCGCTCTCGCTGTGATTGGACACAGCGGGAGACAATCAGCGGATCTGGTGGACCCGATGTCCGCCGGAGACCCGGTGGTCTGCAAACAAAGCAGATCGCCTTTCTGCTAGTAAGGAAGACAGAGATCTTGTGTTTCTGCTAAGCAGGAACACGGATCTCTGTCTTCCTATGCCCTGTACACACGGTTGGATTTTCCGACGGAAAATGTGTGATTTGACCTTGTTGTCGGAAATTCCGACCATGTGTAGACTCCATCACACATTTTCCATCGGAATTTCCGACACACAAAGTTTGAGAGCTTGCTATAAAATTTTCCGACAACAAAATCCGTTGTCGGAAATTCCAATCGTGAGTCCACAAATCCGACGCACAATGTGCCACGCATGCTCAGAATAAATTAAGAGATGAAAGCTATTGGCTACTGCCCCGTTTATAGTCCTGACGTATGTGTTTTACGTCACCACGTTTAGAACGATCGGCTTTTCCTACAACTTTGTGTGACCGTGTGTATGCAAGACAAGTTTGAGCCAACAGCTGTCGGAAAAAATCCATGGATTTTGTTGTCGGAATGTCAGATCAATGTCCGATCGTGTGTACAGGGCATAACAGTTAAACCATCCCCCCTACAGTTAGAAAACACTTCCAAGGAACACAGTTAACCCTGATCGCAAAATTGTCGGCCTTTTTTTGTTTATAGCACAAACAATAAAAAATGCAGAGGTGATCAAATACCACCCAAAAAAAGCTCTATTTGTGGGAAAAATAGGACGTCAATTTTATTTATGTACAACCACAACCGCGCAATTGTCAGTTAAAGCAACGCAGTGCCGAATCACAAAAAATGGCCTGGTCATAAAGGGGGGGGGGGGGTGGTAAACTTTCAGAGCTGAAGTGGTTAAAATCGGAACATTGCTGGGTGTGATGGACAGCATATGAGATTTTTTGGAAAAAGTGCAGAAAGGTGAACTAACCCTTCAAACAGGGTTCTATTTGTTCAATGCCAAAGTTTTGCCTCTATGACAAGTCTCAACATGTTGCTTCCTGACTCCAAACAGTGCGCCCCTGTCAGCACCCAATGTGCCATAAAAATAAAATAAAAAGATCCTAACACAGATAGCCACGCTATAAAGGGTATTAAAGCAGCCATCCTCTAATATACTGAATAACTATGAGGCTATGTAAGGCTTCAGTCGAAACGCGTTAGCGTGTTACTGCTGTAGCCAATAAAGAATTGATGCAATGGATGATACAGAGTAGCCGTATTATACACTGCTCAAAAAAATGAAAGGAACACTTTGAAAACACATCAGATCTCAATAAGGAAAAATCTCATGCTGGATATCTATACCTGCATGGACTGGGTAATGTGTTAGGAAGGAAAGGATGCCACATAATTTGATGGAAATGAAAATTATCAACCTACAGAGGGCTGAATTCAAAGACACCCCGAAAATCAAAGTGAAAAAATTATGCTGCAGACTAGTCCATTTTGCTGAAATTTCATTGCAGCAACTCAACATGGTCCTCAGTAGTTTGTTTGGCCCTCACGTGCTTGTATGCATGCCTGACAACATCGGGGCTTTCTCCTAATGAGAGGACGGATGGTGTCCTGGGGTATTATCGCCCAGATCTGGACCAGGGCATCACTGAGCTCCTGAACAGACTGAAGTGCAAGCTGGTGGGGTCGGATGGAAAGAAACATAATGTCCCAGGGGTGTTCTATTGGATTTAGGTCAGGCAAGCTTGGGGCCATTCAATGGTATCAATTTCTTCATCCTCCAAGAACTGGCTGCATACACTTGCCACACGAGGCCGGGCATTGTCATGCACCAGGAGTAACCCAGGAGCCACTGCACCAGCGTAGGGTCTGACAATGGGTCCAAGGGTTTCATCCCAATACCTAATGGTAGTCAGGGTGCCATTGTCTAGCCTGTAGAGGTCTGTGTGTCCCTCCATGGATAAGCCTCCCCAGACCATCACTGACCCACCACCAAACCGGTCATGCTGAACGATGTTACACGCAGCATAAGGTTCTCCACGGTTTTTCCAGACCCTTTCACGTCTGTCACATGTGCTCATGGTGAACCTGCTCTCATCTGTGAAAAGTACAGGGCGCCAGTGGCGGACCTCCTAATTCTGGTGTTAAATGGCAAATGCCAATCGAGCTCCATGGGCCCACTAGAGGATGTCAGGCCCTCAGGCCACCCTCATGAAGTCAGTTTCTGATTGTGTGGTCAGAGACATTCACACCAGTGGCCTGCTGGAGGTCATTTTGTAGGGCTCTGACAGTGCTCATCCTGTTCCTCCTTGCACGAAGAAGCAGATACCGGTCCTGCTGATGGGTTAAGGACCTTCTACTGCCCTGTCCAGCTCTCCTAGAGTAACTGCCTGTCTCCTGGAATCTCCTTCATGCTCTTGGGACTGTGCTGGGAGACACAGCAAACTATCAGGGATCCATCAGCACGGGAGGTACGAACGTCAATCCGAACATCAGCGCATATGTGTGCGCCCCGGGTGCACGCACGTGCGCGGGCGCGCTCACGTTCACGCTAGTACCGTTTGGTGCCAGTGGCCCTTTAAGGGATACTCAGCTGCACTTGTGCGCTGCTGTTCAGCTGCAGCTCTGTACCCAAGTTCTTGATTTCTGCTGTTGTTCCTGTGATTACCAACCCGGCTTCTGTCTGACTACTCTGACCTCTCCAGCCCCGACCCCGGCCTGCTTGACTCTGCTTTTGGACTTCTGCCTGATCCCTGTTGCCGAACCCTGCCTGCCTCCTGACCTTGGTCCAGCCTGCTGCACCTGCCTGCTTGCCTTATTGTCCTGATCCGGCCTGCCTGACCATTCTTCTGCCGTGCTTCGAGTGCGCTGTATCCTGTCCAGGTCCTGCAGCCGCTGCTCCGGCACCCACGGGTCCTCTGGTCGCTGGTCTACTGCCATCCCAGCCATCTTCTGCAGTTCTACCTTCCTGGAGAATCCGCATCCTGCTTCATGTCAGCCGCTACAACCTGCTCAGACACTCCTACCCCACTGTGCTCACGGAACCACTGTCTCCATTCCAGTGGCCCCTGAACCGGAGTCGTAAGAGAGGTCTTCTCCTACCAAGTCAGGCTCAACACCAGGTACGTAACACAAACCTTCTGGCAATGGCACATATTGATGTACCATCTTGGAGGAAGTGGACTGCCTGTGCAACCTCTATAGGGTCCAGGTATCACCTCATGCTACCAGTAGTGACACCGACCCTAACCAAATGCAAAACTAGTAAAAAACAGTCAAAAAAGTAGGGGGGGGGGGGGAGTCAATGACCTCCACCTGTAAAACCATTCCTGTTTTGTTGCTCATCTAATGCACCTGTTAATTTCATTAACACCAAAGCTTCTGACATTGATTAGCAACCCCCTCTGCTACTTAACTGGCCAGATCAATATCCCAGCAGTGTATTAGAGGATTATTGCTACATTCCAAAGGCACTTGGGTCAGAGAACCGGTTCCCAGTCTTCCAGGTAATTTTAGGTAGAGCATGTTTTCTCTGTTGAACTGTATTAAAGCAGGACTCCAGGAATTATATTTACTGCCAACATTGGTTAAGCTTGGCACAAAGTAATTATCCATCCTATATGTTGAGGGCAACTTGGGATGCCATGATCTTTTGGGTTCTGCACAATCAGGCTTCCCCTCTGCACACTGACCACAAGGGGGTTCCTAACTTGGCACTGCCACCATTCACAGACCACCTTGTATTATTATTATTTTTTTTTTACAACGAATACAAGGTGTTCTCTGATTGGATTTGAGTAGATCGGCATGTCATCCACCCCTCCTCTCCACCTTCCCAGAAAACACATTGGACACTCTCTGCTTGTCCAGGGCGACCAGTCACTGCTGATCTCTCTTCTTGTCTCTGCCCCTCTCCTTTCGTTTTCTGTGGAAGGCCCCTCCAACAACTCTGCTCTCTGCACAGACTACATACCGCACAGTGATGAGGTCACTACTACTTTACAAGGTAATATCTGGATTTGCAAAAGTGTCTGGTACACAAAAAGTGGATTTATTCCCTGTGTGGCTAATTAGGCATATAATACAGTTTGTATGTCTGAAGTTAAGCTTTAAAGGCTAAGTTCTCTTTTTTTTTTTTTTTCTAAATTCCAGCTCCCCTATGCACTAATATAGCATTCATCTGTAGATTTTATGGAAAGCTTTGATATTTTTGCAAAAAAAGTACATGAATGCTATATTGGTGCATAGGGGAGCTGGAATTTAGAAAAAAAAAGTGAACTTAGCCTTTAACTGTTTTTTTTTTTTTTTATAGAAAATTGAGTACTGTCCGTGACACTTTTTTTATTTGCACTAACATACAATTTTTCAGGACAAGCTTTCGGGGTATGTATCCTTCTTTAAGGTCCAAGCAGTACTGATTCACAAATTTTTAAGCAGAATGTAAAAGAAAAAAAAAGAGAAAAAAAAAAGACACGGACACTACTCAATTTTCTATGTCACAATTGCACTAATACGGCTACAATCAAATCAACTTTTTTTTTTTTTTTAGAAATGTATGCAGTACCTAATCATGGCCACTAGGTGTCACTGTTCCCCAACATTTACCAAACTCCATAGGTGGGACTATTCCTTTTTGTCCTTTTACTTGGGCAATTGTGTGCAGTTTGATGTACATTGGCTGCAGATATGTGACATCTAATAATTCATACCTTTTACAAGAGTGTGTTTATCAGTTGGTGAAGACCGGGCAAGGACACGCAACTTTGGCCAGATTTTATCCAGACGTTCTTGTTCTATCTAAGAAAAACAATCCACATGTTACAACAAATCACTGATATATACAGTACATCATATATATATATATATATATACACACACTATATACAGTTGTATGAGAAAGTACCATATTTATCGGCTTATAACACGCGGCGGCGTAAAACAAGCACCCAAATTTAAGAGGAAAGTTTCAGGAAAAAAAACTTTTTTTTTTTTAATAAACCACTTTGAAGATGCAGCCTGTTCTGTTCCCATCTCCCCCATCAATGCAGCTCACCATCTCATATGAAATCATTGAGCCGTCATGTTTCCTCGGCTCTTAGTCGGCAGTGACACACACAGTCCCAGCTCTGCCATCGGCATTGGACCAGCTCCTGTGATAGACAGAACACTGGTCCAATGCCGGTGGCGGAGGCGGGACTGTGTGTGACGTGAGAGCCGAGCGGAGTGGAGATGACGGCTCGATGATTTCTGGTGGCACTCGTCCCCCTCCTTCCCCTCCGAGGTACGCTGTCGGCGTATAAAGCGCACCCGCGATTTTCCCCCTAATTTCAGGGGAAAAAGTGCGTGTTATACGCCAATAAATACGGTAATTGCCCCATAAACCTAATAACTGGCTGTGCCCCTTTTGCAATCAAGCATTTGCGATAACTGGCAATGAGTCTTTCACGTTGCTGTGGAGCAATTTTGGCCCACTCTTCTTTGCAGAATTGTTTTAATTCAGCCACATTGGAGGGTTTTCCAGCTTGAACGGCCTGTGTAAGGACATGATACAGCATCTCAATTAGATTTCAGTCCGGGTTTTGACTAGGCCGCTCCAAAACCTAAATTTAGCTTTGTTTGAACCATTTGGAGGAGGACTTGCTGTTGTGTTTCTGATCATTGTCCTGCTGCATAACCCAAGTGCACTTGAGCTTGAGGTCACAAACTGATGGCCGGACATTCTCCTTTAGGATTTTCTGGTAGAGATCAGAATTTATGGTTCCATCAATTATGGTAAGTCGTCCAGGTCCTGAAGCTGCACAGTAGCCCCAGACCATCACGCTACCACCACCATGTCTCACTGTTGGTATGATGTTCTTGTTATGTAATGCTGTTTTCGTTTTATGCCAGATATAACGGGACGCACACCTTCCAAAAAGTACAATTTTTGTCTCATCAGTCCACAGAATATTTGCCTAAAAGTCTTGGGGATAATCAAGATGTTTTTTGGTAGATGTGAGATGAGCCTTTGTGTTCTTTTTGGTCAGCAGTGGCTTTGGCCTTGGAACTCTACGATTGATGCAATTTTTGCCCAGTCTCTTTCTTACTGTTAAATCATGAATGCTGATCTTACCTGAGGCAAGTGAGGCCTGCAGTTCTTTAGATTTTGTTCTGGGTTCTTTTATGACCTCCTGGATGAGTCTTCGTCATGCTCTTGGAGTAATTTTTGTAGTCCTGGGAAGGTTCACCACTGTTTCAAGTTATCTCCATTTGTGGATAATGGCTCTCCCCGTGGTTCACTGGAGTTCCAAAGCCTTAGAAATGGCTTTGAAACCATTCCTAGACCGATACATGTACATTACTTTGTTTATAATCTGTTCTTGAATTTTTTTTTGATTGTGGCATGATGTGTGACTTTTTGTGATCTCTTAGCGTGCTTTACTTTTTTATACAGCTTCTATTTATGTGATTTCTTGATTCAACAGGTCTGGCAGTAATCAGGCCTGGGTGTGGCAAGTGGAATTTAACTCAGCTTTCCAAAAAATTGTAGTTAATCACAGTTCATTCATGATTCAGCATGGGAGGGGGCAATTACTTTTTCACATGGGGCCAGCCAGGTTTGAACAGCTTTTTTCCCCTTAATTAAATGAAATATTAATTTAAAAACTGCATATCTTGGATTTACTTGGGTTATCTTTGTGTAATATTCAATATTTGTTTGATCTGAATCATTTAAGTGTGAGAAATATGCAATATTCATATCTGTGGATGAACTATCCACAGATCTTGTGTGGAAGTCGGCTGCCTCAAATCCTTCTGTCTCTTCATGTCATCCTAGACAGACTCCATGATGGTGAGATCAGGGCTCTGTGGGGGCCAAACCGTCACTTCCAGGACTCCTTGTTCTTCTTTACACTGAAGAAAGTTCTTAATGACTTTGTCTGTATGTTTGGGGCGGTTGTCCTGCTGCAGAATAAATGCGGGGTCAATCACACACCTCCCTGATGGTATAACATTATGGGTAAATATCTGCCTGTATTTCTCAGCATTGGGTACACCATTCATCCTGACCAAATCTCCAACTCCATTTGCAGAAATGCAGCCCCAAACTTGCAAATAACCCTCACCATGCTTCACAGTTGGCTGCAGACAGTTAATATTGTACCGCTGTCTAGCCCTTTGCCAACAAACCGCCAAATATTTCCCATTTTCACCCATCAGTCCAGAGCACCTGCAGCCATTTTCGGCACCGCAATTTCTATGTTTTTCTGCATAGTTGAGTCACTAAGCTTTGTTTCAACATCGGAGGTGACTTTTTGGCTGCATTTCTTCCATGAAGACTACTTCTGGCCAGACTTCTCTGGACAGTAGATGGTGTACCTGGGTCCCACTTGTTTCTGCCAGTTCTGTGCTGGTGGTACTGCTGGGCATCTTCCGATGTGGAAGGGAAGTATGATGTGTTTTCATCTACTGCATTAAGTTTCCTTGGCTGACTACTGCGTCTACTATCCTCAACGTTGCCCGTTTCTTTGTGCTTCTTCAAAAGAGCTTGAACAGCACACCTTAAAACCCCAGTATGCTTTGAAATCTTTGCCTGGTAGAAATGTTGTTGATGCAGTATAACTACCTTGTATCTTTTAGCTGTGCTCAGTCTTGCCATGGCCTATGACCTGTGATATGAAACGGTCTTCCACAACCTCACCTTAGTAGCAGAGTTTTGCTTTTCCTCACCCAGTTTTAAGCCTCCTACACAACTGTTTCTGTTTCAGTTAATGTGTTTCAGTTAACTGTGTTTCAACCTACACATGAAATTGATGATCATTAGCACCGCTTGGTATAATTGGTTAGTCATACGCCTGACTCCAATCCTACAAAATCCCTGATTTTGTGTAAGAATCGATGTTGGCTTAAAGTCAAAGAATAATCACACCAAATATTGATTTGATTTAGATTTTTCTTCTGTTCGCTCACTTTGCATTTTGTAAATTGATAAAAATAAACAATTAAAATATATATTTTTGAAAGAATTCTTACTTTTCAGCATTTGTGCACGCCTGCCTAGAACTTTTACACAGTACTATATATATATATATATATATATATATATATATACACACACAGTACCTAACAAAGGTGAGTACACCCCTCACATTTTTGTAAATATTTTATTCTATCTTTTTATGTGACAACACTGAAGAAATGACACTTTGCTACAATGTAAAGTGGTGAGTGTACAGCTTGTATAACAGTGTAAATTTGCTGTCCCCTCAAAAAAACTCAACACACAGTCATTAATGTCTAAATCACTGGGAACAAAAGTGAGTACACCCCTAAGTGAAAATGTCCAAATTGGGCCCAAAGTGTCAATATTTTGTGTGGCCACCATTTTTTTCCAGCACTGCCTTAACCCTCTTGGGCATGGAGTTCACCAGAGCTTCACAGGTTACCACTGGAGTCCTCTTCCACTCCTCCATGATGACATCACAGAGCTGGTGGATGTTAGAGACCTTGCGCTCCTCCACCTTTCGTTTGAGAATGCCCCACAGATGCTCAATAGGGTTTAGGTCTGGAGACATGCTTGGCCAGCCCATCACCTTTACCTTCAGTTTCTTTAGCAAGGCAGTGGTCATCTTGGAGGTGTATTTGTGGTCGTTATGTTGGAATATTGCCCTGCGGTCCAGTCTCCAAAGGGAGGGGATCATGCTCTGCTTCAGTATATCACAGTACATGTTGGCATTCATGGTTCCCTCAATGAACTGTAGCTCCCCAGTGCCGGTAGCACTCATGCAGCCCCAGACCATGACACTCCCACCACCATGCTTGACTGTAGGAAAGACAAACTTGTCTTTGTACTCCTCACCTGGTTGCCACCACACACGCTTGACACCACCATCAGACCACAGGACATGGTTGCAGGAATCCATGTCCTAAGTCTGCTTGTCTTCAGCAAACTGTTTGCAGGCTTTCTTGTGCATCATCTTTAGAAGAGGCCTCCTTCTGGGATGACAGCCACGCAGACCAATTTAATGCAGTGTGCGGCGTATGGTCTGAGCACTGACAGGCTGACCCCCACCCAGGGATGGACTGACTATTCGGGCTCTCGGGCACTGCCCGAGGGCCCCATGCCCTAAGGGGCCCCATCAGGGTTGCTGGCCTCAATAAAACCAGGGACAGTATGTAAAAATCTGTGTTTTTTTAAAAATCTCAAGATTATAGCTGCCCCGCCTCTCCAGGACCTTTTCAGTGTGTGTATGTGTATTCTTTGTGTGTATATTGTGTGTCTGTGTGTGTATACTGTATGTGTGTGTGTGTATACTGTGTGGCCACAAAATCTATTGCCTGGGGGCCCCATAATCTCCTATTGCCCGGGGGCCCCATAATCTTCTCCTATTGCCCGGGGGGGGCCCCATAATCTTCTCCTATTGCCCGAGGGGGCCTCATAATCTCCTATTGCCTGGGGGCCCCATGAGTTGTCAGTCCGCCCCTGCCCCCACCCCTTCAACCTCTGCAGCAATGCTGCCAGCACTCATACGTCTATTTCCCAAAGACAACCTCTGGATATGACACTGAGCACGTGCACTCAACTTCTTTGTTCAACCATGGCGATGCCTGTTCTGAGTGGAACCTGTCCTGTTAAACTGCTGTATGGTCTTGGCCACCGTGCTGCAGCTCAGTTTCAGGGTCTTGGCAATCTTCTTATAGCCTAGGCCATCTGTATGTAGAGCAACAATTCTTTTTTTCAGATCCTCAGAGAGTTCTTTGCCATGAGGTGCCATGTTTAACTTCCAGTGACCAGTATGAGAGAGTGAGAGCGATAACACCAAATTTAACACACCTGCTCCCCATTCACACCTGAGGCCTTGTAACACTAATGAGTCACATGACATGGAAGGGTAAATGGCTAATTGGGCCCAATTTGGACATTTTCACTTAGGGGTACATTGTAGCAAAGTGTCATTTCTTCAGTGTTGTCACATAAAAAGAATCATAAAATATTTACAAAAATGTGAGGGGTGTACTCACTTTTGTGAGATACTGTGTGTTTATATATATATATATATATATATATATATATATATATATATATATATATATATATATATATATATGGCACATAGCAATGCATACAAGTTTAAAAACATTACAAGAAAAGACCATTTGATCCTGTTAGCGCCGAGTAAGTAAGGGGCTCTCTGGATTTCTATCTGCATTAAAATCCCAATCAGTGTAGTAAGTCCTGCCCAGTTATCTTCTGCTGGACTACAAGCACCTCCACTCCATGTTACGGAGATCGAGAGGTATTCTGTAGTCCAGCAGGACAACACTCAGGCAGGACTATTAACACTGCTTGTGACTTCTGTGTAGCAGAGGTTGTGTTATAAGCCAAAATGTGTTATAAGCCAGATCTATAGCCTGGGGATCAGCAAAGCTCATGCTCTCTTTCTTGAAAAGCTCTGGCAAGGGACAGGCTTTCTCTATTCAGGATATGACTGCTTTCTATAGAACTATATGACTTTGCACAGCATATCGCCATAGATATACCATATAATATATACTGTATATCTCATATTAAAATATTATAATCTAGAATTTGATCATATCTCCATAGATAGTAGGCAGAGTACATTCCTACTGGTGTGCAGGCCAGGGATCAGTGTATGGTGGGTCTTTGACAAGAGGTTTTGTTGAGTCTACAGTGGAGTTTGGGACAGCATCATTCTGCGCAGTGCAGAAATGGGACAGAGTTTTGAGCAATGTGTGAAGACGAACCTCTCCTTTCTCATTCCTGATTCGTCGATTGAATTCCTTTCCTTCCAAGCACAGGAAGTCCTCCCCTGGCTGGAGGATGCCACATTTGGCTGCAATGGCTCGTGCCGTGTTGATGTTGTCCCCTGTGACCATGCGAACTGTTATTCCTGCACGCTGGCATTTCCGAATAGCTTCTGGCACCTGAGGGATGAAGTTAAAAGTTAGGCTCCTGGTCAATGTGTTAAGGTATAGAACAAAATGGAGGATGATTAGCTCAATGAGGAACCCGCTACTCTGGATCAGAAATTCCAAGCAAAATGTCAAACAGTCAACGCCAAACTACGGCCCATGGACCAGAAGTGGCCCTTTGCTTGCCTTTATCTTGGGCACTATTCCTCCCACTAATATGAGGCACTGTTCCTCCCACTGGCACCAACACGGGGCATTATTCCTCTCTACAATATCAATGATGGGGTACTATCCATCCCACTGATACCAATGATGAGGGGCTATTCCTTTCACTGACACCAATAAGGGGGTACTATTCCTCCCACTGATGCCAATGATGGGGCACTATTCCTCCTACTAATACCAACAATGGGGTGCTATTACTTTTTCTGATACCAACAATGGAGCACTACTCCTCCCACTGTCACCAATGATGGGGCATTATTCCTCCCACTGACACCAACAAGGGGACACTATTCCCCCCCACTGACACCAATGATGGGCACTATTCCTCCCACTGACACCAACAATGGGGCACTATTTCTCCCACTGATACCAATGATGTGGCACGATTTCTTCCACTGATACCAATGACGGTGTATTATTCCTCCTCCTACTGACCACAGGCTATATGTAGTTTTTATACTCTTACTGATCACAAAGCCTAAGGAAGTCTAAAGGACAGTAAACTAGCTGTTTAAAAAGTTTGGAGACTGCTGAATTAAGCAAAAAAGAAAGAGGCCCAGACTTCAAAGTTAAGTTGAATGGGACATTAGCATATAAAGCGTTGGAGACCCTAAGCTTTATATGCTAATGTCCCATTCAAAAGAACCTAAAAATGTAACAGATCAAGAAACTTCAAGCAGATAATGTCCCCATTCCGTCCACATAATGATTTATTAACAAATCACAATATATAGTTTAGCATGTGGGCGTACCAGACTCTCTTGAATTCAGCCCCTTGTACTAAGACTGGGAGAAGGAAGGGTGGCAGTGCCAGCCAATCAGGTTTTACTGCACTGCATAGTGCTGCCCTTCTAACAGAAGTGGAGGCAGCATAGTGAGGAGCTCATTCATTTGCCCAAAGGATTTAGTCTATCTTTAAAAAGGTGAAATTAACATTTTGCCTGTTTCCACCTCTAAAGATTCACCATCCTCGGTCAAGTGCATTCTATTATTTTCAATGGAGGGAGAGACTTCCATTGTTTTTTGAAGGATCACTGGTTCTGTTTTCTCTGTTTGTACAAATGAATAATGTGCTGCTGTATGCAGGTGACAGGTCCACGTTAATTGATCCACATTTATAAGGTAGAGAATATGCCCACCTCCGGCCTGACAGGGTCTTCTATTCCCACCACAGCAATACATGTCAAGTCTCCCACTATCTCATTCTCATTTTCCCACTCTGGCTCAGGTACTCCTTGGAAGTCTCGGTAGCCAATGCAGATGGTGCGCAGTCCGTCACACGCCATTGGCTCGATGACCTTCTTTACCATCTCATCACGATCTCGGGGCCGAAAAGTGCGGAGGTCACCAGCAGCGTTTAAGATGTTTGTACACCTGGCACAAGAAAAAGAAAAGTGCAAATTGGCATCCATACTTGAAAGTATGAAATCATCTACCCGGCCATGACACAATTACTCTAGTGCTGATCTGCTACACCTCCCCACAAACTAAGCCATATAGTTTATTGTTCACACGTTTCTGCATCCTTATCAGGTTTGGTTTCAAATTTATAGACACCTGACCATCACACCTACCTATATGTCCCAAGAGTATGTGGACATCTGACCATCACACCTACCTTTATGACTACATATGAGGACACTTGACCATCACACCTACCTATATGTCCCAAGAGTATGTGGACATCTGACCTTCACACCTACCTTTATGACTACATATGAGGACACTTGACCATCACACCTACCTATATGTCCCAAGGGTGTGTGGACATCTGACCATCACACCTACCTTTATGACTACATATGAGGACACTTGACCATCACACCTACCTATATGTCCCAAGGGTATGTGGACATCTGACCATCACACCTACCTTTATGACTACATATGAGGACACTTGGCCAACACACTTACTTATGTGACCAAACATATGAGGTCACTTGACCATCACCCCTATATGACCAGCCGTAGTGTAGTGTATTTTTTTGTAGTGGTTTTGTGCTGCCCTAGGCCTGACTAAACTCGTGCACCCCCTAATTTAAATATGACCCACCCCTTCCTGTCAAGGCCACACCCCTTGCTGTTTAAGACCTGCCCTGAAATTTTCGAGTGGGGACACTAGTTCTGAGGGCCTGGGGTCAATGGATCCCCTTAATTTGCATAGATTTCCTCTCACTTCCTGTTTGACTACGGGGCAGGAAGTGAAGGGAAATCTCTGCAATGGGACAGGGATGGTAAAAAATAAACTGACAGGGGCTATAACCCTCACTTATTCTATCCAAAATGAAAAAAAAGTGTTGCCTATAGTTCTACTTTAGGCACAAATTTCTGATAATTTTATGGAGAGGACTAAGAAGATATAACCATGCCAATGGTGCAGCAGAAAACATATAGTACAGTAAGGAAGGTTTGTGGTCCAGGATGAGAGGACAGTCAAAATTAGAAGCGGCGCCCCCCCCCCCCCCCACAGTTGCGCAATGCCAGCAGCCCGCATACCGGAAGCAATGCGGCTGCTTTATGGGGGCACTAGACTAATTTGCCTCTCAGCCCAGTCCACCCCATAAGACTGCCACTACACTAATAGTGTAGCGCAAGTCGGCGGGGACTCTTTCCCTGCTGCCCCCCTGCAAAGTGCTGCCCTAGGCCAGGATACAGCGTTGCCTCAACCCAATAGAACACCTTTGGGATAAATTAGAGCGCAGACTGGGAGCCAGGTCTTATCGTCCAACATCAGTGCCTGACCTCACAAATGCGCTTCTGGAGGAATGGTCAAACATTCCCATGGACACACTCCTAAACCTTGTGGACGGCCTTCCCAGAAGAGTTGAAGCTGTTATATCTGCAAAGGGTGGGCCAACTTAATATTGAACCATACGGGCTAAGACTGGGATGCCATTAATGTTCATGTGTGTGTAAAGGCAGGCGTACCAATACTTTTGGTAATATAGTGTATGTACACTCATTCTACACCTATACTACCTGGAAGACCCTTGCTATTGCTTCATGATGTAATTACTCTTTAATAATATAAAGCTGGAAAAATTACACTTTTGCTGAGAAAAAAAAAACAAAACATTCCCCTCTGGGTGATCTGTGTACATTGCACAGATTTTAACAAACTTTCTTGCCGATTCCCAACTTTTGTTACTCTGAAGAAATAGCTGTCTGTATCTGTATCCATATGCACAATGAATCTAACGGGAGTGATCTTATAATTATCAATCAGCTGCTGCACCAGCAGGGTTCTAATGAAGAAAGTGACAGGGTCTATATCCCTTTGCATGTGTTCTCTCTTTGGGATTATCTAAGCAAAAATGAAATTTTTATTGCAGAGGGTGCCCAAAATCCGACTTGTATCTTAGTGCAGACTTCTGGGAAAATTAGTAAGCCAAACACACAAGCGGAAAATTACGTATCTGAGGAGTGTTCCGTACACCATCTGTGCACAGAACGCCTCCAGGTTGCCAAATTGCATTGCCTTTTACATAAAATTGAAAACCAAGGGTGATTTTTAATAACATTTGATTACAATATGATTTGTGTTGCAATTGTATATGCCAGGTTATTTTTTTTTATTATTTGCTATATTTATTCCATACAAAAGTAGTTACCCTTTAAAATAAAAATCCAATGTGAAATAAAAAAAAAAGTGCAAATCTCAACCTTGTTTTCCCCATTAAAAATACATCAATAAGATGATTGAAATGTAAAAAAAAAATGTATGCTTTATTTAAAATTAAATAAAAAAAAAAGATGGAGGCTAACTGAACCAATGTAGAACAGTATGGATTATAATGGATGCCAATGGGCCAGACGCTTTTATGAGAGTAAGTTTTTAGGGAGAGTACTTGGAAAATATTTTTTTTTTAGAAAATCCATGATGATAAAAAATGTCATAGCTTGCAACAAAGCAGTTGATGAATACATTCTTAAAAAAAAAAAAAAAAAAAAAGAAGAAAATTGTTAATCTCAATTTTTTGAGCTCAGGACCATATAAAATAATGCATCATTAAGATTACTTAAATTGAAAAAATTTTACTTACTTTATGATTAATAAATAAATAAAAAGAGATGAAGGCAAGCTGAACCAATGTAGAACAGTTAGGGGTTCATGAAATGGATACCGTAGGTCAGATGCTCATATGAAATTAAGTTCAACTATTTTTAAGGACAGAACCCGTAAAATAGTTATTTTTTGTCTCGTCATGGATTTTCTAAAAAGTATTAGTATAATTTGGGATGTGGCATCGTACTCTCACTCCCTGAGATATGCTAAGAACAATAAAAAAAAGAAAAATTCTTTTCAAAAACAGGGGACTTTAAAGGCTTCATACCAAAAATATGGCAGCACAATTTGAGATAAAACGATATTTATTTAAACCCATTAAGAAAGATGGTAGGATAGTAGAGCCCTCAAAATTTCCACTCGCCTGCTCACATTAGGTGAGTGGAAATAAGCTGACGGCGAGTGTGGAGTCGCATCAGGGGGGGGGGGGGTTGAACGGGAGCCGATTCTCCACCCATCCTCTACCCCCTGTCGGGGCAGGGAGAGGGGTTGGTGAGGAGTTGCCAAAGTTTACTTTTCCCTTTAACAAGCTGGTGATTAGTGTCTAGGTGGTCCGAGCTATCAATCACCAACTTGTTAATAGGAAAAGTAAACTTTGGCAGTTCCTGCTCCCCTGTCCAGTGCTGTGCTCTGCTGTAAGGGTCCTTTCACATGGGCGCCTCAGTGTTATGGATTCCGCTTGCTCACTAGGGGATTGTTCCGCTGATCCCCCGCTGAGCAAGCGGATGACAGGTCCGTGTCCGCTCCGCTGTGTGGAGCGCACACGGACACAGTCCCACTCTCCTCCATGGGGAAATCAGACTGCCTGTCCGTTTCCATCCGGTCCGATCCACCAAACGGATAATAAATAGGACCACCGACAGGATCGGATCGGATGGTGGCATGTCCGCTGACATTCGCCGCTCCATAGAGGAGAGTGGAGAGTCCGATCAAGTCAGCATGAAAATCTGACAGCCCATTTGAAAGGACCCTAATGCCGTGTACACACAAGCGGACCTTTCAACCGGATTGGTCCGACAGACCGAGTCCGGTGGACAATTCGACTGTGTGTGGGCTTCATCGGACCTACAGCGGACTTTTTCGGTCGAAAATCTGACGGACTTTAGATTTGGAACATGCTTCAAATCTTTCCGATGGACTCGAGTCCGGTCGAAAAATCCGCTCGTCTGTATGCTAGTCTGACGGACTAAAACCCACGCTAGGGCAGCTATTGGCTACTGGCTATCAACTTCCTTATTTTAGTCCGGTGTACGTCATCACATACGAATCCGTCGGACTTTGGTGTGATCGTGTGTAGGCAAGTCTGTTCATTAGAAAGTCCGTCGAAAGTCCATTGGAAAGATCGTCGGACCTTTGTTATGGAAAAGTCCGACCGTGTGTACGCGGCATTAGTCTCTCTGCATCCTAAATCAGTGAAAGTGTCATTCATTGGTTTTAATTTGTTTTTATACTTTATTTAACCACTTCAGCCCCGGAAGGATTTACCCACTTCCCGACCAGGCCATTTTTTGCGATACAGCACTGCGTTAGTTTAACTGACAATTGCGCGGTCGTACGACACTGTACCCAAATAAAATTGATGTCCTATTTTTCCCCACAAATAGAGCTTTCTTTTGGTGGTGTCTAATCACTTCTGCTGTTTTTATTTTTCGTGCTATAAACAAAAAAAGACCAACAATTTTGAAAAATATTTTTTACTTTCTGCTATAATACATATCCAAAAAATATATATATATAAAAAAATGTATTCATCTGTTTGCACAAAAATTATAGTGTCTACAAAATAGGGAAAAAATTTAGGGGCTTTTTTTTAAAATTGTTTTTTACTAGTAATGGCGGCGATCTGCATTTTTGAGCGGGACTGCGACATTGCGGCAGACAAATCTGACCCTAAGTGACACTTTTTGGTGACCAGTGCTATAGAAATGCACTGATCACTGTAAAAATGACATTGGCAGGGAAGGGGTTAACACTAGGGGTGATCAAAGGCTTAAGTGTTCCCTAGGGAGGTGTTTTCTAACTGTCAGGGGGATGGGCTCACTGCGAGTAGAGAGAGATTACTGTTCCTGATCACTAGGAACAGCTGATCTCTCTCTCTCTTCCCCTGTCAGAACGGGGATCCGCCTTGTTTACAAATGCAGATCCCCGTTCTGCTTGTCTTTCCCGCGATCATGGGTGGCCGGCAGACATCGAGTCCACCAGGCCCACGGGCCAGCTCCCGCAACGCGTGGTGTGGCGTGGCGCTGGAGGCAAAGCCAGGGCACGGACCGACTTACTTTTCCTCCCTGACAGATCAGCGGTGTGCTTTGTTTACATCGGCACACCGCTGCTCCATCTCTCCTGTAAACGATCGGTGGGTCGCGGCGGACATCGTGTCCAATCACAGCAGGAGCGGCACGCGCATGTCCCCTAAACCGCGTGTACAAAATCACGTACAGGTACATGATTTTGCACACCGGGCTGCCCTGCCGCAGTAAATGTACGTGCGGCAGTCCAGAAGCGGTTAAAGGAAAAAAAATGCATCGATAGGATTATTTAAACTGAAAATGTTTAATTTTCTTTATTAACAATAAATACATTTAAAAAAAAAAAAAGGCTATGAAGGCTAGCTGAACCCATGTAGAACAGTAGGGGTTATGTCCTAAATGGATACCATAGGCCAGACATTCATACGAGAGTTCAACTATTTTTAAGGACAGTGCTGGAAAATAACTATTTTTGGAAAATCCATGATGCGAGAAAATGTCATAGTTTGCATCAATGTAGTTGAATAAGTTCTTTAAAAAATGGTAAATATCACCTTTTTTTTTAGCTCAGATCCTTAATGGACCTGAGCTCAAAAGTTAAAATTTGCAATTTTATTATTTTTTTTTATTTCTTTATTTTTTTTTTAAAGAAAATAAAAAATGCATCAAAAACATTTAAACTGAAAATGAATTACATTATTAACAATAAATACATTTGAAAAAAAAAGAGGTTCTGAAGGCTAGCTGAACCGATGCAGAACAGCAGGGGTCATATCCTAAATGGATACCATAGGTCAGACGTTCATACGAGAGTAAGTTCGACTGTATTTAAGCACAGTCCTGGGAAAATAGCTATTTTTAGAAAATCCATGATGCTAGAAAATGTCATGGCTTGCATCAAAGCAGTTGTTAAATATGTTCTTTCAAAAACATCAATTCCCCCTCACAGCGACATGGACGTAAAATGCAATTCTGCTTGGAAGATTACCACTTTCATCAATGAGTCTATTTAACGTAAAAAAAAAAAAAAAAATGTAAACGCGAGTTCTTATGTCATACCTCGGCTTATCAGCGGCATCTGCTGTTGCAGTATCACAATCTAATCCTAGCCATGGTAATGTGTTTTATTGCCTCTTCTGGCTCTGATCACAGATCCACCTCCCAACAGCACAGACCGTTGCTGGCAATATGGACTTTCTCTATTTCGGCAAAACACAATGCACACTTCGAGCCTCCCCACTGTCTTTAATTAAGCTTTCTCCATGGTTCTCAGGACTAGGAAATAAAACCATCCAGGCATATGAGAACCTAGTATAAGAAAATGAACTTTCTTATATAGAGCGGATGTGAGTAACATATGGTATGTGCCTATGACTGCGTTAATCCACTGGCAGCTCTTTGATTTCCTACCGTCCAATCTGTGAAGCTGAGGGAACTTTAATTTTCCATGCCAGATACCACTAGTAGAATATACTGCTCTTCACTTGTAAGGCGCTTACAATGTCAGAGGTGTAGATTTATTTATGACAATTTACCATGAACCAATGAGTTATAAACACCTAATATAATAGCTCAAGGTTGCTCCGTTTCAAACCAACCCCCTACCAGTTCCTCTAGATCTAGAATCAATAATGTGTCAGCAAAACCCAACTTTTTTTGGCTTCACTGGGGCTGATTTACTAAGGGCTCATTTACACTTGCTTTGGCTTCAACACACATGAACGGCTAGTTTACACTTGCTTCATAACAAGGCTTCAGACAGGCTTTGTTAAAGCTCTCTGAACGCTAGTCAAAGCCCCATCACTAACTAAAATGGTTAACTTACAGTGCTGTTTACACCTTGCTTTTGCTTTGCTTTGACTTTGAAGCACAACTAAACCGACATGGGGTATCATTTTTGAAGCAAAGCATCTTTAAAGCCTCTATAGAAATCTATGGCAAAGCTCACTTGAAGCTCCACTGAAGCCCCACCGAAGCCTCATTGAAGCCCCACCAAAGCTCCACCAAAGGCTCATCGAAACCCCACCAAAGGCTCATAGAAGCCCCACCAAAACTCCACCAAAGGCTCATCGAAGCCTCATCGAAACCCCACCAAAGGCTCATCGAAGCCCCACCAAAGCTTCACCAAAGGCTCATCGAAGCCTCATCGAAACCCCACTAAAGGCTCATCGAAGCCCCACCAAAGCTTCACCAAAGGCTCATCGAAGCCTCATCGAAACCCCACCAAAGGCTCATCAAAGCCCCATCAAAGCTCCACCAAAGCCTTATCAAAGCCCCACTGAAGCCTCATCAAAGCACCAAGCAAAAGCAAGGTGTAAACAGGACTGTAAGCTAACCATTTCATTTAGCGTCAGGAGCTTTGACTGGCATTCAGAGAACTTTAGCAAAGCCTGTCCGAAGTCACGTTTTGAAGCAAGTGTAAACTAGCCCTAAAGGCAAATAGACTGTTCACTTTGCAATGGAAGTTGCACATTGCAATGAAATTTGGAAAACCTGAGCCTGGGACAATGCACACAACCACCCTAATAAAATTAACCTCATGTATGAAGCCCCCTTCATAATATAGGCCCCCTATAACATCAGAGATGCCCACATCACGTCAGAGTCTCCCCTAGAAGTTAGAGGCGCCCATTACATCAGAGCCCCGCTATACATTAGAGTCCCCCTATACATAAGAGCCCCCATCACAAAGTCCTCTCATTACAGAGCCACAAAAGGTTTTCTTTGTGTGTTTGTTGGGTAGATGTAGGGGAGGTGATCAACTACAAAGATATGCCAGTGGGAGGGTATCATCCCTATAGTAAATATATTGCAACAAAAGGTAGGCAGTAGGATTTAAAATACCCCTCCAGTGATCACACGTGTGCACTTAAAGATTTTGTACATATTATTTCTTACGTGTTTTTACTATTTTATTGTTAAAATATATGTCAAGTTGTGATGGCTTGCATACCGATGCCAGCAAAACATTATCCACTACAAACACGTATAGCTAAGGTTGTTGTGGAAATTTTTATTATGTGGACATTTTATTCTAGGATGTGTGTTTTATAGATTGTCATCTGTCTCCCTGTGTCTGACTTAACCAAGGAGCGTTCTAGCAGAGCGCACTTGGGTTGAATTGGGACCAGCGGTAAAACCAGTCAGTGTGAAAACCTTCTCATGGGCTTGGAGATGTGTTCTCTGTGTGTGTGTGTGGGCCTTTGCCGGTTTGTAAGTATCAAGCACAATGCGCTCGACTTCTTGCCTTCAAATGTCTATGCACATTAGAGAAGCGAAGTCCGCATAACAAGAGAAACATATTATATCCAGGGTTTTTTCCTCAGAGAATAGGTGCAGAAACTCAGACCTTCACCCTCTGTTTCTGCTCCCTACCCGCCTCTAAGCACCGTTCCTTGGTTCCACCTCCTACCAACCTCCCAGTACAGCCCCTTTTAGAGAATACAGAACCCAGTATAATTTTTGCTACTAAGTCATTTGTATGGAATTTGTTAATGATAACAAGAAAGACAGTAAAATAGATCCCCTGCAGTGAGCAACAATAGACCCATCCCAGCAACAGTAGACCAGCCAGCAATGATAGGCCTCACCCCAGCAAAAATAGATCCCCCACACAACAATAGATGACCCCCCACAAAAAAAAATACTGCCCCAGCAACAATAGATGTCCCAGCAGACTACATCAATAGACCCTCTAGGAGCCAGCAACAGTAGAACTCCCCACAACAGTAGATCCCTCCCAGAAACATAAGACCCCCCCCCCCAGAAACATAAGACCCCCCCCCCCCTAGCAATAATAGACCTCCACACAAAAATAGATCACCCAGCAGCCAGCATCAATAGACCCTCTAGCATACCCCAGCAATCCTTGCCACTACATACATTCACTGCTAGAGGTGCCGAAACTGCGTTCCCCTGTGTTCCTGCTGAAAAAAAAAGCCCTGATTATATCTCTGTGTGGCTACGCTATCCCTTTTGGATACATATCTGCTTTAATAAGAGGACACTGATATCTGCCTTGTTAATATACTCGTACCGTATATTGACAACAACAGTAGCAATATCCCCACAGATCTTCTCAAGCCTGTAAGAACAAGTAAAATGATCTTACTAGATGCTGGTTATTCTGAGCAGTAATGAGTGAGATCCATGTTGACAAAGATGGTGGATGTGCATGCATGTGGCTGAGTGGAGGGGCCTCAAGGGGATGAGACATGTACACTTCTCACTCCCACTCCTGTGGATGCCCTCCCCTTTAATGTCATTTCCTGTGATGTCATTTCAAGTGGCTATGTGAATGCATATTCAAGTGGCCATGTGGCTTGGGGGAAGGGCGGACATGCATTGTTGGGACGTGTCTTGCAGGATTCTAGACAATAGCATGGAGGAGCTCTATTGTTTTGAGATGAAAAGATCATGATGCAAGCATCACTGTTGAAATGTCTAGTTCCAATGAGTTGCTGATGCCAGAATAAGTGTGTGAACTGTATGTGGGAACAACACTGTATGTTTCAGCCGTGTTATTGTGTGTTTCATATAACGTTGTGTGCCAGGGTCCCTAGTGGTAAGTAGAATGAAAAGTTTGTAAGTGTTCATTTGGTGTCTCAAATGTGTAATTTTGTGGGGAGAAGTTTGTGTAGCTAGTGAAGAAATCTTGTTTTGGAGGGATCAACAACTAAATTTCATGAGTTAATGGCGCCATTTTGTTGTGGCCAGGCTTTTGTTGTCTGCCATGCGGCCATGGTCGTCGGGCATTTTGAGAGGCGCAGTTTAATGATTTTGTGTCTGTGTGTGTGTGTGTGTGTGTGTGTGTATGTGTGTAGCCATGCAATCTACTTTGCACTGAATTTACTAGCTTTAGACTGAGTTTTTGTACTTTTAGCGGTGTGTGTTATTTTTAAATGTTTAGGAGTTTCTCAGAGGGCAATTCATTTTTTGAGGCTTGTATTGGATAGCCTACAGAGGAGGAGGGGGGCTTTGGTTGACCTCATTGAGCCATCTTTTTCAGTTTTGGCTTTTGTTGTGTGATATTTCGGTCTCAAAACTTGAAATTGTTAATGAAGTTAGCCATAGATTTTTTAATGTCTTGATAGACATAATATGAAACTAGGTTTCCCCTCCCCCTCCCTCTTCCTGTTCATTGATATTTAAATAAACCAGTTAGATGGGTTTTTAGAGCTGAGAAGACAGGATGATCTTTACAAGATGTGATGTACAACAGGAAGTTCTTTTGGAGGTGTGCAACAGGAGGTTGGTGGGAGGAGCTTGGGGTCTTTTGACTCGTGTTTGGAAGTCTGTTTGATTTTTACATTTAATTCCAGTTGTTTTTGTGAAGTTTTATACTGTAATACAGTTTTGGGTAGAGAGTAAACAGGAGGCATCCATGTTATTGTTGTAATATCTAGGTACAGAGAGAAGCCACATTGTTCTGTAGAGAAAGCAGGCGTAAGTGTTCTGTGCAGTTTAGTCTTGCGACGCAGTGTACGGTCGTACAGCCCAATGCACTTATGTATGCATACACTGTGAGGGGTATGGACACAATTCAGGGGTTGATCTGTGGTTGTTGACGAATCATTTGGCATAGTTAATAGTTGGTTGTTAAAAGAGTGGTACTCTGTAGTTCTGTGCCAAGTGTTGGGACAGCAAGCCATAGAGTTGACGCCTCGGTTAGGGTTTCCAGTTGGGGGACTGGACCAGATAGTATTTGTAGTCTGTCAATCCACAGTAAAAGAAGGCACCGGGCGGTGCTCTCCTAAATGGGTGAAATGGTTTCCCTGGACGCAGGGGGAAGACGATAAGCTGATTCGAATCGCCATGGACAATGGTAGTCCGTGCAAGGGAAAGATTGCAAGGCTTTCCACAGTACATGAAGTCTAGTTTTGGGTAAAGGCCACCTCAGAATAATAATACCTTGGAAGTAGATCAGCTATGGCTTCAGAAATCTGTAATGATGAGTGAATTGATGGATGTGTAGTACACGTTTGTGTGTTTAAAAATGATCATGCCTGTTTTTGGACTTTGTGTGGCTGGTCCATGCAAAGATGTCGAGCTGCTCTTGTGTTTTTCCCATTGTATTTGTTTCTATCTCTAAAAAAGTGAAGGTAGCATTTCATCTGGTTGTTTTGTTTTGTTTTTTTCATTTTTGTTTTGGGAACTATGAAATATCTCCCCCACATTTGTATCTAAATGTGTGTCTCATGTTTGTATGTTGTAACAATAATATATTTGAACCTACCGCGACAGCCCTCTTACGTGTCGCAGGTGTTGTATTTTAGTAAGAATGTGAAAGTAAAGCCGCGTACACACGGTCGGACTTTTCGTCTACAAAAGTCCAACGGACGCTGACGGACTAAAGCTGGCTGGTAATCCGATCGTGTGTGGGCTTCTCCGGACTTTCAACGTACTTTTTTAGCCTCAAATCCGACGTACTTTAGATTTGAAACATGCTTCAAATCTTTACGTCGTAACTACGACGGACCCCGAAATCCGCTCGTCTGTGTGCTAGTCCGACGGACAAAAACCCACGCTAGGGCAGCTATTGGCTACTGGCTATGAACTTCCTTATTTTAGTCTGGTGTACGTCATCACGTACGAATCCATCGGACTTTTGTGTGGTCGTGTGTAGGCAAGTCCGTTCGTTAGAAAGTCTGCCACAAGTCCGCCGCAAGTCTGCCGAAAGTCCTCCGGAAGTCTGTTGGACAGGCTGTCGGACTTTTGTAGCTGAAAAGTCCGACCGTGTGTACGCGGCATAAGGGTTACATAGGGTTTAGTTATTGTCGGTTTTGAGGAATGTCAGTCACAATTTACCAATGTAAACGAATGTTGTATTGTTTACCATTCTTTGCAGGTTAAATATGAAGGACAGAGTAATAACTTTTGTTTATAGGTATCTTTTCAGGTCCAAGGAGTTTCTGAAAGTGTATGTACATTGAAAGTAGATGTATAAGAAGGTAAAAGTATCATTGGCTATTTCACTGTTTCATTGTTTTTTTTTTCTGCACCATTCTAAACCCTGTGTATTTTCTCCAGTTTGTAATTAAAGAAAAAAAAAAAGGGGGGGGGGGATAATAGTGGTGAAAATACAAATTTTCAAAACAATAATACTAACCGCTCTAATTCTAGCCAGGTTTGTGACCTAGTAGGAACGACAGGTTCCACGACTTTCTTCCTTTGACGGAATTTGAATCAGCAGTCTGGTGAGGGATGCTCCCATAGGAACCCTTTTTTAAATGGTTCCAGGTATCACACCCCAGATGGTAAGATGCAGTGACCACAGTCATTAGGTTCCCACATGTCAGGGTTATTGCCATATGAGGTTTGTTTGGAGGTCAGCCAAAACCAGAGTTGTACTTCCCTCAGCAGCTGTCAACATTCACAGCTGATGGGGTATGTGCAGTCACTGTAACATGAACTTCAAAAGGTCCACCACAGGGTTCACGAGTCCCTCCTGGACCCTGACACAATAACCAATTTACATTCTTTCTAACCAGGTGACTGGGTTGTTGTAAAGAAGCTTGAGGGATGAGACCAGGCCAGCCACTGCAAGAAGCTGCTCAACTACACCAAAGGATGAGGAGTATCTTTCTTTATTTATATTTTTAAAGTGTATTTTCCAACTAGCTAAGAAAGCGAACAGGACACATGGTTGGGCCTACTCTGAATCTCCACCAAGCTCTAGTACCCCAACGATGACGGCGGTACATGCTATATGTGATGTTCATATTGGTGTGAAGAGTTTTGACAAACTAGTACAATCCAAACAGACACTTGTCAATAGAATTTAACGATACATTTCTAAAGGGTAGAATTAATTATAATTTTAACAATAGCTCTGGTTCTTGCCAGCTTTGGTATCAGGACAACTCGGTAGCCCACTAGGGATGAGCTTTCTGTTCGGGTCGAACATGAGTTTGACTCGAACATTGGCTGTTCTCCTGTTCTTCAAAAACTGAACATTATGGGCCGTTTGCGCCAAATTTGAGCGGCATGTAACGGCCCATCATGCACTGCAGGAGCGCAGTGCATTGCTGTATGTTGATTGGCCAAAGCATGCCCCATGACCTGCATGCTTTGGCCAATCCCAGTGCCCTCAGCTAAGAGAGCCATAATTGGCCAATCATGGCTCAGGGGGACTAAGCCCACGCCCCACACTATATAAGGCTGCCTGCACGTCGGCCCCGTGCAGTGTGTTGTTGGCGTGGACGGAGAGAGTGTCATTTAAATCAGGCAGGCAGGTTATTCAGTTAGCTGCAGTGTATTTAATATATATATATATATATATATATATATATATATATATATATATATATATATATATATATATATATATATATATATGCAGATAGTCTTGTGTGTGTGTGTATATATATATATATATATATATATATATATAGATAGATAGATAGATAGATAGATATAGATATCTATATATATAGATATATATATCCACTGTATAAAGTTTAGCTGCCTGGTGTACTTTTTCTAATATACTTGAGACGGTGTACACAGTGCACAGTTCCGTGCACCCATAGTGCAGTTGCTACTACTTTTCTGGTGGTGTACACAATACAGTACACCCATAGTTGTTAAACCACCTCTGTTGGTGTACACAGTACCGTGCAGTTGCTATTACTTTTCTGGTGGTGTACACAATACAGTACACCCATAGTTGTTTTTACACTGCTGTTGGTGCACGGTACACAGTACCGTGCACCCCTAGTGCAGTTGCTGTTGCAGTATTGTTCAGTATTGTTGGAGCTTGTTCCGCCAACACGCCTCCAAAAAGCTAGTGATGATTCTGCCACAGCTTTCTCCTCCACCCCCTCCTCTTTTGTGTCCTCTATGACCTCTTCCTCTTTCTCCTCTGAACCAGCGGTGCTCCATAGGCCTTTAAGGGGCTACGCAAGCACTCAGGCAAAAAGATGCCGTGCGGTGCTTGAGTTGGTCCGCTTAGGGGACAGGAGCCACACTGGGGCAGAAATTCTGTCAGCTCTGGAGGGGCAGGCCCAGAGGTGGTTGGCACCACGCCAGCTTCAGCCAGGAATGGCTGTATGTGACAATGGCACCAACCTCCTCTCCGCCCTCTGACAGGGACACTTGACCCATGTTCCCTGTTTGGCTCACGTCTTGAATTTGGTGGTGCAGTGGTTCTTGAGCAGGTACCCTGGCTTACAGGATCTCCTGAGGCAGGCCAGGAAAGTCTGTGGTCATTTCCGCCGATCATATAATGCCAGTGCTCGGCTGCCTGGCATTCAAAGAGAATGCAATCTGCCCAAGAACCGCCTCATTTGTGACATGCCCACGAGGTGGAACTCAAGATTGGCAATGCTACAGCAGCTGCACATACAGCAGAGGGCCATCAATGACAGTGTTGCCAACCTACCAGATTGAAATGTACTGACGCAACACCCAAAATTTACTGGCACAGCCATGTTTTTACTGGCATTTACAAAAATTACAAAATGACAGTTTTAAGTGCAAATTTGAGTATTTAGGCTACAAATACAATATGCAATTGGCAATATGATTTAAGGTAGATAATAAGGCAAAAAACATATTTCTTATTTTATTTTCAATATAGTAAGTAAGTAAGTAGCTCAGGGACAGGAGACAGGAGGGCAAGAAATTAGAATGGGCGGCGCACACATAAAATTGACTCTCACAGTGACACTGACAGCAGTGTGCAGCAGCACAGATGATGTTGACATCTCACTGACACAACATCATAGCTCCCAACTGTCCCTGATTTCGAGAGACTGTCCCTGATTTGGAGCAATGTCTCTCTGTCCCTTGTTCCTCCTCATTCGTCACTCATTTTGGTCTGATCTATATAGATGTATATAAAATGCACTTTTTATCTATCAAAAAGTGTTTTCCAGCGCTAAACCTTTCATCTGATTTTTAATTTGCTACATTTGTAAATTCCAAAAGCCAATATAAAGGAATAGTTGTGTTAAAAAAAGCACTTGTGGGTTTAACCAATCTTTTAGTTTTTTGTACAATTCTCCTTTAAGGGGGCGTGACAATGGGTGTGTCCTATGCCTGCATACTTTTGCTGATAGGTGTCCCTCATTCCCATCTCAAAATGTGGGAGGTATGCAACATGTCCCCTCCTGAGTCACAGTGACAGTCTCTCTCTAAGCCAAGTGATCCCTCCAGTCCCCTCCAGTCTAAACAGCACTGACTGTCCCAGCCTGCCTTGCTTCCATACCGCAGAACCGCATATGAGGCTCTGGCCGCTCTGCTTGGCTCCATTGCACCATGACATCACATGACCTGCTCAGGCACTGCCTCCGCCAGAGCCTCCTGATCGCACTGTAGCAGGCACTCGGATGGTCTCAGCCGGCTAAGCTTCTTAGCGTCACATCCAAATTTTTTACTGGCAACCTTTTACTTTTACTGGCATTTACTGGCAGGAGAGAATTGCCTGTTTTTTACTGGCTGCCAGTAAAAATACTGACGGTTGGCAACACCGATCTATGAGTACCTGTGTGAGTATGGCACCAGGACAGGTAGCCACGCCAGTGGCTACTGATTAAGGATTCCTTATCTCTCAAGGACCCCTTTAGCCAGATACTAGTATTCCTGCAGGCCTGCCGATCACACAGGAATAAGAAGAGGAGGAAGAGGAGGATTGTGTGAGAATGGAGGTGGAGGATAACACTCAGCATCAGCAGCAGTCTTCAAGGTATCGTTTGCAGTCCCCAGAAACCCATGGAGTTGTACCTGGCTGGGAGGAGGTGGTTGAGGATCATTTGATCCTTAGTGACCCAGAGGACTCAGGATCAAATGCCTCTGCAAACTTACGCTGCATGGCCTCCCTGATCCTGCAAAGCCCGTGAAAGGACCCTAGGATTTGTGGTATCAAGGAGAGGGATCATTACTGGCTGGAAACCATTCTTGATCCACGTTACAAGGGTAAGGTTGCAGAACTTATCCAGCCTTCGCAGAGGGAGCAGAGGATGAAACATCTTTGGGAGGCCTTGCAGAAAGGTTTGTGCAATGCATTTCCAGAGCCTGGGAGGCTACAATTTTCTGGTGCTGGACAACGTGTTGCTGAGGCTTCATTCAGTCACAGAAAGAGCGGTGGAGAAGGTGGCCGGCTGACCAATGCCTTCAGACAATTCTTCAGTCCTCAGCACCCAGGTCTGATCGGTTCCAGTAACCATTGCCAGCGTCTGGATTACATGGTGCAGGAATATCTAGGGGCAAGATCAGACTTGGAGACCTTT
Organism: Lithobates clamitans; assembly: GCA_037952925.1. NCBI lineage: Eukaryota > Metazoa > Chordata > Amphibia > Anura > Ranidae > Lithobates > Lithobates clamitans. Next base: position 1,773,955 of record JBBGZY010001798.1, read on the forward strand.
CCACCAGAACATCCACTGGATTACTGGGTCTTGAGGATGGACCACTGGCCAGAGCTTGCTTAATATGCAATTGAACTACTGGCCTGTCCTGCATCCAGCGTTCATTCTGAACGCATATTCAGTGTTGCTGGAGGCTTTGTAACCGATCACAGAGTGCGCCTGTCCACAGACTCTGTTGATCGTCTCACATTCATAAAAATGAATCAGTCTTGGATCACCAGCTACCAAGTACCTGATGCTGATGTAAACAAAAAATATGTGAAAAAGTTGCGCTACTGGTGAATCGCAAAAGAAAGAAAAATACAGATCAGCAGCTAGCATCAACAACGTGATAAATTGTGTATGTAAATAAAAGATATAAAATGCAGCGCCTATGAGAACACAAACTCCCCAGGATAACCCTTAAGGGTAAGTATTCAGCTGGTGAATCAAAAAATTATATGCAAATACACACTGAAAATAATGAGTGCATAAATGATGACCAAAAAAAAAAAAATTCATATGCAACATAAACAAATACTGAAAAATGCATGTAAAAATAAAGCATGGGCTAAAAATAGTGAAGGGTCCGTGATGGACAAAGAGCACATTTAAGAGCTCCTCTATATGGTGCTGTATAGTTTATTGGGAAAACTGTTGAAAGATGTTTCTTCTGATGATGGTGAATGTGAGAAAACGGAACTTCTCCATGCAGCAATCACAGGTGTGCATATAGAACAACAGAGGAAATGGATACTCTTACCCCAAAACGTGGACACACACGCCGTATGGCGGTGGGTCACACAGGCATCAAATAATCGTTTCCAGCAGGCTCTCCAACCGGGACCTTTGTGGTACGATGGTACAGTATGTACCCGCATCCGTATCAGAGAGGATGCATGGTGGATGTTTCACACCAGGGACTCCAACTAGTAGACATACCTAGTCCTCAAATCGACATCCAACTGACAGGTATTTGTAGTCCTCCAAATGACATCCAATCAGCAGCACAAATCACGAGGGAAGAGAAGGGAAAAAAAAGGGCCTCCACATGGTGCAGATAAATCCAAGATAAAAAATATTTATAAAAACCAAAGGTAAAAAACGTACAGTCCATCAATCACGTTGCGTACATGAAGTGATCACATGAAATAAAAAGAACAGCGTGGTATAAGAAGCGCAATAGGCTATAAACCCGACATGTTTCGAACGAAAGTAGTGCCTTGTAGTGCAGTAGTGGAGTATGTTCCAACAAAGGGTTTATTAAAACAGCACACTAAACACTTACATCAAGGCAACCAGAAATCAGCAAAAAATGCAAACAAAACAGAGCAGTGGTTTGCACCAGCCTGCTCAAACGGATTGATGTCTCACAATGGGCTCCACCCTACGCGTTTCCCCGTAATAGGCTTCAGATGGTAAAGGAGAGGCTTTCCTCTTCTTCCCATATATGCTCTGGGATTTATCATAGAGATTTTAGATTTTATATTAGCTCTTTCATCGACATGGAGGCTTCTGGGTCTATTGATGAATTGGATCTGCTGCCATAGCCAGCCTGTTTGAGTTTGTTGGTATTATTATCCAGTGCTTGATATCTTTACCCTCACCTTCTGCCCTTCCACTGATACGGAGGTTCCTGAGTCCATTGATAAATTGGATCTGCTGCTACAGCTTAGCCAGTTTGAGCTCGTTGGGAGTATTATCCAGCACTTGATACCTTTGCCGTCTGGTAAGAAGTGAAGTTATGTGGTGATGGGATACTCACGTTATTTGTGTTTTGAAGAACACTGAAGTTTTTCTCTGGTTCATTTAATCCCCCTTTTTTATAAGGGACTTCCAGTTGGACACTTATTCACAAATTTTTGGACTAAATCATTTACACATTTCTTTATATATTTTTATATTTATATTTAGATTTGGTCAACAGTTTTTATATATATTTTTTATCAAATATTACACTTATATTTGTATGAGTGGACTTTTATGTCCCAATATTTGCACATTGAATTTATTAATTAGCACACCTATTTTTTAATTATGTATAGCTGTTTGTCAAGATGAGGAACTAGGGTCAGCGTGTTTCGCGGAAATGACCACTTCTTCAGGACCTCTTAAATGTACATGATCACACAAGTGGATTATAAGAACAAAATATAAATATGTATATAATTTGAAAAACACTAAAAAAATGACATTTATTTATAAAATCATTGGGTCAGGGAAAATAAACTAAATACCTATCCCCAAGGAAAGACAGAGAATATCTTAACAATAAAATATTAAAAACAAAGATTTTGTACATATTTTTTCTTACATAAGTGTACTTGTGTGATCACTGGAGGGGTATTTAAAATCCTACTACCTACCTTTTGTTGCAATACCCCCTATTCACAAGTCCAAGTCCAAAGTCCCCCAATCACACAGTCTACCCCCCCATCACACCCCCCCCACTCACACAGTCATCTCATCACATAGCCCCTAATTACATAGTCCCTCTATTACAGAGCCCCCCAATCACACAGTCGCTTCTTCACATCATAGCCCTACCTTTGACTCCAGCAAAGGGCGGGAAGTGGAGCAGGTCTGGAGAAGGCGGACTTCCATTCTCTTCTAAATGTTGTTGGTGACTGATCCAAGGTAGCTGGTATGCAGGGCCACAAACACCATAGCAACTTATGATGCCATCCTTCTTTGCCCTCGAGCTTCATCGGTTGTTATGGTGCAGGCTCACCCACACCATGGCAACTCATTGGGCTAAAACTAGGTCCTGTGCTTGCTGCACCTCAATTTAGAAACACTGCTTTAGATGTCCATGTTTCTCCATGCTGGCCACTGGATGTTGCACACATTAGCTGTGAAATCTGTCCTAGAAGCAGTTCTAACAGAGAGTAATCAAGCAATTGACCAGCAGATTTCACAGCTAAAATCTATAGCTTTCAGTGGCCAGCAGGGAGGCACATTCACATATAAAGGGATGGCAGGGATGTGTTCTTTCATATAATGCTCAGGCCCAGATCCTAAGTCACATGCTCCCCACTATAGGACTATGAGCTGCAAAAGGTACATGCAACATTACATGACTACAAAATAAAAGAGGCAAAAAAGTGTTTGTGTTTAGTTTAATTATGCATTTTATCATTGTTAGGGTCTTATTTAATGCTCATATGGGCAGCACAATGGCTCGGTGGTTAGCACTTTTGCCTGGCAGCACTAGGGATGTTGGTTCGAATCCCAATCATGTCATTGTCTGCCTGGAGTTTGAATTTTCCCTCTGTGCCTTTCTGAGTTTCCTCCCACACTCCAAAAAAATGTTGGTAGGTTAATTGGCTCCTGTTTAAATTGGCCCTAGTATGTATAAGTATAAATGTGAGTTAGGGACCTTACATTGTGAGCTGCTTGAGGACAGGGACTGATGTGAATGTAAAGTGCTGTGTAAGTTGTTGGCGCTATATAAATACCTGTAATAAATAAATATGCAATAAGTAGTCCTAATTGGTTTACATACATTTCAATACTTTCTTACATGTATTTGCTAAATGAAAGCATTGCTAGCACCTGATTTTGACCTAGTATCAGCCTCCAGCAAGGCTGGAGTGTGCGAGGCAGAAGCAGCACAAAGAGCCAGATCAGTTCATTTGCAGACAAGAAACTAACTGATAGATGGAGAAAGTGAAAGCTTATCACTGTGCTGCTTCTCCTTTACTGTCCAGTCAAAGGAGGGAGGCAGGTCTAGAACGATCTGGGCTCAAAGGAAGTGAGTTGAATGATCTGGGCAATCAGGCTGAGGACATCTGGTTGAGGAAGTACTGCAGTGGATATCTCTGGATTGAAAGGGAATATTGCAGCAAAAGCTGTTTTTGTTATTTTATCTTTTTAGGGGCTATTTATTCTTATCTACTTATTTTGAAATGGAGTTCTCTTTAAATATACATATGCTCTTTTTTAAAGTGTAGATGTATTTTAAAATATTAGATGCTCTGGCTTATGCAATAACAAAATGAGGAGGGAAAAATGCATGTAAAACACTGTTTTCACATGTCATCTCCTTGCAGATGAGGTTTACCCCATTACTGATCATGCCTTGTTCTGCACAGTGTAGAGGTGGCCATCTTGGTCGAGGCAGGGCTTTGCTTCCTCATGTCAGATCTCGTAATATTGGGCTAATGTTCAAAAAAGCAGCAGAAGAGATATAGAAAGCACAAATCCACAGAATGAATAAAGCGGGGAGATCCTTACACTGCCATTCCCCAGCTACAGTTTTCTCTCCAGCAAGTAGAACAGTGAGCAGCACAGTACTGACATCACCAAATCTCACACCAAATCTCCTGGAACTAGTATTTAGAGACAGCTGTGCCTTAGATCTCACATGGCAGATACACAGCACAGGAGTGCCTAGGCAAACTCACCAGACAAAAAAACTGTACTATTTGTCAGCAGGAATCCAAAACAAAAGGTACATTTTTCACGGTATTGCTAATGCCAAACTACCTTTTCTAGATATTCTCAGTAACATAGCAAGCCGTCACTTTTTTAAGTTTAGGTCCACTTTAACTACTCACTTTTTCAGCATGATCTCTGAAGCTCCTTTGCTGTATAGCCGGAATCCTCCGTTGGGCAGGCACACAATGGTGCTCATGGATTTACGGACAGAGTTAAATGTGTACACTTTGTAGAGCGTCTCCTCAGGAATCTGGTCTCGCACCAGCTGGTAGTCCCGTTGCAAATCCAGAACAAACCCAAGCAGGGCGCACTCAGTTTTATTGCCTACTTGCTGGGGAAGCGCTCCTTCTTTATCTGGAGGCTTGAAAGGTAACAGAAAAAGAAACAAAAATGTATCACTAAATCAATATCAAGTGTGGTTTATGTGCTTAAATGTGCATGTTTTCCTTCTGGGAACAAATCTTCACTATATATGGTCAAGTCACAGGCCTCAAACCCTAAAAAGATACCTGAAATCGTATGCCTCTCTTTGATTTCCAGCCCACTAGTGCCAATAAAAGGACACTTGCATTTTTTTTATTAGCTACCAGAACTGTGATACCTAAGCACTGGAGATCCAACTTCTCCCCCTCAACTAAAGAATGGATCACTGAATAGATTTATCAACAATGCATGGAGGAACAATATATTTCCACTTGAAGTAATTGGATCACTTTTATGAGCTCCATTTAATGCAAGCCTTTCCTTTAATGACACAGTTGTATCTCCCACCAGCTGTGATAGGGGAATAACTCCCCCCGGTGGACCCCCTCCAATCCCCTTCTCCTCAATTAAAGAATGATTCCAACCTTTCCTCCTTAATTCAAAAATGGATTTAACCTCTCCTTCTCAATAAAAGAATAGATCCAACCTCTCCTCCTCAATTAAAGGGTTGATCCAACATCTTTTCTTCATTTAAAGAATGGATACAACCTCTCCTCCTTCATTAAATAATTAATACAACCTCTCCTTCTCAATAAAGGAATAGATCCAACTTCTCCTCCTCAGGTAAAGAATGGATCCAACCTCCTCTACTCAATTAATTGAGAAGAGGAGGTTGGATTCATTCTTTAATTGAGAAGAGGAGGTTGGATTCATTCTTTAAAGAATGGATCCCACCTCCCCTCCTCAATCAAAACATAGGTCTAACCTCTCCTCCTCAATTAAAAGGTGGACATAACATCTTTTCTTGAATTAAAGAATGGATACAACCTTAATTAAAGAATTAACCCAACCTCTTCTCAATTAAAGAATAGATCCAATATCTTCTCCTCAATTAAAGAATGCATCCAAGGTCTCCTCAAATTTAAAGAATGAATTCAACCCCTCCTCCTCAAATAAAGAATAGATTCAACTTCTCCTACTTAAAATGTAAGTAAACCCCCTATCGTTTTTCTTTGCCTCTGCTATGATGCTGCACATGTGATCAGTCATGACACCAGTCATTGGATGGTTTGACAGTTTGGTTGAGAGCACAACCCATGGGAGTGTTACATTTCTGGCACATGCCGGAAATGAAACTGTTTTATGGATGGGTTTACTTCCGCTTTAATGAAAGAATGGATCCAATCTCTCCTCCTCCTCAAATAAAGAATGAATTAAACCTCTCCTCCTCCTCAAATAAAGAATGGATCTAACATCTCCTTCTCAATTAAAGAATGGATCAAACCTCTCCTCCTCAATTAAAGAATGGATCAAACCTCTCCTCCTAAATTAAAGAATGGATCCAAACTCTCCTCCTCAATACAGAATGGATCACTGAAATTACTCATTTACAGTGTATTAGGATTTAATACATGGCAGATATATTTCCAGTTGGAGTAACTTGACCATTTTCATAAGCTCACTTCAAATCATGTCTTTCAATAACACCATTTCATATTCCATGTGCTGTGATCAAGGACTACCTTCCCCTCCCCTGGTAAACCCCCCCCCCCCTTACCCCTCCTCTGGCATCTCTTCCCCCACTACACTATCTTTCTATACTTTGTCTTTTACTCTACAGTACATCTTTCTCTGGTACTTGGGGTGACCTGAACATCCACACTACCTCAAACCCCCACTGCTTACTTTAATCACCCACTTGGTCACCTCCAGACTACCCTAAATCTATTGAGGCTATCACATAGACCTTGGGTTTTGTGGTTTTTGTTATATCCCTCTGTACGTTTCACTTTTTCTTTTTCAAATAATGAAAGTTTACTCTATGTTTATACCAAAAATTAATAAACCAAATTGAGAGTTAGGCTAAAAACTTATTTTTTAATTTTAGAGTGGGGAAAGTGTGGAACCCCTGTCTGGACATGCACCATAATGACAAAGATGGTGGTGCTGGAGGAGGGGGTGAAGCCAAAGGTAAATTAGGCGACTATAGTTCCTCTTTAAAGTGGATGTAAACCCAATTTTTTTTAAATTAAGGCTTGCACCTTGTACAGTATAGGATTTCATGTAATCTGTGCCCAGTCTTGCCACAAAGAGTTAATCCAGCTCTGAGCAATCCTCTTATCTTTTTTCAGTGAGATAAAAAATGACACACAGAGAAATAGGAGTCAGTTTCTCCCTCTTGCTGTGAGTGACAGGTGATTTATATATCTCATGCACAAGCCTGAGAGAGACATTCTGTGCACTTCAGACACCCTCCTCCTTTCTTCTCCAGCTCTCCCAGGATTGGCTGCTCCACACCTCAGCACAATTTGGCATGCTGAAGTCATGTGGTGACTTTTCTGGGTTTTGACTGGATGTTAGTGATCATAGCAGAAGTTCAGGGTAAGAAATACACAGGAGAAAATGCATGTTGACAAGGGGAGTGTGAAGGTGGGCAGGGAGTCTACTGACATCATGACTGCACCCGCTGAGCTCCGAACAACAGACCCACCCACAGAATCTGCAGTTTTTGGGTTCTCATACCTGACAGAAAGGAGACATTTGACAGGTAAGAATACATGCAGGAGGCATGTATATCCTTATAGATAACCACTATGGCAGTAGTTTAGAAAGGATGAGAGTGGGTTTACATCCACTTTTTAATACAAGTGACACCTTGGGGGGGCTTTGTGGGCCCAGATTTTTCTTTCTGTGTGTCCTCCATAGTCCAGAGGTTTTTATTGCGTGAGGTATCCTTTTATTGCCATGGGAAAGGATGGGGGTGGCAAAAAAGGACCCCTCATGCGGCAAAAACCTAGGCTTACTCCTGCATGCACCACTGGTGGAGAGTACAAGCGGCTGTGCCAAAACACATTGCGCAGGCTTGGTCCATTATTTTCTCACATAGGAAGCTGGGCCAGAGGAATGATGTGCTGGAGTGAATGCATGCAGCCAGCAAGTGGTTGAACAAGCCTAGAGGAGATCAGCAGCACTGAGATGGGAATAAGAATTAAAAAAAGGTCAAAAGGCAATTGGCCATGATACACAGCGCACAGAGAAAACAAAATGTCATTGGGTTAGGGTTTACAACCACTCTAGCCAAGTCCTGTTATTTTGTGACTCACTAGTATCTTAGTGGTGTAGGCACAATTAATGGCAATGGCATTAACAAGCAGGTCCAAGGTTTTGGAATTGAGGGTGCTGGGGTCTGGCTTCTCTTTATAATGGACATCTCCCATATAGGACTGGACGACAGTCATCCGGTTGGTTGTCAGAGTCCCTGTTTTGTCAGAGCAGATGGCAGTGGCATTGCCCATGGTCTCACAAGCATCCAAGTGCCGTACAAGGTTGTTGTCCTTCATCATTTTCTGTAAAATAAACAGCTGTAAAATATCTGAACACATAATCGGTCCTAACAAGAACTTACGGAGCAACAATAAAAAATTATAACAAACTATAAAATTGTCAATGATGCCCCAATGGGAGGTTTTTACTGGACAGTATGTGTGATGGACATCAGTACTAGGACTGTGCAAGAGGATTATTTATATATGGTCTGGAATTCTCATTGAATGTTAAAAAGTGACCCAAAGCTAATGTTTCAATTTTGGATGAGCAACATAAGGTTCTCACCGATCATTACTGGCTAAATCTTTAGAATTGTAATAAAGCAGCAGGATAAAGATGAATGTCATGCTAGTCTTTGTAAACTTTGGGAGTGAGAGGGGCAATCTCATGACTTAAGATGGCCATACACTGGGAATTTCAGCCAGCTCCTGATGATGGGTTGAAATTTGTTATGTGGGTGGCTCTATTGGCATCCTTCTGTGTCCATATCCTTTTATTAAAAAAATGAAGGATCTGGGTGGAAAATTGCTGGCAGAACAGCAGCTTCATCCCATCAGATTGAGCCACTGTTTCGTTATTTTGACAACCACTGGCTACATGTCACCTCAGTTTTCTTTTAGGGTACCCTAGGAGACCTAAAATCCAATATGCTCAATTATGCAAATTTTGGCCAACTACCATTGACGAGATCCAGTTCTCAACCTGTAGGACACTAGGGATGCCATAGAAGGGCCAACAGTGTGGCACGGGAGGTCAGGACAGACTGTCAAGCACAGTTCATATCTGGTTGTCTGAGTGCCCCCCTCCCCTCCAGTGAAAGCTGAGGTCTTGGTGCTGCCTGCTATGTGGAAATAGTTATGTTTCCCATTTAGATCACTTTAAACCATATGTAATGTTTGAGTCCCAGGAGGTTCCTAATAATAAACAGGCTGTTTTGGAGGGTTGCGTTATGGCTTGCTTACCTTGACTGAATAGGCTAGAGAGATGGTAACGGCTAAAGGCAAGCCCTCTGGCACAGCCACCACTAGGACAGTAACTCCAATGATGAAGAATTTGACAAAGTACTGCACGTAGACAGGGGTACACTCCGCTAGCCACACTTTGCCATCCACCACAAAGGTTTGAATCACAAAGTAGAGCACCAAGATGATAACTGTAATTGCCGACATCACCAGACCTGGTGGGGGGAGGGGATGGGGCAATAAAGGGAGTAGGAGAAAAGGACAAGAGCATAAGAGAAGAAGGGTGTCAGAAAGGACAAACCAGGTTAATAAGGGACAGAGAGGCAGAAAATGGATGCAGCACACTGATTCCTGTTGCAAGTTTTATTTTAGAGCAGTAGGGCTCAGCAGCTTGGAGCAAATCTAAACTCTAAAAACAAAAAACAGTCCTTAGATGTGATGCTACATTGTTTTGGGTTTTTTTGCACTTTATTTTTACCTGGCGATCATGTCATGATCTTCATGCCCTAAGGTATACACTGCACTGTATCTATCTTGTGTTGGAGACCGAGCTGGACTGACTGGATTGGTTACTGGTCCCAAGTAGGTATTTGTGTGGGCAAAAAGGAAGTAATGCCTTTCCTTGGATAATGCCCAGTGATAGATGTGGTAAGGGGCTGCTGCCTTTTCTGTGTGACCATAAGGTCATTTTAGCATGTAGACTTGGATAAAAAGGAAGGCGTCCAAAGACATGTAACCTCTAAAATCTGGTTCATGGATCTTTATTAAAAATTAGCAACATGCATATCAAGCCTACGCATTTCAGGGGAACAGACTCCCCCTTCTTCAGGGCTGTTGCTGCGTTTCATTTGATGGGAACAATTCCCATGAATAGTTATGTTGGATCAAGGTTCCTAAATGGCAGGATGCCGGCTTATGTTGTATAGGCAGCAGGATACTGACATCCTACCATTCAGGAACCTTAACCACTCATGGGAAATGTTCCCACCAAATAGAATGCAGCAGAAACCTTGACGAAGGGGGAGTCTGTTTCCCCTTAAATGCGCAGGCTTGATATACATGTTGCTAATTTTTAAGAAAGATCCATGAACCGGATTTTAGAGGTCACATTTCTCTGGACACTGGGGGCACCTTCCTTTTTATGCAATTGCATTGTATCTATGGAGGGGCAGTTTTATCACCCTAGGCTGCTCTCCTGATTAGACTACAAACACAGCCTCTTCTCTATTACATAGATAAGAGGTGTTTTGTAGTTCACAAAGAACAGATGGGAAAATGTATTACATTATTTGAGATATCAGTTCAGTGTATGCAAGGACACTGGATTTCTGGCAGGATCAACAAGTATTTGTCTGTACTTGCAGTAAGGAAACAAATGCAACCACCACATTCAAGAGATGGTAATCTGAAACATATTAAAATTTGGTTCTCAGGTTTAGATCTACTTTACGCTGCCCACCAAATAGCATGTTTGTGATTTCAGAACAACTGTTTGAGATAGATAATGTAGAACATTTCACAATGTTTAGCTAAATATCAACCAATCATGAAGAGACACAGTAGAATGCTGAATAATTCTGTCCAAATTGCTGCAATAAATGATGAGAGTGCAGAGGTAGCAACAGCGATGTTCAAGTGAGTGACCCCACGGGTGACAACTCGCCGGTAACAGGTAAGCGATCTTCTAGCATTCCTGTTTCTATGGAACAATTCTGTAGAGATAAGTACAAGACTCCCCCAAGCGATTCAGCTGCTAGCAATGTGTCAACAGCAGCAGAATTGCCGTTTTGATACGGCCCCTTAAGGATAGTCAGCTAGTCAGCCTTGTCTCAGATTTCACTATATTTTTCAAAAGGGGAAGTCGACTATGTGGGCTAGTCCATATGAATTATACACCTATAAGGGGAAGTTGACTATGTGCTAGTCATATGAATTATACACCTATGGAAGCACTATGTACAGTGCCCGTGTATTGTTCTATTGTTTAAGTATAAAGAGCACCTTCAGTGTTGTTCCATATTTGGAAAGGCTGAAGCCTTCCCTAGAGGAAATTTTATAGTTGAGCTCTAGGCAAAAAACAGTTACCCTGTCACTTGAATATACAAGCTAAAATACAGACATCCTGTAAAAAAAAAAAAAAGTATTAATACCTATACCATACTGCAGGCGGCTACTCCAATTTTTATTCTTTTGTAGAGCTACACCATTTCTGGTTGTGGCAGACAGTAGTAGTATGGAACCACAGTTTGTGGTAAGGAGCACACTTTTTGACACACTTAGAGGTGTTGAATATCATTGTCAGCCATAACACTGGAAGACAGCAAAGATTAGAGTCATCGCCTGCTGAACGGGTTAGAAATAGTAAGGACAGAGACATGTCTGGTGTAGTTCCCTCAATTGGCTACTAGGTGTCGCCATAGTTAGGGTCAGGATCCCTTGTAGTGATAATAGGTAGTGTAGTCGCCTAGGTAGCTGCTAGAGGTCCCCAGAGTAATGAGTGAGGTTTTACCATGGAAGGTGAGGTAGTGCCAACCCCGCCCCTGCCAGTGTGGGGCATCTTGGGAAAGAAGGTTCATTGATCACAAGGTGTCGCCATAGTTAGGGTCAGGATCCCTTGTAGTGAGAATAGGCTTTGTAGATTACTAGGTAGCTGCTAGAGGTCCCCAGAGTAATGAGTGGGGTGTTTCCATAGAAGGTGAGGTAATGCCAACCCTGCCAGTGTGGGGCATCTTTAAAGGGAAGGCTAATTGCCCACTAGGTGTCGCCATAGTTAGGGTCAGGATCCCTTGTAGTGAGAATAGGCATTGTAGATTACTAAGTAGCTGCTAGAGGTCCCCAGAGTAATGAGTGCAGTGTTACCATAGAGCAGTGATGGCCAACCTTGGCACCCCAGATGTTTTGGAACTACATTTCCCATGATGCTCCACTACACTGCAGAGTGCATGAGCATCATGGGAAATGTAGTTCCAAAACATCTGGGGTGCCAAGGTTCGTCATCACTGCCATAGAGGATGAGGTAGTGCAAACCCTGCCCCTGCCAGTATGGGGCATCTTGGGAAAGAAGACTAATTGGACACTAGGTTGCCATAGTTAGGAAACTACATTGGGCAATTACCCAACAATAGTGATACTGTTTTACTGGATGCCGTTCTTATAAACAGGATGCTTATCCAGAACAGTGGAGACTGTTTAATGCCAAAAGAATGAGGCTGTTATATGTTAGAAAAGTGGACGCTATTTATGCCAAAAGACTGGCATTTGTTTATGCCAGAAGAGTGGAAGCTTTTGTAACTGCAAAGGTTTTAGAAAGTAATGCTCACAAGCACCTATAGGTGTGATGGTTAGGTGTCCACAAATGACTGGTCGTATAGTGGATGTGGTTAATATGTGCTCAGAACTCACATCAGCATATGTACTATATATTCATGGCAGACATCCCTATTCTATCAGATTGCAGTGACTTTGATTTGCGTGAGGCCAGCAATAACTTTTGGTTACAAAACCGAGTGCATCAAGACAAATGACCACCACCATATTTAATAGTTTCACAACTTCAATTAAAAACTGTAAGTGATAGGTTCCAATGATGCGTTCTATTGTTCTGGAGATTGACAGGTGGTTATAAAATTTCCTAGAAAAACAGCTGTGTTATGGCCAACACATTAGTTTATATGCTGTAGAGTGAAGGCATGTTTTTTTTTATTTGTGAGGACCCAAAAACGACATATTTTTCTATGGGGCCCTTTGCATATAGTCACAGCCCTCTTCAGGTTCTGGTCCAATTTTAGCAATATCCATTATCAATCTTAGCACTATCATGGGTGTGTTGGTGTTGATCATGCATCACCAGAACACCAAGGTGAACCAAAGTTATGGTTTCCTTGGTAAAGGGGTCCCTCTAAGGCCTGAAACATCGCAACTTGCCAAGAATAAATATCTATTATGGTGTGCTGATGAGGCTTGGATATTCATGAGGCCTATAGATGACAGCACCATTTATCGATTCACCAGTACTCTCTGTAATTGAGAGCCCAACTTTAGGATCACCAAATATGTCTCCTACTTGAGTCAATTGTGTTTTTTTTTATACTTTTAAAGTAGTATATTTCATCAAATATATTTGTAGACAAAAATACTTTCTATATATTTGGAGTAAAAATTGCAACAGTGAATCTATATTAGCTTGAGCATGAAAAAGCATTCTTGTTAGACTTACAAGGAAAAGAAATTAAGTTTTGCACTAGAGAAAAAAAGATAATTTTCATTCTGCATTATCTACATTTTTTTCAAGCCTATTTCCAGGATATGAGGAAAACATGTTAGTCATATTAAATTTAGATAACACAGATGTTTTTTTCAAGATTAGAATGGCTTTAGACTAAAGACAAATCAAAGATCAGTTGATAGTAAACAACTAATTATGTGGAAAGCCTATTCCTCAAAGGGGATCTTGTGTGGACTCTATGTTTCAAAGAGGGTCTTGTGTGGAGCCTATCCCTCAAAAGGGCCTTGTGTGGGTCCTATTCCTCAAAGTGGGTCTTATGTGGAATCTATCTCTCACAGGGAGCCTTCTGTGGAGCCCATAACTCAAAGAGGGTCTTGTGTGGAGCCTATCCCTCAAGGGGGGCCCTGTGTAGAGCCTATTCCTCAAAGGGGCCTTGTGTGGGTCACATTTCTCAAAGTGGGCCTCATATTGAGTCTATCCCTCAAAGGGAGCCTTCTGTGGAGCCTATTTCTCAAAGGGGACCTTGTGTGGGGCCTATCACTCAAAAAGGGTCTTGTGTGAAGCCCATCCCTCAAATGAGTTCTTGTGTGGAGCCTATCCATCCAAGGAAATCTTGTGTGAAGCCTATCCCTCAAAGAGGGTCTTGTGTGGATTATTTCCCTCAAATTCAGCTGTGTCACAGGTATGAAAGTGCAACCATGTTGCCCGTAACAATTAAAGTTCTATTTTTCATTCTCTGACCTCTGCAGAATAAATCAGAACTGGAAAGTCACTTTACTTTCAGACATATTTGTTACACAAGACCCAAGGGGTCTATTTATAAAGCAGTGAATGTGACTTTCACCAAACATTCTCTGGTGGACAATCAATCACTCTCATTTAAAACACATGGGTCTGGAAGATTTACCTATAATGTTAAACTCAAGTATATCTAAAGTCAAAACATGTTTTTTTCATTTTGCAGAGATTGGGTAAAACCTTTGTCTTTGTTGTGTCTACTTTTAGGGACATAAAATAGCAAAACATAAAATGAGAGGAAATCTCCAAAGTCAGGGAATTCTCCTCTTAGATAGTTATCACTGGAAGAAGTATCCCAACGGGATGATTTCCCTTTACCTCCTGTTCTGGTGACAAATCAAAATTTTGGACTTTCCATCACTTTTTGTCCTGCTGACAATGTTCACCAGGTTAAATAAGGAGAGTACATGGTAACTCGACACTGTATACCAAGATGAAAAGTTTTGGCTTTAGATACACTACTCAGAAATTTTGTAGCTGCCATAGTCAACAATATGACTTCAAGAACAAATATACAATATATGAATGAGCCTCTAGGAGACTGCCGCCTATACACCTGTACACGTTGCATTTACCATAGTTGTTGATGACCCCAATTTACCTGCTTTTCCTATCTGTACTGCCAGTTTGGTAAGTTTCCCTTGTAACACGGACTTCTCCTTTTTTGGGATGCTGGCCTTTTTCTTCTCTCTCTCCTCCATTTCTCCACCTTCTGCGCTCTTCAGTGGCTGCATCTCCATGGCAACTGCTCCATCCTGCTTTTTAGCTAAAGGGGAACCACAAAAATGTTATTTTAAATTACAAGACCAGGGAACAGCAGAGTAAATTCCAATGACTCCACGCACCTTCCGCTATTTAGGGGTATGTTAAATGGAGACGTAAAAATTGAATCTCGCTTTTCAGAAAGTGTGAGAGAATGGGACCTATATTGGTGCAGGAACTGATGATTGCCTCATGCCCAATAAACATACATTAGTATTCTATTGAGGTCGGGAGGTCAAAATAACATGAGTGATGCCTATATGTAACAAAATATATAAAATATGAAGAGTCTGTGTTCAAACATGCCTTGAATGACAGCTAGAATCTGGTCTGTAGTTAGAAAGCAACAAAGACACTTCTTTTTTCAAAATTGTATTAATTGAAGCGCAAGGACTTTAATCACCTCCTTACAGTGGGCCATTTTGCATGACAACGTAGCAATCCTTATTATTATTCTCATGACCAATTTTTTAATATGGGCAATGCCCATATTATGTCTTGCCTTCAGATGTCAAACATTGCAGTCTAGAATTGTAAACCACTGGAGTAGCTGGGATCACATGGTGAACATGGGCAGAACTGCTTGCTGGCTTTGGAAAGAATAGGTTTGCTGTGGTTCAAGTCCTTGTATAGGTTACAGAAAAATTGGCACTGCAATGATAATGTCATAAATTTGCCTTCCTCAAAGCAAGTCTAAATGATGTTTATTGATCAATGCATTGGGTACTGGAACTCCCAAATGTACTTGGGTTCAAAACTCAACTAAAGTGTCCACCCTACCATGGACAAAACAAGTGATGGTGTCACGTGCAAAAGACAGAGAAGTTGATTCAAAAAACAAAAGGCATTATGCTTTTCACACAATAAAGGCTTAACCATAAGGCCTATATAGACCCCGTCACCAACCTAAAAAAAAATGCAGGGAAAAGCACAGAAAAATCAAGTATTTTAAACGCTTACCTGTAGCATTTTTATTTTTAAAACTAGTTTTACTTTGCTTATATATGCAGTTCAGTTTTGGGCACCAGTTCTCAAAAAGGATATCGGGAACTGGAGAAAGTACAAAGAAGGGCAACCAAACTGATAAGAGGCATGGAGGAGCTCAGCTATGTGGAAAGATTAGAGGAACTGAATTTATTCATTCTTGAGAAGAGGAGATTAAGGGGGGATAAGATCAACATGTACAAATACATAAGTGGTCCATATAGTGAGCTTGGTGTTGAGTTATTCACTTTAAGGTCATCACAGAGGACAAGGGGGCACTCTTTAAACCTGAAGGGAAAAGAGATTTCATCTCCAAATATGGGAAGGTTTCTTCACAGTAAGAGCTCTGCAAATGTGGCATGGACTCCCTCCAGAGGTGATGGGGGGTATGGGATTGTGTGATTTTTTTTTTTTGGTTGAACTGGATGAAATAGTGTCTTTTTTCAACCTGACTAACTATGTAACAATGTGCCCTTGAATTTCCTAGGCAACTCGTCTAGTCCTGGAAAAGGTAATTCCCTAGCACAGTCACAGAACCACCTCCCTTTTTGCATGTCCCATTCCTCTCCTTCTTCTGGGAGAGTCTAATTTTCTTTGTGCTGGGCAATCTCCTCTGACCCTTCCCATAACTGCATAACCTAGTAACTGCTGAAGAGCAGCCATTCTCAATCAAGGTTCCTCCAGAGGTTGCTAGAAGTTCTTTGGGGTGTGACCCCCCATCTGATGAAGCCTAGATATCTTTGAATCCACATGGCTCAGCCATCGGCATGACACCACTGATCTACTTAGCTGTGTGGAAGGATGGTAATCTGACCACCAGTGTAAGAGGGGCATTGTGCCCACTGACCTGTGATGACTTAGCTTTCAGGTATTAGGGAACCCCTGCTAAAGTATTTCAAGGGTTCATCTGGGGCAAAAAGGTTGAGGATGGGTGCTATAGACTGTCATTTAAAAGGCAGCTCTGAGTCTACTGGGGCTGCTGACATATCCAAGATGGCGGTACACAGCATCAGTCTTAAGCCTTCTGGATGCCTACACAAGGAGGGGGGCTTTTACAGGCAAATTCATACTTAAAACATATTAACCACTTGCCGACCGCCGCATGTACATATACGTCCTAAGTTTGGTGGCGGATATCGTTGTTATGGCAGCAGCCAGCTGCCATAACCCTGGTATCCCCGTTTTTGGCCAGCGGTCAGCTACAAGATAAAAGTGGTCTCTGCGGCAGATTCGACGCAAGATCACTTTTATCGGTGGCAGTAGAGGGGCCCCCCTCTCGCCGCGATCTGGTGCCCTCCGCCGCTTACCAGAGCCGTCGGTAGCGGCGGAGGCGATCGCGACCTTTCCCTAGCTGTGCATGGAGACGAGTGAGGGGAAGATGGCGCCCACCCGTCTCCATGACACTGCAGGGCGGAAGCGACGTCAAAATGTCACTTCCGCCCATACGTCTTAAAGGCACATTTTTTTTCAATGTAATTTCTTTAAATTACTTTTTTTTTACTTGCATTTTAGTGTAAATATGAGATCTATAAACTTATGGGAAGATTGTTGTTAAAATGAATGCTCTGCAGTAGGGCCTCTTTAAGCACCTGAGGTCTTATGATTAAGTACTTGTGCAAAACAAGCTAAGGCAGCTTATGAATGCTTTTTGCTTTATGAATGAACTTCCTGATCTTCTATATGTGACACCATGGACTTGTTGGTTCTGTGACACCATGAACTTATTGGCTCTTTGACACCATTGACGTATTGGGTCTGCATGGAAGTTGTGCTTTGCTTATATCTATACAATTGTTATAATTGTCTTGGATATACTGTACTCACCCACACCGTCTCTGGACCATTAGATAGGCATTCTGTTTTGTTGTGTATTGATAAACTAAATATTTGTATTTGTCTTTACCCTTAAAGGTTTTCCCTAGTTCTTCTACATTTTGTGTACAAGCAAAGGTATTATGCATGGTGACCATTGGCTCCCAATGGAATTCCAACAAAGCTTTCCACACTGACCCTTGTCTGTCATAAAAGGGTGGCTTGGAGGGTAAAAGCGACCACAAAGGTGCTATATTGCTGGACACCTGGGCACCAGAAAAGGTAAGGATAACAAAGAACAAGACATCACCAGGACAGAACAGACCAAGAAACAAGATGGAAAAGCACTTCAGCTATGCAATAACATAGAGACATATACATGGACAAGGAAACACTTAAAGAGGGGGATCCATAAAACATAAATACTAGCCTACGTAAAAAAAAATCTGGATAAAATTCATCAATGTGAGGTAATTGAGCAGCACAATGCCCTAGGGTCTCCGTTAGAATCCCAACCAGGACACTACCTGCATGGAGTTTTCATGTTCTCCCTTTGCTTGGGTGGGTTTCCTCTAGGTACTCCCACATTCCAAAGAAAATTGGCAATATTGTCTAAATTGTCCCTAGTATGTGTATTAGTACATATAGTGGCCTCAGATTGTAAGTTTCTTAAGGGTAGACTTATGTAAATATACAGTATGTACAATATATATATATATATATATATATATATATACCGTATTTATCGGCGTATCCCCTGCGATCCCGACTTGTCACATTTTCAAAATCGCAGATCGGCGATTTGAAAATGGCACCGCCAGCGCCGAAATACACAGAGCCGGTCCTCGGCTCTTTCCGGCGGCTGTCGTTCATTTTCGGCTCCACTCGTAGTCCCGAGCGGAGCTATCCGAACCTACTCGGCTAGGTTCGGATAGCTCCGCTCGGGACTACGAGTGGAGCCGAAAATGAACGACAGCCGCCGGAAAGAGCCGAGGACCGGCACTGTGTATTTCGGCGCCGGCGGCGCCATTTTCAAATCGCGATCGGCGATTTTGAAGCCCAGAATGGCTGGGATCACTGGGGCAAGGCTGCACTGGGGAAAGCTGCACTGGGGAAGGCTGCACTGGGTAAAGCTGCACTGGGGAAGACTGCACTGGGGAAGGCTGCACTGGGTAAAGCTGCACTGGGGAAGAATGCACTGGGGAAGGCTGCACTGGGTAAAGCTGCATTGGGAAGTCTGCACTGACAAGGCTGCACTGGGGAAGTCTGCACTGGGGAAGGCTGCATTGACAAGGCTGCACTGGGGAAGTCTGCACTGACAAGGCTGCACTGACATGGCTGCACTGACAAGGCTGCACTGACAAGGCTGCACTGACATGGCTGCACTGACAAGGCTGCACTGACATGGCTGCACTGACAAGGCTGCACTGACAAGGCTGCACTGACAAGGCTGCACTGACAAGGCTGCAATGATGGGCGTTTAAATGTAAGTTTTTTTTCCCTTCAACTTCCCTCCTAAAAGTTTTTTTTTCCTTAAAATTCCCTCCTAAATTGGGGTGCGTGTTATACGCCGGTGCGTGTTATACGCCGATAAATACGGTATATATGTATATGTTCTAAAAAACAACAAAAAACTAAAGAAACACACTTATTAAAAGAGCAAAAACAAAGCATAAAGCTTTTGACCCCAAAGTCTCTGGTTACAATAATATAAACAACCCTGTTGTAATGCAAATTTATTTGTTGCTCATAATTTTATTTCTTTTTTTTTTCCTGTCAAATTTTATCCTTTCCCTTCTTACTTCATGATTCAACAAAAAAAAAAATGGTCTTTAAGAAAGTGTTTTCTTCCTTTTTCATGTCTTCACGCCCTGCCTTCTGTCCCTGAAGAAATATCTGCACTCACAAAGCCTTTTCATCCTGAATTCTCTTTCATGTCGGAAAACAGTATCTGTTATTGTCTTCATGTTGCATCTAGGATAAGTGCACCCATAACACATTCCTCTAATTAGATATTCCCCAAGGTAAGCAGAAAGACCTGTCTTGATAAAAATTCTGTCAACAAGGTTGACACATGTCCAAACTAGGAAACATTTGCATTGTCAAACAACTCAACAAACTAAGTATTTATTTTTCAATTAAAAAAAAAAGAAGCACATTGTAAGAACATGTATGCACAGGCTAAACTTGGATCTACCAGTTCAGTAGCATAGTGACCTGAATTAGTCCCGAAATGCTGACATATTTTTACTGTTAATTGTGTTAATTCTGTTGTTAGCAGAGTGTTGCATCGTGTTAGCCATCAACAAAAGTAGGAGTTTGGATTTAGGGTGATACCATTCAATGGCTAAATAAAAAAATTGTATTGCAAGTTTTCGAGGCACGCTGGCCTCTTGTTCAGGTTATTGATCAAGGAAGAGGCCAGCATGCCACGAAAGCTTGCACTACAATGTTTTTATTTACCATTAAATGGTATCACCCTAAATCCAAACTTCCACTTTTACTGTTAAGGCTACAGTTCACTCATAAAAAAGGCTGAGGACTTCAATGGCCCAAAAATATTATTCATATTCACTCCCCAAAAAGCACAAAACTCTCCCACCACAAAGACATTGCCAACATTTGTAGGGCTTTGGGAGTAAACCAGCTTTTCTCAACCTATTTGTTCCAGGGGAACCCTTGAAATAATTTTTAGATCTCACAAACCTCAGTTAAAACATATTCACTGGAAAAAAAATCCTTTACATTGATGGTCAGTGTTAAATTAAAGCCCGCCCCCGTACAGCGATGTTCAGGTTTCCTCCCCTACAAATAGCTTGCCTTGGCCACAGAACCATTTAGAGCAGGGGTGTCCAACCTTTTGACCTTCCTGGGCCACACTGGAAAAAGGGGAATCGTCTTGGGCCACACATAATACACTAACAGTAAGGATAGCTGATGAACAGAAAAAGTCAGGCAGATGACAAGTTAACGATCACTGATATAGATAATGTATCTGAGTAATAAAACTTCAATTTTTTAATTGTAAAAGAGGGCAAGATAAAACGAGTGTGATAATTGACACTGTGTCTAATAATCTAAGGCATCAATATCTGGTTCAATGGATTTAGTACCAAGTCTCAATGAATTCTCAAGGTGCTCATCAGGTATTTTGGTTCTAATTTTGCCCTTCCTATGCTTCATCCTTAAAAATAGTTGCTAAGAAATATAGGTGCTCTCGAAAACTGATGACAAAAATAAGGCATGATTGTGAAGAGTGGGACATTTTTAATTGGAAAGAGAAAACGTAAAAAAATTCATGTAAAGAGACACTTTCAAATTTTTCTTCAGCCGCATGTGTTGGGTAAATGTAAACACATTTTTTTTTTTAAAGTTTACGATTTTGTGTTAGGCCGCATTCATAACCATCTTGGGCCGCATGTTGGACACCCCTAATTTAGACAAGTTGGAGGTCAATCAGCCACAGCTCAACAAACCCATAGCAACCTCTGGAGAGAAATCCTAGGGTTCCACAAAACCCTGGTTGAAAATGGCTGGAGTAAACCGATCAATTTATTTTATACTATGCTCAGGATTCTCAGGTTGCAATATGATATTGTAAAAAATTTTTTTTAAAAAGGGCAGAAATACTATTATCAGTTTGGTGAATTTAGCGTCTTTGTAATAATTTACCATTTGGTATTAACCTGATATTATTATTAATGTAAACTGAATATGTTGTTTACTTTACATTTTAATGTCTGACTTAAGGTTCCTGGTTTGGATAGCAGAAATCTAAAACAAAATGCCCTACTGTTTTTTTTTTAATTGTGAAATTTGATTTCACCAGTTCATTTAATCTTCTAGATGTCCCAGAACTGGCAAGTTCACAATTACCTGACCTCAGCTTAAAGGAGATGCTGACCTTCCAGAACCTTTCCTTTTATCATGCTAGTTACAATTGGCATGATGCCTCCCATCTTACTCTACTGGTGAATTGGTTCTATCATACTTCCACCAAATGGACACACTTGATCAGGAACTATCTCTTATCTTCCCCACTGTGGCCCCTGGGGGAAACCAAATTCTCCAGACTCTGTGGATAAAATCACCTAAAGGAATGCCCTAAATACACAGATTTCTAACTTACGCGGCCCCTTTAAATCTAGTGTTGATTGTCCCTTATTGTCCCCAAGAATAGATAATACCAATTTTCTCTGGTGGCTACATTTATTCTATTAAAGATTATTAAAGATGACTAGACCTTTAGTCAACCTCCTCTTAACTGGCTTTAGCATCTCCAGGATTTTGGAGATCCAACCATTACCATCATTTCCTGCAACTAATAATTTTAACATAAACTTGACACCTTTAAAGACTCTATGCATGGATCCTATTCCAACAAGGCATTTCATGTACAATGCCTTGAAAAAGTATTCATACCCCTTTACATTTTCTACACTTTGTCATGTTATGACCAAAAAAAATTAATGTATTTTATTGGGATTTTATGTGATAGATCAACACAAAGTGGCACATAATTGTGAAGTGGAAGGAAAATGATAAATGGTTTTCAAAATGTTTTACAAATAAATATGTGAAAAGTGTGGTGCATTTGGATTCAGCCCCCCTGAGTCAATACTTTGTAGAACCCCCTTTCGTTGCAATTACAGCTGCAAATCTTTTTGGGGATATCTCTACCAGCTTTGCACATCTAGAGAGGGACATTTTTGCCCATTCTTATTTGCAAAATACCTCAAACTCTGTCAGAGTAGATGGAGAGCGTCTGTGAACAGCAATTTTCAAGTCTTGCCACAGATTCTCAATTGGATTTAGGTCTGGATTTTGACTGGGCCAACACATGAATATGCTTTGATCTAAACCATTCCATTGTAGCTTTGGCTGTATATGTTTGGGGTCGTTGTCCTGCTAGAAGGTGAACCTCCGCCCCAGTCTCGTCTTTTTGCAGACTCTAACAGGTTTTCTTCTAAGATTGCCCTGTATTTGGCTCCATCCATCTTCCCATCAGCTCTGACCAGCTTCCCTGTCCCTGCTGAGGAAAAGCATCCCTACAACATAATTGCTGCCACCACCATGTTTCACAGTGGGGATGGTGTGTTCAGGGTGATGTGCAGTGTTAGTTTTCCGCCACACATAGCATTTTGCTTTTAGTCCAATTCTTCCACATGTTTGCTGTGTCCCCCACACGGCTTCCTACATGCTGCAAACGGGACTTCTTATTGCGTTCTTTCAACAATGTCTTTCTTCTTGCCACTCTTCCATAAAGGTCAGATTTGTGGAGTACACGACTAATAGTTGTCCTGTGGACAGATTCTATACCTGAGCTGTGAATCTCTGCAGCTCCTCCAGAGTTACCATGGGCCTCTTGGCTGATTCTCTGATGAATGCTCTCCTTGCCCGGCCTGTCAGTTTAGGTGGACGGCCATGTCTTGGTAGGTTTGCAGTTGTGCCATACTCTTTCCATTTTCGGATGATGGATTGAACAGTGCTCCATGAAATGTTCAAAGCTTGAGATTTATTTTTATAGGCTAACCCTGCTTTAAACTTCTCCACAGCTTTATCCCTGACCTGTCTGGTGTGTTCCTTGGCCTTCATGATGCTGTTTGTTCACTAAGGTTCTCTAAGAAAACCTCTGAGGGCTTCACAGAACAGCTGTATTTGTACTGAGAATAAATTACACACAGGTGGACTCTATTTACTAATTAGGTGACTTCTGAAGGGAATTGGTTCCACTAGATTTTAGTTAGGGGTATCAGAGTAAAGGGGGCTGAATACAAATGCACGCCACACTTTTCAGATATTTATTTGTAGAAAATTTTGAAAACCATTTATCATTTTTCTTCCACTCCACAATTATGTGCCACTTTATGTTGATCTACCACATAAAATCCCAATAAAAAACATTTACGCTTTTGGTTGTGACATGACAAAATGTGGGAAATTTGAAAGGGGTGTGAATACTTTTTCAAGGCACTGTATATAGACACTTCACATAAATATTTTAGGATTATTCTGCTCTATACTTTATGGGAATCTGATTTGGGCATGTCTTTTTCCTCTGACCAGAATAAGAATCTGTTCTTTTTTGCCCATAAATCTTCCATCTGCATTAAATATGAGGGAACAAATGACTTCCCAATCGGTACAAAGCCCCATCATCCCTTTATAGAGTTTTTCACAATCCTGCTCTTTGCTGGCACTGTGGACAACAAAAGGCATGCTTTTCATATCTTTTACTACCCAAGTAAGTGTTTTTTGTTGTGAGACCAAGTTTCCCACGAAATTAGCCAGTCACTGGCATCTTCTAACCCATTGAACTAATGCTGTTTCCTTAACTTCTCTAGGAGGACATTAAAGAATTTCCTGCTTATTCACTTACTTAACGCAGTTCATTCTTGTGTGACGGGCTGGAAGCTGGCCTCTCTTCCTGTACTGGGTCAGCAGTTTGTCAGGATAAATGAGATAATGAATATAGTAAATCTTACCTTATCCCTAAAAGGTTACTACAATGTTTTATCTTTTTTTTTGAGAATCTGGTATTACTGAAAGAAGCTACAGAAATGCTGGGGTTATTGCCAGATCCTGGACCTTTAAGATTTATCTACTTTCTCTCTTGTGATATAATAATCCCTTTAACAACCTAAGAATATATCGTGACCTGCTGAAACCCAGAACCGCCTACTCCCCTACTTAACAGGGGCAGCGTGGTTGGGGTCTTTTACTTCTTCCTCTGCCTGCTCGTCCTTACTTGTTCTTCTCAAAAGTGAACAATAATTATTTAAAAAGTTTGAAGACCCCTTCCCTAGTAGATAAACAAAGGGACAGTGTACTGTCTTTCAGATGTTAGGGGGGCGGTCAGTGGGAGAAAAAAATTACATAGCGCCTGTGTCAGTAAGTTGTGCCCCATAATGGGTATTAGTGATAGGACTAATAACCCATCACTGGTATCAGTGGAAGGAATAGTGCTTCATTATTGGTATTAGTGGGAGGAATAGTGCCCCATCATTGGTGTCAGTGGGAGGAATAGTGCCCCATCATCTGTATCAGTGGAAGGAACAGTGGCCCATGATTGGTATCAGTGGGAGGAATAGTGTCCCATCATCTGTATCAGTGGGAGGAATAGCGCCCCATCATCTGTATCAGTGGGAGGAATAGTGCCCCATCACCGGTATCAGTCGAAGGAATAGTGCCTCATCATTGGTATCACTGGGAGGAATAGTGCCCCATCATTGGTATCAGTGGAAGGAATAGTGCCCCATCATTGGTATCAGTGGAAGGAATAGTGCCTCATCATTGGTATCAGTGGAAGGAATAGTGCTCCATCATTGGTATCAGTGGAAGGAATAGTGCCCCATCATTGGAAGGAATAGTGCCCTATAATCGGTAACCCGGTATCATGTGGTTGCTAGAATGGTCATAGCAATCACATGATAACAAGGTAATCAACCTGTCATGAATGCCTTTCCATTCATGAATAGCTTGCTTACTGTTGTGTTCTGTGATTTGCCACAGCAATCATGTGGTACCTGTACCATGTGATGGATTACAACTAATCACATGGTACATGAACCATGTGATTGGCTACCGCCAATCACAGAGCACAACCCAAAGCAAGCTGTTCTTCAAT
This sequence comes from Lithobates clamitans, assembly GCA_037952925.1. NCBI lineage: Eukaryota > Metazoa > Chordata > Amphibia > Anura > Ranidae > Lithobates > Lithobates clamitans. Next base: position 1,799,294 of record JBBGZY010001798.1, read on the forward strand.
GGTTAACCCATTCATGACAGCTAAAACTATTGCTTATACAATGATCACCACTGTATAAGCAATAACAGTGTAAAAAAAACAAAAAAAAACCCTGATTACCTCCAGAGTAGTACAGTGTCACTATGGTGATTCTGAACTGCTCTGATGACAGGATGTAAAAAAAAAAAAAAAAAGAATGTAAACAAGACTGTAACTTTGACACAAACAAATGAATATATACTTATTGAGATTTTTTTTTACCAAAGACATGAAGCAGAATACATTTTGGTCTAAATTTATGAAGAAATTTGAATTTATTGGATATATTTTATAACAAACAGTAGAAAATATTGGGTTATTTTTTTCAAAATTTTCAGTTTTTTTTTTTGGTCAATATAGGAAAAAATAAAAACCCCAGTGGTGATCAAACACCACCAAAATAAAGCTCTATCTGTGTGAAAAAAAATGATATAAATTTCATTTGGGTACAGTGTTGCAATTGCCAGTTAAAGTAGCACAGTGAAGAATAGCAAAAAATGGCCTGTTCATGAAGGGGGTTAAAACCCTCCAAAGCTTACAGTTATGCCGCGTACACACGATCGGACATTCCGACAACGAAATCCTGGTATTTATTTCCGACGGATGTTGGCTCAAACTTGTCTTGCATACACACGGTCGCACAAATGTTGTCAGAAATTCCGAACATTAAGAACGCGGTGACATACAACACGTACGACGAGCCGAGAAAAATGAAGGTCATTAGCCAGTGCAGCTCTTCTGATTGGTTCTGAGCATGTGTGGAATTTTGTGCGTCGGAATTGTGTACACGCGATCGGAATTTCCGACAACGAATTTTGTTGTCGGAAAATTTGAGAACCAGCTCTCAAATTTTTGTTGTCGGAAATTCCGACAACAAATGTCCGATGGAGCCTACACACGGTCGGAATTTCCGACAACAAGCTCACATCGAACATTTGTTGTCGAAAATTCCGATCGTGTGTACGCGGCATAAGCGGTTAAGCAAAAATATTCTGAGGTCTGAATAAGGCACTGGATACCGTCCTTTACCAATAGAAATGAAGTCCTTAGTGGAGCCAAAGGGCTTGGGTTTGAACCACAAAATGGTGTTCCCTTAAAAAAAAGCAAGTCACCCAAATTAGACTATATACAGTTCCACCAGAAAAATCACCAAACAAATGAGCCAAGAATCCAGCCATGATATATTGGTGCATTATCATGGAAATTACAGCAAACAGCCAATGTGTTTTGGGGCCCAAGGATATCCCTTTTCCCCAGGGTTATACAATATAATGAAATGGTCTAGGGACCCAGAAGTGATACAGTCACCAGGCTTTGATTGCTTACTGTGTGAAAAGTCAGATATGACCAGGATCAGGGAATCAGTATTGATTCATTGATTCCCTACAGCAGCCTTTCTAAACCTTTGTAGCTTAGGGAACCCTTAAAAAAACCTTCTGGTCTCTGGTAATAATTACTGTATCTACACTACATCAGGGGGGTGGTCAGTGGGAAAAATGCTCCTTACATTTGTGGTCATTGGGAAGATTTCCCCCTCCCTTACATACAGCTAAAAAGAGAATTGGTGCCATTGGTTACATATTTGAAAGGTAGAAATTGCCAACTGCCTAACGTGTCTTTAAACCCAAAACATCACCAACTGTCAATGCATGCTACACTACATTGCGTTCATACTCACTCATCCACTAAAGCATTTGTTTTTTTGTAGAATGCAAAAATCTTGGTTGATGCTGTCCCTCCCTCCTTGTCTGTGTCCCCGCTGCAGCCTGAGATTGTGTAGACCATCTATTGAAAGCTACTGAACATGCTCCAGTTTATGTTCCCTTCTAAGCTGTTAATTTTTTTTATAACTGTACAGCCCATGTGACTATAGAGCTGCACATGTGGGTGTATACACAGTGGTAAATGACACTCCCCCTCACTCCTCCCTTCCTCCTTATCCATGTCCTCAAATTGCTAAACGCTATGGGGGCAGGATATATGATGGTGACTGATGGATGCTTCACCTCCCAGTTAGTTCCAGACAGTGGCGTCGCTATAGGAGGGGGCGGGGGGGGCGGCCCGTACCCGGGTGACACCCACCAGAGGGTGACACCAGGCTCAGACAAGTGCCGGTAATGCGGCTCCCTCCTTCCCTTCTGGGATCTCTTCAGCTGCACGCAATGTGCAGGAAGAGTGGGAGAGGAGGGTGTGAGGCAGAGAGAGACAGGGTGCCCGGGATCCGACCGTCCCACACGCTACAATCACAATTTCCCCACTGGCTGCACTTACTAGAGACTGGGCTATAGCTGCCTCCTCCTGCTCCTTACAAGTACACAGACTGGGAGGAAGAGCCGTGGAGGAGGAGGGACACTGCTCTATAGCATCTGCCCGGGTCTAAGGTACTGTAAGTAACAACAGGAATATTGCAAGGGAGGGCATTGACGGGTAACATCTATGCTGCTAGGAGTGATTTTAGGGAGTGGTGGGGGTTAGAGGATATGTGCTGCGAGGGGGCTTTGATTTGGGTTAGAACCAGTGCTAGAAGTAGGAGGGGGGCAGATTTGAAGTTTGACCCCCCCCCCCGAATTTCCCCTCCGAGTACACATCCTCTCCTCTCCCTACTCCACATCCTCCTCCTAGCACAAATCCCCCCCAATTGCCCCTACTCGCACAATCCCCCCCCCCCAAAAAAAAACATGCTCTCATGCAAGCACAAATCCTCTACCCCCCTCTACCATATCAACTCTTTTAGCACAAACCCCCAAATCCTCCCACCTAGTACAAATCCTCTTCCAACCCACCCAACATAAATCCCCCTGAATCATTACTCCTAGCACGCCCCCCCCTCCTAGAACAATACAGGTTGGTGACCACCGCTCCAGGTAACTGGGTTTAAATTTCCCGTCCTCCGCTGGGTGAATGGTTGTGAGAGCTCCAGGTGCTGGCGATTGCTATTCCGATGGTATAGGTGCAATGAAAAATCTGGACTGCCGCACTCCGGATTGGAATAATAAAGGTAAAATCTTCTTTATTGAAAAAATGACATGGTATAAAATGCATACATTGCTCTGTTGAAGTGATACAGCATAACCGATGATGTGTTTCACGCTCCCATAGAGCGCTTACTCATAGCTGAGTAAGCTCATAGCTCAGCTATGAGTAAGCGCTCTATGGGAGCGTGAAACGCATCAGCGGTTATGCTGTATCACTTCAACAGAGCAATGTATACATTTTATACCATGTCATTTTTTCAATAAAGAAGATTTTACCTTTATTATTCCAATCCGGAGTGCGGCAGTCCAGATTTTTCATTGCACCTCCTAGAACAATACTTACGCCCTGCCGCCTCCCCCCCAAAATTCCCCCTCCCAACACAAATACCCTACCCCCTCAATCTCCTTATGGTGCCCCCCCACCTCACATGATACCATAGTGCCCCGTCTGCCCATCCCTTGTCCCGGCCCTGGGCACAGGAGTGCTATCATCTGAGAGAATTTGAATACAAAAAGGTAATTTTTCAGGGCGCTGCTTAGGCACAATTAACAGATGTCAATTACTAGATGTTCCCCATAACATAGCAAATCTACGCTCTTTGACTTCAAGTCCACTTTAAGAGGGACAGTTCTCCCAACGATAAATACTCTTGGTCCGTAGACAAGAATGGCTAACCTTATTTTGATTATGTTTGTTTCTTAGTTGTCTTCCAAATCACAGACCTTAAAGAACCATGCAGCAACTGATTTAAGGCAACTAGCACTTTCAAAAGAATTTCACAAGGATCGGTATCTCTCCAGATGGCTTTCCTTTAACAACACTAATTTATCTTAGCTGGTGTTTCAAAATCGTCAGTTCATTTTTTCAAGCTTCGGTCATGAGCTCCTGTTGGAACATCTTGTCACCAGTACAATCTGTAACCGGAGATCTCGCCTTACTCACCTAGAGAATTTACGTCAAGTACTGTGTCCAACTTGACTCTTTTTAATACTATTTTAATATTTTTCAAACTGTAATTGCAAACGTTCCACTGGGAAGTGTGAATATTTTCAATTCCTCATAACCATTTTTAAGCTGCCAGCAGGCCCTATCGAGATTGTATTGTTGTCATACAATTGTGCTTCTCAATGGAGGCTGCTATTTGACCATCAGGCCACTACCAAAACAACGAACCTGAGGCGTATAAATGCAGGCCCACAATAGAAGCCCTGTCATGCCTTATTGCTGTAATAGTACACACCCTGTTGTGCCTCATTCCTCATTTATGAAGTGGGCAGGGAAGAATGAGATGCCTGATTGGCTGAGGGCTACCATGCTGTGAACCATTATTTGGAAATAAACATTTAGAAAAGGGAAAAAATAAAGCCATAGTTCCATTCCTCCGCTGGGAAGGACTAATCAATAGTAGACTGCATTAACGCAACACACATCGGGGCTGAAATATAAAATCTGGAGCTAAAGGGAAGCCGTTGCCTTTGGGGACCAATCAGGCTTTATCTTTCACTCTCCGGGGAAAAAGGAAACAAAAAATTGAATTGCTTGCTATGGTACAAATCTCAACTTTTCCTCAAGTGTAATTAAATCAGTACCAGTACATACACTATATTACCAAATATATTACCAAAAGTATTGGGAAAAAATCCCATATACACAATCCTATACCCACAGTTGATCCAGAGGAAGGAGAAAAACCCCAGCTAAGCGTGCCCCAAATGTTTGTTTTTAGCGAATCAAATATTCGTCATTGTGTTACTTCCAGTTTCCTGCTTCTCGTCCCGTGTAAGGCATCCTCTGGTGAGTGCAGACTTGGAGGGGTTTATTTGCGCCCCCCATACATTTTTTAGCACCAGCCACCATTGACCACCGGTGTCTCCACAAGAGGCCAAATGACCTGCCAAGCCACCCTATATACTCCCCATGGGAGAGAATGCACCACCCACACCAGTTCCCCATCCACTGTGTGGCGCTTGCCCGGTACAAGACCCACAGTTCAATTGTGCATGTGCAAGATGGCCAATTTGTGCATTTGTCTTGAAAGAGGGCATGGCGGCAGCAAACCAATTCATATCTTCGACAACAACCATGACTCAAAAAAAAAAAGTTCTAGCATATACACAATAGTTTGTAGACGCGATAACTTTTGCGCAAACCAATCAATATACACTTATTGAGAATTTTTTTTGCCAAAAATATGTAGCAAAATACATATTGCCCTAAATTGATGAACAAACTTTCTATGCAAAGGGCCAGTTTACTGTCCTTCAAGCTTTGTGTGTGTGTGTGTAGGGGGGCAGACTGCGGCCAGGGAAGTAGGAAATGCAACAGCATCAGTGCCCCATCATTGGTTTTAATGGGAGGAATAGTGCCCTATTGTTGATATCAGTGAGAATAGTGTACCATTGTTGATATCAGTGGGAGAATAGTGCCCCATCGTTGATATTAGTGAGAATAGTGCCCTATTGTTGATATAAATGAGAATAGTGCCCCATTGTTGATATCAGTGAGAATAGTGCCCCATCATTGATATCAGTGAGAATAGTGCCCCATCGTTGATATCAGTGAGAATAGTGCCCCATCGTTGATATCAGTGAGACTAGTACCCTATTGTTGATATCAGTGAGAATAGTGCCCTTTTGTTGATATCAGTGAGAATAGCGCCCCATTGATGGTGTCAGCAGGAGGAATGGTGCTCCATCATTGTGGCATTTTGGTTGTCTTTAGTGCCTTTGGGGCACTATTCCAGAGACTGACACTAGTTTGACATTTTACAGACACTGTAGACCAGTGGTCTCCATTTTCCACCATTATTTATTGGCATCCTTTTGGCGATGGCAACCCTTGTTCCTCCTTGGGAAGCAAAATTTAGGTCTATGTTATTTTATTATTGCGTCATCCTCACAGCACGGCACTGATGTTCTTGTGTCATTAGACTATGAGAGGAATCCACATTACCTTTGTTTTGAATATTCTCCACTGCCCCATCCTGCTGCTTTCCTACAACAAAAGAGGGGTGACAAACACAAGACATGAAAACAGACAAGACACACTGTGCACAGTAGCCACAGAAGACATACGTACGGTATGGTGGGATAGTTGGGCCATGCTAAATAACAGCCAAAGCAACATCAAACATGGAACAGTGAGTGGCTAATGGAAAGGGGGTGGGACATCGCCAAATTCCAGGAAGGGGAACCATTAAAAAAAAACAAAAGCATTTTGAAAGGATATTTACACCTATCTGCAGATTTACTGTATCTTTGCCTCTTCAAACAGGTGAACATTGTGTATTTAAAACGATCTGTGAAGGTTCTCATTTGTCCAGGTCATGGAATATCTAATAATAGTCACATTCAACTGGACCTTTTCTGTAATGATGAAGATGTTTAGCAGGTTGTTCAAGCCATTCTTCAGTTCTGAGTGTCAGGAAATTACCCCAACATTGACGTCCACAGAGTTAGCACCAACACCTTGATCCAATTACAATGAAAAGGCAGATGTTATTGCCTGACGACAGGATGGGAGGTGCGAAAATTGTGGAACCCTATTCTAGTTATAAAATTCCATCCATAATGTCAGGAAAGTTAAATAAATATTAATCCTTCGATGGCTAAAGGTGTGAGCTACATAGTTAGTCTGGTTGAAAAAAGTCCATCCAGTTTAACCATTAAAAGAAGGAGAAAAAAAATCATACAATCCTATATACAATAAATTCAGTTCCTCTAATCTTTCCTCAAAGCTGAGCTCCTCCATGCCTCTTATCAGTTTGGTTGCCCTTCTCTGCACTTTCTCCAGTTCCCCGATATCCTTTTGGAGAACTGGTGCCCAAAACTGAACTGCATATTCCAGATGAGGTCTTACTAATGATTTGCACAGGGGGGGCAAACTGATCTCTCTCTCTCTGGAGTCCATACCTCTCTTAATACAGAAAGGACTTTGCTCGCTTTGGAAACCGCAGCTTGGCATTGCATGTTATTATTAAGCTTATGTTCTACAAAAACCCCCCAGATCCTTCTCCACTATGTATTCCCCCAGTTGTACTCCTCTTAGTATGTATGATGCATGCATATTCTTAGCCTCCCAAGTGGATAACTTTACATTTATCAACATTGAACCTCATTTGCCACCTAGTTGCTCAATTAAACAGTGCCTTGAGGTCGGCTTGTAAGTTGGAGACATCCTGTAAGGCCGTTATTCCACTGCATAGCTTGGTGAGCTGTTGTCAAAATGCTGGGGTAGATATGTTTAACCACTTTAGGACCAGACCTTTTCTGATATTTTTGGCTTACGTGTAAAAATACCTTTTCTTTTTTTTTTTTTTTTTTTTTGCTAGAAAGTTAATTAAAACTTCCAAACATTTTTAAGCAAAGGCCCTAGAGTATTAAATGGTGGGTTTTTGCAATTTTTTTATGTCACACAGTACTTGCGCAGCAGTTTTTCAAATGTAATTTTTTGGGAAAAAAAATACACTTTGATGAATTTGAATGCACAAAAACCCAAAATAAATATAAAAGATGATGTTACACCAAATAAATAGATATCTAACATGTCACGCTTTAAAATTGCGTACACTCATGGTACTTAAAAATATCCATAGGCAACGCTTTAATAGCCTTTAGGCCCCTTTCACACGAGATCGGACTCCGTTTCTACGGAGCCTGCCTCGGTCCGCCAGCTCAGCGGGAGATCTGTCCGTTGATCTTCGCTGAGCCGGCGGATGACAGGTCCCTCTCTGCTCACTGAGCGGGGAGGGGCTTGTCAGGGGCCGCTGCCGCCTATGGAGGGATCAGACAAAAACGGACAGCATGTCCGTTTTCATCAGATCTCACCCGATCCGCCAGCGACGGACCTGGACGTAGAGCCATCTGTCTGCTTTTAGCGGATCGGACCGGGTCGGATGTCAGCAGACATGTCTCCACTGACATCCGGCGCTCCATAGACTAACATGGAGCGCCCGTTCAGGTCCGCCGTCAAAACTGACAGGCGGACCTGCTCGGTCCGATCGTGTGAAAGGGGCCTTACAGGATACTAGTTTAGAGTAAGGCTCTTTCACACTGATACGTTTTTCCTGTGTATTTACCTTGCAAGAAAAACACAGGAAAAATGTTTCCCCCTTTGAGGCTGGGATCACACTATTGAAAAATGGATGAGGGTTTTCCCCGCATCCAATTCACATGTCAGCAGCCTGTGACTGGCTCTCAATGGAGTCGGTTCAC